>CP139507.1:397500-1597500 GCA_021014915.2 Artemisia tridentata subsp. tridentata | reverse complement strand
TCCTCCTGGAAATGGAAGCACTTGAAAGAGAAGAGGAAGCTGATCGTTTGGAGCGGCAAGCCAGAGAGGATGAAGAACGTAGGCAAAGGTGGGAGTCTGGTTTTTTCACACCTTCCGAATCCTCTGAAGATGGTTACCCAGATTCAGATGATAGTTTTTATTAATCGTCCGTTGTTTATGTTAATCGTATGTTGTTTATGTTAATCAATCATTTTATGTTAACGTAGTTTTTATTTGACATTTAATGTATTTCTATTTCATGTTTAATGTATTTCTATTTCATGTTTAATGTATTTGTATTTGATACTTTATTTTCAATTTATAAATTGAATTGAATTTGAATTGAATTGATAAATTTTAAATATATCCTGCCTTTTTGTTTAATTTGAATTTGAAATTTTAAAATTTAAATATCCCGCTCGTTATTAATATGTTGTACTGTTACTTTACGTTTGAATTTGAATAATACTCGTACGGTTACTTTTACTTTCAATCTGATTTTTAAAATAGCCTCCAACGGCTAGTTTAACGGCTTTCCACTATCAAAGCCACTTTCACAACACTTCGTTTTCTCACACAACTTCTTATAAAACTCTCTCGCAAGTATCACTAATTTTAACACAAACACTGTGGCTAACAAATTAACTAGCAGAGGTGCAAAAGGCTATCCTCACCCGATTACACAATGAACAAGAAAAAGAACTCAAATTGATTAACAATTTGCTAGGTGAGATAACTCGTATTATGCTACAGATGCATAATCGTGCTGATCCAGAGGTCGAAAGGTTGCGTGAGTTGCCTCAAGACCATCCAGCTATCAGGGTTGGTCTAGAAATTAAACTCTTTTAAGAAATGATGAAACAGGGTTGAAAGGTTGCTTGAGTTCGGTTCAGAACAACAAGAACGAGCAGCAGGTTGATATCGACAGAGAAGGGTGCTTGGGTCTTCGATTGTCCGGGTTTGCGACAAGGTATAGAAGACTTGAGGTTTGGTTGGTTTTCGGTGTATTGAAGATCGACTAATTTTTCTGGTCGATTCGTTTTTAAGGTGACAGATAAAGAAGAAGGTGAACAGTAGATCTGGTTGTTGTTTTTTGCCACATACTTCAAAGTATTACTCCGTAATATATTGTTTTAAAGTTTTGGTAGGATAAGTCCAAGACTTTATAGATTCAATTATTATTATTTTTGTTTTATTCTTAAAGCAAAAAGGTTATTATATTTGAAGGGTATTGCACAAGGGACTTTGTTGGTTTGTGATTGTGAGGTTTTTCACAAGGTTTAGCAAATTAATAAAGGGATTAAAGAATGACGGGAGCCAAGTTTGAGATCGAGAAATTCGATGGAACTGGTGATTTCGGGTTATGGAGAGTCAAGATGCGTGCTTTATTAATCCAACATGGATGTGAAGCAGCTCTGGAGGTTTTACCCGCGACTATGGATGCTACAGCGAAAGCTGAGCTAAACAAGAAAGCTCACAGTGCCATGATTTTGTGTTTAGGTAACAAGGTACTGAGAGAGGTTACCGGGGAGACGACTGCAGCGGGGGTTTGGTCCAAGCTCGAGACTTTGTACATGACAAAGTCCTTGGCCAACAAGTTGTTCCTGAAGAAGAAGTTGTATACATTCTACATGCCGGCTGGACGTACGATTTCCGAGCATATAGATGAGTTCAACAAAATCGTTCTTGATTAAGCAAATATTGAGGTAAAATTCGAGGATGAAGATCTTGCTTTATTATTACTCACTTCTTTACCAGCATCATACGAACACTTTGTGGATACCTTGCTTTATGGACGGGAAGCTTTGACTTTGGAGGATGTGATGGCCACACTGAATTCAAAGGAAATCAAAGAAAGATCCAAGGCGAAGGGGGATGATGGTGAAGGGTTATACGTGAGGGGAAGAACTGATCGCAGGAATTCGCATCAGTCTAGGGGAAAGTCAAGATCGAAGTCTCGAGGTGGAAGACTCAAGTGCTATATTTGCCAATCTGAGGAGCACTTGAAGAGAAACTGTCCAAAGAATAATCGCAAGAAGTCAAATGGTTTCGTCAAGAAAGATGATCAGCCAAGCTCCAGTGGTTCGATTTATGACGGTTCTGAGGTGATGATGGTTATGAGTGCAGAGGCTCTGCTAGATTGGATCATGGATTCAGGAGGTTCATACCACATGACACCCAGGTTAGATTTATTTTTTGATTTTCTGGAATGCGATGGGGGCAGGGTACTGTTGGGTGACAACAGGGAGTGCAAGATCAGAGGTATTGGCAAGGTAAGGGTACAACTGAAAGATGGGTCAAGTTTTGTGTTACACAATGTCAGGTATATTCCTGAATTGAAAAGAAACTTGATATCGCTGGGAACTCTTGAAAAAGAGGGATATACCGTAAAAATGCAGTCGGGCAAAATCAAGGTGATTAATGGTTCCAGGGTTATTTTATCTGGAACCCGAAGGGATAATTGTGTATACTCTTTGGATGGCCATGCAGTGGCGGGTGAGCTTAATGCTAGTGTTGAAGAAAAAGACAGTCTTGCGCAGGTTTGGCACAAAAGACTGGGACATATCAGTGAGGCGGGACTTCAGGTGCTAGAAAAGCACAATCTGCAACAATGTCATATCCATCATTATGGCACTAAATAATAGTACATTTTACTTAATATATATAAACTATAAAAAAAAATGTTACGACCTGAGTTGTCAAGACAATGAGCAAGGCACAAATGAAATTCAAGCTCTGTCTATAATAAGCTTTCATAACCGTAATAGCACCAATAGAATATGCATCACCTCCACCCATTGACACCCCGCAGTTAGCAAACACTGTGATGATCACGTGCTCCTTCATGTTGAATGGACCCGGGTTCAGGCTAAAACGATAACCCATGAAATGAATATCTTTGGTGGGCAAAGTGGCAGCCATGAACTTACCAATTGGCAACACAGCTATTTGCATAAGAATAACAGATATGGTTAAAGGCTGTGTTCGGTATACGAAGAAAGTGTTTAGGAATATCAAAAGGGCGCATGAAGCCACACCAAGTGTCCATGCTCGAAATGTCAGCACAGGCAGTGAAGGGTCGTCGGTTTCAGGCACAACCAACGACACCTCCTCCACCGTACATTCCGTCTCATTGCTTATTTTTGAAGCCATAACTTTTAATTAGTTCAGACAAAGCTAGTTACTATATTTGATGCCTGATATGATTCACACTCTTCATAGCCAATGTGTATGGACTTAATTATATATACACGTACCACCTACTTAGCCCACGTAACTGTTGATTAATGCATTTATTATATATGTAGCATAAAATTAAGTCAAAATACCATATACATGTAACATGTTACATGTGACTTTTATGATTCATAAGGTACACAGAATCATCAAGTTGAGTTGCATGCAGACACCATAACAAGGTTTGACACACTTGGTCAAAAGGACTCAACACGTGTCTCATGAACACGTAGGATCCCAACATCCACGTTGTATCTTAATTAATCGCAAAAAGAGCAAGGTTGGATCAAGTGGTTAACACCCTTGCCTCTGAAGACAAAGGTCAAAGGTTCGATCATCACCTCTTGCAAGGCCGGAGGTCCTTTTCTACCTTTAGTAGAACCGGAAGTAGCCTCTCTACCTTAGGTAGGGGTAAGACTGTCTACATCTCAACCTCCCCCATACACTGTGAAAGACGGTATTGGGACCTATAACCCGTGAAAGACGGTATTGAGAGTTACTTTATTTTTATTTATTTATTTATTTTTTCTGTATCTTAATTAATCGCCTAATTTAAAGCTATTTACTTCTTAATATAATGTGCAATTTTCCATCATCTTATCAATGATATTAGCTTTACAAAAATAATTCTAGACGTTCCAGAAAAAAAAAAAAAAAAAAAAAAATTGTAACATTGACTCAGTTGTTCTTAATCTTTTGCAGGGTTACACTACGCCTATTTCCACTTCTTGTGACGCCCACCTATAGCAACGACGGATATCGTCGCTAAAGGTCCACTAAACGACAAAAAACCAACTTTCTTGGCCCTGTCTTTGACCAAAACTTTTAGCGACGATTCCAAAACCTTTAGCGATGACAGTGTCGTCGCTAAAGGTTAGCGACACGACAAAACGAGTGCATGTAAAATGTTTGACTTTGACTATGACTTATAGCGACAACATGTAGTCGGTATAAGTGTGAGGACGAAAAAAATAGTCAAAAGTCAAAATTATATTTGCCGATGGAGGGAAATTTCCGTGCCAAACTGATAGCGACGAAAAGTGGTCACTAAACTCGTCCTATAGGTTTGAATTATTATGTTTTTAAAAATAATTTTAGATTAATCATAAATTATTTAAATTAATTATTTAAGAATAGACAACGTTTCATGCATGATTAAAAATCCATTTCCATGATCATCAATAACATGATCAAATTAACTTGAAAGTTAACTAAATCAAACGGTGTTAAACCACAACAAGTAACTAAAATATAAAAATTACATTCTAAATTGATATGTTGAAAATAGAAACTAATAGATGGAGGTTGGATTCTGGAACCTACCCAACATCTACGTTCGTTTATATTAATAGGGAGATATGTGTTTTTCTTATGCAATATGATTAAGATGATTTGTATTGGTTATTTAGTTTGTAGCCAGAGGTGTCACAAACGATTCAGTGGTCGTTTAAGCGTTTGCTTGAGATTAATGTGGTATTTCAGCCAAATTTCATTGTACTTAACTTCTGTGATTAATATATTTTACCGGGGTAACCCTTTACCCACAAAAAGTTTAATATTACATCAATATCCTTCTCACTTTTGTAATCACATCAATATTATTCCCAAACTTTTGTAATTACATCATATCCTCCCAACTTTTGTGATTACATCATATCCTTTACAAACTTTTAAATTATGTATCCAAAAATCAACATGTTATTTCATCACTCGAGCCCAAAAGTATATATGAACAAATAAATATATATGAATAATATGTTCTTTCCAGGGCTGTCTTTGAGGATTTATGGACCTAGGCCGAGCAAAAAAAAAAAAAAAAAAAAATGCTCGGAGGCTAGGTGCAACAAATTAAAAAAATTAAAAATCGGGCCCCCTAAAAGATATGTAAGTGGGTTTTTTATGTGGGTTAAGTTATATGGTTTAATTTTTGGATGATTGTTAAGATTTGTAATGGGCTTAGTTAATTACATATACAATTTTTATATATATACATTAAAAAAAATTAAAAATCGGGCCCCCTAAAAAATCGGGCCTCGGCCGGTCACCCACTTCGTCCCATTTCTAGGCCGGCCCTGGTTCTTTCATATCTATATCCAAACTTTTGTAATTATATTATCATGTTCTTTTTAATGTAAGAGATAAATAATGCTTTCAGAATTTAAAATCAACATAATTATAATTTAATCGATTTTTGGATATATATGAGAATTTAAAACTTTAAGAATGATATTGATAAAATTACATGTAATTCTCTCTAAGAAATAAATATAAGCTATCTATCAAGAAGAATGAATTTAAAATTTTACAGCTCTTATTATTTATATTTGAAGCCGACGGCTTGTTACGGCGTGTAACAACGCGTTGCCGAGGCTACAGTTGCGATTTCGGTATAACTTTCTTTTGAATTTAATTATGAAGCCAATGGTGCTGACAACGTCAGTTAACTCATTATGGTTTGGGAGTTATAATCGAAAAAGTGGGTTGCGTTTTTGTTTTTCTTTTTAAAATTAGGGACACGACGACGACTAGGATTTGACGGGATGGTTTAGAAGTGGCGGCTCAAGGTGGCCCACTAGATTCGAGAATCAAACCTAAAGATCTGATACCATGTTGTAGAATTCCCCGTAACTATTATTTATCATTGATAAGTAATTATAAAGTACAAAGCATTATACTTTAGTGGTCGCTAAGGCTTGGGCGTAGTCCAATAGGTTATTGGTAGAAGTGTGATGGCTTGAAGTGATGATGGGCTTTGGTCCTTTATCTAGGCAAACCAAAGGTTGGTCTTAAGAATATATCAGCCCATGACAGTTCTAAGAAAAATAAAAACATAAAATGATGGATACAATTATATGCTCGCCTTGAGGGTCCATTGACATATTTAGAAGACAAGTACGTGCACTTTGTAGTATTTAAATATTTATGTGGAAAAAAGAAATGAAATCCAATCATATCATATCATAACATCAATGATGAAATGAACATGGGCATGAAGTCGTCACCAAGAATCAAACTATTAAACATTTCTGAAACACAAAAAAAATAGATGAGGTGAGTTGTAAGTAAATTATAAAGAACAATAGAACATGCTGCATTGGTAGTGTGATACAAGGAATTGAAGGCAACTAGCTTATTCTGATTCCATCATCCAACTATTAAATTACGTTCTAACACATGCACCTAAACAACTCATTACTTAATTACCATGCATTCAAACATTACCCAACACCCATTTTTATTATTGTTAGATATTTTGTCTTCACCTCCTAAAGCTAGTTTGGTAATTTTGGTACTACATAACTTAGCTAGTAGTATAAGGGCATTTTAGTCATTTTGGTTGTATCTTAAGATATAAGTTTCTTTGTTGTTAAGTTTTGTAGGTCGGTATTGTTCTTATATAACCATAAGCAGACATTAGAACTTTGCATTAGACTTTGACTTCATAATTTGGATAATAAAATACCAGCTTTTGTGCTCCCATCTTTTTGCTCATGTTTTGAACCTCTGCTTTTGATCTTTGTGCTTCTGCTGCTGGTTTGGTCTTTTGCCCCATAAATATCCCTCTTAAATCCTAACAATTATTAATTAAACAAATAGTAGAAATATACATGAGATTGTACTGTTAATTAGTTGACAATAAATTGTAAATGTCAATTTATATACATACACATACACACGTACCCACCACCAAATAACTTGCTCTTGCTTGCACACAATTGATTCATCAATGGCTCCTGAAAAGGTATTCACTCATCCATCATATCATAATGCTTCTCTAGCTTGTATATTTGGGAATTAACATGTCATCGTCATTTTTGTTTTCATTGTGCATTCTTTGTAAAAGGTAACGAAAATGGTGGTCGACGTTGACCTCAAGTGCTCTGATTAATATATGAAGGTCATGATCGATCTCATTGTTATGCATTGCTTCCATATCTATACATAAATCCACATGCATGATGTACGTACGTACTCTAGCCAATTTCTGTTTACTAGGAGTAATATTTATCCTTGAATAGAAATAAGGGACCAGGAATATGATTTGGACAAAAACAAGGTGAAGATCACTGTGGTATGTTGTAGCCCGGAAAGGGTCAAGGACAAGCTCTCCTACAAGGGTGGAAAATCCATCCAAAAAATAGAGATTGTAGCAGATAAGCCCAAAGAATCTTCTGCTGCTGCGGATGATAAACCCAAGCCGAAGCCGAAGCCCAAGCCCAAGGAATCCGATAAGCCCAAAGGCGACAACGATAAGCCAAAAGCAGCAGAAGCACCTCGAAAAGGTGACGCAGCCCCTAAAACGACTGAGGTGGCAAAAATGATGTTTGAGCCGCCGGCGGTTGATGGGTATCCACAAATGTGCCCACCAATGACAACTTACCCTATGGTTGGATACGGATATCAGCAGCAGCAGCAGCAGCAACAAGGTTACGGTGGAGCCCCTTTTCAGCATTCTGGATATGGAATGCCAGTGCCATCGTCATCTGGATATGGACATGGATATGCATACAATAATCATCATGGCTATAACGGAAACGCTAATAATTACTTCAGCCAAGAAAATCCACAAGAATGCTCAATTATGTAAAACCAAATATGCATGGTCGTTATCATTAGATTAATTATTATTAGTATACGAAGAAAGTGTTTAGGAATATCAAAAGGGCGCATGAAACCACACCAAGTGTCCATGCTCGAAATGTCAGCACAGGCAGTGAAGGGTCGTCGGTTTCAGGCACAACCAACGACACCTCCTCCACCGTACATTCCGTCTCATTGCTTATTTTTGAAGCCATAACTTTTAGTTCAGACAAAGCTAGTTAGTACTATATTTGATGCCTGATATGATTCACACTCTTCATAGCCAATGTGTATGGACTTAATTATATATACACGTACCACCAACTTAGCCCACGTAACAGTTAATTAATGCATTTATTATATATGTAGCATAAAATTAAGTCAAAATACCATATACATGTAAACTTTTATGATTCATAAGGTACACAGAATCATCAAGTTGAGTTGCATGCAGACACCATAACAAGGTTTGATACACTTGGTCAAAAGGACTCCACACGTGTCTCATGGACACGTAGGATCCCAACATCCACGTCTCACACATCACATGGGGGGCCAATTACACACTAACAACAATATTTAATACTAATTGTATCTTAATTAATCGCCTAATTTAAAGCTATTTCCTTCTTAATATAATGTGCAATTTTCCATCATCTTATCAATGATACTAGCTTTACTAAAGTAATTCTAGACGTTCCAGAAAAAAAAAAATAAATAAATAAATAAATAAATAATAATAAAAATAAATAAATAAATAAATAAATTTTGTAACATTGACTCACTTGTTGTTAATCTTTTACGGGGTTAATGAGTTAAACTACATACAAAAATAAATATAAAACTAATTTAAAAAATAAATCAAATCAAAATATTTGATTTACTTTTGAAGATTTTGATAGTTTCCAATGTTACCTTTCAGCTGGCAGTCGCACATTAGCCGAAGTAGCACATCCGTCAGTCGCATATCTGCTAGTATAAGACAAATAGGATGTGGGCCGACAAATGATTGGGATTGTACTTGTTGTCGGGGACACATGTCAAAAAGGTAATGGAGTCGCACATTCGCACATGACCATTTAGACAAGATGCCTTCTTTCTTTTTTTTCTTTTTTTTTTTTAGATGGTGACCACCACCTCACTTTTTGTACGTTTTAGAGAATTTTCTCTTAGAGCAAAGGGAGTGATAACACGAAATAACACCAAAAACCCCACCACGTCAGCGCCACATCATTTCAACACCAAATAACATAACATCAAAAAATCACCCGTTACCATAACACCAACTTTTGAGACCCACTTAAAAAAAATACAAATTATGCTAACGCAAACCATAACTTGGGTGGGTGAGTCATAACATGGCCATAACTCAAGTTATAACTTGAGTTACTAAACCAACGCAAACCATAAAGCATGCAAGCTCAGAGTGGGTAACGCACACTAACATAGTGGTGGTCATCCAAACCGGTTCCGGAACCGAAACCAAAACCGGTCAAACCCGGTTTTTCCAAGAACCGGTTCGGTTCTTGAAGGAACCGCATGTTCCTACCCGGTTCTTGATTTTGAGGCTAGAAACCGGTTTGGAACCCCTTTTTTTGGAACCAGTTCGAAATCTGGTTTTTTTTAAATCTGGTTTGGAACCCCGTTATTTCTATGGGCTGATGCTGTTTCTACTGCTTGTTTTACTCAAAACCGATCCCTAATCCATCCAAGATTCAATAAAACCCCATACGAACTTGTCAACAACCGAAAACCGGATATTTCTTATCTTCATGTATTTGGTGCTTTATGCTATCCAACAAATGACAGGGAAGATCTGGGAAAGTTGAAGGCTAAGGGTGATATTGGAATCTTTATTGGGTATTCTGAAAACTCGAGGGCATTCAGGGTGTATAACAGGAGAACGAAAAAGATCATGGAGTCGATGAATGTGAAGTTTGACGAAATTTCACAGATGGCTTCTGAGAGACTCGCTCTAGAACCCGCGCTTAACCCGATGACTTCCGGACATATCAGTTTGGGACTCGCACCTCAACGAGCTCAATCAATTCATTCAGAACAACCCACAACTCAAGAACTGGATAATTTCTTCGAGTTTATGTACGATGAATACTATGGTGGCGCTTCGAAAAATGCATCTAACCAACATTCCGCTGCATCCACTCAACATCAACAACCACCACCACCACCACCTAATCCAGATGCATCCACAACATTCGAAGCTGGCGCACCAACTCCCTCGACATCAACATCATCTACATCTACTCCAGCAACTCCATTCATTGAAATTGTTCTACCAAGAATTGATGAGCAAGAACAAAATAATGCTGTGTTAGACGAAGAAGTCTTTGAAAACCCGTTTGGAACGGAATCTGGTGAATCATCTTCCAGATTACATGAACCGTCTAACACGCAGTCTTTCAGTCCAAGGTACCCTTCAACATTACAGTGGACAAAAGACCATCCGATTGAACAGGTTATTGGTGAACCCTCAAGACCAATTCAGACGAGAAAACAACTTCACACCGATTGCGACATGTGCATCTATGTCTGCTCAATCAGTCTCATAGAAACTAAGAACATTCGGGAAGCAATGGCAGATAATGCCTGGATTGAAGCGATGCAGGAAGAACTTCTTCAATTTCAAATCCATGACACCTGGGATTTAGTTCCAAGACCAATTGACAAACTAGTCATTGATCTTAAGTGGTTATGGAAAAATAAAAAGGATGAAGAAATGACTGTGATTCGCAACAAGGCTCGTCTGGTGGCAAAGGGATTCAGACAAGAAGAAGGAATAGATTTTGAAGAGTCATTCGCACCGGTTGCAAGGCTTGAAGCAGTCAGGATTTTCTTAGCTTATGCCGCTCACAAGAACATCACAGTTTATCAGATGGACATCAAGACAGCGTTCTTGAATGGAACTCTGAAAGAAGAAGTGTATGTGAGTCAACCAGACGGTTTCGTTGACAAAGATCATCCGGAATACGTCTACAAGCTAAAGAAGGCAATCTATGGTTTGAAACAAGCCCCACGGGCGTGGTATGACGAGTTATCATCTTTCTTATTGTCAAATAATTTCACCAAAGGAACAATTGATCCGACCTTGTTTACAAGAAAATACAAAAATGACATTTTGATTGTTCAGATTTATGTGGACGACATAATTTTTGGGTCCACTAATCCGACACATTCAAAACATTTTGAAAATCTCATGAAAAGTAAATTCGAAATGTCCATGATGGGAGAATTAAAATTCTTTTTGGGTTTACAAATTCATCAATCCCCGCGTGGTATTTTTCTAAATCTGGCTAAATACACAATTGAGATTTTGAAAAAACATGGTATGGAAAATTGTGACTCTGTTGGTACTCCAATGGTCACTTCACCAAAAATTGGCGCTGACCTATATGGGAAACCCATGGATCCGAAGAAATATCGGAGCATGATTGGTTCTCTCATGTACCTAACTGCAAGCCGACCAGATATTCATTTTGCTGTTTGCTTACTTGCACGGTTTTAGGCAAGGCCTACCGAACTTCACCTCCAAGAGGTTAAACGGATCTTTCGATACCTTCGAAGAACCATTAACATGGGACTTTGGTATCCGAAGGATTCGGAGTTTACACTAATTGCCTTTTCAGATGCCGACCATGCTGGATGTCAAGTTACAGCGAAAAGTACATCAGGCGGAGCGCAATTTCTGGGAGAAAAGCTAGTAGGCTGGTCGTCAAGAAAACAAGATTGCACTGCTTTATCAACAGCAGAGGCCGAGTATGTGTCTCTATCTGCGTGTTGTGCTCAAGTCCTTTGGATGAGAACATAACTCACAGATTATGGTTTCTCTTTCAACCGCATACCTTTGTATTGCGATTCAAAAAGTGCCATAGCCATCTCGTGCAACCCAGTGCAACACTCAAAGACCAAGCATATTAGAGTCCGCTACCACTTCATAAAAGAGCACGTTGAAGAGGGTACTGTTGAATTGTTTTCCGTTAAGACTGAATACCAGCTCGCCGATCTATTTACTAAGGCCCTCCCAAAAGAGCGGTTTGAAAACTTAGTTCGTCGAATTGGAATGCGAAGCCTAACTCCCGTTGAGTTAGAAAGTCTTCTCGAATCTCATTGACTTACTTCATAAAGCTTCGCATGTAAATATTTCCGTAAATATTTTGGTAAACAATTTTTGTAAATATTTATGTATATATTTTTGGTAAATATATACATACCTTTAAAAAAAATAAAAAATAAAAAAAATAAAAATATATATATATATATAAAAATAGAAAATTTGAAAAAGCCATAAAAAATATAAAACATCAAAAACCAAAAATATACTTCTCACGACATGTCTCTCGTCTAATCAATATTCTGTACGTACTTAGAAATGTCATTCAACAATGATACGGGTATTTACAGATGCTTGAGCGAGAGTTATTTTTTATGTTTTTCTAAAACATGTCGTTTCTCAAATTTTTCTTCATAATGGCTTTCGTGCATTTCAGTATGGAACCAGTTCTTAAACGTGAAATCTTTTAAATGTAGCTCGGGTATGCCGGAAAAGGTTTCAAATAAAGACTACATTGAATGACTTCTGATTATTTCTGATCGGGACTCGCAATGTTAATGGCGAAAAGCTAAAACCCGTGAGCACTTAATCAAAATTGTTTTCAAAGATTTTTCAAAGTCTTTTTATAAATTTTGTGCTCACAACAACTCCCTCAAAGACCTCTAAATGCTTTTAAACTCAAAAGTTTAACCATTTGCTCTGATTAAGATGGAGTAGAAAAAGAAAATTGTTCAAATTTCATGCTAAAATCAGTCCGTCTCTCCACAAAAAGTTTCATTTTAATCAACTCTTTTCAAAAATACCACGTCATGCTATTTTTGAGGGGGGGATTAAGTGTTTATATATGGGGGAGAGGACGTGATTAAAATGTGATCTAAAAGAAGTCTTGTCGTTTGAATTTCAAAATGATTTCTTCAAAAAGACTCAGCATGAACCCTCGAATTGACGAAACTAAATGTCCGTTCTCAAAAAGACATGTCCTGGACGGGTAATAATTTCAAGCTAGTTTACGAGTGATGCAAGCGTGTCTCGCAAAGGACTTGTCTGAGTAGAATGTACCAATTCGAGAGATGATCTTTGAATATGACCAGGACGGGTAATAATTTCAAGCTAGTCTAACTAGTGATGTTAGCGTGTCTCGCGAAGGTCATGTTCATTGAAATTCTATCATTTCAAATGTGCGAACTATACCCAACATGTGCAATTTATTTCAAAAATGCATGAGCACGTGTGAAGGGGGAGTGTTTCAAAAATGTAAAACTCTCGATGTGTTAACAAAATGTGTTTTCTCATAAACACGTTGAGAGATTTTCACAAGGTTTAATGGCATGTGACAAATAATCTAGGATAATCATGGAGTAATAAGGTGATTATGGTTAGGTTATGTCCAATGATCCGCCAGAACCGGAGGGATCTACCCATGGACAATTCCAATAGCTTAGCATTAGAAGTCCTTAGGAAAGATTGAAAAAAGGAGTATAATGAGAAAGGAGAAAGAAGGGGTTGAAGAATGAAAAAGAAAAGTTTTTGTAAGGGTGAAAAGAAATAGCCCTCCATGAAAACTTAGGTCAGAAACCGGGTCAATACATCTGCTATTGGTACTCACTAAGGTGATACTGGTATTGAAGACAAGACGTCATGGACCCAGTGACGCATTTGCACCACCCCTCCTATCCACTCAGATATCTCTCAAAAGATATTTGTTTCATTTCTCACGGAGATCAATGCATAATCTATCGACCTCTCACTCCGAGATGTGTTGATATTGAAAAGGTGGCACTCTGCTCCACGCCTCCGACGACTAAAATCAAAACGCACATTATTGAGTCTAGAGACATGAGATTCATCAAAAGATCTCTTAGGAACACTTCCTATGAAATACTCTTGTGTTCACTCAAAAGGATACAAGTTGTATGAGTCTTAATGAGATCCAAAGATCTTGCCTCACGACATGATGGCCGAAGGACGATTTATTGCTAACTGTTTTATGCAGGTACCGACGAAAGTCCATTCACCATCATCATCTACAACGGCGATGCAGCTGAACTGAAGATGTAGATCAAGGCGAGGAAGACCACAAGACGACTCTATGAAGATCACAGCGCATGAAGGAACATTGAACGAAGAATATTATACATTGACACATGAAGTTCAAGACGGCAAATGCAAAAGACCAATCACGGGAGCATCATTGAAATGACCATCCCTTAGGGGGAGATTGTTAGCATTTAAATTAATGCTACTTTGAAGTGATGGTCATTTTGGCAATTAGACTTAAGTGTGTCATGTAATATGTTGTAAAGTGGGCTTGTAGCATTAGAACAATAAGTGTTTAAATGTGCCTAAGTGTAGTGCAAGACATGAGTCCACTTAAGGTCCATTAGAAAGCCCATCAAACCACTTTGGTTTGTGGCAGTCACGTATAACACACACACACTCTTGCTTTGTCATTGTGTGTGCCTCATTCAAGATAAGAAAAAGAGTGTGTGTGTGTATCCAAGTCCTCCCTAGTCTTTGTATTATCTTCATATTTGAATATAATCATTTGACTAGTAATTTTAACCATAAGATCCATACATATCTCTTATTGTTCTTAAGTGTTTGTGAGTGTCATCGTAGCAGCCAAGTTTGTATGATAAAGAAGAGATTTGTGGTGTTACAAGTGGTATACATGAGCCTATCAACAAGGTAGAAGGTAAGATTGTTCGGTTTGTGTTAAAAGAGAATCTGTCGTGGTTTTTGTTCATAAAAAGGCCACGAAGTGGGTTTGTCTTGTGGAAATCGAATGGTAACAATCTTGTATAAGGTTGTGTTTGTTCTTGGTTTGGTGAATTTGTGATTTTTCCTCACTTGTTTGCTGGGAAAATATTACATTTTTTGTGTTCTTAGTTGCTTTGGATCGAAGTGATTCAAGAAATAAAATCACTTTTGTGTTATTGAATATTATAGTGTTTTACTGACTTGATTTGATTGGTTCAAAGTTGGTACAAGTTGGTGTAATTGGCAGGAATTATAGCAACTTGTGAAAAAGTTGTCAGGGAAAGAAGGCATGACGTGGGCAAGTACTCAAAAAGTCAAAAAGGTGGGTAAAGTGCGTTTTATCGCATTTGGGAAAAAAAGCTGTAAATTATCGCAATTGGAGTTTTATCGCTATTCAGCATTTGTCGCAGTTGAGCTCTTATCGCAGTTCAGGTTTCCTATCGCAATTGAGCTCTTATCGCACTTCAAGCTTTATCGCAATTTACATCTGACCGGGTCTTATCGCAATTGCATCTGCGATAGTTATCGCAATTGGCTATTTTTAGCCTTATCGCAGTTGAGCTTTACATAGTGTCATCCGAGATCCTTGGCCTCGTCAGATATCGGACAAAGAAGACCTCTAGGATATCGGACAACAAAGGATTTTGAGCAGTTTTCAGAATTGACATTTTCAGTCCTTGCACTATATGCATAACTAGTTGTCTATTCCAATTCACGTAAATATCGCCCAGCTTCATTTCTAACAATCTCCCTCCAGCTGAAGATATACGTAAATTGGTTACAATGATTCCTAACAATTACATAACAATGATAAAAGCAATGCTGAAGTAGAGCAGTTTCCTTTTGAGGATGACTTCACAGCTCTTGATCTTCTCGTATCTTTCTCAGCTTGCTTGACTTACTTGCAGAATCACTGTAATGACCTAATTGGGTTATTACTCCCTCCCAATTAGTGAGGCATTTTCTTTTCCCTCCTAAAGGCGTACATGAATTGTAGAGACCTAGATTCATATGTTTCGTGGTTCAGGTGGCCGGATTTGGTGAAAGATGAAGATGTTCATCTTTCTAGAGAGAGAGTAGTGAGAGGGTAGAGAGAATCCTGGTCAAATGTTTGCTTTATTAAAAGAAACAAATGAAATGAAACAATACTCCCACACACCCACATGGAGAGTCATGTGGGTACTTATAGGCCCTTTTACAACACTAGTTTGCCTATTACACATAAGTAGTCCCTGTGTGAGCTACTTAATTCAAACCTAGTCCAATTCACGTGAGTGACGACATCTTTATAAAAAAGCGAGTCTAACAATCTCCCTCCAAGATGTCGTCACAAGTGAATGGTTACAATGAGACCTATAAACAATACAAAGTAAATTACAATAATAAACTTTTGCTGAAGTGCAGAGTCTCTGTAGACTAGATCCTGAGGCAGACTTGAAGTTCTCTAATCCGAAAGATCGCAGCATCGATCTTTGGTGCTGACGGCACACATCCTTGTAGCTCTGAACTTCAACTGTAATGTACTAGCTAGGTTATTACTCCCTCCTAACTAGTGAGCCCTTTATTCTTTTCTGCTCCCTCCTGAATCGACAACTCTCTTTAGCCTTTTAACCACGCAGCGGAGACTGTAAGCACAATGGTTGTCATTCGGGAGCATTAACATATCTCACAAAGTAATTGCATCAAAGTAGGTAATAAGCCGTACTTCTCTCTCCATTTCCTTTTCCCTCCTAAGGGCGTACATCTCCCTCCTGATGATTGCGAGTCATCGGAATCATCATATAATAGTATACATGGCTTGGAGTACCTTGATCTTGAAGCAATACTAAATCCTTGATAGCACGTCGACAACCCGTCGAGGCTTAATTATTGTGAGAATATGTTAAAAAATACTCTCAATACTTCTCTCAAACCAACCGTAAAATTCACCGGCTTCTAATAAATGACCACATGTGGAGACAGCCCGATATGACCAATTTGAAAACGAAGTAAACACCTCCCCTCAAATGTGACTCAAGCTTGTACGAAAGTGTGACTAAGAACCTATACTGAGCACTACAACGTAACTCCTTAAAGCATAGGTCGTTTCATATACCCATCCAACCTTTCTTAATAGTATATGAACATCTCTTGAACTATCCACATCTTTGTGTGTCACTGAGTACTCCATCTCAGTTTTGATAGTTAACTAGGTCTTCGTCCATCCACCCCTTGACCTATGAAAACTAGATAACCCAAGACTTAATCACTATTCCCATGAGTGCCCAAACAAGTATCTCTAAAAGTCATGCATCCAACCAACCTCTAGACTTTGAGATAAATAAGTACACATGCACGAAAAATGTTACTTCAAAATCAAATCAATAATACCATTCTTCTCCGTAGTCATTCTTCTTAACCATATTAGCCGTGAACGATGTATCCCCGTGATTGTTGCGATGGTAACCCTATATCCCTCCCTTTTTTTTTTTTTTTTTTTTTTTTTTTTTTTTTTTTTGACATAATTTGAAATACACTAGGAAATGCCGTTACAAGAAGGCTAGAAAAATTTGAGTATAACAGATTTTGACGTCAATTTTCACCTAAAAAATTCGAATTTTGACAAAAAAATTTGAATTTTGGGCCAAAATTTTCACTATTATACCAAAATTTGAATCTCGCGTAAAAATTGAACGTTTAATCACCTGAAAAAATTAAATTTTACTCACGTTGAAGGGTATGAAAATGGATACTAAGTTAAAATTGAACGTTTAATCACCTGAAAAAATTAAAATTAATTTTTTTTTTGAAGGGATACTAAGTTTTTTTTTTTTTTTTTTTTTTTTTTTTTTTTTTTTTTTTTTAAGGTGAAAATATTTATATTAATCTCCAAAGATATACAATATAAGAATAGAACTTTAGATTTGACATCACCAAATCTAAACAAAACAGAAACATTCACTACACTTATTCATACTAACTAACATTCAGACTTGTCCAATATCTGAATGATACTAGAACTCAGACATCTTCCTTTGTTAGTATTCTGCCAACTTACAGATTCATCAACCAATCTCACTCATTCATTTCACCTTTAAAGCACCTACCATCTAGCTACATTTCCACCACCTCATTCTACCAAGCTACTCATCCTGCCACCACAGTAAACAAGGTAGAAATGAGGAGTGGCATCACTAGGAACCCATTACCCATCCATGGGGGGGCTCTGCCAAGACAACCTACATTTCCTTCTCTAAGGAAGGCTTCAGTTGCTTGGGAACACTCTCCCTCCATGATGACCAACCTTACCTCCTTGACATTGCATTGGGTGGACCAAGAAGGATCATCTTTCATTCCTCTCTATTCCACCCATCATGCACTGTCCCCCCAGCCATTTACCCTTCACATAGTGAGACCCTACTTTATGGTACATCCATATTGATTAGACCTCCTATATAGACGTATATTGCTGTCCAATCTCCTCCCTAGGCCAGATCAGAACCAACAATGATGCTGTAATAGGTACAGTCATACTAATTAGGACTCCAAGATACAAGGTATCTCCACTATGTAATGGCCTGATATAATATAACAAAAGAAATCTAATGATGAAATTGCTCTTGTTTGATTGCCAAATCATTCACTTCAATCCTGTGTTGCCAATTCAATTCAATCTTCCAAACTACATATTCTTCCAAACACCCCTTTAAGTCCTCTGTTCTCATTTTAGTTGAACTGCACATCCCATTCTTTGGCTGCTAACATAACTGCAGTGGACTTTTTGGTTTTTAGAGATACTAATCTTGATCTAACCTCATCACATATGATTTTGCACAATACTTGTTCATTCCTCACCTCATCACTGAAGATCCTTTTATTCCTCTCTTGCCAAACATAATAGACAGTTGCAGCCAAGCACAATTTTCCAATTACACACCATATGCTGTTATGATTCTTCTGTTTAGCCATATCTTCCACAATATCAACCCAATTCCAAGCATTTGTAGTGATTCTTGCTTTGCTTTTCATCACATTCCACACTTCAGTAGTATATGTACACTGGAAGAATAAATGACTATGTGAGTCTGGAGTGATTTTACAAAAAGGACATGTAACATCCTTTTGAGGGTACCATTTAATGAGTTTATCTTGTGTGATCAGTTTCTCTTTGATGGCTAACCATAGAATAAACACATGCCTTGGTATACATTGTGAATACCAAACAAGTTTATCCCAGTTAACTTTTGCCCATTCTCCTCTCACATCTTTCCATACCTGGTTTGTCGTATACTTCACCATATTATCTTGATTTGTGACCCACATCATACAATCTTCTTCATTAGTTAACTGAGGAAGATGTTTATTTTGTAGAAACTCATACTTATCATACCAATCCATAGGCCATTTCCACCCATTTTCATCAATAACATCACACAGTTTACTTCCTTCATTAAAACCAGCCAAATGAGGATCTCTTTTACTTATATTCTTATATAGAGCCTCTTGATCATCCCATTTATCATACCAAGCAGAAATTGTCCTTCCATTGCCAACTTTATATTTGAAGTGTGATTCCACTGCATTTCTAAGCTCAAGTATTGTCTTCCAACTCCAACTGTCACTTTTATAGCACTGAACATCCCACACATTCCTACCTTTTAATTTCACTGTATTGATCCATTTCACCCACAATGATTCTTTATTAGCAGCTACATTCCAAAGATGTTTCATAAGGAGTGTTTTGTTCCATTCAGCTAAAGATTTGAGCCCAAGACCTCCTTGATCTTTAGGCCTACATATCTCTTTCCATGCTACTCTGGCCTTTCCTCTTGTTAATTCCCCATTATTCCATAGAAAGCCTTTAAACATAGTTTCAATCTCTTTAATGACTGTTAAAGGAAGCTTGAAAACAGACCCCCAATAGACTTGCATAGCTGACAGAACAGATGCTATTAATTGACCTCTTCCAGCATAAGACAAACTTTTATTTTTCCAGTCACTCAGTTTCTGTTTAACCTTGTCAATTAAACTCTTACAATCATTGATTCCAATTTGCTTATCCATAAGTGGCACCCCAAGATATCTCACAGGCAGCTTCCCAATATTGAATGGAAGAATATTTAAAAGGCCACTTTTTTCTTCATCACTAAGACTCCCACAAAACATAGTACTTTTGCTCAAATTAGGATACAAACCTGAAACATCACTGAATTTATTGAGAGCTTTCCTGATTGTATTCACAGATGTACTATCACCATGGCATAATACAAGTAGATCATCTGCAAAACATAGGTGTGTTATTTTGAATTTTTTGCAACCAAAGTGATACTTAAAATTCCTCTCCTTCCTGATTTCATCTTTAAGGATAAGGTTTAGCACTTCCATGACAAGAGTGAATAAGTAGGGTGATATAGGATCTCCTTGTCTTAAACCCCTTCCACCACTGAAGTAGCCAAATCTTTCCCCATTCACACAAATAGTAAACTTAGGAGTTGAAATACATGTCATTATCCACTTCACCATATTTCTGTGAAAGCCAAAGTTAATCAGCACCTTTTCAAGAAAACTCCAACTCACAGTATCATAGGCCTTTTGGATGTCAATCTTCAAAGCACATCTTTTAGGTCCATTGGTATTGTTGTATCCTCTCAAAAGTTCCTGTGTGAGTAGAATATTGTCTGTAATTGCTCTACCAGGTACAAAAGTACTTTGATTTTTATTAACCAGCTTATCCAAAACCACTTTTATTCTATTTGTCAACACTTTGCTTTACACTTATACACTACATTGCAACAAGCAATTGGTCTAAAATCAGTGACCTTGAGAGGAGTAGGGATTTTGGGTATTAAGGTGATAAGAGTGGCATTTATTTCCCCTAGAAGCTTTCCAGATGAAAAAAACTCTTTCACAGCATTGCAGAAGTCAATTTTCACAATCTCCCATGCTTTTTTGAAGAAAGCTGCTGTAAAGCCATCAGGTCCTGGGGCTTTATTGTTATCAATATCAAACAGAGCATCCTTAATCTCCTCATTAGTAACATCCTTAATCATACCATTAGCATCTTGATCATCAATTTTATTGTAAAATAAACCAATATCTTCAGTATTCAACTCCACAGTACTTGCTTGCATTCCTAGAAAACCTTCAAAATGTTTTACAAACTGAACACCCACTTGCTCTTTCTCATAAACAATTCCATCATTACCCATTACTGTGTGAATCCTGCTTCTATTGATCCTTCCTTTGAGTACTTTATGAAAATAAGCAGAATTCCTACCACCTTCCTTTAGCCAATCCACTCTTGCTTTTTGACATAGTAATTTCTCTTCATCTTGTAAAGCACTGTTATAATCACCAATAATTTTCACTTCTTCATTCCTTAAAGTTTTGTTCAAAGGATCTTTATCAATCTTGGTTTGGACATCATGAAGTTTTCCTCTAAGCTCCTCCACTTTATCAAACAGGTTACCATTTGTAACACCCCAACCCGACAAGGGTAAAGGTGTCACATCACGGTGACAATTCAGAGCATACATAATACACAGCGGAAGCCATAAACCAAAACAATAAGAAAAACAAGCCAACACGGCTTAAACCAAATTACATGAGTTCAAAGGATAAAGATAAACCAATGGAATAAGCAAAAGAAACAGAATCCCGAAACAAATGTCATAATATAAGGGTGGTCATCTAAGGTAAAAGCTCCAACCAAAAGCTCTAATCTCTCAATCCCAAAGCAGAAGTCCCCAGCTCCTAGCTTAGATACCTGCCGCACACGAAAAGAAAAAAAATCGTGCGGCTGAGCTTAAAAAGCTCAGTGAACAGATACATATACAAAGCAAAGATAAGGAAGTACGAATCATGGCAAAGATTAAATGATAACGAAACAGATATAATATATGGTGCAATGGGATGTATCATAAGGTACAGTCAATAAAGGGAAAAGAATAATATAGGATAGTAATCCACCACGAGCCCAGAAACATATCAGATCATATCATATACAGTAACCATAGAGGAGCGACCTCTCAGAAATGTGAAGGGCATGTATAGCACACAGTACCAATCACCAGACAAATCATATCATATCATATACAGATAAATCCACTAAACAGAACAGATCTAGGATGCATCCATACGCCCCTACCCAATCACATGCAGACCAAAACAAAGGGACGGTGTAACCAAATCACTAGGGCTACACACTAGTCATGCCAGTGGTGCATCACAGACACGGCCATGTTACCTTCATGGCTAGGGTCACAAATTTTGGCTCGGGTATCAAACTAAGAGTCAGATATCATATCAAATCAGAAGGTCATATCCAAAGGTCCAAAATAGATAGTTCAAAACAGATGGCTCATAACAAATGGTTCAACTCAAATCTTTTCAGAAGTATCAAAGGTCCAAATCAGATTTTTAACAGATCAGAAAATGCAAATCAGAAATCATATCATATCAAGGAAATAGGACACCCTTACTGAAAAAGGGCAGAGTATCTGTACCTTATTCAAATGCAAGCACAAAAGAACAAAAGCAGAAAGCACTGAGACAGATCAGGACCTCTCCCTCTTTACACCTAAAGGAGAAGAAGAACACAGAATCACCAGAGGGTTCAAGTTCAGATTTCCATTTCCAATTATCTATTCATTTTATGAAACTTTCCAGATTTAGTAATCTTTCTATTTTTAGTAGCTTTCTTTCTTTAGTAATTTCCCGTTTTAGTAAGTTTTCTTGAATTAGCAAATATTATTTTTTTATCTTTAATGTTACCATTTAGTCCCGTTAAATTCGTTAGAAAGCCGATCTACATGAATTAAGGTTTATTGTGATAATGTATGTAAGTTATGGTTTTTATGTGTTTAAGTAGTAAGGTATGGGGTGAATTATGAAAAATAGTGGCCAATGTAAGCTATTATACTATTGTTATTCATCCTACCCTACCCAACAGTCAGGACATAAGAAAAAAAAAACATGCCCATGTGATGTGATTTGATTACTCATACGTATGACCAAAGAAAGAAGAAAAAAAATATGACCATGCCTTACTATCCATATTGACATGCTTTCTCTTTTTTATTTTATTAACCATTCTTTGCTGTACACAAAACAAATTCAAGACATTCTTTAATTCATGGTTCGAAAAAGAAATGGAAGGCCACAAAAGAAACTCCCATGCATGCAACCTTCTTCCTCTATTCGAATGACATATAATGAAAATGGAAGAGCACACAAAACAGACCTACCCGATCATTTAACTCACACACGACAACAATTAAATGAACGTATTCGAAACCATGACCGACGTGTAAAATACTCGACACAACCACAACATATATTCATGACACAATCTAAACTCGCAACACCTTCTTGTTTTGTTTTAGTACCGCGCACAAACCACACACGACCATGCTTTATTTCTTTTCTTTAGTTCGTATAGGATTATGTATAATATATGTTTGGGTCGTATAAAGTGGGTCAAAAACAAGTTTAATGCAAGCAGCTTCTTAAGTCGACATGTAGGGTTTTATGAAAGTGTTATTTTATGTGAAAAAGGTTATGAGTTCGTGTGAGTTTTAAGGATCGAATACATGGTCAGTTCAACAAGTTGATGATATCTTTTATGGTTGTTGTTCGCCACAGCAATGACACAAGGAAACATGTTAACCCCAACGTTCTCATGGCTGTTTTTGGGTTACCCTAAATCGACCCAAAACCCACATACACGCCACTCTTTTATTTTGGTTCGAATGAGATTACTTTCATACGTATATAAATGTTTAATACCACCTTTTACAAAACAGAAAAATGGAGGTTGATCAAGATATGGGTCGACCATTATGCAAGCTTTACAAATCGTTAGATAGGTGACCATTTGTTATGATTCTATGTGAGTCTTGTATCGTATACGTACGAGCATACTAAACGGAGTTATATAGTATCATGCGACATTCTATATGTAACTATGTACAAGATTTTCTAGCCGATTCATTTTAGCCTTTAGGTGCCATGTTTAAACGTTAGTGATGGTATCGAAATTAGAGGAAGACAAGATGGTACACTTACCCTTGAAGCGTGAAAAAAGAAAAACAAACGAACCAAGGAACCGCGATCACACCTCTCGAACCTGCAGTATAACCCACGACCAGGCCACCAAGTAGCAACCAAAAAGTCTCCTCTTGCTGCCTTTAATTCGAACAGTAAGGAAGGAATAAAAGGGTAGCCGCCAATTGTATAGGTTGTGTATAGGGTTTGTGTTTTAGATAATATTGTGTGATATATGAGAAAAAGAATGCATTCATATCTTGGTTAAAAGGAAAAGAAACCGTGTGCCAGGGAATATCCAAAAAGGCAAATTTCTAAATTGATGGGAATGTGATTGAAAGAATTAAATGTGGGCATGATTTAGTTATTAAACAAAACGTGTGGAGAGAGGTCTCAATTTAGGTAACTAGCAAATTTTGTGGGATTGATTTGAGAACAATTCAATGATAATATATCTCTTATAAAATTTGTTACACGATTTGATATAAGTATGGAATTTGGTTATGGCCTTTATCATTAGGCGTGGGATTAAATTCAGTATGTAACATTCGTTTATTAAAAGTCTCATATCGCATCACTCATTCGTTCAATTATTAATGGTTAAAAATGCATAGGTTATATTTGGAATAAAATTTTAATGCGTTAAACGTCTTTTATGAATTTGAGATCAAAGGGTATTCTGGGTATTTTACGTGTTCAAAAAAAATTTTTGGGTTTTACACCATTCTTCCAATTAAGTTTATTAAGATGAGGTTTTAGAGCCTTTAACTTGTGCACCATCTTGTACATTTCATACCCTTGAAAATCCTCCTTCCATACTTCTTTAACAATATCTCCAAATTCATCTTTATCAGTGATGTAATTTGCCATTCTGAATGATTTGTGAACTTTCTTAATAACACCAGGGCAACATAAGACAGCAGGACTGTGATCTGAAATGCCATAAGGAAGAAATACAGCATTAGCAAAATTATGATTAGTAAGGAAAGTAGAATTGCACATCACTCTATCCAACTTCTTAAGCACAGTTGCATTAGGATTCAATAAACTTTTTGTCCAAGTATATTGAAAACCAGAACTGCATATATCCACCATTTCAATGTCATTAACACATTCTTGAAAGTCTTTCATATCCTGTGTTGCAGAAGATACCCCCTCAGAATGCTCATTATTGTTCAAGATAACATTCATATCTCCCATCATCACCCATCCTTCATTCATAACAATTCTACTATAGAGATTCAAATCTTTCCACAGCTCTTTTCTATCCCTTCCATGATTTGCAGCATAGATGAAAGTACAAAAGAACTTGACATTTGTTTTAATAACTTCCACCAGGTATAACATTGTTTGTCTAGTACTTTGCACCAAATGACATTGAACACAGCTACTATTCCAGCCAACAATGATTCTACAACCCTTGATACTTACATCTAGATTATGTTGCCAACTCCAATTACCAAACATTCTATCACATATCTTCCCAATTCTGTCTTTTTTCAAATGAGTTTCAAGTACAGCACACACACTCAATTGTTCATTCCTAATCAGTTTCTTAACCTCATTCTGTTTAGTCAATTTCCCCAAACCCCTAATGTTCCATGTACCAATTTTGCAATCCATAAGGAAATTAATTCAAAATACTCTTACCACCACTTCCCTGAACTTCATTCTGTGACATAAACCTTGCATTAGCAGACTTATCCATGAACACATCATTCTCATTCAAATCATTCTTTCCTTCAGTTGTGACCCCATTTGCTTTCCTTTTCATAATAGCTTCCCTTTTGTCCTTGTAGTAATTATACATTTCTCTTGACCATTTCACTGAATCAAGTGGAGGATCAAGATCATCTAAAATACACTTATCTACAATCTCTTTCTTATCAGCACTTAACTTTGTTATGACCTCTTCTTCTTCAATATCAACCAATGGAGCATACTTATTTGCAGTTTGTCTTATCTCATTCAGTACTTTCTCCTGCACATTCCAAACTTTCTTAGGTGAATTTTGAACATTTGTTTTATCCCCAGTTTGATCTTTTTGGTTAGTAGTCTTCTTTTCTTCCTGTTTGTTACCTCCATTTCTAGGAATATAAGCATATTTTGGTACCATGTTCTTCCTTCCCCCCTCAAACTTCCCCCTGTTTTGATTACCAGTCCTGTTTTGTTGATGTCCTATTTCATTATTAACTTTCCCATTAACATCCCCAGTTTTACCATTACTATTATCCTCTTTACTACTTCCTTCTTTCATGTTACCCTGACTACATTGTACATCACTATGCCCAAACACATGACATTTTGTGCATATTGGTGGCTTCCAATCATATTCAACCTTAACACTCTTAACAGCAATTGTGTTGTTATCCTTATCACAATATTGTACCTCAATAGAGTCTTGAAAACCTCTCTTTGCATCAACCTCAACAAGAACCCTAGCATAACCCAGTCTGCCAACTCCTTGATTGCACATTTTTGCAGTCATAGCATCCATAATCACTGGTTTACCTAGTCTACTTGCCAGTGCACTCAATCCTTTGATACTCCATGCTTCCAATGGAATGTTAACCAACTTAATCCAAGCAGGCAATACATCTGGTTCAATCTTATTCACATCCACACTAATGTCCCACCTTTGTACCACCATTGGCTTATTATTAACCATCCAAACACCATTTTCAACCACCTCTTGTAAACCTTTTTCATTACTAAATTTGAAGACAAAAGTACCATTACCTATGTTTTGAATACTTTTCAGCCCATACTTACCCCACATCCTAAACAAATGGTAGTTAATTTCTAGAGCATACATCTTATACCCTACAAAATAACCACAAGCAGTCAACTCCCACTTTTTACTTCCTTCATTAATGATTTCTTCATCAAAAATTACTACCTCAGAACCATCATCTTTGATACAAGTAGGAATCATGCTCAGCTTATTATTCATATTATCCAAATTGCTCTTTGCTATATTAGCATAACTAGTATGTTTAGTATTCATTGTTTGACTTCCAGCACAGTTATTATCATTACTAGACTGTTCATTAGATGTTGATTGACTTACATTGGTTCCAGTGCAATCTACACTTTCATTCACAGCTTCAACACACTTATCACCTTCAACACTATTCTCCTTATTCAGCAAACCACCATTTCCCCCATCTGCACTCTGCACCTTACCAGTCTCATTCTCATTAGGCATACTAGTAACCTTCTCAGTTTCTATCACATGCTCTGACTCTTCTCTACTAACCCCTGCATCACTTTTCCCTTCATTTTTATTCATCATTCCCAACTCATCACAATTGTCACTGTCCTTTGAATAATCAGCCCCATCCACAGTTTTCACATCATGTTTCTTCTTACTATTCAGTTCACATACAGTATCCTTTAACCTGTTAGGTAATCGAGTCTTCCTCTTAGATTGTCTACCTTTAGCCGACATATTATCAACCAATTGTATACAAACTAACAATTAAACACTTAGGATATCACTAGAGTATAGCAGAAAGTGAAAATTTTGAAGAAATTTTAAAAAGTGAAATTTGGCTCCAAAATCACTAACTGGGTTTTATATAAAACCTTGTCAGAAATTGGGGAAAATCACACCATTAGATGCGGAATCGAAAACTGATTCAAATACACTAAACAATTTTGAAGATTACGTACAAAATCGAGTGTAATTGGTGGATTAACGAGCTATTTTAATGGTGAAAAACGCGTGAAATGTTTGTTTGATCATATATGGGTCGATTTGCATTAGGCTATATCTCAGACAAGTCAATCAAAAAAAAATCAAAAAAATTAGCTAAAAGGGAACAAGTCAGATGAGTCAAAAGCTTAAGAAGAATCGACAAGTTGGGTTTTAAAAAATTAGAAAACCATGTTTGCGGTGCGGTTTCCCTTACTGCCAAAATATCAGTAAGGGATACTAAGTTGAAGGGTATGAAAATGGAAAGGTTATAATCGGACATATTTCTCAATTTCAAAAGAACTGAATTGCGATAACATCCCAAACGAGATAACATCCCAAATGCGATAACATCCCAAATGCGATAACCCCAACTGCGATAACCCCAACTGCGATAATCGAACTGCGATAAATCCCATTCGCGATAAATCTCAAGTGCGATAACAGCCCAAATGCGATAGAGCTCAAACGCGATAAAGCTCAAATGCGATAAAGCTCAAACGCGATAAAGCTCAAATGCGATAATCGCAAATGCGATAGAGGCGTTGACTTTTATCGCATTTCGTCCAGAAATTGAGTCCAATAATTGAGGTCTGCTGTTCACTTTCCGACCATTTTCCGACCATCTTTTTCTGCCAAGATCTGACCATAACACCCATTTTGAGCCTAAAACTCGACCGTATAACCATCAGATCTACCACATATCACGGATTAAAGGACAAAACAATCTCAACCAAAACATGAATATAGAACTGTGAGCAGATCTAAGCTCGTATGAACCTGGGTTTGAGATTTTTGACCATATTATAGATACATAAGACCAGTAATAGGTCTGTTTTTATCGTATGACACGGAAATAAATTCCGATGACCGGAAAAAAAAATTTTGATGACTAAAAAGGAGATAAAAACGCAGCCTAAAACACATAAACGAACCACAAAAATCAGTAAACTCACCAAGAATCTCCCCTGGTTAGCTCTTGATACCAATTGTAGAGACCTAGATTCATATGTTTCGTGGTTCAGGTGGCCGGATTTGGTGAAAGATGAAGATGTTCATCTTTCTAGAGAGAGAGTAGTGAGAGGGTGGAGAGAATCCTGGTCAAATGTTTGCTTTATTAAAAGAAACAAATGAAATGAAACAATACTCCCACACACCCACATGGAGAGTCATGTGGGTACTTATAGGCCCTTTTACATCACTAGTTTGCCTATTACACATAAGTAGTCCCTGTGTGAGCTACTTAATACAAACCTAGTCCAATTCACGTGAGTGACGACATCTTTATAAAAAAGCGAGTCTAACAAAATATGTTGTGTTTCACCATCACAGTGGCCCAAATGTTATACGTTGAAGCCCAAAAAAATATTATAACCCAATCCATCTACAACCATCAAACCTTATCCCTCCAACTTCAATAACAGCCACCCTTATCCCTCCAACTTCAATAACAGCCACCCTTATCCCTTCATCTACAACCATCAAACCCTACTTCTAAGTTGCAGTTACACAGCAACCTACGAACACAAAATACGCTATAATCTCATTAACCCACTACGAATCGACCCCGAAACGAGCCCACTGTTAACAAATAGCGTTATTTCTTCTAGTTCCACATATACAATCAAGTGTGGTTCAAAGCAAGATGATATACAATCAAGTGCTGTTAAGGAATTGTCCACTATTAAGGAATTGTCGACCGGTTCTTGGGAACCGGTTCGACCGGATCCTAATTTAGAACCGAACTGAAACCGGGTATACCGGTCATGGATTTTTATACTACGGATCCGAAAAAAATCCGATCCAGTTTGGAACCGGAACAGACGTCTCTTTCAATGACTCTTTACATTCTCAAGTTCCTGTTTCAATGACTCCACCACATCTCTAACAGACGTCTCTTCTTTCTTCATTTCTTCAAGTCTCTTTTTAGTCTCTTCAACCTCTAAATTTGCATTCCTTAAAAGATCCATATCTGCATCACGTACCTCTTTCAACTGGTCCCGTAATGCATTAACTGCTTCACTTGTTTCATCAAGTCTCCTTGTTTCAACACGTTTCTCCGAATTTGCATTCCTTAAACACTGAATTCTTAATTCGATATCCTCCTTTTCATTTCTCTTGGAGTCTATGATAGCTTGTTTTTCTACCATAAGCTTGGCATGATCTTCCTCAGATTTGGCAGAAGCAAGTTTGACCCGCTCAAGGGTTTGACTCATTTCGTCAAATTCCTTGGAGAGTACATCTTTTTTTGTGCGGTTAAGTTTTTCAGCATTTTGGGCTTCTGCAGCCCCTTGAAAAGAAGCCAACTTTGCTTCCAACGCAATGTCAAAATCCTGTTTAAGGTTATTAAGTTGTTGCTTGGCTGAAATAAGTTGATCAGAAACAGTTTTATACTGGTTTCTTTCCTTGTCAACAGCTTCTTGCCAAGCTTCTTGGTTAATTGTGGTGGATTTTAGTTGTTCCAGTTGATTGACTCGAGTCTTTGCAGCCTCTGTTGACTCGATGGATGATTGTTTCGATCTGCTCACAGCCTGAAGCTTGTTGGTTAGATCCTTCAAAGTGTTATTGGCCTTTTCAAGCTCCACAAGTGCTTGGCCTTTTGTAGATTCTGCGATTTTCATATGTTCTTTGTACTTGTCAATCTCCTTGAGTATCCAGTGAAGTTGTGTTTCATTCCCTAATACACTCTTTCATTCCAAAAAAAAAAAAAAAAAAATGTTATAATTTTATAATGCACCTATAAGATTATGTATTATTGTACGTTTATGCTAGTTATATAATTACCTCCTGATCCATAGTTCTGGATTTTTTAAGGACAGGTCTATCGGCTTTTGGCGATGCTTCAATAAATAAAGTAACAGCGGCCTTAACAGATTCAAAGGGTGCCTTTGTATCAATCTCTCCAACTGCTGGTGTAATTGGAGAAGCTGGGTCGCTTTGAGAAGCAACCACATTTTGGCGGTTTCTTACTTGAAAACCAAACATTATATCGTTTTCAAGAATCCAGCCACCTTCATCATCCACATCTAATCTAAAATTATGAGGAAGGAAATATAGGTACATTCAGAAAAGAAAGAAAAAAACGAGATACTAAAATCACTTTATATAGTCTAAAATCTACGTTTTGAACCAAAAGAAAACAAACAAACAAAAGGAAATGAGAATTGATATGAAGATTTTGAAAATATATGTACCTCCAACGAAAGCTGCCTCTTGTGGTTGTCTCAAAAGTTGCAACTCAGATAGATATATGTATGAATGTGTTGGCTTTCTGAATGTGACCAACCAAATGTATCTTAACACAGGAGATCGATCGAAAAATGTATGACAAAAGAGAGAATCTAGATTCTCTCTTTCATTTCTTCTCTCTGCATTTTCCAAATGAAATGATCGATGAAGGTGGAAATTTGGAGAATCTGACCACTAAAAATGAAAAAAAACAAAAGGATGGTTAGCCAACTATCCTGGAGATGAGTTGGACATGTAAATGAGTGTAGGTACTATATTTAGAAATAATTAAAGTGGCTGGAAACATTATATAAATGATAATCCATTTCATGTCTCTTCAATTGGGGAGCTATGTCATGTTCTAAGTTGGTTAACTCCTCTAGGATTCTATCCGGGTTTTATGATAATCATTCGCTGACATAATAAAGAGTGGAGAAACTCCATTATCTGTTTTTATGTTGGTGATGATACTTATGATACCCTTAACCTATAATGTTTTAAGAGAAGACCCTTAGCCTATGATTATGTTCACATCATAAAATTTATATTAGACATCTTTGACTTTCCTTTTGTAGAAATCACTAGTTAGCAACCATTTATTCTTTCCTGTGAGAATGGTGTAGACAAAGTAATGATCTAAATCAAAGGAGAAGAAAGCATATAACGTTTAGTATATAGTTTATGTTAAGACTATAGCTTATGTATTATTATTTGTTGTAATAAGTGTCGAATTGTAAAAGTTGTTTTGGGCCAAAATGGGCGCCAAACAAACATGACAGTTAGTTTAGTTATGTCAGTTATTTGCCAAACGTTGCAACGGTTGGAAATAACTGCCAAGTAGATAGATGTGTCGTTTAGGAAGCGTTGTGACTTTTAAACATGTATATATATGTTTTCCTCAGGAAAACATATCAACACTAATTCTCATATATTATCAATAAAGTCATATTTTGCTGTTAACAATTGTTGTTATTATACTTCGTTTATTTCTCAAACACTTTCATCCAAACACAGTCACAAACATGGTACTGTAACACTAAAAACACTACCTTCTTCTTCACACAAACACAACCATGATGATGCTCACAAACATATACATTAAGAACAAGAGATGTGGTGGATCATATGATGATTTCAAGTCAAATGTTTATTAATCTTTGGAAGATAAACAAACCGAGACTTTGTGGTACTTTGGACACACACACACTCTTTCTCTGTTATTTTGAAAATGAGACACACACCAATAATGCAGAGTGTGTGTGTGTCTTTGATAACTCAGCCAACCAAGATGGGCTTGGTGGGCTTTCACAATGGACTTGGAGTGGGCTTATGTTTGCACTACACACATACTTACTTTACAAACTAAACTAATGCCATAAGCCCACTAAACAAAATACATATTATACATGACACATTAATTCTAAATGGCAAATGACCATCACTTCCTAAATAGCATAAATTAAATGCTAACAATCTCCCCCTAAGGGATGGTCATTTCAATGATGCTCCCGTGAATGGTCTTTTGCATTTGATGTCTTGAACTTCGTGTGTCAATGTATAATATTCTTCGTTCAATGTTCCTTCATGCACTGTGATCTTCAAAGTATCGTCTTCTGGTCGTTCCTGCCTTGATCTACTTCTTCTGTCCGGATGCGTCGTCGTTGTAGATGATGATGGTGAATGGACTTTCGTCGGTACCTGCATAAGACAGTTAGCAATAAATCGTCCAGCGGCCATCATGTCGTGAGGCAAGATCCTTGGATCTCATTAAGACTCAAACAACTTGTATCCTTTTGAGTGAACACAAGTGTATTGCATAGGAAGTGTTCCTAAGAGATCTTTGATGAATCTCATGTCTCTAGACTCAATTATGTGCGTTTTGGTTTTAGTCATCGGAGGCATGGAGCAGAGTGCCACCTTTTCAATATCAACACATCTCGGAATGAGAGGTCGATAGATTATGTAGTGTTCTCCGTGAGAAAATGAAACAAATATCTTTTAAGAGATATCTGAATGGATAGGAGGGGTGGTGCATTGCGTCACTGGGTCCATGACGTCTTGTCTTCAATACCAGTATCACCTTGGTGAGTACCGATAGCATGTGTATTGACCCGGTTTCTTTCCTAAGTTTTCATGGAGGGCTATTTCTTTTCACCCTTAAAAAAAAAACTTTTCTTTTTCATTCTTCAACCCCTTCTTTCTCCTTTCTCATTATACTCCTTTTTTCAATCTATCCTAAGGACTTCTAATGCTAATCAATTGGAATAGTCCTTGGGTAGATCCCTCCGGTTCTGGCGGATCATTGGACATAACCTAACCATAATCACCTTATTACTCCATGATTATCCTAGATTATTTGTCACATGCCATTAAACCTTGTGAAAATCTCTCAACGTGTTTATGAGAAAACACATTTTGTTAACACATCGAGAGTTTTACATTTTTGAAACACTCCCCCTTCACATGTGCTCATGCATTTTTGAAATAAATTGCACATGTTGGGTAGAGTTCGCACATTTGAAATGATCGACTTTCAATGAACATGACCTTCGCGAGACACGCTTACATCACTAGTTAGACTAGCTTGAAGTTATTACCCGTCCCGGTCATATTCAAAGATCATCTCTCGAATTGGTACATTCTACTCAGACAAGTCCTTTGCGAGACACGCTTACATCACTGGAAAACCAGCTTGAAATTATTACCCGTCCAGGACATTTAGTTTCGTCAATTCGAGGGTTCATGCTGAGTCTTTTTGAAGAACTCGTTTTGAGATTCAAACGATAAAACTTCTTTTAGATCACATTTTAATCACGTCCTCTCCCCCTTATATTTAAACACCTAATCTCCCCCTCAAAAATAGCATGAAGTGGTATTTTTGAAAACAGTTGATTAAAATGAAACTTTTTGTGGAGAGACGGACTGATTTTAGCATGAAAAATGGAACATTTTTCTTTTTCTACTCCCCCTTAATCATAGCAAATGGTTAAACTTTTGAGTTTAAAAACATTTAGAGGTCTTTGAGGGAGTCGTTGTGAGCACAAAATTTATAAGAAGACTTTGAAAAATATTTTGAAACAATTTTGATTAAGTGCTCACGGGTTTTAGCTTTTCGCCATTAACATTGCGAGTTCTGATCAGAAATGATCAGAAGTCATTCAATGTAGCCTTTATTTGAAACCTTTTCCGGCATACCCGAGCTACATTTAAAAGATTTCACGTTTAAGAACGGGTTTCGTACTGAAATGCACGAAAGCCATAATGAAGAAATTTGAGAAACGACATGTTTTAGAAAAACATAAAAAATAACTCTCGCTCAAGCATCTGTAAACACCCGTATCATTGTTGAATGACATTTCTAAGTACGTACAGAATATTGATTAGACGAGAGACATGTCGTGAGAAGAATATTTTTGGTTTTTGATGTTTTATATTTTTTATGGATTTTTGAAATTTTTCTATATTTACAGTATAGATTTTAACAAGTATATATTTACAAAAATATTTACATGCGAAGCTTTTTGATATAAATCAAGAAGATTCGAGAAGACTTTCTAACTCTTCGGGAGTTAGGCTTCGCATTCCAATTCGACGAACTAAGTTTTCAAACCGCTCTTTTGGGAGGGCCTTAGTAAATAGATCGGCGAGCTGGTAATCTGTCTTCACGAAAAACAATTCAACAGTACCCTCTTCAACGTGCTCTTTTATGAAGTGATAGCGGACTCTAATATGCTTGGTCTTCGAGTGTTGCACTGGGTTGCACGAGATGGCTATGACACTTTTTGAATCGCAATACAAAGGTATGCGGTTGAAAGAGAAACCATAATCTGTGAGTTGAGTTCTCATCCAAAGGACTTGAGCACAACACGCAGATAGAGACACATACTCGGCTTCTGCTGTTGATAGAGCAGTGCAATCTTGTTTCCTTGAGGACCAGCCTACTAGTTTTTCTCCCAGAAATTGCGCTCCGCCTGATGTACTTTTCGCTGTTACTTGGCATCCAGCATGATCGGCATCTGAAAAGGCAATTAGTGTAAACTCCGAATCCTTCGGATACCAAAGTCCCATGTTAATGGTTCTTCGAAGGTATCGAAAGATCCGTTTAACCTCTTGGAGGTGAAGTTCGGTAGGCCTTGCCTGAAACCATGCAAGTAAGCAAACAGCAAAATGAATATCTGGTCGGCTTGCAGTTAAGTACATGAGAGAACCAATCATGCTCCGATATTTCTTCGGATCCATGGGTTTCCCATATAGGTCAGCGCCAATTTTTGGTGAAGTGACCATTGGAGTACCAACAGAGTCACAATTGTCCATTCCATGTTTTTTCAAAATCTCAATTGTGTATTTAGCCTGATTAAGAAAAATTCCACGTGGGGATTGATGAATTTGTAGGCCTAAAAAGAATTTTAATTCACCCATCATGGACATTTCGAATTTGCTTTTCATGAGATTTTCAAAATGTTTTGAATGTGTCGGATTAGTGGACCCAAATATTATGTCGTCCACATAAATCTGAACAATCAAAATATCATTTTTGTATTTTCTTGTAAACAAGGTTGGATCAATTGTTCCTTTGGTGAAATTATTTGACAACAAGAAAGATGATAACTCGTCATACCACGCCCGTGGGGCTTGTTTCAAACCATAGATTGCCTTCTTTAGCCTGTAGACGTATTCCGGATGATCTTTGTCAACGAAACCGTCTGGTTGACTCACGTACACTTCCTCTTTCAGAGTTCCATTCAAGAACGCTGTCTTGATGTCCATCTGGTAAACCGTGATGTTCTTGTGAGCGGCATAAGCTAAGAAAATCCTGACAGCTTCAAGCCTTGCAACTGGTCCGAATGACTCTTCAAAATCTATTCCTTCTTCTTGTCTGTATCCCTTTGCCACCAGATGAGCTTTGTTGCGAATCACAGTCATTTCTTCATCCTTTTTGTTTTTCCATAACCACTTAAGATCAATGACTAGTTTGTCAATTGGTCTTGGAACTAAATCCCAGGTGTCATGGATTTGAAATTGAAGAAGTTCTTCCTGCATCGCTTCAATCCAGGCATTATCTGCCATTGCTTCCCGAATGTTCTTAGGTTCTATGAGACTGACTGAGCAGACATAGATGTACATGTCGCAATCGGTGTGAAGTTGTTTTCTCGTCTGAATTGGTTTTGAGGGTTCACCAATAACCTGTTCAATCGGATGGTCTTTGGTCCACTGTAATGTTGAAGGGTACCTTGGACTGAATAACTGCGTGTTAGTCGGTTCATGTAATCTAGAAGATGATTCACCAGATTCCGTTCCAAACGGGTTTTCAAAGACTTCTTCGTCTACACACAGCATTATTTTGTTCTTGCTCATCAATTCTTGGAAGAACAATTTCAATGAATGGAGTTGCTGGAGTTGATGTAGATGATGTTGATGTCGAGGGAGTTGGTGCGCTAGCTTCGAATGTTGTGGATGCATCTGGATTTGGTGGTGTTGTTGGTGGTGGTTGTTGAGTGGGTGCAGCGGAATGTTGGTTAGATGCATTTTTCGAAGCGCCACCATAGTATTCATCATACATGAACTCGAAGAAATTATCGAGTTCCTGAGTTGTGGGTTGTTCTGAATGAATTGATTGAGCTCCTTGAGGTGCGAGTCCCGAACTGATATGTCCAGAAGTCATCGGGTTAAGCGCGGGTTCTAGAGCGAGTCTCTCAGAAGCCATTTGTGAAATTTCATCAAACTTCACATTCATCGTCTCCATTATCTTTTTCGTTCTCCTATTATACACCCTGAATGCCCTCGAGTTTTTAGAATAACCAATGAAGATTCCAATATCACCCTTAGCCTACAACTTTCCCAGATCTTCCCTGTCATTTGTTGGATAGCATAAAGCGCCAAATACATGAAGATAAGAAATATCCGGTTTTCGGTTGTTGATTAGTTCATATGGGGTTTTATTGAATCTTGGATGGATTAAGGATCGGTTTTGAGTAAAACAAGCAGTAGAAACAGCATCAGCCCATAGGAATAACGGAGCACTGGAATAGATCAGCATAGTGCGAGCAGCTTCTACAAGGGTTCGATTCCTTCTTTCAACTACGCCATTCTGCTGTGGAGTTCTAACAGCGGATGTCTGGTGAGTAATACCAGTTTCTTCAAAGAATGATCTTAACTCCTGATTGACAAATTCCGTGCCATTATCCGTTCTGACTATCCTAACTGGAGCTTGAAGTAGAACTTGAATCCGCTTTAGAAAGGTGATGATGGTGCTTGGTGCTTCGTCCTTTGATCTCAAAAACTTTACCCATGTATATCTTGAATAGTCGTCAACAATTACAAGAATATACTTCTTCCCATTTAAGCTTTGAACTCGCATTGGGCCACATAAGTCCATGTGCAGCAAATGCAACCTATCAACCGAACTAGGTACGGGTTTAGGTTTATATGTTGCCCTTTTGCTCTTGCCTTGCTCACATGATGGACATAAGTGTTCTTTGGTGTATTTGAATTTAGGAAGACCGGAAACGATGTTGTCTTTGGCAAGCTTGTTTATCGTGTCAAAGTTCAGATGGGACAAACGTCTATGCCACAACCAGGATTTTGTTTCGCCTGCCCTGGTCATGAGACAAATAGGAGATGAAGAGGCCATTTGGTTTATGTCAATTGCATAGAGATTGGTGCCACGATTCCCAATTAAGAGATCATTCCCCACCAAATTCCTGAAAAAACAAGTGTTTCTCCTAAAAGCAACCTCTAAATCAGCATCACAAAACTGTCCGACTGAGAACAGATTGTGTCCCAACCCTTCGACATAGTATACCCGAGTGATCAAGTAATTCCCAAACCGAAGATCACCATAACCCAGAATAGCTGCTACATGATCATTCCCAAACCGTACAGTCCCCATGAACTGCCACACAAAATTGATCAGCAGCTTCAGATTCCCGGTCATGTGCTTGGAGCAACCCGAGTCGACGATCCAAAGACAAATTTCAATGACCTGCAAAGAACAGAGGATTTTGTATATGGAAACCGTTTAACATTTGGTTCCAGTGGGTTAGATGAAACAGGTGAATTACACTTAGAACTGGTTTCCTTAGATGCATTGGGTACTATTTCTAATGTGCCATTCTTAAGTGTAAACATTCTACCCGTTGGTTTCCATGCACAAAACTTAGAGTGATCCTTAGGCAATAGGCTGCTAGTGGTATTCCTAGCTTTTTCAATAAGTCTTCGAATATATCTTGACTTAGCCTTAGTTACTAAAGGAACCTTTTTCTGTTCAGGCATATCATTCTTTTTCTCATCATTAGAAACATTATCATCACAAGCATTTGCAGACAAAGTTTTCTTTTGCATTAAACAATCAGAATCATTACATGCATTAGAAACAGGAGTCTTATCATTACAACTAGATGATACATGTTTCTTCTTGGAAAGCGGTAAATTCCTAGGGTGTTCTTCTACTTTCTTGCATGCACTCTCAGAAACAGGCGAGACACTAGGTTTCTTGATATTGCGCCTAGACTGTCTTTTGCTCCTAGAGTTGCTTTCTATTCCTGTAGAAGGTAAGGCACACTCATTAGAATTTATGTTGTTGTCCTTAGATGTTGTAGTAGCATTCCTAGACTCGTTTGGAGTATCTTTCTTACTTTTGTCTATCGCCCTATATATTTTAGATGTAGAGGCAGACGCAGTAGTGGGACTAATCCTATAAAGGCCAGGTGCTATAACATTCGATGTTTCGACAACAGCTTTCTCTTTTTGTTTTTCATTAGGCAAGGGGGTTAATGGTGCAATACCCGTAGTTTCCTCACCCTGCCCTTTTTGACTTGCAAGCTGAGACTTCAAAAGATTGATTTGATCTTGCATATTTTTGTAAGAGCGCTCATACGACAATTTGTCATACTTGCATTCTTCCTTTTTAGTATCAAGTTGTTTAAAATATGTGCAGTTTTGTTTTTCAAGTTTCAAAAGCGCCTTTTCATATTTTTCAACAATTTGAGAAGTCTCAGCTCGAAGTGTTTCATCATCCTCAACAGAATATGTTTGGTAAATAATGGACATGATATCAGTCGATAGAGCTTCGAAGCAGAGAGAGTCATTTTGCTTTTCCAAAACTTTTATGTGTTCCAAGTATTCATTAGCTTCCTTCACTAAGGATTTGTGGTCCTTAACAAATTCTGCTGACTCTTTCAAAAGATTATGTTCTACATTTTGAAAAACCGCATAGATTGCACTAATATGTGGATTAATTTCCCTTTCAAAAATCTTTTTCAGTTCATCCTGAACACCTGGAAACCATTCAAACTTTTTATTGTTAATTTTGGAATCCACAATACGTTGAAGTTTCTCAATTCTCTGCTTAAGATCGACCAAATATAGTCTAGTTGCACTTGTATCATAAGTGTTTTTAGATGCCATTTGTTCGATGTTAGGCAGATGTTTTGAGACAGCCTTTTGTCTTGTGAAAACCACTGGTTTTTGAAAAAACAGAGGTGACTCCTTTTTAACAAGATGAACCCCAGCAAGTTTGTTTGCTTCATTATAGTCAATGGGTTTTATTTCTGGGTTCATTTGTCTCATTTTATTTCTACTCTCTTCTGAAAGCTCAATCGTTTCATCAGAATCATGAACCGAAGGAGGGTCATGGATAGCATTTATTAAATTTCCATTAAAAAGCACATTCTGTTCTTTCTGAGCTTTCTTGAGAATATAAGGGTTTTCATAACCGATAGCAACCTTTTTTAATGTATGTAAAATCGGGTTTGGATCGTTTATTAACAAATTAACTGTTTGTGCAGAATGACCCGTTTTTACAAGCAAATCATCCAACTTTGCAATGGTTTCCTTTTTGTCATTGATCTCTTTAAGAAGATCCTTTTCACGTTTTGAAAACCTTTCATTCAACTCCTTCTTTTCTTTTTCAAGATTGGAATAAGTTGATTTTTGTTTTGAAAGCTGGTTGGTTAGTTCAGAAATTTCCTTGGTATGTGCTTAAACACATACCTTTATTTGACCAAAATCGGACCCAAAACGACCAAAAACTGACCATAAATGCCAAAGATATTGTGTTTTTGTGTTTGTTTCTATGCAGGTACGGATATCATGAAAAAAAGGGACAAAATCAAGTAAAATCCGAGAAAATGAGCACGAGACGTGGAAAAGAGATTTATAGAGCCGAAGCCGGAGAAAAATTCGTCAAAGATAATATTTTTGAAGAATGGCCCTTGGATTATTTTTACTTGGCAAAAAATTACCCTTGGATGAAATTTGAAGAAATGGCAGATTTGGTCCTTGAAGATTGCATGATTTACTCTTGGTCCTTTATTAAATCCTTTTATCCTAAACTAAACCCACACAACCGGATCTAAAATACCTCAAATAAACAAAACCCGGATCCCCACAAAATCCTTAATCCCATCGACCCTTTGCAAACAATTAAAACCAACACACAACTTACACCATACCATTTTAAAACCAACCCATCTAAACAAACCAACTAAACCCTACCTTATCTTAAAACAACCCACAACACTAAACAATACCTATTAAACCCATCGCCGGCCCACACCCCTATTAAACCCATCGCCGGCCCAACTCAAAACCAACAGCCCACACCCTCCAACAAACCGACCCACCACATTTTAGTTAACTACTAATACCGGAGCAAATATATAGTCAAAATCCCCAAATGCATTTGGTCAAAATCCCTAATCACAAACTAAAGCAGCCACCTTCTTCTTCCTCACCCCTAAACATCCCTCGCTAACCTCCCCACCACCTCACCACAACAAGCCAAAGAACCCACATGGGTATGTCTTTGGTCCCCTCCCCTCCACATCATCGATCCGAGGCTACAAGATAGATCAACGTTCGAGATTAAAGACCAAGTTTAATCCAAGGGTCTACAAAGAAACACACAAGAGCACAAGGGAACACTCTCACACCAAAAACACACCTCGGCTAGGGTTTTTGATATTTTTTCTATATAAATAGAAGTAGCAGCCGCACCTTGTTTTTTCTCTAGGATTTATTTTAGCTTTTTTTTTCGGTATGTTTTTCTTTTTAGTTGTAATTTATTTTCAGAAGTAGGTTTAGTTTAGCTAGTTGAAGGTAATTTGTACTTTTTAATTCGGTTGTAACTTTACTTGTTATTTTAATATGAGTCGAATTTATTTTTTTTAGCTTACTGTTTCAAGTCTGCATTTTTTTTCAATCTTGTTACTTAGTTTATTGTTCTTAGTTTAAGTCGAATTTATATTGTTCTTAGTTTATTGTTACTTAGTTTATTGTTCTTAGTTCAAGCTTGAAAAGAAAAAAAAAAATATATTAGTTTAGCTTAATATATGATAGTCGAAAAAAAAAAATGATAGTCAACTTGCTTATGTTTAGTTTGTCAAATAGCAGTCAGTTTTATGTGTAGGATTTTATTAGTAGGATCAGTTTGAGCTTATTGTTTGTGTTTGTGTTTCAGTAAGCGAAAAAGAAAAAAAAATAGTTTAAGTGTTGCTTTAGCTTGAGTAGGATTTGGATCAGTTTAGTTGCTTATTGTTTGAGTTTTTAGTGATTATTGTTTTGTGTTTAGAATTGGATTTGTGATATATATCAGTTAGTGTAAACTTGTTGATTTGAGTTAGTTGCAAAAGAAAGGCAAAAAAATGATAGAGTTAATTATCTGTTATAGATGTTATCTGTTATAGATTTTGTGTTATGGTTTGTGTTTGTGTTTAGTGTTTTACATATGGTTTGAATTAGTTGCTTTGAGTTGGTAATCTTTCATTTAATCTTTCGATTTGATTTTGACAAAAAGAAAGTCAAAGCAAAAAAAAAATCAAATAGCAAAAAATTTTTTGACAGTCCTGGGGTTCGAACCCAGGACATTTAGCAAACAATCTCAACAACCTTACCACTACACTAATCAATCTTTTTAGTTAAGCTTTACAAAGTTTTATATAAAACCCTTTTACTTTTATTTTTATTTTTTTTTTCTTTTTAGCTTATTGTGAGCTACCGCTTATTTTCAGCTTATCTAAAAAAGCAATTTCACTTTTTATATTTTTCATAGCTCAAGTTTAGTATCAAGTATTTTAGAAAAAAAATTTTCAGATTTTTAAAATTAGTTTTAGTATTTTTAGAAATTTAAAATAGTTTAAATAGTTTTTAATTTATAAAAAATTATTAAAAAGTCAAAAAAATATTTTTTCTTTTTTCCAAAATTTTCTTTTTATATTTAGAGTTTAGAAAAATTATTTTTATATTTTTAGCTTTTAAAATTTAGAAATTTACTTTTTATTTACGTTTTTTAAAATTCGTAACGTACGTTTTTAATTTAAATTTTCGTTTTAGATTTCGTATGCTTAGATTATTTGTACTCGTAGCTTTATTAGTTGTTTTTATTTGATATTCGATCATTCGTAGTGTAAAAATCAAAATCTCTCACTTTTTATCACATTCACGACACGTTTCACGTTCCGAAAACACGAAGTTCCATTCACACCCTCGTCGGGACAACGAACCTGGGGTTTTCACATAAAAAATTCACCTTTTGTGTGTTAACTTTTTGAATTAAATTGACACGAACCAATTTTTGGCGCCGCTGCCGGGGAGGGTTGAAGTGAATTCGTGAATTTGTTTCTCGATTCGTGTTTTGAAGAACCTTCCTCGTGAAGTTTCGTATATATCTTGTGAATATTTTTTGTCAAAAATCCAAAAAAATTGAAAAACCTTGAAAACCCAAAAAGATTTTCTTCTCCAAATTATTTTTCCTTTTTCTTTTGTGATTTTCAATGTTTCCAAAATTTAAAAACCCAAAAATAATCTTCGTCTCCTCTTATATGTTTAATTCTTATCTCTTCACCCTCTCATACCGTTTAATTCTTCTCCTCTTATCCCTCTATATTGTTTAATTCTTATGGCGGACACGCGTTCTATGGAGGAATTACTACGCATACCTGTTCGATTTGAAAAGGCCATCGTTATTCCACCAATTCCTGCGAATGAATATGAAATAAACGTCGAGTTACTTAATTTCATAAATCCTTTCCATGGTTTTGAAAATGATGATCCTTATTCACACATCAGCAGATTTCTTCTAATAACTGAAACTTTCAAACTACATCAAGTGCCTGATGATGCGGTGAAGTTAATCTTGTTTCCGTTGACACTTAAAGGAGCAGCCAGGAAATGGCTTGATTATGAACCTCCTAACTCCATCACCACTTGGAATGATCTTGCATCAAAGTTCTTAAATCGTTTTTATCCTCATTCCAAAACATTTGAGCTCAGAAAAGAAATCATGAATTTTCAACAATGTTTTGATGAGACTTTTGCCGAGGCTTGGGAGAGATTCAAAGATTTAAAATGGAAATGCCCACATCACGGTTTTTCGGAATTGCAACAAGTTGATATATTCTATAATGCTTTAACTCAATCGGATCAAGATTCGTTTAATACTGCCGCCGGTGGCAATATCTATTGTCGAACTCCAAAGGACCTCATGACGATTATCGAAAATAAATCGAAAGTTCGCACTGCACGAAACAAACCGGTAGTAAGTTCCCAATTTCGCAATGAAAATTCAATTGGAGAATTACTAACCGTAGAGCAAGCAGCTAAAGTGAGTGCCCAATTCTGCAATACTTTCGTTCAAAATGACGATGATGATGAGGATTCCATTCAAATGAAGGAGTATTATGAGAATTCGTCAGCTGCAATCCTTCCCGTCTTACCGACGATGGACCCAGAGGACTCTCTCATAATGGGGGACGAGCATCTTAGCACTATTCCGGCAACGGAATCGGACAAAGTAATAAAGTCTAGTGTTGAGGACCTTGTCCCAATCCAAAGTGAGTCCGAGGGTATTTCCGACAAAATATGTGATTTGCCTCCTCTCGATACTTTTGAGACTTCTTTCGATGATTATACTTCGAGTGATGACGATTCTTATGGAGACATCGATTATGTTGAGGCATCACCTCCCCATTTTGAGCTCGTTGATGGAGAGATTGACACTGATATTCTTCTGACGATCAAGGATGATATACTTCGTGAAAGATTGTTGAATATCAATCTTCTAATTTCTAAGATTGAATCATTGAATGACAATCCAACTCCATCTTCTGGTTATGTGCTCAATTCTCCCTCCTCGTTTCCTATCCCCGTCAAGGATAATGACTTTTTCTCGGATAATTCTCCGAGTGGCAATCCCACTCCGTCAAATCCTCCGGAGCTCGAGCTCAAGGATGCTTTTCCCGAATATGAGAGTTTCATATTTGATGATGAGAGTAGTGGCAATCCCACTTCTCATTCTGATTTCTCTATCCCGGCTTTTGAAGCCTTCTACTTTGATATTGATCATTCGGAGGAGACGAGTAGTGGCAGTACCACTTCTCATGCTTATATCTCTCCTCCCGAATATGATTCATTTCATTTTGATATGAATGATCTTTATCACGAGGAGTTCTCCGATGAACTTTCTCTCTTTATATCTCCTCCGGAATACGATCATTTCTATTTTGATCTTGAGGAAGATATTAGTCTGGGGGGAGGTATACCTTCTCATGAAGTTTTCATCCCAACCCTCCCGCCCAAGACTTATGACAAAACTTCTTTTGATGATGAAGAGCTTTGTATGATAATCATCAAAATCTTTATGCTCTTCATCACATATGCTATGACTTCTCCCATCCTTCACTCCTTCGGGAGTGAAGACACCATCTTTGACCCCGGCATCTCTCCTTCTTTTAAGCCGCGGGTATCTCATCGGAGTGGAACTTTCGTATGCTTCAATGTTTATCCAAACATCTTGAACGAAAGTCCGATGGAGATTTCTCTTCCACTTGCTCCCCCATGGACAAATGAATTCGGGGCGAGTCTAAGCTTTCCGACTCGATACTAAACAAGCGCTTCGTGGGAGGCACCCCATGCTTATCCATCTATTTTCTAATAAAGTGACGTGAGGAGGGTTTCCTCTTCCATTTGTTGTGTTTCGTGGTTTTCTGTGCTGTGTTCAGGATTGCCCGATGATGAAGACTCTCGTGCTCATGGTTCTGCCTTCTCTCCACTCGAGTTTCATCATTCGTTGCTCATCTGATATCCTTAATCTTATCATTTTACGTTTATCTTTGGCATAATTAATAAACGGCCTTAGATTTATGTAGGAGAACCCTTACCTTTAAGACATTGAGGACAATGTCTCGTTTTAGTCTGGGGGGGTAATCTTTCGATTTGATTTTTGCCTTGCATTTTTGCCGTTTTCTCTCGCAACCCCGTTTTTCCTCAAAAAAAAAAAAAAAAAAAAAAAAAAAAAAAAAAAAAAAAAAAATGAGAAAAATTTAAAAATTTTTGCAAAAATATAATAAATTTTGACATTTTTGTTGACTTTCCGCTGGTGAGAGTAGGAATAAAATTCTGACTTGACCGGGCGTGTTGAGCCCTAGCTTGTCCTCTTAACCATTTATAATCCATAAGCTCGTGCTAGTCTTTTACACAAGGAGCTATAAAATGCGAATTCTTTTTAAGAGTTTGCAAGTTCCCGTATTTGACTTTATATATGCATGACTTGATTATTTGGCTAAGCATTCGCGGATCTTATTATTTAAGATTTTAAATTTGCGAAGAACGAGAAATGATAGAGTTGTTTATAAGTTAGATTGCTAAACGTGGAGTAGTTGGATCTCTTTAGAGCTCATCGAAGTTATTTGTGGCTTTTTGTTCCCATAAGCTTGTTTCACAAAAAAAATAGTAATCTAGGAATAATTAAAGGTATTTTGGTTTTGGCGATAATTAGTTTTTATTTCTTCCTTAGAGAATTCTTGCTTATGAAAGTTGGGTACACATCAAGGTACTGCCAGTGTTACGGTGTAATAGACTATTCCATCTTGCCGGTTCGCAGCCGATGTTGGGATTGTTATAAAAGCCGTAGGACTTGGGGTTTGGCAAATAATTAATGAATATGATAATGTATAATAATAATCCAAAGCCATAAAAAGTTTTCTACATCTTGCCGGTTCGCAGCCGATGTTGTAGACTTCTAATAAAGGCAGAGGAAAAATTCCAAGGTCATAATAGACTATCACATCTTGCCGGTTCGCAGCCGATGTTGTGATTGTTATAAAGGGCCAAGGACTAAATACGTTAATGTGCTTAATGATGTTTAAAAAAAAAATGCCAAACTTCGACTCCGGGGATATCCTAATAAAGGCTTCTGTCTCTGGACTCGTAGATGAGTTGTTTCGGTCGCAAATAAAAGGGATATCCTCAAAATCGTGTTAAATCAGAGACCTTGATGTGGACCTCATTTTTTGTATGCAACGGTTTTCGAGGGAAGGTTTGGAAACTACTTAGCGTCTAAACTAAGGTATCTTTATCAGAATAAAAATTATCGAAACGAGAATTTGAAGAAATTCATTTCTCACCAAAAATAAAATAAATAGAGGAAAATAGGAATTTGGGAACAAGAAGTCCACAATTAGCTTTTATGAGTAGTGATAGCAATCTAACTTGTAAACGACAATGATTTCGTTTTTACGCTTAGTTTGGGGACTCGTGAAAAATCAGGGACGACGAATTTTATCCGTATGGTCACTTCTTTATGAGTCGTGTTTCCTACTCGAAGACCCTAAAAGTTATCGTGAGATAATGATTGTCAACAAAGCCGTCACATGATTATGATAAAAAAAAATACAAAAATATAATAAAAAGAAAATCGGGGAGTTTTTAGAACTTAAGATTTCTTAATCTCTTTTGAAAATTTTGCTACTTCTCAAAGTTAGTAAAAAGAGATTGGAAATTTTTGGTTTCAAAAACGTGTTTTTATAACATTGCGTGAGGACACGTCAATATCTTAGTCTGGGGGAATTTTGGTATGTGCTTAAACACATACTTTTATTTGACCAAAACCGGACCCAAAACGACCAAAAACTAACCATAAATGCCAAAGATATTGTGTTTTTGTGTTTGTTTCTATGCAGGTACGGATATCATGAAAAAAAGGGACAAAATCAAGTAAAATCCGAGAAAATGAGCACGAGACGTGGAAAAGAGATTTATAGAGCCGAAGCCGGAGAAAAATTCGTCAAAGATAATATTTTTGAAGAATGACCCTTGGATTATTTTTACTTGGCAAAAAATTACCCTTGGATGAAATTTGAAGAAATGGCAGATTTGGTCCTTGAAGATTGCATGATTTACTCTTGGTCCTTTATTAAATCCTTTTATCCTAAACTAAACCCACACAACCGGATCTAAAATACCTCAAATAAACAAAACCCGGATCCCCACAAAATCCTTAATCCCATCGACCCTTTGCAAACAATTAAAACCAACACACAACTTACACCATACCATTTTAAAACCAACCCATCTAAACAAACCAACTAAACCCTACCTTATCTTAAAACAACCCACAACACTAAACAATACCTATTAAACCCATCGCCGGCCCACACCCCTATTAAACCCATCGCCGGCCCAACTCAAAACCAACAGCCCACACCCTCCAACAAACCGACCCACCACATTTTAGTTAACTACTAATACCGGAGCAAATATATAGTCAAAATCCCCAAATGCATTTGGTCAAAATCCCTAATCACAAACTAAAGCAGCCACCTTCTTCTTCCTCACCCCTAAACATCCGCTCGCTAACCTCCCCACCACCTCACCACAACAAGCCAAAGAACCCACATGGGTATGTCTTTGGTCCCCTCCCCTCCACATCATCGATCCGAGGCTACAAGATAGATCAACGTTCGAGATTAAAGACCAAGTTTAATCCAAGGGTCTACAAAGAAACACACAAGAGCACAAGGGAACACTCTCACACCAAAAACACACCTCGGCTAGGGTTTTTGATATTTTTTCTATATAAATAGAAGTAGCAGCCGCACCTTGTTTTTTCTCTAGGATTTATTTTAGCTTTTTTTTTCGGTATGTTTTTCTTTTTAGTTGTAATTTATTTTCAGAAGTAGGTTTAGTTTAGCTAGTTGAAGGTAATTTGTACTTTTTAATTCGGTTGTAACTTTACTTGTTATTTTAATATGAGTCGAATTTATTTTTTTTAGCTTACTGTTTCAAGTCTGCATTTTTTTTCAATCTTGTTACTTAGTTTATTGTTCTTAGTTTAAGTCGAATTTATATTGTTCTTAGTTTATTGTTACTTAGTTTATTGTTCTTAGTTCAAGCTTGAAAAGAAAAAAAAAAAATATATTAGTTTAGCTTAATATATGATAGTCGAAAAAAAAAAAATGATAGTCAACTTGCTTATGTTTAGTTTGTCAAATAGCAGTCAGTTTTATGTGTAGGATTTTATTAGTAGGATCAGTTTGAGCTTATTGTTTGTGTTTGTGTTTCAGTAAGCGAAAAAGAAAAAAAAATAGTTTAAGTGTTGCTTTAGCTTGAGTAGGATTTGGATCAGTTTAGTTGCTTATTGTTTGAGTTTTTAGTGATTATTGTTTTGTGTTTAGAATTGGATTTGTGATATATATCAGTTAGTGTAAACTTGTTGATTTGAGTTAGTTGCAAAAGAAAGGCAAAAAAATGATAGAGTTAATTATCTGTTATAGATGTTATCTGTTATAGATTTTGTGTTATGGTTTGTGTTTGTGTTTAGTGTTTTACATATGGTTTGAATTAGTTGCTTTGAGTTGGTAATCTTTCATTTAATCTTTCGATTTGATTTTGACAAAAAGAAAGTCAAAGCAAAAAAAAAATCAAATAGCAAAAAATTTTTTGACAGTCCTGGGGTTCGAACCCAGGACATTTAGCAAACAATCTCAACAACCTTACCACTACACTAATCAATCTTTTTAGTTAAGCTTTACAAAGTTTTATATAAAACCCTTTTACTTTTATTTTTATTTTTTTTTTTCTTTTTAGCTTATTGTGAGCTACCGCTTATTTTCAGCTTATCTAAAAAAGCAATTTCACTTTTTATATTTTTCATAGCTCAAGTTTAGTATCAAGTATTTTAGAAAAAAAATTTTCAGATTTTTAAAATTAGTTTTAGTATTTTTAGAAATTTAAAATAGTTTAAATAGTTTTTAATTTATAAAAAATTATTAAAAAGTCAAAAAAATATTTTTTCTTTTTTCCAAAATTTTCTTTTTATATTTAGAATTTAGAAAAATTATTTTTATATTTTTAGCTTTTAAAATTTAGAAAATCACTTTTTATTTACGTTTTTTAAAATTAGTAACGTACATTTTTAATTTAGACTTTCGTTTTAGAATTCGTATGCGTAGATTATTTGTACTCGTAGCTTTATTAGTCGTTTTTATTTGATATTCGATCATTCGTAGTTTAAAAATCAAAATCTCTCACTTTTTTACACATTCACGACACGTTTCACGTTCGAAAACACGAAATTCCATTCACGCCCTCGTCGGGACAACGAACCTGGGGTTTTCACATAAAAAATTCACCTTTTGTGTGTTAACTTTTTGAATCAGTTAGTTCAGAAATTTCCTTGTTTAGAGATTTAATTTGATTATTCAAATTAACATTTAGAGTGTCAAATTTGATTTGTAAACGTTTCTCTCTTAACTCAGAATCTTTTAAGCTAACCTCAAGGTCCGACTGTTTTTTGTTATGAAAATCATAAGCTCTTGCATTCACCTTATATCTCTCAAGCTCAGTGGTCAATTTTTAATTCGTGGCCTTAACATCGCGATTGACTTTTTTGACCTTTTCAATTTCAACACTACAATTTTGCAATAATGATTCAAACATAGCACGTGTTTCCTCATCATTATCAGTATGCTGTGACTCGAATTCTTCATTAGAATCCATATCTGGAGTTACCAAATTAGTATTACTACAACTTGGTTCGTCCATGTATGTATCATAAATGAGATTAGGAGTCTCAGAATGCTGTTCATTTTGAGGTGACATATCAAACATTTCATTATTGTGACATGTAGCATATGGTTGTACCTCAGAAACCGCATTGGTGTCAAAAGCAGGAGGTGCTTCTGAGTCTGTGTCGTACTTTGCCTCCTGGAGATTTGCCATAAAAATGCAGTTTGCATCGATGTCCTCTTGATCTTCTGAATTATCCATAATAGCCATGAAGTCATTCTCTTCTGCACTCAACTGAAGCCCAGCCGTTTCCTTGTTTGCCAACATTAATGCTTTCTGCAAATACGCTGGATCCCTTTTATTCGGCTTGTCTGGACAGTTCCTAGCCATGTGACCAATACCCTGACAGTTGAAGCACTTCATCACATTACCCTGATTTCTATTCCCAGCTCCCTGAGCAACATTCCCAAACTGATTCCCAGCATTCTGTACCCTTTGATTACCAACATACTGCCCTGCATTCTGATTACCCATCTGATATCTTGGAGCATATCCCTGCTGATTCCCATATCCCCCAACCATCTGTCCTTGCTGTCCCATGTTGAAACTCGGCTGTGCAATCTGCTTGTTGCGAGTGTTCGATGAGATTCGTTGATTGTTGTTGGTGGGTGTGGAGTAGCGTCCTTGGAATGCTTTTGTTAGGTAAGCAAATGCTTGAGTCAAAGCAGCAGTTGACTCATCCTGATCGTCTTGATCTGGGTGTTGTGGGTATTGTTGTTGTGGGATTACATGTTGTTGTTGTGGGTAGAATGGTGATTGTGGAATATACTGTTGTTGCATGACTTGCTGAGTAGATGATGATGATGGTTGTGCACATACTGTTGCAGGTGTAGGTGATTGGACTATGAGTGCAAGAGGATATTGTTGTTTTGCTTGTTTCTCTTTTCTGACTTCATTTGCCTCTGCTTGGTTTTGTTTGAGAAAGTAATAGAGTTGATCGTAGTTCACATCATGAAGATTCTTAGTTTGGTTGACAATAGTAACATATCGTCCCCATTCTTCTGGAAGGTTGTTGATGAACTTGATGTTTTGAACAATTTGTTTAGGTGCCAAATTGTTTCTGATCAACTCATTCATTAGAGTACAAAACCGTGTGTAGTAAGATTCAATCTGTTCAGCTGGTGTTGATGTGAACCTCTCCCATTCAGTCAGAAGCTTGTTTTCCATTTCTTGAATGCCAATTTCAGTACCATGACAAAGACGTCTAACTCGATCCCACATTTCTTTGGCAGTTTCACAGCTATCAACAGCACAGAATATTTCTTGTGGTAGACCGAGTTGAATTAGATGCATTGCTAGGTGATCAGCTTCAATTTGTTTCCAATCTGCTTCAGTGTAATCTGATTCCTCTTGGATTTTATACGTTGGTGCGACGGGAGGTGTTGCAGTAGGATTTCCAGCTGTTTCTTCAATCTCACAAGGCTGGAATGGACCTTTTTTGACTGAGTTAACCAAGAGTATACCTTGTCCATTAGGTTTGGATCTCATATATCGAAGCATACGACTCGTCCATGGAAGGTAACCACCCTTTTCTAACATTGGAGGTCGGTTTTCTGAACCTGCGGCATGAATGTCTTGTTGAGTCGTCATTGTTGATGTTTGTATGGTTAAGACGGTATTGGATCGGTTAAAGAAATGATAGGTTACGGTTTCCAAATTTGATGAAGTCCAAGTTCGAAAAAGAATTCGGTTCAGAAATTAGATCAAACTGAATTTCTGTTAAAAAGTTCGACTAAACCGAAGTTCGGTGAAATAAGTTCGATCAAAAAAAATTTATCAAAAAAAGTTCGATCAAAAAATTTGATCAAAAAAAGTTCGATCAAAATTTGATCAAAAAAGTTCGATCAAAAAATTTGATCAAAAAAGTTCGATCAAAAAATTTGACTAAACCAGAATTTTGGATACAAAGTTCGATCAAAGTTCGACTAAACCAAAATTTGATCAAAGTTCGACTAAAGCAAAATTCGATCAAAGTTCGACTAAAGTAAAATTCGATCAAAGTTCGACTAAAGCAAAATTCGATCAAAGTTCAGCTAAAGCAAAATTCGATCAAAGTTCAGTTAAAGCAAAATTCAATCAAAGTTCAGCTAAAGCAAAATTCGATCAAAGTTCGGCTAAAGCAAAATTCGATCAAAGTTCGACTAAAGAAAAATTCGATCAAAGTTCGACTAAAGTAAAATTCGATCAAAGTTCGACTAAAGCAAAATTCGATCAAAGTTCGACTAAAGCAAAATTTGATCAAAGTTCAACTAAAGCAAAATTCGATCAAAGTTCACCTAAAGCAAAATTCGATCAAAGTTCACCTAAAGCAAAATTCGATCAAAGTTCACCTAAAGCAAAATTTGATCAAAGTTCAACTAAAGCAAAATTGGATCAAAGTTCGATCAAAATTCGATCAAAATTCAATCAAAATTAGATCAAAATTCGATCAAAATTCGATCAAAATTAGATCAAAATTAGATCAAAATAAGATCAAAATTCGATCAAAATTAGATCAAAATTCGATCAAAATTCGATCAAAATTCGATCAAAATTAGATCAAAATTAGATCAAAATTCGATCAAAATTAGATCAAAATTCGACTAAACCAAATCTTTTGATGAGAAGTTCGATTAAACCCAAACTTCGATCACACAAAGTTCGGTCAATTAGTCTAACTCGACTAATGACCAAGTTCGATCAAAAAAATAGAACCTCGACTGATGAATCAGTACCGTGCCCTAATCCTAAATCTTTAACCTTTTGCTCTTGATACCACTTGTAACACTAAAAACACTACCTTCTTCTTCACACAAACACAACCATGATGATGCTCACAAACATATACATTAAGAACAAGAGATGTGGTGGATCATATGATGATTTCAAGTCAAATGTTTATTAATCTTTGGAAGATAAACAAACCGAGACTTTGTGGTACTTTGGACACACATACACTCTTTCTCTGCTATTTTGAAAATGAGACACACACCAATAATGCAGAGTGTGTGTGTGTCTTTGATAACTCAGCCAACCAAGATGGGCTTGGTGGGCTTTCACAATGGACTTGGAGTGGGCTTATGTTTGCACTACACACATACTTACTTTACAAACTAAACTAATGCCATAAGCCCACTAAACAAAATACATATTATACATGACACATTAATTCTAAATGGCAAATGACCATCACTTCCTAAATAGCATAAATTAAATGCTAACACATTCACAAACATGGTACACTACAAACACTTATTGCAATCAAGACATGTTGGCAATCGTCCTGTGAAACAAATGGTAGATTAGGCAATTATTAGCATTGAAGACACCGACTGCCAAACTATTTCAGTCCACATCTACTTGTACTATTATCTCCACCAATCATTCATATTCCATATTACTCCGTATACATCTATACGTAATTGAAAAAACAACCACCTGTCTTTTATGATAGATCGAGATGGAAAACGCAGAACATTTTCCTTTGTTTGAAACCAAGAGGGCAAAATGGCGGCTTTTGTTCAAGCTGTATGCGGCTTTAATGATGATGGGTATATGTCTGATATGTTATTACAGAGCAACTCATGTACCAGTAAACAGGGGGAGGTATGCTTGGATTGGTTTGTTTATGGCTGAGCTATGGTTTACCCTCTACTGGCTCATTACTCAGTTGGTTCGTTGGAATCCTGTTACACATCTTACCTTCAAACAACGACTCTCCCAAAGGTCAGCTCTCTTTCTCGTACATACTATCTCTTATCTTATCTTCAACGGGTGGCTATGGATGTGGTTGCAGGTATGAGAAGGTGCTCCCCGGTGTGGACATATTTGGTTGCAGGTATTTAGCTTGCTACATGTTTAGTTGGAGGAGATTTCACTTGAAGCCCAATTTTTCATAATGCAAGTAGACTTGTGGATACTGCAGTTCCGTACAGCTGTGACTCTGTGAACACCATTTTATTTATTAGCATACATATAGAATACAAATCATACCAAAAGAAATCATTGGGTGTTCAATACTTGTTGGTTTTTCCTTCAGAAGTAGTGCATTCTTTGGCTTCAAGCCCCTTAGCATTAATTTTTTTATTTAATTTGAGCATAATGTCCAAACAATTTTTTGTAGCACAACTTAATTACAATTGCTATATATGTGTATGAAGTTGAACTTGAATACTACTTGTCTTAAGCTATCACTTTTGGTTTTCCATTTCCATGTAGATATAAGTTTGTCTAAGCTGTGTTATATAACTCATCAATTAATTTGATGCGGGTTTAAGTCATAGCTGAAACAAAATTGAAGGGTGTATGCGTGACTAATCAAGTAAGTGGTTTTGGTAGAGCAAATATTTCCATAACTTGATTTAAACAAATTCCATCAATAGTTCTTTATTGACTAATCAAGTAAGTGGTTTTGGTAGAGCAAATATTTCCACAACTTGATTTAAACAAATTCCATCAATAGTTCTTTATTGACTAATCAAGTAAGTGGTTTTGGTAGAGCAAATATTTCCACAACTTGATTTAAACAAATTCCATCAATAGTTCTTTATTGACTAATCAAGTAAGTGGTTTTGGTAGAGCAAATATTTCCACAACTTGATTTAAACAAATTCCATCAATAGTTCTTTATTGACTAATCAAGTAAGTGGTTTTGGTAGAGCAAATATTTCCACAACTTGGTTTAAACAAATTCCCAATGTTCTTTATTGACTAATCAGTAAGTGTTTTGGTAGAGCAAATATTTCCAAACTTTATTTAAAGTTTTGGTAGAGCAAATTTTCCACAACTTTATTTAAACAAATTCCATCATAGTTCTTTATGACTAATCAAGTAAGTGGTTTTGGTAGAGCAAATATTTCCACAACTTGATTTAAACAAATTCCATCAATAGTTCTTTATTTCCACAACTTGATTAAACAAATTCCATCAATAGTTCTTTATTGACTAATCAAGTAAGTGGTTTTGGTAGAGCAAATATTTCCACAACTTGATTTAAACAAATTCCATCAATAGTTCTTTATTGACTAATCAAGTAAGTGATTTTGGTAGAGCAAATATTTCGCAACTTGATTTAACAAATTCATCAATAGTTTAAACAAATTCCATCAATAGTTCTTTATTGACTAATCAAGTAAGTGGTTTTGGTAGAGCAAATATTTCCACAACTTGATTTAAACAAATTCCATCAATAGTTCTTTATTGACTAATCAAGTAAGTGGTTTTAGTAGAGCAAATATTTCCACAACTTTTTTAAACAATTCCATCATTAGTTCTTTATTGACTAATCAAGTAGTGTTTTGGTAGAGCAAATATTTCCACAACTTGATTTAAACAAATTCCATCAATAGTTCTTTATTGACTAATCAAGTAAGTGGTTTTGGTAGAGCAAATATTTCCGCAACTTGATTTAAAAAAATTCCATCAATAGTTCTTTATTGACTAATCAAGTAAGTGGTTTTGGTAGAGCAAATATTTCCACAACTTGATTTAAACAAATTCCACAATAGTTCTTTATTGACTAATCAAGTAAGTGGTTTTGGTAGAGCAATATTTCCACAACTTTATTTAAAACGTTTTGTAGAGCAAATTCCACAATTTATTTAAACAATATTCCACATTTAGTTCTTATTGACTATCAAAGTAAGTGGTTTTGGTAGAGCAAATATTTCCACAACTTGATTTAAACAAATTCCATCAATAATTCTTTATGACTAATCAAGTAAGTGGTTTTGGTAGAGCAAATATTTCCACAACTTGATTTAAAAAATGCATAATAGTTCTTATTGACTAATCAAGTAAGTGGTTTTGTAAGCAAATATTTCCACAACTTGATTTAAACAAATTCCATAAATAGTTCTTTATTGACAATCAAGTAAGTGTTTTGGTAGAGCAAATATTTCCACAACTTTATTTAAACAAATTCCATCAATATTCTTTATTGACTAATCAAGTAAGTGGTTTTGGTAGAGCAAATATTTCCAAACTTGATTTAAACAAATTCCATCAATAGTTCTTTATTGACTAATCAAGTAAGTGGTTTTGGTAGAGCAAATATTTCACAAACTTGATTTAAACAAATTCCATCAATAGTTCTTTATTGACTAATCAAGTAAGTGGTTTTGGTAGAGCAAATATTTCCACAACTTTTTTAAACAAATTCCATCAATAGTTCTTTATTGACTAATCAAGTAAGTGGTTTTGGTAGAGCAAATATTTCCACAACTTGATTTAAAACAAATTCCATCAATAGTTCTTTATTGACTAATCAAGTAAGTGGTTTTGGTAGAGCAAATATTTCCACAACTTGATTTAAACAAATTCCATCAATAGTTCTTTATTGACTAATCAAGTAAGTGGTTTTGGTTAGAGCAAATATTTCCGCAACTTGATTTAAAAAAATTCCATCAATAGTTCTTTATTGACTAATCAAGTAAGTGGTTTTGGTAGAGCAAATATTTCCACAACTTGATTTAAACAAATTCCACCAATAGTTCTTTATTGACTAATCAAGTAAGTGGTTTTGGTAGAGCAAATATTTCCACAACTTTATTTAAACGTTTTGGTAGAGCAAATATTTCCACAACTTTATTTAAACAAATTCCATCATTAGTTCTTTATTGACTAATCAAGTAAGTGGTTTTGGTAGAGCAAATATTTCCACAACTTGATTTAAACAAATTCCATCAATAATTCTTTATTGACTAATCAAGTAAGTGGTTTTGGTAGAGCAAATATTTCCACAACTTGATTTAAACAAATGCCATCAATAGTTCTTTATTGACTAATCAAGTAAGTGGTTTTGGTAGAGCAAATATTTCCACAACTTGATTTAAACAAATTCCATCAATAGTTCTTTATTGACTAATCAAGTAAGTGGTTTTGGTAGAGCAAATATTTCCACAACTTTATTTAAACAAATTCCATCAATACTTCTTTATTGACTAATCAAGTAAGTGGTTTTGGTAGAGCAAATATTTCCACAACTTTATTTAAACAAATTCCATCAATAGTTCTTTATCGCTAGTGGATCAAAGGAAATATAAATCGAGGTCTTAACAAGTCATGACATGGTTCGTCTAAAAAATCTACATATAAAATATAGAAAGAACATTATAACCAAGTTAGTGTTGGAATATGTGAATCATACAAATACTATAAACACATAAACATCACAAGTATGCGCAGCGGAATGGATCTACATAACATATAATTAATTAACATAAATTTAAATAGACGCGTACCTTTTCGATTCCTAGCAAGAACAAGGAATCACGTGCTCCAAGAACAATATAAACCCTAATAGGGTTTTAGGATGGATCGACAAGGGTAAGTAACACTTCCAAGATCACAAGCTAAAGTAAGCTTGTACTCCGTTCCTGTACACACGTATTACTAGCGTCTCAAAGTGAAAAGCTAGGTTCATGTATCACAAATAAACATCACAACAACTAGGGTTTGATGTTCTTGATAATACATGATCGAATCCCATGTAATACAACACAGTACGCCAATAGGAAGAAGAAAGAGTAAATTAATTACATGCATATACACATGCATGTAAAGTATACGTTTCATAAATGCATTCACATGCATGTAATGTCTTTTACTCCTTTTAATGTACTGTACGTGTTTGATTTCAGTAGGTGGAAGGAAAGATAGAACCGATTGAAAATTCGGTTAGGGATATATAGTCGTACGATTATATTGACCTAAAGGGGTTTATATACACTCCAAACTTGCTCACCAAGTTTGAGTCTAACACCTCCTCAAGTTCCATAAATCGACACTCAACCCCCTCCACTTTCCTTGTTCGATTGTAGACGTGTGGTCTGGACTGACCCACGACAAGTGGGCCAGGCCCGGCAGACAGCGGCCCACTCTACGCCTAAACCCTAATCCATGCCCTATATATACACGACAGGTTATTCTAAACCTAACTTACGATACGCTATATCACCTATACTAACTTGACCATCGGAGGTGGATCCCGGGGCTACGACCTCGGGTCCAATCCTAACGGGTTTTCGTTGTTGACAGGTCTAATAGGGCTCGAGAAGATGACTAACGGCCCAAGGAGAGTCGTTGAATCGACCCGCGCCAGATTATGTATCAACAGATTGGCGCCATCCGTGGGACTCGAATAAACTATGTTTCGTGTTCTCATGTTACCGAAAAACAGAAATCAGTTTCTAAAGTCGGTAACTCTAAAACCCTTGTGTTTTTGTTTTTTAACTCATTGTCTGCCATGCGTAAGACTTGCTTTACCAGATCGGTAAACATCATGTGATTATAATAATATATTACGAATATTTGCCATGCGTAAGACTTGGGTCATGATTTTATTAAATCATTATTTTTGATCTTTTTAAATTAGTACAAAGATATTACGAATATTTTCTAAAAATTAAAAAGATATCTCCATATATTTTGTGCATATCTTTTAAGATATGTTATCTTTTAAATATTGAAAAGATTTTATGTAAATCTTTTAATTTGGTAAACACGATTTTATCTATAACGCACTAAGTCCGCACGATCGGACCTATTATATCTTTTAGCCGCGGACAGCGCAGTCACGATAAATCTACCCGCGTTAGGCCTTGCGTATAGAGATCTTCGCAGACTGGCGCCATAAGCGCACTGTCACGTACAGGCACCACGATGCTAGTCAATCGCCATGAGCGCACTGGACAAAAGCCGTGGTCATCTGCGATCATCCACAAATGTTAGAGTCTATGCGGTCACGATACATCCATCTGCGTCTGTGCGTGCAATTGAAACTATTAGTCGCGGTCATGGTACATCCATCCGCGCCATTGTTTTTATATATAATATAAAAAAGAAAACGATCATGAGCGTACTGCGTTCGTAGATTAGCTACGTGCTACTTCTTTTATGTAGTTTGTAAAACCTCACGATAGGTGTAATTCGCACTACTACTTCTCTTATGTGTTAATTTTACATGCTACGTGCTATATATATGCTATGCGCTAATTTTTTATTTCATTATCTTTTATATGTTGCGATGCGCGGCATATACTTCTAATATTTGCATTAAGTATTTTTCAGGATTTGGATAACTAAGTTTAATGCTCCTACATGAGTAGCACCATCAAACTTGGGGGGCTACCAGGGTATACACTGTTTCTGTACGCTTCACGCATGTGTATTTGGAAGCAAAAACGGATGTAATGTTCGCACCTTGTCTGCGCACAGCGCACATCTTTGTCGCGCACAGCGCGCACCTCTGCCATAGAAGCACGTCTTCTGTCGCACCATGCTGCACCGCTACTGGTACAAAAGGTACGCCCTTACCCAGGATGCAGCATACGGAATCCACCTTCACCATTGTGAGACAATCACAATCGCAATGTCAATGTTACTCAGGTCGCGCCTACAAGGACGCGCCTACAAATTTGTATCAAGAAGGACGCGCCTACAAGGTCGTGCCAACATGGTCACCACGCACTGCGCTACAGACCCAGGGCGCACTGTCGCATTTGGGCTGCGCGTTATGGTCACGCCATCATAGATGGTTGGGCATACGTGGCTACAAACAGGACTTAAGTCTAGCATAACATAGCCACGCGCTATGTCATACTAAACTTGGGGGGCTTGTAGACGTGTGGTCTGGACTGACCCACAACAAGTGGGCCAGGCCCGGCAGACAGCGGTCCACTCTACGCCTAAACCCTAATCCATGCCCTATATATACACGACAGGTTATTCTAAACCTAACTTACGATACGCTATATCACCTATACTAACTTGACCGTCGGAGGTGGATCCCGGGGCTACGGCCTCGGGTCCACTCCTAACGGGTTTTCGTTGTTGACAGGTCTAATAGGGCTCGAGAAGATGACTAACGGCCCAAGGAGAGTCGTCGAATCGACCCGCGCCAGATTATGTATCAACATCGATCATATAAATATTTGTGATTTAATAATTAATCATAAATCATTATATTAATTATTAATACATTGAGACTCATACGTAATGTGTGCAATCCCGAAGTCTCGGGTTCGAAACCGGACATACATATATTAATATTTATACACAAACTCTAACAGTTACATTCATAAATACATGTTAGATTGTGAGTTGGTTCATTCGAAAAGTCTATGTAAACATAAAAAGAGTAAAGAAGACTTAGATTTCTCCATATACCGACAAACAAATACCATTCAAAAAGTCTATGTACGCGTAGAAAGAACACTAACATTAAGACCTACACCATTAGTAAACCTAAAAAAACCACTATGCAAGCATTTTTTTTTTTTTTTTTTATTTAATAATTTCTAAGCGTAATATTGAAATCCAAGTCAAAAGAGTAACCGGATGAAAGTTCCTGATAAGCCATCGGTTGTTGAGGATGAAAGATCGCCTATTGCTGAGAAGGGGAAGGAACGAACCAAAAGGATCACATTAGTTCCAGCATGGCATAAAGATTATGTCGTTGGATAGATATCTTTTATTTTTAAAGTTTATTTGCATTCGAGTAATATTAGGAAAGTATCTTTTATTTTAAAAGTTTATCTTGTAATGACTTGTGTTACAAGTTTATTCGGTATAAATACCGATTGTTGAATGAATGAATAAAGGCAGTTTTTACAGTCCAATACAACTCTTCTTCTTCTCTATTTGCTTAAGGAGCTAGCACACGCTTGAAGGGTGCAATCTATCGATACTACTCAACAAGGGTCGTATCAACTGGTGCTTTCATTGCTAATGGACGAAGCAGCGGTACGTGGGCTGTTGAAGGATCACTCGGATGCACTCAACGCGCAGCTTGCTGCGTTACATGTAGAGTTACAGGCAATTAAAAATTTAGGGGTCAATCGACATGGAGCAGGCGGTGGTGATCAAGGGTTACCGCGATCCATGCGGTTGGAGGTGCCTAAGTTTAATGGCAACGATCCTGACAGTTGGATTTTTGCTATCCAGGAATACTTTGATCTTCTAGGAACAGCGGAAGCACAACGACTCAAGGTCGTCGGTTTTAATCTTGAAGGCGACACTGCCGAATGGTTTCGGTGGATGTCGCGCAATAATTTGATTACCAACTGGGACGGGTTTTTTGGAGAGTGTTCGCAATCGGTTTGGTCCTTGTAAGTATGAGGATCCGCAGGGAGCGTTGTCTAAACTATTGCAACTTGGAACCGTGGCCCAATACCAAAGTGACTTTGAAAAACTTATGAATCGGGTGACCGATATTCCTGAAAAGTTGCTGATTTCGTTTTATATATCGGGACTTAAACCCGCGTTGCAGCGAGAATTGTTGGTGTCCAAACCAACAACTCTTGGTGATGCCTTTTCTTTAGCACGGGTTACTGAGGCACGTTTGGACGATCAAGGGGGCAAAGCGGGTTCGAGTGGGTTGGCAGTTACCAATGTTTCCCAAAACCACTCCAAGTCGACTGCTCGTTTTGGGGCGCCACGTTATGAGAATCCTAAGCCACCTCTATTACCGACACCTTCTACAGTTGGGGGTGCATCTGGAACAACACCACTTCCGATTAAGTGGATATTGCCCGCTGAACGACAGGAGCGTATGAGTAAAGGTTTATGTTTTAACTGCGATAACAAATGGGTGCGCGGTCATAAGTGTCCGGGAAAATTCTTATTACTTATGGCAGATGACGAGGATGTCGCGGAGCCAGTGACAACAGGAGAAACGGAGGAGGCTGTAGAGAGTGGAGATATTTCCATGCTAAATTCATTAGTTGGGGGCGGGAGTCCTCGATCCTTCCAACTTTGGGGCATGATTAATACCGGCAAGGTTCATGTGCTTATCGACAATGGGAGTACCCATAATTTTGTTCAACCAGGTGTAGCCGAACGAATGAAGTTACCCATTACGACAACCAAACCTTTTAAAGTTTGCATCGGGAGTGGGGAGACGTTGTTGTGTGAAAACATTTGCTCTAAGGTTATGCTCCAGATGCATGGGTTCTCAATGGAATTTGATTTGTATGTACATCCTATGAAAGGACTTGACGTTGTGTTAGGAATACAATGGTTGCAGACGCTGGGTAAGGTGACTCACGATTATGCCCAGCAATCAATGGAATTCACACTTGCTGGCACGACATATACGTTAAAGGGGGATGCATCGTTGCACCTGAAACAGATCAGTTTCCATCATATGCATGCGTTGTTGGATACAGACGAGATTTATGGGGTATACGAGTTACATAGCGTTACGGTACAGGATGAAGGGTCCGAGAGTGCACAGGTGGCGGACGCAGTAACACATCCTGAGATTGACCAGCTTTTGGTACGGTTTGAGACAATTTTCCAGGTACCGAACACTTTACCTCCTCACCGTAGTGTTGATCATCGTATCTATTTGTATCCTAATACAAAACCTGTGAATGTTCGACCCTATCGTTATCCACACTATCAAAAAGGCGAGATGGAAAAATTGGTTAGTGAGATGTTAAGCCAAGGGATCATTCGTGTGAGCCATAGCCCTTTTTCATCACCGGTTTTGTTGGTGAAAAAGAAAGACGGGAGCTATCATTTTTGGGTGGATTATAGGGCGTTAAACGAAGTCACAATCAAAGATCGGTTTCCAATTCCAACAGCGGATGAGATGTTTGACGAGTTAGGGGGTGCTGTGATCTTTACCAAACTAGATTTACGAGCAGGATACCACCAAATTCGAGTGCATAATCGGGACGTTTACAAAACCGCCTTTAGAACGCATAATGGACATTATGAATTTCTGGTACTGCCGTTTGGACTCACAAACGCGCCATCCACTTTTCAAGCAACTATGAATCGGTTATTTTCTCCTTACTTACGCAAGTTTGTTATTGTTTTTTTTTTGACGATATATTGATTTATAGTACTTCTCTCGTGTTGCACCTGGAACATCTTCAATGTGTCTTCCAGTGTTTACAAGATCATCAGTTTTATGTTAAAAAAGCTAAATGTGCGTTTGGAGCCGAATCACTGGAATATTTGGGGCATGTGATTTCAGGGCGAGGGGTTGAAGTGGACCCGAAGAAAGTATCGGCGGTTATGGATTGGCCCGTTCCTACGTCGCAGCGACAGGTACGGGGTTTTCTCGGGCTTGCAGGGTACTATCGACGGTTTATCCAAGATTATGCTACAGTGTCCGCGCCTTTGTCTGATCTTCTTCAGAAGAATGGTTTTAAATGGGGACAATTGGAACTCAAGGCATTCAATGAACTAAAAGGTAAGTTAACCCATGCTCCAATATTGGGACTACCGAACTTCGATGAAACTTTTGTGATTGAGGCCGATGCCTCTGATGTGGGGATTGGAGCTGTTTTACTCCAAAAGGGTCAACCACTTGGTTATTTTAGTCGGAAATTGGGTCCGCGTATGAGAACTGCTGCAACTTATCAAAAGGAACTCTTTGCTATTGTTGAAGCCGTTTATAAGTGGTGCCAATATTTGGTAGGGCGACGGTTTACCATTCGTACCGATCATAGGAGTATCAAGGAGCTTATGCAACAAGTGATACAAACACCCTTCCAACAAAAATATGTAAGGAAACTCTTGGGTTTTGATTTCAATATTGAGTACAAGCCGGGTGTGACTAATCGAGTAGCTGATGCACTATCTCGGGTGTTCGAAGTAGACGATGATGAGAGTGTTACAGCTTCCTTCATGGCTCTGAGTCAACCAAGGATTGGATTGCTTAATGACTTGCGACGGGAGAATGAAACGTTGGAGGAATTAATACAGCTTCACCAAAGGCTAGATGGGGGTGAACAAATAGAAGGGTTTCGACGGGAACAAGGATTGATCATTTTCAAAGACCGGTACTATGTTGGCGTTGAATTTGAACTTAAGAATTTTTTATTATCTGAGTTCCATGACACATCGATTGCAGGTCATAGCGGTGTTAAGAAGATGTTAGTTGGATTGTCTGCAGTGTTTTACTGGAAGGGAATGCGAAAGTCGGTGGAGACTTTTATCAGTAAGTGCCTAATATGTCAGCAGACTAAATATTCCACACAAGTGCTAGGAGGGTTGCTTCAACCCTTGCCGACGCCTTCTCAAGTGTGGGAGGATGTTACAATGGATTTTATCACCGGATTACCAGTCTCTAAGGGGTTGTCAGTGATTATGGTAGTGGTGGACCGGTTTTCTAAGCATGCGCATTTTGGAGTGTTACCTACTAGTTTTAATGCATCTAAAGTGGCTGAGGTTTTTATTGACATGGTGGTTAAGCATCATGGGATTCCTAAGACAATTGTGTCCGACCTTGATCCCATATTTGTTAGCAAGTTTTGGAAGCAGTTGTTCGAGTCTAGTGGGACGAAATTGAAGCATAGTACGGCATATCACCCTCAGACGGATGGCCAAACTGAAGTGGTTAATCGTGGAATTGAGAAATATTTACGAGCAATGGTGTCTGAGCGACCTCATCATTGGGTGCGATTGTTGCCATGGGCCAAATATAGTTACAATACAAGTTTTCATAGTAGCATAAAGATGACACCGTATCAAGCGGTATATGGGCGGGTACCACCTTCAATCATTCCATATACATCCGGATCGTCAAAGATAGCTGCTGTATAGGAGCTATTGCTGGAACGTGATGCCTTACTACGACAACTCAAGCAAAATCTATTGGACGCCAGGCATCGTATGGAAATGCAAGCTAACCGAAGGCGTCGGGATGTGGAATTACGAGTAGGGGACAGGGTGTTGGTTAAACTACAGCCGTATCGACAGATGTCATTGGCTAAACGGCATTCTAACAAGCTCGCCAAGAGGTATTATGGGCCATTTGAAGTGTTAGAACGGTGTGGGCAAGGTAGCGTACCGTTTGGGTCTACCGGAGTCGAGTAAGATTCACCCGGTATTTCATGTTTCGTTGCTCAAACCCTTTGCAGGAGATGGACAGGAGGCTATTACTGAGTTACCTGAGGAAGAGCACGAGGGGCATCCAGTAGAGCAACCTTTGGCAGTGTGTGATACCCGTATGGTTTTGCGAAATGGCATTCCAATGCGCCAAGTTCTAGTTCAATGGAGTGGTCGTTCTCCTGAGGATGCATCATGGGAATGGCAGTCGGAGTTCCAGTCCGTTTATCCGTCATGTCACCTTGAGGGCAAGGTGATTTCTGAAGAGGAAGGGAATGATAAGCCATCGGTTGTTGAGGATGAAAGATCGCCTATTGCTGAGAAGGGGAAGGAACGAACCAAAAGGATCACATTAGTTCCAGCATGGCATAAAGATTATGTCGTTGGATAGATATCTTTTATTTTTAAAGTTTATTTGCATTCGAGTAATATTAGGAAAGTATCTTTTATTTTAAAAGTTTATCTTGTAATGACTTGTGTTACAAGTTTATTCGGTATAAATACCGATTGTTGAATGAATGAATAAAGGCAGTTTTTACAGTCCAATACAACTCTTCTTCTTCTCTATTTGCTTAAGGAGCTAGCACACACTTGAAGGGTGCAATCTATCGATACTACTCAACAAGGGTCGTATCAGTTCCAATAAAAGAATATTAATTTTCTTTATGTCAATTTGAAGTTTATAAATTTTGCACAATAAAAAATGAATTGAAAATTATGGGACTATCAAATAAAAGAGTTGTATAATGTGACTCTTAAGATCATAAATGTAAAATAATTTAATAGAGAACACAAGAATCTTTATGAAATTTTTGGCACACATTATTGTGGACCACAAAAATTTCATTGAAAGATTATTTTCTTTCGCAATAATTCGAAGTTGAAAATTTTGCATAATTTGACAAAGATCTATCAATACACTTGTATAACCCGAGTGATACGTTTATCAACGAAACTAGACCACAAACATATTTCGATATATCTTATCGTGAAAGCAACTACATTAATATTCTAACACTCTTATAGTTAGTATATGTATATATATATATTTCTTGTTGAGAAGCATTATTATTGCGGACCACAATATTTCATTGAACGATTCTTTTTTATTGCAATCAAAAGTTGGAAATTTTTGCATAATTCCACAAAGAATAAAAGTTTAGAGTCAATTAATAGACTCGTCGTATAACCCAATTTCCCAAGTGATACGGAATGAAACTGGACCACAAAAATATTCTTCGGTCATATTATTGTGAAAGCAACTAAAACATTATTCTTGCAATACTTGTGTTAGTATATATATTTGTAGCAATTGTGAGTTTGTATAGCAATAAAAATTAAAATAAAAAACACAATGAGTTATTCTAAACTGCTGAGTATCTTTTTTATTTTGTTTGGTTTCACCACTTTTGCTTCTTCCACTTCTTTGAATAATAATATTCACAAATGCCCTGAAAAACAAAGTGAAGCTTTGCTTCTCTTTAAACATAACCTTTCCTCCATCAATTACCCAATCGATATCTGTACTGATTCTCCTGATTATCGTCCAAAAATGATGAGCTGGAACACAAGTAGAGATTGTTGCAACTGGGATGGAGTTACTTGCGACAACTCCACCGGTGACGTCATCGGTCTCCATCTCTCTTGCGGAATGCTACAAGGTACAATTCATCCTGACAGCTCCCTCTTCAACCTCACACACCTTACTTTTCTTGATTTGGGAGCTAACAATCTTTATGGAACATTACCTCATTACATTTTCAATCTTCATTCTTTGGAAACACTTGATTTGTCATATAACAGTTTCACAGGCGATTTCCCTTCGGAAATTTCAGTTAACCTAACACACCTTACTTTTCTTGATTTGGGAGTTAACAATCTTTATGGAACATTGCCATCTTGGCTGTTTACTTCCCCCTCTTTAAAATATCTCTATTTAAGTAATAACATGTTCTGTGGAAATGTACCTGACATCTCCCTCTTCAACCTCACACACCTTACTTTTCTTGATTTATCAGGTAACAAACTTAATGGGACATTGCCATCTTGGCTGTTTACTTCCCCCTCTTTAGAAGGACTCTATTTAGATAATAACATGTTCAGTGGAAATGTTCCTTTTGAGTTATTTGCTCTTCCATCATTAAAAACATTAGACCTCAGTTACAATCAGTTTGCTGGCCAAATTGATGTGCAAAAATTTCGACAACTCACCAACCACACTCACCTACGCTCCCTGTACATTTCATCTAATAATTTTAGTGGTGAATTGGAGTTGGATACATTGTTATCAAGCCTCACAAACCTTAGCGGGTTAGATCTCTCTTACAGCGGTTTCACTGTTACCACAAAGAATGCCAATCATTATGTCAACCCTGGTTTTACTGTTTTAAGATTGGCCTCTTGCAAGCTAAAGGTGTTTCCGAATTCAATTCGAGCCATGAAACAACTTGCTTTCTTAGATCTCTCTACCAACGAAATCCATGGCCAAAATTCCTCATTGGGCAGGGGAGATTGGAAGTATTTATACACGGGTGGAAAGTATTACTCATTCGTTGTTGCGGTGAAAGGGGTGAACCTAGATTTTCCAAAAATTTCGGTTGACTACACAATTATTGAGCTGTCCAATAACACATTTGAAGGACAGATACCCAACGTCATCGGTGGTCTTAATTCGCTAATAGTGCTCAACTTGTCCCACAACAGCCTCATTGGTCCAATTCCACATGCTCTAGGGAATCTGACAGAGATTGAGTCGTTAGACCTATCTTGGAACGAACTCTCTGGAGAGATTCCTCAAAGCCTTGCAGACATCAAGACCCTTGAAGTGTTAAATCTCTCGCAAAATGATCTTGTGGGTCGTATACCAGAAGGACCTCAGTTCAGAACATTTGAAGGGAACTCTTTTGGTGGGAATCCAAGACTCTGTGGGACTCCGCTGCCAAAAAAGTGTAGTGAGCATTCACATGAACCACAACTTGAAAGTGATGAGGAAAGTGGGTTTACGTGGGAAGTGGTGATGTTGGGATATGGATGTGGAACATTAGTCGGATTGGTGATGGGATATCTCATGTTGTCAACAAGAAAAGTCAAATGGTTCAATGCAATTGCTGATGCAGGAGAGAGTTTGGTCTTGAAGAAGAAGAAGAAGAGAAGACACGTATATATAGGGAAATGACGTTAGATTATAAAAATATTTATGAGGCAGGTAGAGGAGTTTGAGGAGGGCTGGGACCTTTTGACTTATGCAGTCGTATATCAGTTCTGAATTGTGATGTTTGTGTTTTGTATCTTTGAATTGTTGTTGTATGTAATATTAGTGTGTTGTTAATAATAATATATTTTACTTGGTCACTGGGTGATTGCGTATTAATTTTGTTGACCTTCATGGTAATTCGATCACTTTTTGTTATTTTGTTAATTATACCACCATTTTAGATTTGCATAACAGTTTTCGTGTCATATGTTGACGCGAATGCTTCATCAGAACAAAGCCTAATAATGTAAAAAATTTCGGGCTGCCGTTTTCGTAGTATGATGTTCATATGGATTATGGAAAGGCAACACACATGCTTTGGGGAATCTCACAGAGATTGAGTCATTAGACCTATCTTGGAACCAACTCTCTGGAGAGATTCCACAAAAACACACAAAACACATTTTTTAATCCAAGTTTTCACCAAATCTGACCAAAATACAACCTAAACAACTATAAAGTAACAACTTTATCAGTTTTAAAACAATTTTTTTGGTTCGTTTAATTTGCTTACTCGAAGAACAGTTTTAAAACTAAGCAAATCAATTTGAAACTTTATAAAAAACCACAAATCAACCAATAATAATAACGAGGCTCTGATGCCACTTGATGGATCTATTGTTTTAGTTGATTATGTGATTCGGGAGGTCGGGGATTATGGAAGTAAAGAGTGGCCATAGTTAGAGAAAGAAAGTAGATAGAGAAGGGAAAACTATGTGTGTTTTATTGATAATAATGAAAATGATAAGTTACACACTTAGCATCACCCCTCCATGGAAGTATGGAGGGGAATATATAGCCTAACACTAGCTTAACTATTACAATATTACATAACTACTCCATGTGTTTCGATTAAACAAGATATTAAATGTAATCCCGTAAAAATGTCGTTCCATTTACGTGTTAGGAGCATAACATTCTTCAAGACCAAACTCTCTCCTGCATCAGCTATTGCATTGAACCATTTGACTTTTCTTGTTGACAACATGATATACCCCATCACCAATCTGACTAATGTTCCACATCCATATCCCAACATCACCACTTCCCACGTAAACCCACTTTCCTCATCCAATCCTTCATCACTTTCAAGTTATGGTCATGTGAATACTCACTAAATTTTTTTAGCAGCGGAGTCCCACAGAGTCTTGGATTTCCACCAAATGAGTTCCCTTCAAATGTCGCAAACTGAGGTCCTTGTGGTATACGACCCACAAGAAGGTTTTGTGAGAGATTTAACACTTCAAGGGTCTTAATGTCTGCAAGGCTTTGAGGAATCTCTCCGGAGAGTTGGTTCCAAGATAGGTCTAGCGACTCAATCTCAATGAGACTGCCCAGAGCATTCGGAATTGGACCAATGAGGCTGTTGTGGGACAAGTTTAGTACTATTAGTGAATTAAGACCACCGATGACATTGGGAATGTGCCCTTCAAATGAGTTATTGACAGATCAATAATTGTGTAGTGAACCGAAATTTGTGGAAAATCTTGATTCACCCCTTTCACCGTAACAACGAATGAGTAATACTTTCCACCCATGAATAAATATTCTGGTTCTTTGCTGCTTTTAACAACATTCTTCATGGAATTGAAATTTTTAAAATATTTTGCAGGGTGTTGACCTACGAACCCATTATGAGATAAGTCAAGAACTCGAAGACTTGGAAAGGGGGATTCAACAGTTGAAGAGGGTTGAATGTGACCATGAATGTTGTTTGATTTGAGGACAAGAGCCTGCAAATTTGGAAGATCTCCTAACCAACCAGGGAATGTACCAGTCAAGTGGTTGTTTCCAAGATCAAGCACTCTCAAGCCTGAGCATTTAGACAAGGAACTTGGCACCTCTCCTCTTAATTGATTTCCATTCAAAATAAGCCCCTCTAAACTTCCACAATCCCTGTATACTTTTGGAATTGTTCCTTGAAAGCTATTATTCCCCATATCTATCATTGTAAGATATGAGCTGATATTTCCAAAGCATTGTGGAATCAACCTACCAAAGCAATTATTGGAAGATAGAACCTTTATTTATTAGTCTTGTCTCTAAACAAATGTTCATTTTGAGGGTGTGACACATGCTTAAAAAGTATAAGCTTTTTTACTAGTAATTATTGGAGAGAATGAATTCCTTGATTTGTATTGATCATGAATGCCGATTATAAAGATTACAAGAGATTATTCTAGATGTTGTGAATGGGCTAGGCCTAATAATACACATGGGCCATGATACATAACAATATATAAAGCTATACAAGTACATATACAAATGTCGACTAATACGCCCCCGCAGTTGGAGCGGGAGGAGGTCGAACGCTCAAACTGGATCTCAACTCTTCAAATAGGGCTGACGGAAGTCCTTTGGTGAAGATATCGGCATACTGATAGCGGGAGGGAACATGTAAAACGCGCACCTGACCAGCAGTAACCATGTCACGAACAAAATGTATATCTATCTCAATATGTTTCGTGCGTTGATGTTGAACCGGGTTTGCAGAAAGGTAAATGGCACTCACATTGTCACAATAGACAAGTGTAGCAGACGATAATGGAGAATGTAACTCGCGGAGCAGATTACGAATCCATGCAGTCTCAGCGACCACGTTGGCAACGCCCCTATATTCAGCTTCGGCACTGGATCGGGAGAGGGTGTGTTGGCGCTTGGAGGACCAAGACAGTAGATTATCACCTAAAAACACACAGTAACCGGAGGTTGATCGTCGTGTGGAAGGACAACCTGCCCAATCAGCATCTGTATAACCAACAAGAGAAGTAGTAGAAGATGAGTATAAATGTAGACCAAAATCCAGAGTCCCCTGAACATATTGCAAGATACGTTTGAGAGCAGCAAAATGTGGCTCCCGCGGATTGTGCATATATAGACAAATCTGCTGTACTGCATAAGATATATCTGGGCGTGTAAATGTGAGATACTGAAGCCCTCCTGCAAGACTACGGTATAATGTAGGATCCTGAATCGGAACACCTGCTGGACCCAATTTAGACTCTGTGTCAACAGGAGTCCGAGAAGGGTTACAATTGGTCATGTGAGCGCGGTCAAGAAGCTGGAGAGCATACTTCTTCTGAGACAAAAACAACCCTGTGGAGTGACGAACAGCAGAGATACCAAGAAAATAATTAAGTGCCCCCAGATCAGTCATGTCAAACTCACTATGTAATGAATCAATAATCTGCTGAAGGATAGTAGTGGATGATGCTGTAAGGATAATGTCATCCACATATATAAGTAAATAAGCAACCTCAGATCCCTGTCGATAAATGAAGAGTGAAGAATCACATCGACTGTGATAAAATCCAACCCTGGTGGCTGATGAAGCGAAAAGTGTACCGCTTTTAGGGGGTCATTTAAGCCCTAAATCGTATTTATTTGATCAAATATTGCCCTAAATCGTTCCTTTTGTCATTTTAGGTACTTTGGAGAAGAAATCTGGAAAAGGAAGCATTTTGGACGTTTTTGGAGCATAAAAGTGAAGAAAACGACAAAGTCTCAAAATTATGCTGGAAAGTACCTTTGACGGCGTCAGGAATTGGTCCAGACGGCGTCATGGCTTGGCAAAAGAGGTGGATATGAAAATTACTCATGATAAGCCAGAGAATTTTGCATGAAAAATCTGACGGCGTCACCCTTTAATGTGATCAAGGTCGTCACGGCTTAAACTAAAGAGGGACGGCGTCAAGCTCAATTCTGACGGCGTCACCCCCTGATAGGCCAGAACGGATTTTGGAGCACTAAAGAGGGACGGCGTCAGGAAGGCAATCCGGGAACCCTAAAAGAGGCGAGGTGATGGCGTCAGGATCCATAACGTGACGCCGTCAGCCCATGAACTCTATATATAGTTTTGCAATTTTTTGTCATTAGGGTGGAACTTTGTGTGTGAAAAACACTAAGACGATTTTAGCAGCTTTTTCAAGGCTTTTTGCCTTGAGATCTTCCATGTTACATTGAAGATAAGTTATCAATTAATCATTCAATATGTCTATGTGTTGTTTGATTCTATCTTGTTCTTGTCTTTTGTTTAACATGCTAGGCTAGGTTTTCTTTGTGTTTGCTTAGATCTAATGAAACCTAGCTATTGATTATTGGTTATTAGTGTGTTATTAGTTGTATTGGATGATTGTTCATCTATGTTAGGCTTAAGAAAACTGGCTAACTTCCTATACGGTAACTTGCTTGAACGTCTTAAGAAACATGAACCAATGCGTACTAAGGTTTTTATGGTTGTATTTAATGCATGAGCGAATTCTAGTGATCCCATGTTAGGAGCTTCTTAGCCGGCTCGACATAGGAGTGAAGTAGGAGCTCATAGAGTTGGGGAAGTACGTACGCCACCCCACGATTGGTATTAAGGAATACACCCGTCATCCACGCAATTAATACACACTAATCAACCGGTAAAAGATAGTTAGGGAGTAAGGAAATCTAAGTAAACACATTTCTCTCCATATAAGTTTTACCAACCTTTTCATTTTCTGTTATTTTATTTTATTTGCATTCGTAGTTATTTGGGTTAGTTGACTAGCAACTAATTCCGCCCACTCCTTAAAACCCGAGATTTTACTTGCTTTCATAAAAATATAAAAATACAAAAAATAATCTTCCTTCACCCTTAGACCTAATTAGAGTAGTTTTTCATACCTAACGAACACTATTCCCTGTGGAGAACGATCAATCCCCCGTACTTACCACTACACTATACTACATCGGTCAGGTACACTGCCTGGTGGGGTTGTAAGCCTCTTGAGATCCCTCGAGAGGTAAAACCTGTTGTAAGGTCGCAAAACCACGCATCAAGTTTTTGGCGCCGCTGCCGGGGAGTAGTTATTGTTTAGGTTGAATTTTTATTTTATTAGGTCTACTCACCAGATTCCTTTCTAGTGAGATTTTTATTTTATTTTTCTAGGTTTTCTTTAGTCTATCTTTTTTTCTTCGTGTCTTTGTTCGTAACCATTACCATCCGACATCATGAAAGGTGGTAATATCCTTGATCCCAACAACCCACCACCAAAACAACCACCACCACCTCCTAGAGCCCGTACTTTAGGAGAGTACTCCCGTCCTAGCCACCATGGCTATCGAAACACCATTGAGCTCACTCAAGGAGCCAATGTCACTCCCTTGCGATCCGACACCATCCGGTTGGTGCAAAGCGGATGCGCATTCCATGGACTTCGTTCCAAAGATCCTAACCAACATCTCAAGGACTTTCTCAAAATCGTTGATTCTATAGACCTTGATGTTGCCATTCGAGAGACGACCCGACTGCGTCTCTTTCAATTCTCTTTGCGGGACCAAGCTAGTCAATGGCTAGAGCGTCAACCCGCAGGATCCATCACCTCTTGGGATGATCTCACCACTCGTTTCCTTGCTCAGTTTTTCCCACCGGGAAGAACTACCAAGCTAAGGAATGATATCTTGATATTCCAACAACGTCAAGGCGAAACCCACTACGAGGCATGGACTCGATTCAAGGACTTACTCCAAAAAGTCCCTCACCATGGCATAGAACTTTGGCTCCAAGTCCAAATCTTTTATGACCATGTAAATCTCTCCACGAGGCAAACCATTGACCAATCGGCCGGTGGTAAGCTACGTGATCTAAGTGCGGAACAATCATGGGCTCTCCTAGAAGATCTTGCTCTTTATGACAATGAAAGTTGGAGTGATCCCCGTGATTTGAATAAAACGGTCAAGGCAATATCTTTGCCTTCGAACAATTCAAGCACTTCCGACCGTAGGATCATAGAACTTGAAGACCAAGTCAAGTTTCTCATGAAATCCTACGAGGCTCCTAAACCTTCAAGCCAAGTGAACAAAATCACTTCTTCATGTGAATTATGTAGTGGTCCCCACGACACTCGTGATTGCATGGAACTCCCCGAACAAGCTTTTGCGGACTACGCATCCTCGCGTACCGACGGAGCGGGAGACAAGTGGTACACTTTCAAACCCGAGCCAAACCCCTATGGTGATTCATACAACCCCTCATGGAAAAATCACCCGAACCTTAGGTGGAAACAAAACCAAAACGCACAACAAACCAATTCTTCCAACCCACCTAATCGTTTCCAATCAAGCGGTTCCAACTCGAACCGTACTTTCAACAACAATCCTTCCGGCAATGGTAGTACCGATAACTTTGAAGGATTGATGTCTCAATTTATGGCATCTCAAGAAGCTCGTTTAGCCAAGTTTGAAGCCGATTTCAAACAAAAACAAAGCGAGATGACCAATAAGATTGACACTTTGTTGAAAGCCCTCAATGACCGAGAAATGGGAGCACTCCCTAGCAACACGGTCAAGAACCCGAAACTAAACGTCAACGCCATTTCATCGGTTACGTCTCCTAGTTCTTGTCCACAATATTATTCGGTCAATTCCATGAGCACGTGTTTCAAACAAACCCAAGTCATAGTTGAAACACCTCCCACTCAAAACCTTGACGAAGAATTCAAGGAGCTCCACCTTGAAAGTCCGGTTGTTGATGAGTTGGATGAGAAGAAGCTCAAGTTAGGCGAAAAAGGGACTGCCTTTGTTCAAAACAAGCTACCTAAGAAGTTAGATGATCCGGGCTTATTTGTTCTACCTTGCAAGATCGGTAATTTGGAGGCTTATGACACATTAGCCGATCTTGGATCAAGCCTTAACCTACTTCCGTTACCTCTCTACACCTCTCTAAAACTAGGAAAACTTGAAGAAACCGAGGTGATAATAGGCTTAGAGGACGGAAGTGTTGCTTACCCGGTTGGAGTAGTTAAGGACGTGTTAGTACACATAGGAAAACTAACCATTTTAGCCGATTTCCACGTCCTTGATATGGTTAGCGACCCTACATGCCCCTTGTTGATTGGTAGAGGATTTTTGGCGACCGCTAGTGCTATGATTGATTGTAAGGAATCTAAGATAGCGGTAGGATGTTAGCATTGAATTTATGCTACTTTGAAGTGATGGTCATTTTGACAATTAGACTTAAGTGTGTCATGTAATATGTAGTCTAAGAAGTGGGCTTGTAGTATTAGTTTAGTATGTAGTCCAAAAGTATATGTGTAATACTTTTACAAGTCCACTACATTGTCCAAGTCAAAGCCCATTCAAGCCATGTGTTGGCTGTGAATGTCGTATATACACACACACACTCCTTAGTTTCAAAGTGTGCCTCATTTTTAGATAAGAAAAAGAGTGTGTGTGTGTTGAGAGAGTAACACCCCAAGTCTCTTGTATTATTTCTTTTCTCTTTGAAGATTAATAAACATTTGACTTGAAAATTTACATAAGATCCACATACTACTCTTGTGCTATAAATGTGTTAGTGAGAGTCATCTAGTAAGCTTGTGTTTGTGTGACATAGTGGAAGCTTCGGTCCTACAAGTGGTATCAAGAGCTAAGCTTCAAGGTAGGATCATCTTTATTTTTGTATGATCATAAAGAGTAAAAAACATCCTTTGTTATTTTTCTTTCACTAGAAAAATCACAACTTATGTTTTTTCTTCTAATCGATCCATACAAAAGTTAAAGTAAGTTGTGTTTGTTTGGTGATTATACAAAGTGTTTCTTCAAGCTACTGTGATTATTTCAAGTTTGTACACTTGTGGAATCTTGGTTTTGGTTTGATCCTCATTTGTTCAGTTCGTAGAAATCAAAACTTTTCTTGTATAAGAAAGTGTTTTTGATTATTTTAAGATAAAGGTGAATTATTGAAGTTAGTGATAATTTGGTAAAAAGGGGCAGAAAGATGACTGACAAGTATGGGGAGTGCATGGTCTAGAAGCTAAAAGTCAAAAAGTGGGTGAGATTTAGTCAAAAGTTGCGTTTTATCGCAATTGAAGAACTGCAGCGAGGTTATCGCAATTCATAATATTTATCGCATTTCTTGTACGAGAAATGCGATAGGCATCGCATTTGGCTTATCGCAGTTGACCATCGCAGTTGACCATCGCATTTGGATTATCGCATTTGGCTTATCGCATTTGGCTTATCGCATTTGACATATCGCAATTGGCATTTTCAGTAGTTATCGCAGTTGAGCTTTTGTTAGTGTCATCCGATATCTTATCTCAACTGCGATATCGGACAAATCACCAACTGCGATATCGGACAACAAAGAGTTTTCACCATTTTTCAGACTTGTCAACTTTAGTCCCTGTACTTTCTAGCAGCCTTTGGGAACTTCCAGATTTGGCAGTTTTGGCCCTCGTACTTCTGTGAAACTTCAAACGGCCATAACTTTTGAACCGTAACTCCGTTTTCAGCGAATTACCTGTCAAAACGACCGTGAGACCGAGGAGAAGGACACGTTGAAAAAATTTATTCATTCAACCCAACTTTCGAAGCCTGAAATCGCTCCAGAATGAAGTTATTGAGTTTCTAAGTTTCCAGACCAAAATTTCCACCGTAACAAAGCTTCACAACAACAATAATCAAGTTCAACCTTCAACAACAACGTCTCCTACTTTTTTGCAAAGATCCTAAATCCACTTTATCATACATTATATTTTAAAGATGACTACACAACAAGACATTCATGCCGCAGGTTCAGAAAACCGACCTCCAATGTTAGAAAAGGGTGGTTACCTTCCATGGACGAGTCGTATGCTTCGATATATGAGATCCAAACCTAATGGACAAGGTATACTCTTGGTTAACTCTGTCAAAAAAGGTCCATTCCAGCCTGGTGAGATTGAAGAAACAGCTGGAAACCCTACTGCAGAACCTCCCGTCGATCCAACGTACCGACCCAAAGAGGAATCGGATTACACTGAAGCAGATTGGAAGCAAATTGAAGCTGATCACCTAGCAATGCATCTAATCCAACTCGGTCTACCACAAGAAATATTTTGTGCTGTAGATAGCTGTGAAACTGCCAAAGAAATGTGGGATCGAGTTCGACGTCTTTGTCATGGTACAGAAATTGGCATTCAGGAACTGGAAAACAAGCTTCTGACAGAATGGGAGAAGTTCACAGCAACACCAGCTGAACAGATTGAATCTTACTACACACGGTTTTGTACTCTAATGAATGAGTTGATCAGAAATAATCTGGCACCTAAGCAAATTGTTCAAAACATCAAGTTCATCAACAACCTTCCAGAAGAATGGGGACGATATGTTACTATTGTCAACCAAACTAAGAATCTTCATGATGTGAACTAAGATCAACTCTATGACTTTCTCAAACAAAACCAAGCAGAGGCAAATGAAGTCAGAAAAGAGAAGCAAGCAAAACAACAAGATCCTCTTGCACTCATAGTCCAATCACCTACACCCGCAACAGTCAGTGCACAACCATCATCATCATCATCCACTCAGCAATTCATGCAACAACAGTATATTCCACAATCACCATTCTACCCTCAACAACAACATGTAATCCCACAACAACAATACCCACAACAACCAGATCAAGACGATCAGGATGAGTCAACTGCTGCTTTGACTCAAGCTTTTGCTTACCTATCAAAAGCATTCCAAGGACGTTACTCCACACCCACCAACAACAATCAACGAATCTCATCGAACACTCGCAACAAGCAAATTGCACAGCCGAGTTTCAACATGGGACAGCAAGGACAGATGGTTGGGGGATATGGGAATCAGCAGGGATATGCTCCAAGATTTCAGATGGGTAATCAGAATGCAGGGCAGTATGTTGGTAATCAGATGGGTCAGTTTGCAGGGAATCAGATGGGTAATGCTGTTGGTAATCAAAGGGTACAGAATGCTGGGAATCAGTTTGGGAATGTTGCTCAGGGAGCTGGGAATAGAAATCAGGGAAATATGATGAAGTGCTTCAACTGTCAGGGTATTGGTCACATGGCTAGGAACTGTCCTGACAAGCCGAATAAGAGGGATCCAGCGTATTTGCAGAAAGCATTAATGTTAGCAAACAAGGAAACGGCTGGGCTTCAGTTGAGTGCAGAAGAGAATGACTTCATGGCCATTATGGATGCTTCAGAAGATCAAGAGGACATCGATGCAAACTGCATTTTTATGGCAAATATCCAGGAGGCAAAGTACGACACAGACTCAGAAGCATCTCCTGCTTTTGACACTAATGCGGTTTCTGAGGTAAAACCATATGCTACATGTCACAATAATGAAATGTTTGATATGTCACCTCAAAATGAACAGCATCCTGAGACTCCTAATCTCATTTATGATACATACATGGACGAACCAAGTTGTAGTAATACTAATTTGGTAACTCCAGATATGGATCATAATGAAGAATTCGAGTCACAGCATACTGATAATGATGAGGAAACACGTGCTATGTTTGAATCATTATTGCAAAATTGTAGTGTAGAAATAGAAAAGGTCAAAAAGGTCAATCGCGATGTTAAGGCCGCGAATGAAAAATTGACCACTGAGCTTGAGAGGTATAAGGTGAATGCAAGAGCTTATGATTTTCATAACAAAAAACAGTCGGAACTTGTGGTTAGCTTAAAAGATTCTGAGTTAAGAGAAAAACGTTTACAAATCAAATTTAACACTCTAGAAGTTAATTTGAATAATCAAATCAAATCTCTAAACAAGGAAATTTCTGAACTAACCAACCAGCTTTCAAAACAAAAATCAACTTATTCCAATCTTGAAAAAGAAAAGAAGGAGTTGAATGAAAGGTTTTCAAAACGTGAAAAGGATCTTCTTAAAGAGATCAATGACAAAAAGGAAACCATTGCAAGGTTGGATGATTTGCTTGTAAAAACGGGTCATTCTGCACAAACAGTTAACTTGTTAATAAACGATCCAAACCCGATTTTACATACATTAAAAAAGGTGGCTATCGGTTATGAAAACCCTTATATTCTCAAGAAAGCTCAGAAAGAACAGAATGTGCTTTTTAATGGTAATTTAATAAATGCTATCCATGACCCTCCTTCGGTTCATGATTCTGATGAAACGATTGAGCTTTCAGAAGAGAGTAGAAAGAAAATGAGACAAAGGAACCCAGAAATAAAACCCATTGACTATAATGAAGCAAACAAACTTGCTGGGGTTCATCTTGTTAAAAAGGAGTCACCTCTGTTTTTTCAAAAAACCAGTGGTTTTCACAATTAACAATAACAAGTTTGAATGGTTTCCGGGTGTTCAGGATGAACTCAAAAAGATTTTTGAAAAGGAAATTAATCCACATGTTGCTGCAATCTATGCGGTTGTTCAAAATGTGGAAAATAATCTTTTAAAAGAGTCTGCAGAATTCGTTAAGGATCACAAATCCTTAGTGAAGGAAGCAAATGAATACTTGGAACACATAAAAGTTTTGGAACATCAAAATGACTCTCTCTCTTTCGAAGCTCTATCGACCGATATCATGTCAATTATTTACCAAACATATTCTGTTGAGGATGATGAAACACTTCGAGCTGAGACTTCTCAAATTGTTGAAAAATATGAAAAGGCGCTTTTGAAACTTGAAAAACAAAACTGCACATATTTTAAACAACTTGATACTAAAAAGGAAGAATGCAAGTATGACAAATTGTCATATGAGCGCTCTTACAAAAATATGCAAGATCAAATCAATCTTTTGAAGTCTCAGCTTGCAAGTCAAAAAGGGAAGGGTGAGGAAACTACGGGTATTGCACCATTAACCCCCTTGCCTAATGAGAAACAAAAAGAGAAAGCTGTTGTCAAGAACACTAATGTTATAGCACCTGGCCTTTATAGGATTAGTCCCACTACTGCGTCTGCCTCTACATCTAAAACATATAGGGCGATAGACAAAAGTAAGAAAGATACTCCAAATGAGTCTAGGAATGCTACTACAACATCTCAGGACAACAACAAAAATTCTAATGAGTATGCCTTACCTTCTACAGGAATAGAAAGCAACTCTAGGAGCAAAAGACAGTCTAGGAGCCATAACAAGAAACCTAGTGTCTCGCCTGTTTCTGAGAGTGCAAGAAAGAAAGTAGAAGAACACCCTAGGAATTTACCGCTTTCCAAGAAGAAACATGTATCATCTAGTTGTAATGATAAGACTCCTGTTTCTAATGCATGTAATGATCGTATTGTTTAATGCAAAAGAAAACTTTGTCTGTAAATGCTTATGATGATAATGTTTCTAATGATGTGAAAAAGAATGATATGCCTCTACAGAAAAAGGTTCCTTTAGTAACTAAGGCTAAGTCTAGATATATTCATAGACTTATTGCAAAAGCTAGAAAAACCACTAGCAGCCTATTGCCTAAGGATCACTCTAAGTTTTGTGCATGGAAACCAACGGGTAGAATGTTTACACTTAAGAATGGCACATTAGAAATAGTTCCCAATGCATCTAAGGAAACCATATCTAAGTGTGACTCACCTGTTACATCTAACCCCTTGGAACCAAATGTTAAACGGTTTCCATATACAAAATCATCTGTTCTTTGCAGGTCATTGAAATTTGTCTTTGGATCGTCGACTCGGGTTGCTCCAAGCACATGACCGGGAATCTGAAGCTGCTGATCAACTTTGTATGGCAGTTCATGGGGACTGTACGGTTTGGGAATGATCATGTTGCAGCTATTCTGGGTTATGGTGATCTTCAGTTTGGGAATTACTTGATCACACGAGTCTACTATGTCGAAGGGTTGGGACACAATCTGTTCTCTGTCGGACAGTTTTGTGATGCAGATTTAGAGGTTGCTTTTAGGAGAAACACTTGTTTTGTCAGGAATTTGGTGGGAAATGATCTCTTAATTGGGAATCGTGGCACCAATCTCTATGCAATTGACATAAATCAAATGGCCTCTTCATCTCCGATTTGTCTCATGACCAGGGCAGGTGAAACAAAATCCTGGTTATGGCACAGACGTTTGTCCCATCTGAACTTTGACACGATCAACAAGCTTGCCAAAGACAACATCGTCTCCGGTCTTCCTAAATTTAAATACACCAAAGAACACCTATGTCCATCATGTGAGCAAGGAAAGAGCAAAAGAGCAACATATAAACCTAAACCCGTACCTAGTTCGGTTGATAGGTTGCATTTGTTGCACATGGACTTATGTGGCCCGATGATATTGGAATCTTCATTGGTTATTCTGAAAACTCGAGGGCATTCAGGGTGTATAACAGGAGAACGAAAAAGATCATGGAGACGATGAATGTGAAGTTTGATGAAATTTCACAAATGGCTTCTGAGAGACTCGCTCTAGAACCCGCGCTTAACCCGATGACTTCCGGACATATCAGTTCGGGACTCGCACCTCAAGGAGCTCAATCAATTCATGACGAACAACCCACAACTCAAGAACTGGATAATTTCTTCGAGTTCATGTACGATGAATACTATGGTGGCGCTTCGAAAAATGCATCTGACCAACATTCCGCTGCAACCACTCAACATCAACAACCACCACCAATTCCACCAATTCCAGATGCATCCACAACATTCGAAGCTGGCGCACCAACTCCCTCGACATCAACATCATCTACATCTACTCCAGCAACTCCATTCATTGAAATTGTTCTACCAAGAATTGATGAGCAAGAACAAAATAATGCTGTGTTAGACGAAGAAGTCTTTGAAAACCCGTTTGGAACGGAATCTGGTGAATCATCTTCCAGATTACATGAACCGTCTAACATACATTCAAACAGTCCAAGGTATCCTTCAACTCTACAGTGGACAAAAGACCATCCGATTGAACAGGTTATTGGTGAACCCTCAAGACCAATTCAGACGAGAAAACAACTTCACACCGATTGCGACATGTGCATCTATGTCTGCTCAGTCAGTCTCATAGAACCTAAGAACATTCGGGAAGCAATGGAAGATAATGCCTGGATGGAAGCGATGCAGGAAGAACTTCTTCAATTTCAAATCCATGACACGTGGGATTTAGTTCCAAGACCAATTGACAAACTAGTCATTGATCTTAAGTGGTTATGGAAAAACAAAAAGGATGAAGAAATGACTGTAATTCGCAACAAAGCTTGTCTGGTGGCAAAGGGATTCAGACAAGAAGAAGGGATAGATTTTGAAGAGTCATTCGCACCGGTTGCAAGGCTTGAAGCTGTCAGGATTTTCTTAGCTTATGCCACTCACAAGAACATCACGGTTTATCAGATGGACATCAAGACGGCGTTCTTGAATGGAACTCTGAAAGAAGAAGTGTATGTGAGTCAACTAGATGATTTCGTTGACAAAGATCATCCGGAATACGTCTACAAGCTAAAGAAGGCAATCTTTGGTTTGAAACAAGCCCCACGGGCGTGGTATGACGAGTTATCATCTTTCTTATTGTCAAATAATTTCACCAAAGGAACAATTGATCCAACCTTGTTTACAAGAAAATACAAAAATGATATTTTGATTGTTCAGATTTATGTGGACGACATAATATTTGGGTCCACTAATCCGCAACATTCAAAACATTTTGAAAATCTCATGAAAAGAAAATTCGAAATGTCCATGATGGGTGAATTAAAATTCTTTTTAGGTTTACAAATTCATCAATCCCCACGTGGAATTTTTCTTAATCAGGGTAAATACACAATTGAGATTTTGAAAAAACATGGTATGGAAAATTGTGATTCTGTTGGTACTCCTATGGTCACTTCACCAAAAATTGGCGCTGACCTATATGGGAAACCCATGGATCCGAAGAAATATCAGAGCATGATTGGTTCTCTCATGTACCTAAATGCAAGCCGACCAAATATTCATTTTGCTGTTTGCTTACTTGCACGGTTTCAGGCAAGGCCTACCGAACTTCACCTCCAAGAGGTTAAATGGATCTTTCGATACCTTCGAAGAACCATTAACATGGGACTTTGGTATCCGAAGGATTCAGAGTTTACACTAATTGCCTTTTCAGATGCCGATCATGCTGGATGCCAAGTAACAGCGAAAAGTACATCAGGCGGAGCGCAATTTCTGGGAGAAAAGCTAGTAGGCTGGTCGTCAAGAAAACAAGATTGCACTGCTTTATCAACAGCTGAGGCCGAGTATGTGTCTCTATCTGCGTGTTGTGCTCAAGTCCTTTGGATGAGAACTCAACTCACAGATTATGGTTTCTCTTTCAACCGCATACCTTTGTATTGCGATTCAAAAAGTGCCATAGCCATCTCGTGCAACCCAGTGCAACACTCGAAGACCAAGCATATTAGAGTACGCTACCAATTCATAAAAGAGCACGTTGAAGAGGGTACTGTTGAATTGTTTTTCGTGAAGACAGAATACCAGCTCGCCGATCTATTTACTAAGGCCCTCCCAAAAGAGCGGTTTGAAAACTTAGTTCGTCGAATTGGAATGCGAAGCCTAACTCCCGTAGAGTCAGAAAGTCTTCTCGAATCTCATTGATTTACTTCATAAAGCTTCGCATGTAAATATTTCTGTAAATATTTTGGTAAACATTTGTTGTAAATATTTATGTATATATTTTTGGTAAATATATACATACCTGTTTAAAAAAAAAAAAAAAAAAAAAAAAAAAAATCAAAATATAAAAATAGAAAATTTGAAAAAGCCATAAAAAATATAAAACATCAAAAACCAAAAATATTCTTCTCACGACATGTCTCTCGTCTAATCAATATTCTGTACGTACTTAGAAATGTCATTCAACAATGATACGGGTATTTACAGATGCTTGAGCGAGAGTTATTTTTTATGTTTTTCTAAAACATGTCGTTTCTCAAATTTCTTCATTAAGGCTTTCGTGCATTTCAGTACGCAACCCGCGCTACATTGAATGACTTCTGATTATTTCCGATCAGGACTCGCAATGTTAATGGCGAAAAGCTAAAACCCGTGAGCACTTAATCAAAATTGTATCAAAAGATTTTTCAAAGTCTTTTTATAAATTTTGTGCTCACAACAACTCCCTCGAAGACCACTAAATGCTTTTAAACTCAAAAGTTTAACCATTTGCTTTGATTAAGGGGGAGTATAAAAGAAAAATGTTCCATTTTTCATGCTAAAATCAGTCCGTCTCTCCACAAAAAGTTTCATTTTAATCAACTGTTTTCAAAAATACCACTTCATGCTATTTTTGAGGGGGAGATTAGGTGTTTATTATAAATATGGGGGAGAGGACGTGATTAAAATGTGATCTAAAAGAAGTTTTATCGTTTGAATCTCAAAACGAGTTCTTCAAAAAGACTCAGCATGAACCCTCGAATTGACGAAACTAAATGTCCGTTCTCGAAAAGACATGTCCTGGACGGGTAATAATTTCAAGCTGGTTTACCAGTGATGCAAGCGTGTCTCGCAAAGGACTTGTCTGAGTAGAATGTACCAATTCGAGAGATGATCTTTGAATATGACCGGGACGGGTAATAATTTCAAACTAGTCTAACTAGTGATGTAAGCGTGTCTCGCGAAGGTCATGTTCATTGAAAATCAATCATTTCAAATGTGCGAACTCTACCCAACATGTGCAATTTATTTCAAAAATGCATGAGTACATGTGAAGGGGGAGTGTTTCATAAATGCAAAACTCTCGATGTGTTAACAAAATGTGTTTTCTTATAAACACGTTGAGAGATTTTCAAAAGGTTTAATGGCATGTGACAAATAATCTAGGATAATCATGGAGTAATAAGGTGATTATGGTTAGGTTATGTCCAATGATCCGCCAGAACCGGAGGGATCTACCCAAGGACTATTCCAATAGCTTAGCATTAGAAGTCCTTAGGAAAGATTGAAAAAAGGAGTATAATGAGAAAGGAGAAAGAAGGGGTTGAAGAATGAAAAAGAAAAGTTTTTGTAAGGGTGAAAAGAAATAGCCCTCCATGAAAACTTAGGACAGAAACCGGGTCAATACATCTTCTATCAGTACTCACCAAGGTGATACTGGTATTGAAGACAAGACGTCATGGACCCAGTGACGCATTTGCACCACTCCTCCTATCCACTCAGATATCTCTTAAAAGATATTTGTTTCATTTCTCACGGAGAACACTACATAATCTATCGACCTCTCACTCCGAGATGTGTTGATATTGAAAAGGTGGCACTCTGCTCCATGCCTCCGATGACTAAAATCAAAACGCACATTATTGAGTCTAGAGACATGAGATTCATCAAAAGATCTCTTAGGAACACTTCCTATGCAATACACTTGTGTTCACTCAAAAGGATACAAGTTGTATGAGTCTTAATGAGATCTAAGGATCTTGCCTCACGACATGATGGCAGCTGGACGTTTTATTGCTAACTGTTTTATGCAGGTACCGACGGAAGTCCATCCACCATCATCATCTGCTGTGAAGAAGCAGCTGAACAGAAGATGTAGATCAAGGCAAGGAAGACCTCAAGATGATTCTTTGAAGATCACAGTGCATGAAGGAACATTGAACGAAGAATATTATACATTGACACACGAAGTTCAAGATGTCAAAAGCTAAAGACCAATCAAGGGAGCATCATTTGAAATGACCATCCCTTAGGGGGAGATTGTTAGCATTGAATTTATGCTACTTTGAAGTGATGGTCATTTTGACAATTAGACTTAAGTGTGTCATGTAATATGTAGTCTAAGAAGTGGGCTTGTAGTATTAGTTTAGTATGTAGTCCAAAAGTATATGTGTAATACTTTTACAAGTCCACTACATTGTCCAAGTCAAATCCCATTCAAGCCATGTGTTGGCTGTGAATGTCGTATATACACACACACATTCTTTAGTTTCAAAGTGTGCCTCATTTTTAGATAAGAAAAAGAGTGTGTGTGTGTGAGAGAGTAACACCCCAAGTCACTTGTATTATTTCTTTTCTCTTTAAAGATTAATAAACATTTGACTTGAAAATTTACATAAGATCCACATACTACTCTTTTGCTATAAATGTGTTAGTGAGTGTCATCTAGTAAGCTTGTGTTTGTGTGACATAGTGGAAGCTTCGGTCCTACATAGGAGAAGGTGATACTTGGTCAGTCTATGATGTGAAGAAACATGCCTATGATACTAGTGACGAACCAACACCCCATTGGTTAGAATTAAATAGGAGACCATCTAGATATGGACCTTGGATCGATAGAGACTTCATAGGACCCCCAACGCCCATTTTACCTAGAAGAGGACTTTGTTAACCGAACACATACGGTAGAGCAACTCTTGGCTAGGGACACTGAATTGGATCCATTTGAAGACCCTCTAGTTTTTAGAAAGATGATTGATTTCCTAGGAGTTTTGCCAATTAACCTAGGGATGAATAAGTGGAATTGTGAGGACGATGATCATAAGTGGGATTGGGACAAACCACCCAAAGATGGAGATGGGTCATGGCATATTAAAATGACATTGTATGACCCAGATGGAGAGAAGTTTGAAAAGATATATCGTACTAAGCGGACCAATAGGAAACTTCAATCCAAGCTTAACCCTAAAGACGTCCTCGATGACGAGCTTACTTACATAGGGTAGCGTGACTTTGAGTCTAGCTACAAGACTCGTTAATAAAGAAAAGCGCTTCTTGGGAGGCAACCCAAGTTTTATTTGCTTTGAGTGTTTATTTATTTGTTTGTTTGATTTTATTTGTTTCCGTATGTATGTTTAAATTTTATTATTATTGATTCATGTTCAAAAGTAAATTGTGAAAATGCTTTATCTTGTTTTTAACTTCGTCTTAACTACATATAAAGGTATTTTGCAAAAGTTAAGTGTAAGGGAAATCCAAACCGGTTTATTAGAACACAAATGAACATGAATCGTAATAATAATAAATTAACATACATATTAGTATTTCTTTGAGTCAAATGCTTGTATCGAGTCATAATGATGTTTTGCAGGATTTCCAGGAAGTAAGGTATAGTTTTTTCCAAAATTTTTCTGGAAACTTAACATGAGAATTCTGTCAGATCATTTCTGACGGCGTCAGGATTTACAACCTGACGGCGTCAGGTTTAATTTTCTGAAAATTTTTGAAAGTTTTGTTTTCATAAAAAGTTTTTATTAAATCTATAACTTATAATCTCCAGGAATCTGCAAAATTATCATTCCACAAGCATTATATCCTTATATAGAGTTTATCCCGCCGATGTTATGCAGGTTTTCGTGTTTGTTTTCTCAGGTTTAACAGGTTATTTTGGACAAGGAAATGTTTGTTGGATCAAGCTTATGGCGATGCATTAGTCATGGAGCTTCAACATTACTTTGGAAGAAGATCTAACCGTGTTACCACATTATCCACCGAGCGAATCAGGGGAGTATTTGATTTCATTCTTTTACCTTATTACTTTTACATCTTGTTATTTGAACATTGGGGACAATGTTCATCTTAAGTGTAAGGGGGGGTAAAAGTATGATTAGAGAATGCTATTACGCTTGATTTTTGTTTGTTTAATAATAGATGTGTAATAAAACTGAGATAAATACCTGTTAGGGCAATTTTAGTGCCAAATTTAAAATTTTTTACAACATTTAGGAGTGAAACTTTGATCTTAATGAGCGTCTCACGGATAGGAGTTATATGACTAGCACAAAACCGTACCACTAAAAAATTTTCCACCCCCAAATATGTGAGGTTCGCCCCTAGAATTGGTAGGAAAAGCATTTATGCTATGATGTGTGTACCGGTAGCACTTAGATTCTAGAACTTGCGTTAGGACCATTCCGAGGCCACAAGTGAGATTACATTCGTGTAGTTAGATTTACTACATGATAAGAGGCATTAGGATTAACCCATTGTTTTACACCTGTGATTTTGTTATAATTACATTGGCTACATTGGTCAAGTAATTCTCCCACACCCTTTGCGTTGTACTCATTTTTAGTACACGATACCCCTAGTACACCCCTCAGAGCCTATCTTTTCGTTTCGACCTTTAAGCATTTTACTTAAAGGAATAATTTGTTACACCCCACTAAAATGTACACCCAAATCGCCTTAGCCTACCTTGTATGCACTCATTTTTAGTGCATTATTGTGACAACATTTGTTTAAACCCAAGTTAATTATCTAATTGATTACATGGTTGCTAAGTCGAGTCATATCCTTGTACATATTATTTTGGGACGATTGGGAATCATGGGTAAAGTACTAGTGTAATGGAGTAATGGGGAAGAACATCATTTATTACTCCCATATGTGCTAAATATTTTAAAAGTACTCCAAGTGTTTTAATTATCTTAATTCGAGTCATTAGAATATTATTTGTAAAGTTATGTAAAAGTTCAAGTGTAAGGGGGATGCAGCGCCCCTATGATGTATTATTTTGGATGGTAGGGCAAAAGTGTATGCACAAAAAAAATAAAAAAATAAAAAAAATAAAAATAAATAAAGAAAAATACAAAAAATGAGAAAAAGAAAAATAGAAAAAACATACGGACTACCATCCCGTTTTATTTTATGTTTATTTTATGTTTTTGTTATTTTCTTTCATTAGCTTAAATCGAGTCGAGTCTTGGCTTAGCAACATTGTATAGTACATGTAATTAATCAAGATATTTAACTCGCCACCAGTAAAATATCCCTTATCCAACAAAACCGTGTTTATCATATCCCTACACCTAACGTTATAACCCGTTTAAAAGCCCTCTTTGATAGTTTATCTTAGGTGCTTACGCCTAGTGGAGGAGGTTTTTGATCCTTTCCCAAGCCTATGGTAATCTATTTGCTATGACAGGTAGTGAGAGATATTATCCGTTTTCATTTATGAGATTTATTTTGATGACACTTAAGAGATGTGAGTATCTAAACACTACTTGTGAGGTGCTAGTTTGTAATCTCCGTGCTTATTATGATTAAAGTGGAACGAATATTTGTTGTAATTACTTTTATGTTAGCATTAAATGACCCCTAACTTGTATTTTTATTAGAATAAAAGCGCATTTGCTTGAGGACAAGCAAATCTCAAGTGTAAGGGTATTTGATGAAGCGAAAAGTGTACCGCTTTTAGGGGGTCATCTAAGCCCTAAATCGTATTTATTTGATCAAATATTTCCCTAAATCATTCCTTTTGTCATTTTAGGTACTTTGGAGAAGAAATCTGGAAAAGGAAGCATTTTCGACGTTTTTGGAGCATAAAAGTGAAGAAAACGACAAAGTCTCAAAATTATGCTGGAAAGTACCTTTGACGGCGTCAGGAATTGGTCCAGACGGCGTCATAGCTTGGCAAAAGAAGTGGATATGAAAATTACTCATGATAAGCCAGAGAATTTTGCATGAAAAATCTGACGGCGTCACCCTTTAATATGATCAAGGTCGTCACGGCTTAAACTAAAGAGGGACGGCGTCAAGCTCAATTCTGACGGCGTCACCCCCTGATAGGCCAGAACGGATTTTGGAGCACTAAAGAGGGACGGCGTCAGGAAGGCCATCCGGGAACCCTAAAAGCGGCGAGGTGACGGCGTCAGGATCCATAACGTGACGCCGTCAGCCCATGAACTCTATATATAGTTTTGCAATTTTTTGTCATAAGGGTGGAACTTTGTGTGTGAAAAACCCTAAGACGATTTTAGCAGCTTTTTCAAGGCTTTTTGTCTTGAGATCTTCCATGTTACATTGAAGATAAGTTATCAATTAATCATTCAATATGTCTATGTGTTGTTTGATTCTATCTTGTTCTTGTCTTTTGTTTAACATGCTAGGCTAGGTTTTCTTTGTGTTTGCTTAGATCTAATGAAACCTAGCTATTGATTATTGGTTATTAGTGTGTTATTAGTTGTATTGGATGATTGTTCATCTATGTTAGGCTTAAGAAAACTGGCTAACTTCCTATACGGTAACTTGCTTGAACGTCTTAAGAAACATGAACCAATGCGTACTAAGGTTTTTATGGTTGTATTTAATGCATGAGCGAATTCTAGTGATCCCATGTTAGGAGCTTCTTAGCCGGCTCGACATAGGAGTGAAGTAGGAGCTCATAGAGTTGGGGAAGTACGTACGCCACCCCACAATTGGTATTAAGGAATACACCCGTCATCCACGCAATTAATACACACTAATCAACCGGTAAAAGATAGTTAGGGAGTAAGGAAATCTAAGTAAACACATTTCTCTCCATATAAGTTTTACCAACCTTTTCATTTTCTGTTATTTTATTTTATTTGCATTCGTAGTTATTTGGGTTAGTTGACTAGCAACTAATTCCGCCCACTCCTTAAAACCCGAGATTTTACATGCTTTCATAAAAATATAAAAATACAAAAAATAATCTTCCTTCACCCTTAGACCTAATTAGAGTAGTTTTTCATACCTAACGAACACTATTCCCTATGGAGAACGATCAATCCCCCGTACTTACCACTACACTATACTACATCGGTCAGGTACACTGCCTGGTGGGGTTGTAAGCCTCTTGAGATCCCTCGAGAGGTAAAACCTGTTGTAAGGTCGCAAAACCACGCATCAGTGGCATAACCTGCAAATCGCTGAAACCAAGCACGAGGTGCTTGTTTCAGTCCATATAGTGATCTCTGCAAAAGACAAACATGATGAGGGTATCGAGAATCAACAAACCCTGGTGGCTGGTGCATATAGACAGTCTCAGATAAGTCACCGTTGAGAAAAGCATTCTTAACATCAAGTTGATGGATGGGCCACTTGCGAGAGACAGCAAGACTAAGGACAGTGCGAATGGTGGCCGGTTTCACAACCAGACTAAATGTCTGATCACAATCAACACCAAGTTGCTGAGTACTACCATTAGCAACTAAACGAGCCTTATAACGGCTCAAAGTCCGTCAGCATGAAATTTGTGCTTAAATAACCACATCGAGCGAACCAAATTAACATCCGTGGGCCTCGGTACAAGAACCCAAGTGCCATTTTTAATTAACGCATTATACTCATCATACATAGCATCACGCCACTGGGGAACTTTTAAAGCGAGGGAGGGAGATTTAGGTATAGGGGATATGGAGGATGTGTGGAGGGATAAACGATCAATGGGTTTGACAATGCCCAATTGAGACCTAGTGACCATGCGATGAGTTCTGGAGGGTTCAATGGAGGGTGGTGGTGAAGGTTCCGGGTTTGTATGCGGTGGTGATTCGATGTGAGTCGTAGGGTGAGTAACAGTGGGGGAGGGTGAATGGTTGGGAGGCGGTTGTGTCAGTATGTTTGGGCTTGTATGGGAGTCCGAGTCAGGAGTAGAGGTGTTGTCGTGATGATGGATAGGTGGAGGTAAGTGGTTGTTAGGCTGAGGTATGTGTTGGGTCGAGTCAGTAGGGATTTGGCTTGTTTGTGGTGGAGAGGATGTAGAGGGGGCGGGGTTATTTAAAATGTGGCTTAGAAGAGGATGTGTAGTGTCCAAAAAGGTATACGAGGGTGGATTATTTGGTGTCATTGATCGGTAAGGATATTGGGTTTCGTCAAAGGTGACGTGTCGGGAAAGGATAATTTTGTTTGTTTCAAGGTCTAGGCAACGGAAACCACGATGATAGGCGGGAAAACCCAAGAAAATGCACGGGGTGGCGCGGGGAGCAAGTTTATGGGGTGAGTGGAGGTGAGGGTAGCAAAGGCATCCGAAAATGCGTAGACGGGAGTAATCGGGTTTTCTGTGGAAGAGTCGGGTGTAGGGAATTTCGTTGTTAATAGCAGTTGAATGTAGAAGGTTAAGGAGATAAGTGGCCATGTGAAGAGCCTCGACCCAGAAGGAAGGGGGTAGGTGTGCTTGAAATAGAAGTGTGCGAATGACATTATTGATGGTACGTATCATTCGTTCCGCTTTGCCATTTTGTTGAGAGGTTTTTGGACAAGAAAATCTGTTAGGACCTAAGCTTCTCCTCTTTTCACACACATGAACACTTGAGATGACACTCACAAACAATATAAGAACAATAAGAGTAGTATGGATCGTATGGTTAAATTTCTAGTCAAATGATTATATTCAACAATGAAGATAATACATGGACTAGGGTGAGACTTGGATACACACACACACTCTTTTCTCTTATCTAAAATGAGGCATACTGTGAAAGAGTGTGTGTGGCGTGGTTTTGTGTTTCTCAGCCAACCAAAGAGGGCTTTGGTGGGCTTTTACAAATAACATGGAATGGGCTTATGTTGCACTACACATATACTAACTTTACAAATAAAACTAATGCCATAAGCCCACTTAAACTAACTAAATATTGTACATGACACATTAAGTTATTAGCAAATGACCATCACTTTATATTTAACATAAAATGATTGCTAACAATCTCCCCCTAAGGGATGGTCATTTCAATGATGCTCCCGTGATTGGTCTTTTGCATTTGCCGTCTTGAACTCAATGTGTCAATGTATAATATTCTTCGTTCAATGTTCCTTCGTGCACTGTGATCTTCAAAGAGTTGTCTTGCCTTGATCTACACCTTCTGTCCAGTTGTGTCGTCGTTGTAGATGATGATGGTGGATAGACTTTCGTCGGTACCTGCATAAAACAGTTAGCAATAAATCGTCCTTCGGCCATCATGTTGTGAGGCAAGATCTTTGGATCTCATTAAGACTCATACAACTTGTATCCTTTTGAGTGAACACAAGTGTATTGCATAGGAAGTGTTCCTAAGAGATCTTTTGATGAATCTCATGTCTCTAGACTCAATTATGTGCGTTTTGATTTTAGTCGTCGGAGGCATGGAGCAGAGTGCCACCTTTTCTATATCAACACATCTCGGAGTGAGAGGTCAATAGATTATGTAGTGTTCTCCGTGAGAAATGAAACAAATATCTTTTAAGAGATATCTGAGTGGATAGGAGGGGTGGAGCATTGCGTCACTGGGTCCATGACGTCTTGTCTTCAATACCAGTATCACCTTAGTAAGTACCGATAGCAAATGTATTGACCCGGTTTCTGTCCTAAGTTTTCATGGAGGGCTATTTCTTTTCACCCTTACAAAAACTTTTCTTTTTCATTCTTCAACCCCTTCTTTCTCCTTTCTCATTATACTCCTTTTTTCAATCATACCTAAGGACTTCTAATGCTAAGCTATTGGGATTGTCCTTGGGTAGATCCCTCCGGTTCTGGCGGATCATTGGACATAACCTAACCATAATCACCTTATTACTCCATGATTATCCTAGATTATTTGTCACATGCCATTAAACCTTGTGAAAATCTCTCAACGTGTTTATGAGAAAACGCATTTTGTTAACACATCGAGAGTTTTGCATTTATGAAACACTCCCCCTTCACATGTGCTCATGCATTTTTAATAAATTGCACATGTTCGGTAGAGTTCGCACATTTGAAATGATCGACTTTCAATGAACACGACCTTCGCGAGACACGCTTACATCACTAGTTAGACTAGCTTGAAGTTATTACCCGTCCTGGTCATATTCAAAGATCATCTCTCGAATTGGTACATTCTACTCAGACAAGTCCTTTGCGAGACACGCTTGCATCACTGGTAAACCAGCTTAAAATTATTACCCGTCCAGGACATGTCTTTTCGAGAACAGACATTTAGTTTCGTCAATTCGAGGGTTCATGCTGAGTCTTTTTGAAGAACTCGTTTTGAGATTCAAACGATAAAACTTCTTTTAGATCACATTTTAATCACGTCCTCTCCCCCATATATAAACACTTAATCTCCCCCTCAAAAATAGTATGAAGTGGTGTTTTTGAAAACAGTTGATTAAAATGAAACTTTTTGTGGAGAGACGGACTGATTTTAGCATGAAAAATGGAACATTTTCTTTTTATACTCCCCCTTAGTCAGAGCAAATGGTTAAACTTTTGAGTTTAAAAGCATTTAGAGGTCTTAGAGGGAGTTGTTGTGAGCACAAAATTTATAAAAAGACTTTGAAAAATCTTTTGAAACAATTTTGATTAAGTGCTCACGGGTTTTAGCTTTTCGCCATTAACATTGCGAGTTCTGATTGGAAATAATCAGAAGTCATTCAATGTGGCCTTTAGTATGAAATCTTTTCGAGTTGAGATACTCGGGCCATGATAAAAGATTTCACAATAAAGCACGGGTCGCGTACTGAAATGTACGAAAGCCTTAATGAAGAAATTTGAGAAACGACATGTTTTAGAAAAACATAAAAAATAACTCTCGCTCAAGCATCTGTAAATACCCGTATCATTGTTGAATGACATTTCTAAGTACGTACAGAATATTGATTAGACAAGAGACATGTCGTCAGAAGAATATTTTTTGGATTTTGTCTTTTATATTTTTTATATCTTTTTGAAGTTTTCTATTTTTATATTTTGTTTTTTGAAAAAGTATGTATATATTTACCAAAAATATATACATAAATATTTACAAAAATATTTACCAAAATATTTACATATATATTTACATGCGAAGCTTTATGAAGTAAATCAATAAGATTCGAGAAGACTTTCTAACTCTTCGGGAGTTAGGCTTCGCATGCCAATTCGACGAACTAAGTTTTCAAACCGCTCTTTTGGGAGGGCCTTAGTAAATAGATCAGCGAGTTGGTATTCAGTCTTAACGAAAAACAATTCAACAGTACCCTCTTCAACGTGCTCTTTTATGAAGTGGTAGCGGACTCTAATATGCTTGGTCTTCGAGTGTTGCACTGGGTTACACGAGATGGCTATGGCACTTTTTGAATCGCAATACAAAGGTATGCGGTTGAAAGAGAAACCATAATCTGTGAGTTGTGTCCTCATCCATAGGACTTGAGCACAACACGCAGATAGAGACACATACTCGGCCTCTGCTGTTGATAAAGCAGTGCAATCTTGTTTTCTTGACGACCAGCCTACTAGCTTTTCTCCCAGAAATTGCGCTCCGCCTGATGTACTTTTCGCTGTTACTTGGCATCCAGCATGATCGGCATCTGAAAAGGCAATTAGTGTAAACTCCGAATCCTTCGGATACCAAAGTCCCATGTTAATGGTTCTTCGAAGGCATCGAAAGATCCGTTTAACCTCTTGGAGGTGAAGTTCGGTAGGCCTTGCCTGAAACCGTGCAAGTAAACAAACAGCAAAATGAATATCTGGTCGGCTTGCAGTTAGGTACATGAGAGAACCAATCATGCTCCGATATTTCTTCGGATCCATGGGTTTCCCATATAGGTCAGCGCCAATTTTTGGTGAAGTGACCATAGGAGTACCAACAGAGTCACAATTATCCATACCATGTTTTTTCAAAATCTCAATTGTGTATTTAGCTTGATTTAGAAAAATTCCACGTGGGGATTGATGAATTTGTAAGCCTAAAAAGAATTTTAATTCACCCATCATGGACATTTCAAATTTGCTTTTCATGAGATTTGCAAAATGTTTTGAATGTTTCGAATTAGTGGACCCAAAAATAATGTCGTCCACGTAAATCTGAACAATCAAAATGTCGTTTTTGTATTTTCTTGTAAACAAGGTTGGATCAATCGTTCCTTTGGTGAAATTATTTGACAACAAGAAAGATGATAACTCGTCATACCACGCCCGTGGGGCTTGTTTCAAACCATAGATTGCCTTCTTTAGCCTGTAGACGTATTCCGGATGATCTTTGTCAACGAAACCGTCTGGTTGACTCACATACACTTCTTCCTTCAGAGTTCCATTCAAGAACGCTGTCTTGATGTCCATCTGATAAACCGTGATGTTCTTGTGAGCGGCATAAGCTAAGAAAATCCTAACAGCTTCAAGCCTTGCAACCGGTGCGAATGACTCTTCAAAATCTATTCCTTCTTCCTGTCTGTATCCCTTTGCCACCAGACGAGCCTTGTTGCGAATCACAGTCATTTCTTCATCCTTTTTGTTTTTCCATAACCACTTAAGATCAATGACTAGTTTGTCAATTGGTCTTGGAACTAAATCCCAGGTGTCATGGATTTGAAATTGAAGAAGTTCTTCCTGCATCGCTTCAATCCAGGCATTATCTGCCATTGCTTCCCGAATGTTCTTAGGTTCTATGAGACTGACTGAGCAGACATAGATGCACATGTCGCAATCGGTATGAAGTTGTTTTCTCGTCTGAATTGGTCTTGAGGGTTCACCAATAACTTGTTCAATCGGATGGTCTTTTGTCCACTGTAATGTTGAAGGATACCTTGGACTGAATAACTGCGTGTTAGTCGGTTCATATAATCTGGAAGATGATTCACCAGATTCAGTTCCAAACGGGTTTTCAAAGACTTCATCGTCTAACACAGCATTATTTTGTTCTTGCTCATCAATTCTTGGTAGAACAATTTCAATGAATGGAGTTGCAGGAGTAAATGTAGATGATGTTGACGGTGAGGGAGGTGGTGCGCCAGCTTCGAATGTTGTGGATGCATCTGGATTTGGTGGAGTTGGTGGTGGTTGTTGATGTTGAGTGGTTGCAGCGGAATGTTGGTTAGATGCATTTTTCGAAGCGCCACCATAGTATTCATCGTACATGAACTCGAAGAAATTATCCATTTCTTGAGTTGTTGGTTGTTCTGAATGAATTGATTGAGCTCCTTGAGGTGCGAGTCCCGAACTGATATGTCCGGAAGTCATTGGGTTAAGCGCGGGTTCTAGAGCGAGTCTCTCAGAAGCCATTTGTGAAATTTCATCAAACTTCACATTCATCGTCTCCATTATCTTTTTCGTTCTCCTGTTATACACCCTGAATGCCCTCGAGTTTTCAGAATAACCAATGAAGATTCCAATATCACCCTTAGCCTTCAACTTTCCCAGATCTTCCCTGTCATTTGTTGGATAGCATAAAGCGCCAAATACATGAAGATAAGAAATATCCGGTTTTCGGTTGTTGACAAGTTCATATGGGGTTTTATTGAATCTCGGATGGATTAGGGATCGGTTTTGAGTAAAACAAGCAGTTGATACAGCATCAGCCCATAAGAATAAAGGTGCACTAGAATAAATCAGCATAGTGCGAGCAGCTTCAACAAGGGTTCGGTTCCTTCTTTCAACTACCCCATTCTGCTGTGGAGTTCTAACAGCTGATGTCTGGTGAGTAATACCAGTTTCTTCAAAGAATGTTCTTAACTCCTGATTAACGAATTCCGTGCCATTATCCGTTCTTACTATCCTAACTGGAGCTTGAAGTAGAACTTGAATCCGCTTCAGAAAGGTGATGATGGTGTTTGGAGCTTCATCTTTTGATCTCAAAAACTTTACCCAAGTATATCTTGAATAGTCATCGACAACTACAAGAATATACTTCTTCCCATTGATGCTTTGAACTCTCATCGGGCCACATAAGTCCATGTGCAACAAATGTAACCTATCAACCGAACTCGGTACGGGTTTAGGTTTATATGTTGCTCTTTTGCTCTTTCCCTGCTCACATGATAGACATAGGTGTTCTTTGGTGTATTTGAATTTAGGAAGACCGGAGACGATGTTGTCTTTGGCAAGCTTGTTGATCGTGTCAAAGTTCAGATGGGACAAACGTCTATGCCACAACCAGGATTTTGTTTCGCCTGCCCTGGTCATGAGACAAATAGGTGATGAAGAGGCCATTTGGTTTATGTCAATTGCATAAAGATTGGTGCCACGATCCCCAATTAAGAGATCATCCCCAACCAAATTCCTGACAAAGCAAGTGTTTCTCCGAAATGCAACCTCTAAATCAGCATCACAAAACTGTCCGACAGAGAACAGATTGTGTCCCAACCCTTCGACATAGTAAACCCGAGTGATCAGATAATTTCCAAACCGAAGATCTCCATAACCCAGAATAGCTGCAACATGATCATTCCCAAACCGTACAGTCCCCATGAACTGCCACACACAATTGATCAGCAGCTTCAGATTCCCGGTCATGTGCTTGGAGCAACCCGAGTCGACGATCCAAAGACAGATTTCAATGACCTGAGAAGAACAGAAGAATTTGTATATGGAAACCATGTAACATTTGGTTCCAAGGGGTTAGTTGTACCAGGTGAATCACACTTAGAGATGGTTTCCTTAGATGCAGTGGGAACTATTTCTAATGTGCCATTCTTAAGTGTAAACATTCTACCCGTTGGTTTCCATGCACAAAACTTAGAGTGATCCTTAGGCAATAGGCTGCTAGTGGTTTTTCTAGCTTTTGCAATAAGTCTTCGAATATATCTAGACTTAGCCTTAGTTACTAAAGGAACCTTTTTCTGTTCAGGCCTATCATTCATTTTCACATCATTAGAAACATTATCATCACAAGCATTTACAGACAGAGTTTTCTTTTGCATTAAACAATCAGAATCATTACATGCATTAGAAACAGGAGTCTTATCATTACAACTAGATGATACATGTTTCTTCTTGGAAAGCGGTAAATTCCTAGGGTGTTCTTCTACTTTCTTGCTTGCACTCTTAGAAACAGGCGAGACACTAGGTTTCTTGTTATTGCTCCTAGACTGTCTTTTGCTCCTAGAGTTGCTGTCTATTCCTGTAGAAGGTAAGGCACACTCATTAGAATTTATGGGGTTGTCCTTAGATGTTTTTGTAGCATTCCTAGACTCATTTGGATTATCGTTCTTACTTTTGTCTAACGCCCTATATGTTTTAGATGTAGAGGCAGACGCAGTAGTGGGACTAATCCTATAAAGGCCAGGTGCTATAACATTAGTGTTCTTGACAACAGCTTTCCCTTTTTGTTTCTCAGTAGGCAAGGGGGTTAATGGTGCAATACTTGCAGATTCCTCACCCTGCCCTTTTTGACTTGCAAGCTGAGACTTCAAAAGATTTATTTGATCTTGCATGTTTTTGTAAGAACGCTCATACGACAATTTGTCATACTTGCATTCTTCCTTTTTCGTATCAAGTTGTTTAAAATAAGTGCAATTTTGTTTTTCAAGCTTCAAAAGTGCCTTTTCATATTTTTCAACAATTTGAGAAGTCTCAGCTCGAAGTCTTTCATCATCCTCAACAGAATATGTTTGGAAAATAATAGACATGATATCGGTCGATAGAGCTTCGAAAGAGAGAGAGTCATTTTGATGTTCCAAAACTTTTATGTGTTCCAAGTATTCATTGGCTTCATTCACTAAGGATTTGTGGTCCTTAACGAATTCTGCTGACTCTTTCAAAAGATTGCATTCCACATTTTGAACAACCGCATAGATTGCCTCAATATGTGGATTAATGTCTTGTTCAAACATTCCTTTTAATTCAGTCTGAAATCTTGAAAACCAGTCTTTGTTGTTACTGTTTAGTTTGGATGCCACAATACTTTGAAGTGTTTCAATTCTCTGTTTAAGATCAACCAAATATAGTCTAGCCGCACTTGTTTCACAAGTGTTTATAGATGCCATTTGTTCGATGTTAGACAGATGAATTGAGACAACTTTTTGTTTTGTGAAAACCACTGGTTTTTGAAAAAACAGAGGTGACTCCTTTTTAACAAGATGAACCCCAGCAAGTCTGTTAACTTCATTATAGTCAATTGGTTTAATTTCTGGGTTCATTTGTCTCATTTTGACTCGTCTCTTTTCAGTACGCTCAATCGTTTCATCCGAATCATAAATCTCAATCGGATCATGATTATCATTTAGCACACTACCATTATATAACACATTCTGATTTTTCTGAGCTTTCTTGAGATAATAAGGGTTTTCATAACCGATAGCCGTTTTCTTTAATGTATGTAAAATCGGGTTTGGATCGTTTATTAACAAGTTAATTGTTTGTGCAGAATGACCCGTTTTTACAAGTAAATCTTCCAACTTTGCAATGGTTTCCTTTTTGTCAGTGATCTCTTTTTGAAGATCTTTTTCACATTTTGAAAACCTTTCATTCAACTCCTTCTTTTCTTTTTCAAGATTGGAATAAGTTGATTTTTGTTTTGAAAGTTGGTTGGTTAGTTCAGAAATGTCTTTGTTAAGAGATTTGATTTGCAAATTCAAATTAACATCGAGAGTGTCAAATTTTATTTGCAAATGTTTCTCTCTTAACTCAGAATCTCTTAAGCTAACCTCAAGTTCTGACTGTTTTTCGTTATGAAAATCATAAGCTTGTGCATTCACCTTATAACTCTCAAGCTCAGCGGTCAATTTTTCATTCGCGGCCTTAACCTCGCGATTGACCGTTTTAACTTTCTCAATTTCAATACTACAATTATGCAATAATGATTCAAACATAGCACGTGTTTCCTCATCATTATCAGTATGCTGTGACTCGAATTCATCATTAGGATCCATATCTGGAGTTACCAAATTAGTATTACTACAACTTGGTTCGTCCATATATGTATCGTAAATGAGATTAGGAGTCTCAGGATGCTGTTCATTTTGAGGTGACATATCAAACATTTCATTATTGTGACATGTAGCATATGGTTGTACCTCAGAAACCGCATTAGTGTCAAAAGCAGGAGGTGCTTCTGAGTCTGTGTCGTACTTTGCCTCCTGAAGATTAGCCATAAAAATGCAGTTTGCATCGATGTCTTCAAGATCTTCTGAAGCATCCATAATAGCCATGAAGTCATTCTCTTCTGCACTCAACTGATGCCCAGCCGTTTCCTTGTTTGCCAACATTAATGCTTTCTGCAAATACGCTGGATCCCTCTTATTCGGCTTGTCTGGACAGTTCCTAGCCATATGACCAACACCTTGACAGTTGAAGCACTTCATCGCATTACCCTGATTCCTGTTCCCAGCTCCCTGAGCAGCAACATTCCCAAACTGATTCCCATCATTCTGTACCCTTTGATTACCAACAGCTGTACCCATCTGATTCCCTGCATACTGACCCATCTGATTGCCAACATACTGCCCTACATTCTGATTACCCATCTGATATCTTGGAGCATATCCCTGCTGATTCCCATATCCCCCAACCATCTGCCCTTGTTGTCCCATGTTGAAACTCGGCTGTGCAATCTGCTTGTTGCGAGTGTTCGATGAGATTCGTTGATTGTTGTTGGTGGGTGTGGAGTAACGTCCTTGGAATGCTTTTGATAGGTAGGCAAAAGCTTGAGTCAAAGCATCAGTTGACTCATCCTGATCATGTTGATCTGGGTGTTGCGGGTATGGTTGTTGTGGGATTACATGTTGTTGTTGTTGGTAGAATGGTGATTGTGGAATATACTGTTGTTGCATGAATTGCTGAGTGGATGATGATGATGATGATGGTTGTGCACTGACTGTTGCAGGTGTAGGTGATTGGACTATGAGTGCAAGAGGATCTTGTTGTTTAGCTTGTTTCTCTGTTCTGACTTCATTTGCCTCTTTTTGGTTTTGTTTTAGGAAGTCATAGAGCTGATCATAGTTCACTTCGTGAAGGTTTTGAGTTTGGTTGACAATAGTAACGTATCGTCCCCATTCTTCTGGAAGGTTGTTGATGAACTTGATGTTCTGAACAATTTGTTTATGATCTAAATTGTGTCTGATCAGCTCATTCATTAGAGTACAAAACCGTGTGTAGTAAGATTCAATCTGCTCAGCTGGAGTGGATGTGAACTTCTCCCATTCAGTCAGAAGCTTGTTTTCCACGTCTTGTTTACCAATGTCTGTACCATAGCAGAGTCTTTTTACTCGTTCCCACATTGCATAAGCAGTTTCACAACTGTCTACAGCACAGAATATTTCTTGTGGTAAACCAAGTTGGATTAAATGCATTGCCATGTCATCTGCTTCAATTTGCTTGTGATCTGCCAATGTGTATTCCTCTTCCGTTTGAGTCCGGAAGGTTGCTTTAATTGGAGGTGATGCATTAGGATTCCCAGCTGTGACTTGAATCTGGCGAGGCACGAATGGACCTTCCTCTATGGATTTGATCAAGAGTTTACCTTGTCCTAGAGGCTTGGTTTTCATGTATCTTTTCATACGACTAGTCCATGGAAGATAACCACCTTTTTCTAACATTGGAGGTCGGTTTTCTGAACCTGCGGCATGAATGTCTTGTTGTGTAGTCATCTTTACAATATTGTATGATAAAGTGGATTGAGGATCGATTCAACAAAATAGAAGTTGTTTTCGTTGAAGGTTGAACTTGAACTTGGTTGATGATTTGGTTTGTTGTTGATGATCGATGATGTTGTAACAAAGTAAATAACGTTACGAAACTTGATTCAAGTATAATTAAGACAAAGTCAAAAGTTTACTGTTTCGACAAAAGTTATGTAAATTACAATTTAGATAAACTCGACAATTTCTATAGAAATTTCAATTTGACCAAAATTTATACAAATTATGGCTAAATATCAATTTAGATAGAAATAAATCTAATTTATATAAATCGATAATTTATATAAAATCTAACACTTTTATACAAAAGGTTAGATAACCGAGTGTCGAAGTATTTTACACTCTTATACAAGAGTAAAAATACCGAGTTCACTTTCGAGTTGATGAAATTACGTTCGAATCAAATCCTTGAAAGTTATTCAACTTTGAAGTCTTTTAATCACAATTGCGAGGGCCAAAAGTGTCAAATCCGAAAGATATCCTATTGCAGCTGAAAGTACAAGGACTAAAGTTGCCAATTCCAAAAATTACACCAATTGCGGGTCCAAAATGTGAATTGCGAGACCAATTTCGATAAAATAGCTCCAATTGCGATACTCAACTTGAATTGCGAGTTACAATTGCGAGAAAACCTTTGAATTGCGAAACAGCCTCTCAATTGCGACAAATCACTGAATTGCGATAAGACTGATGAATTGCGAGACCAGTATGCAATTGCGATAAGGTTAATTGCGAGACGAGCCTGAATTGCGACAAATCACTGAATTGCGAGACCTGCCTGAATTGCGACAAAAACACTGAATTGCGAGACAATTCAATTTCGATAGAATACAACAATTGCGAGAAGATGCCAATTTCGACAGAATTGATGAATTGCGAGAATTTTCTGCTTTTTGGCCACTTTTGTTGACTTTAGTGTCACTTCCCACGTGATATCTTGTAACTTTTCACCAACTTGCAATAAACCTGACACTTTAGGACATCTTGTACCAACTTTCAACCAATCAAATCAAAGATATTAAACATATAATATTCATAAACACATAAAGTGTTTCAACCTTAAATATCTTTCGATCAAAATGGATAAGAACACCAAAAGTGCAGTGTCTTTTTCTTTTCACCAAAACCAAATACTCACTGAGTATAACAACCACAACTTTACAAATGATTTTTGAGTATTCCAAAATAACAACACCTTGGTCACGTTTTTGAGAAGCAAAAACACAACAGTGGGTTATATTTTTTGAAACAAACCAAATATACAAACCTTCTACCTTGAAGATTGGCTCATGTATACCACTTGTTAGGACCTAAGCTTCTCCTCTTTATCACACACATGAACACTTGAGATGATGACACTCACAAACAATATAAGAACAATAAGAGTAGTATGGATCGTATGGTTAAATTTCTAGTCGAATGATTATATTCAACAATGAAGATAATACATGGACTAGGGTGAGACTTGGATACACACACACACTCTTTTCTCTTATCTAAAATGAGGCATACTGTGAAAGAGTGTGTGTGGCGTGGTTTTGTGTTTCTCAGCCAACCAAAGAGGGCTTTGGTGGGCTTTTACAAATAACATGGAATGGGCTTATGTTGCACTACACATATACTAACTTTACAAATAAAACTAATGCCATAAGCCCACTTAAACTAACTAAATATTGTACATGACACATTAAGTTATTAGCAAATGACCATCACTTTATATTTAACATAAAATGATTGCTAACAAAATCTAAATTGAATACCATGTTAAGCAAAAAGGGTGTGTAGTTGATTGTTGTCGAACTCACCACCATGATCACATTGGAAACTCTTTATTTCGCATTTGAATTGATTTTTAACATAATTACGGAAATGTAAAAACTTATTGAACATGTCAGATTTAGATCGAAGGGGGTATATCCATAAATAATGAGAGAAATGATCAAGAAAAAGGACATAATATTTAAAACCACTAGAGCTAGTAACAGGAGAAGTCCATAAATCAGAATGGATAATATCAAAACAATGTTCAACAATAGAGTCCGAACTATGAAAAGGAAGCTTTACATGTTTGCCAAGTTGACAGGCGTGACAAACGTGTTTAGACTTTTCTTTATTACATGAAATAAAATGACGAGAAGTAAGCGTGCATAGCACATCGTCACCGGGGTGACCGAGACGCTGATGCCACGTGGAGGAGTTTGTGGAGACAAAAGCAGTAGGGGTAGTGGATGGCTTGGTAACTGGATAGAGGTCACCTGAACTGTCACATCGTAGGAGGATATGGCGAGTCAAGAAATCCTTCACAGAAAAACCAAAAGCGTCAAATTCTATTGTACAATTATTGTCCCTGGTGAACTGACGAACAGAGATAAGATTTTTAATTATATTAGGGGTAACAAGAACATTGTGAAGATGTAATGGGCGATGCGGGGATGGAATAATGCTATGGCCAGTGTTAGTGACGGGAATTGAATTACCGTCACCAACATGTACAGATGGATATAAGCGTTTATTAAAAATAGTATTCAGATTACTTGCACTAGAATTTAAATGTGAGGATGCACCTGTGTCCATATTCCATGTTGGGTCTTGGAGAGTCATAGTGCTAAAAGCACTTGGTAGAGATGTGGCCTGGTTCGGGTACGGAGCTGGTGCGGGACCGAGAATGCTATGGGGCGTCGCGGGCTGTGGTGAGGGAATTTGATATGCGGGCTGTGGGGAGTTAACTGGTGTAGCGTATTGCATATTGGAGGGATAAGGGTGGGGTGTTGTTGTTGGGCCGAAGGCCTGTTGGGATATAAGGTGGTTGGCTGGTTGTTGGGCTGTCGGCCCAATGGAGGTGGTTGATTGTGGGCTTGGCTTGTGGAATATGAACCAGGGGCCAAGTAGGAGTTGTAACCAGTGTGATGTTGAGATGCATTCCCAGACCCACGAAGTGAAGAACTTTGCCCCGTACTATTTTTTATTCCCATGCGGTTACGATAGTCGTGTATGAACTTACACCTTTCACCAAATTTGCACATCACCTTATTGAAGTGGTTACATAACTGTGGTAATGAGGAGGATTTAGGAGTACCTTTTTGTCCCGACGAGTTGGTGGCCAAGAGAATGGAAGGGGATGACGAGCTACTGTCCATCGTGTTGGTTGAGTTGCGTGACTCGTTCAATGTTGACTCTTCAAGAAGAAGCATATTGCGTGCTGTTTCGAAGGACGGTAGAGGCTCCTTATGACGGATGAGACGGACAATGCCTTTAAAGCGTTCGTCAAGCCCGTTAATAGCATACATAACGAGGTTTTTGTCACTAACTTTTTCACCAAGGTTTTGTAACCGATCTGCCATGGTACGTATCTTGGTGCAATATGCATTAATAGTGAGATTACCGAGTTTGATGGAACGGAGTTCACTATCAAGGGTTATTGCGCGTGCATCTTTGTTATCGTGAAAAATATCCTTGATGTGGTCCCATAGGGCTTTTGCATTCCCTGGTGTAGTCACGACTTGATCTTGGAGTGATTCTTCGAGCATACCTAGTATCCAAACCTTCACCAGGTCGTCTTGTTTTTCCCATTCGGGGTCAGTGGTGCTTGTGGTGGTTCCTTCAATATGTGGTTTTAATCCAAGACTTCCTAGATGAATTTTTAAGAAGGAACTCCATGAGTTGTAGTTGTGTTTGTCAAGGCTCAGCTTGATGGGTACGTTAAAAGGTACAATTTTGGTGTTAGAAGTGGGTGTGGGGTGGATAACTTCATCACCAGCCATAGGTTTCGATTGGTGGTTATTAGGTTAAGGTTTACAGATTGATGAGAAGAGAGGGAGGGAGGTAGAAAGCCGGTTATGGGATCCGGAATATGTGGAGAAAAAAAGGAAAGATAGTTATGGCTGTGATACCATATTGGAGAGAATGAATTCCTTGATTTGTATTGATCATGAATGCCGATTATAAAGATTACAAGAGATTATTCTAGATGTTGTGAATGGGCTAGGCCTAATAATACACATGGGCCATGATACATAACAATATATAAAGCTATACAAGTACATATACAAATGTCGACTAATAGTAATCACTCAAATGTTTTTTTGTAATTAAAAAGTGTTTCGATTTATTGTAGTTTGTAAGTAAACACTTATTTTATGATGCAAAAAACAGTAAAATGAACATTAATCTAAAAATAAATAGAGTATTTTTAACTATTACGGAGTATTTTTCACTTATGTTAATTATGAATACCATATTTCAATATATTTTTTTCCCAAACAAGTAACATATTTCTACTTGCTAGTAATATTCAAAAACGTAGTTGAGGTTTACGTGTTGGGACAATCTCACGATAATAGGCCATTATGCCTAAATATTGGGCTTCTATATTTCATTTATTAAAGTCCAACATTGCTTTCATGTTTTGTTTTTTGTTTTAATGTAAAGTTTTCATACTTCATTTCGAGGTAGTGATAAAACAAAACCATGCATAAAATTTCATCCATTGACGTAACGTTGATTGAGGTCTAAATATTCTATGGTCGGATAATAATACTCTTTTCAACCAATGAGTTGGGGTTATCCATGTCTATGAATTCCACATGGGGTCATCACACAACTATCACTCCAAACTTGGAACTATATTTGGGACATGTAAGGTAACATGTTTTTACATCCATCCAGCTGCAATATTGTTTTTTAGCAAGACTCGAGATTCTTGTGAGGCATATATTAAAGTCTCATCTTTGAGTTGAATCAAATAGTTGACCAAAAGACTCAAGATTCTCTAAGTACGTCTTTAAGCATTTTTTGGATTGAAAGTTATATATTACTCCAACTGACTAAATTATCTGATGTTTAGGTACAGTATTATTCATTAAAATTGTTTTCCACAAATGAAAATAAAGTGAAATGAGAAATATGAATATGTACTTATGATTCGATGCGTGCGTTTGAGCCAGACAAATGAAAATAAAGTGGACATTTCATTTTTGGATTTTTAAAGTGTCTTATTCTGAAAGCTCACTGTATGAGTTTCATTTACACACTTTCAGCAAATATATTAACATGTACCTGTTCTTGGTGAATCACTTTAATTTGAAGTTTGGAAAATTAAACTTAGAAACAAAGATATACAACATTAACAGCCTACACCGCTGTCACTCATTCGAAAAGTAGAAAAGTTCGTTTAATGCGTTGTCCTTACTTCTTAAGCATGTGAGAACACAAAGAAACTTTAATACTTCTTTACCACCAATGAGTTAATTACTGCCCATAAGACATAAGTGTTATTCTTTTCAACAAATGATTAATTAAGAAATTTATTCTTGGTAGTTATTGTTGGTTTCTGTGTGTGGTGGTGCACCCAAACAGGGTAAAGATAATCAATCAAGGGTACCGGATATTCACTTGAAGTCGTGGTATCATTTTCCAATAGAAACTATTCGACCCTATGCCTGGGTTGCACGAATATCTCTATGGGATAAAACCAAGTGAAGTTCTTATTCTAGGCACAGAGCAAGAACCGATCGTACTTTAGTGTTTAGGGTTTATATGTCGTGTCTTTCATGCAATGTGATGATCTCTATTTATAATAGAGACTACTCAAAACCCTAGCCCATGGAATTATGAATAATTAACGGCTCATTAATTATCCATAATAGTTTCCATAAATATAGGAGTCGGTGGTTATACCAACAGCAGAGTCTGTTGCCTATCAGCAGAGTCCATCAGTTCAGCAGCAGAGTTATTGTACCATCAGCAGGAACAATAACACTATCAGCAGAATTGATACACTATCAGCAGAGTTGTTCTGCATCAGTAGCAATAAAGCTATCAGCAGAAACAGATAACTCTATTAGCAGGAATGGTAATGCTATCAACAGCAATGAAACTAGCAGTACCTTTATTAACTAGCAGTACCTTTTTTTGTATCAGCAGTACCATGATGATACTAGCTACAAAACAACATAACCACATAAATGAGTCAGGGTGTTCATTGACCTGATGGGTGTATACTCCATACCTCCAAGCCCATTACCAGGTGTAAACTTATCCCTCAAGTGCACTAAATTTTCCAACAATCCTCCCCAAATTTAGTTCACTTCCTTGCATGAAAAATTAAACACAAAACAAAATATATGCATAAATGAAAATATCTTGAAGATTGAATTCTCATCTTAGTACCTTAAAAGTTCAAATATTCGAGAATCAGGGTGTTCTAAGAATTGAACCCTTCAACCCATTTGAATACCTGAATATAAAATACACATACATTTTCAAACACTAAAATACTCCTGACACTTTACAAGCCATGTGTCCATATCCAATTAATAAATGTTGTAAAAGCTAAAAGTCCAAAGCTTCCTGAAGCGGCAAAACTTCAACATTTACACAGGTGGTTCATCTTTTAATCATGCCCCTGCAAAGCACTTTTTCAAAGAAAATTAACCATTAAGAAGTGAAGACTTCATCCTCCTTTCCAGCAGGTTCTGAGCACAACCTTGGGATGTAAATAAAACAGTGCTCCAGTCCACTAAATGTTCAGCTTTCCACATTGAACTCAACTCCAAAGTTTCCTCAGGAGGGAGTTGGGTGTCTTTGCATTCAGTGACTAAGTTGGACTTAAACCCATCCCTTTTGCAGACTTAAAAACCAAGTCTCTAGCCAAACCCTTCGTCAAGTGATCAGCTAAGTTTTGTTGAGATCTTACAAACTCTATAGATACCACCCCATTCATGATAAGCTCACGAATCATGCTATGCCTGACACCTAAGTGTCTAGACTTCCCATTGTACATCTGGCTATAAGCCTTTGCCAATGTAGCAGCACTATCACAACGGATAGAAATAGGTGCTATAGGTTTAGGCCACAATGGAATCTCAAGAAGTAAGTTTCTCAACCATTCAGCTTCTTTACCAGCAGCAGCTAAGGCCACAAATTCAGATTCCATGGTTGAACTGGTAATGCAAGTTTGCTTCTTGGATGCCCAAGAGATTGCACCTCCACCAAGTAGGAATACCCAGCCACTAGTAGACGAATTTTCCTCAGTGTTACTGATCCAACTTGCATCAGTATACCCTTCTAGTACAGAAGGATAACCGGTATATGAGAGACTATAATCCATAGTTTTCTTCAAATACTTCAGTACCCTCTGAATTGCTTGCCAATGATGAGCACTAGGATTACTAGTATACCTGCTCAATTTGCCCACAGCAAATGCAATATCAGGTCTGGTACAAGTCATGGCATACATCAAGCAGCCAATTACCCTTGAATACTCAAGTTGAGATACAGCCTTGCCTTTATTGGGCATTAGCTTCTCACTTGTATCCATAGGAGTACTCACTGGAGTACAATCAAAGTAATTAAATTTCCTCAACACCTTCTCAATGTAATGAGACTGAGAGATAGAAATTTTGTTACCTTCATGTTTAATCCTAATACCAAGGATAACATCTGCCTCCCCCATATCCTTCATGGAGAATCTTGATGACAAAAATTCCTTTGTAAGGTCCACTTGATTTTGGTCAGTGCCAAAGATCAACATGTCATCAACATATAGACAAATGATGACTCCTTTACCAGATTCATCAAATTTGCTATATACACATTTGTCAGACTGGTTAAGTGAATAACCACTAGACAAAACCACTTCATCAAACTTTTGATGCCATTGCTTAGGTGCCTGTTTCAGTCCATACAAGGACTTAATCAGTTTGCACACCTTCTTTTCATTGCCAGGCATGATGAAGCCCTGAGGTTGGTTCATGTAAACCTCCTCATCCAATTCACCATTCAAGAAAGCTGTCTTCACATCCATCTGATGAATAATCAGATTGTGAATTGATGCCAAAGCAATCAGCAATCTTATGGTACTGATACGAGCCACAGGGGCATAAGTATCAAAGTAGTCAATTCCTTCCTTTTGTTTAAAGCCTTGAATGACTAATCTTGCCTTGAACTTTTCAACAGTTCCATCTACCTTCATTTTCTTCTTGAAAATCCATTTGCAACCCAAAGGCCTGCAACCAGGTGGTAGATCAGCCAACACCCAAGTGTTGTTGCCCATGATGGAGTCCATCTCATCATTTATTGCTTCTTTCCAGAAAGCAACATCCTGGGACTTCATTGCTTCATCAAACGTTTTGGGATCATCCTCAACATTAAAGCAATAGGAGTGTTGGTCAGAGACCTCATCCCTTGTTCCTTCAATCAAGTACAATTGAAATTCAGGTCCAAATGATTTTGGAGTCCTTACCCTTGTGCTCCTACTGAGCTCAGGTTCAGGTTGTTGTTCCACAACCTCATCAGGGACCTCATCAGAGGCTTCTGATACACCAACATCATTGATTCCATTAGGAATCCTCTGACTTGGTCTAGGGACTGAAGAGAATCTATTCTCATCAAAATTTACATCCCTTGATTCAATTATAGAATTAATTGAGACAGACTCATTAGGTTCAATAACATAGAACCTATAAGCCTTGGAATGCTCAGCATATCCAACAAAGATGCATTCAATGCCTCTTTCACCCAAAGTTTTCAATTTTGGACCAGGGAGTCTTACAACTGCCCTACAACCCCAAATCTTGAGGTAATTCAAGTTGGGTTTCCTTTTAGTCCAGAGTTCATAAGGGGTAGTCTTGTTCCTTTTGTTAGGAACCCTATTTAGCAGATAGCAAGCTGTTAACATAGCTTCACCCCAGAACCCTTGACTCAGTCCAGAGTAGGACAGCATGGAATTAACCATCTCCTTAAGCACTCGGTTTTTCCTTTCAGAAATTCCATTTTGCTGAGGAGTATAAGGGGCAGTCGTTTCATGGATAATACCAACAGACTGAAAATACTGAGTATCCATGTACTCACCTCACCTATCAGTCCTTAATCTCTTGATCAGGGACTCTTGTTGCAATTCAACTTCAGACTTAAATACTTTAAATTTATCTAATGCTTCATCCTTAGTATGCAATAAATAAACATAGCAATACCTAGAAGCATCATCAATAAAAGTAACAAAGTATTTCTTATTCCCCAATGATGGAGTAGCATGCAAATCACATAAATCACTATGTATTAATTCCAACACATTAGTCTCACGTTTTACATCTTTAAATTGTTTCTTAGTTATCTTGTTCATCATACAAGTATTACACTTTTCAGTGTCCATGTCAAATGCTGGGATTAACCCTTCCTTAGACATATCTAGCATCCTTTTAAAATGTACATGGCCAAGTCTAGCATGCCAAAGGGTTGAATCATATTGTTTAGATGACACCATACAAACAGAATCAATCACATCATGAACAATATTAAGCCTAAACATATTATTGCATAAGTAACCAAATCCAATAAATACACCATTTTTAGACAAAACAAATTTATCAGATTCAATAACTTGTTTGTAACCACAATTATTTAAAATACCACTAGAAACCAAGTTTTTCCTAATATTAGGAACATGTAAAACATTCAACAAAGTAATAATCTTTCCAGAACTAAACTTCAACTCAACACTTCCTCTTCCATGCACCAGGGCTGTTGACTCATTTCCCATATGAAGAATAGAACCATCATTCATTGACTCGTAGGTCTTGAACCATCTTCTATCTTTACACACATGGACTGTTGCTCCAGAGTCAACTCACCAAGCCACATCATCATCCTGCACAAAGAACAATTCAGATATATATGTAACATAATAAATCCAAAAAGACTTATTAAATATATTCTGACCTTTCAGGGAATTGGAGTTACCATTCCCAGATCCACTTGTGCCTGATCCATTGGCTTTATTGCCAATTTTACCACCTTTGCAATCCTTCCTGAAGTGTCCAGTTTTACCACACTTCCAACAAGTAGCCTTTGACTTCTTGTTAGGATCAGGTTTGGTATTATCCTGATGTTTACGCTTGCCCTTGTTGTCATTGTACCTGGAGGAGTTGTTATGCTCCACCACATTGACAACTGATGGACCAGCAGCAGTGCTGCTCTTTGGCTTTTCACTTTCATGCACCTTGAGTGATTCCTCAATGCGCAAATGACTGCCCAACTCAGTAAGAGTTAACTCCTCCTTCTTATGCTTAAGCATGTGCTTGAAATCTTTCCAAGAAGGAGGTAGCTTATCGATGATACAAGAGACTTGAATAGCCTCATCCATGTTCATCTTGTGTTGAGTGAAACGACCAAGTATACTAAGAAGTTCATTGTATTGGTCCATGACCGGTCTAGAATCGACCATTTTGTAATTGTTAAAATTACTTACAAGAAACTTCTTACTTGATGCGTTCTCAGCCATATATTTGGCTTCCAGAGAATCCCATAGTTCTTGTGAAGATTCCACATTCTGATAAATATCAAATAGAGTATCAGACATACCATTGAGGATTAAACCTCTGCAGACATAGTCATCGTTCTCCCACTTGCTCCTGGCCCTCATCTGTTCCATGGTAGCATCATCCTCATAATCAGCAGGAATCGGAGTGGTCAGAACATAAGCCACGTTCATGCTAGTCAACAAGAACTTCATCTTCTTCTGCCATCGTCTGAAATCCACACCTTCAAACTTTTCCAACTTGGAAAAGTTAGCAGCTATTTGTCTCATAGATGCAGCCATTGATTATCACTAAATAGTTTCTATTGATTGTTGGTTTCTGGGTGTGGTGGTGCACCCAAACAGGGTAAAGATAATCAATCAAGGGTACCGGATATTCACTTGAAGTCGTGGTATCACTTTCCAATAGAAACTATTCGACCCTATGCCTGGGTTGCACGAATATCTCTATGGGATAAAACCAAGTGAAGTTCTTATTCTAGGCACAGAGCAAGAACCGATCGTACTTTAGTGTTTAGGGTTTATATGTCGTGTCTTTCATGCCATGTGATGATCTCTATTTATAATAGAGACTACTCAAAACCCTAGCCCATGGAATTATGAATAATTAACGGCCCATTAATTATCCATAATAGTTTCCATAAATGTAGGAGTCGGTGGTTATACCAACAGCAGAGTCTGTTGCCTATCAGCAGAGTCCATCAGTTCAGCAGCAGAGTTATTGTACCATCAGCAGGAACAATAACACTATCAGCAGAATTGATACACTATCAGCAGAGTTGTTCTGCATCAGCAGCAATAAAGCTATCAGCAGAAACAGATAACTCTATTAGCAGGAATGGTAATGCTATCAGCAGCAATGAAGGTAATCAGCAGCAATGAAGCTAGCAGTACCTTTATTAACTAGCAGTACCTTTATTTTGTATCAGCAGTACCATGATGATACTAGCTACAAAACAACATAACCACATAAATGAGTCAGGGTGTTCATTGACCTGATGGGTGTATACTCCATACCTCCAAACCCATTACCAAGTGTAAACTCATCCCTCAAGTGTACTAAATTTTCCAACAGTTATGAGCACCATAGCCATGCTACAAGTTATGTCTTGAAACTTTTGCTAAAGGCATATCACAGCCTCATTAATGGCAGATTCAAATATTTTCTGCTACTGGTTCTTATCTAGGTAATGCAAACGAAACAAAAGCAGATAGAGGAGTAAGTAGTTTTTTCAATTTAAACATCAAACATGCCACAAACAATGACCTGTCTCGTGAACTTATAGTTTTGGTAAAACATATAAATGGGTGTATGACCATCAAATAACCGAAACGTGATGAATTGTATTGAAGGTTCAACCCATGACTGTTCTTGAGACTGAACTGAAATAACCAGACTCATTTTGACCCATTACCTTACCCAACCTGCCATTTTGACACCAATATTTCATTACTTCTATTCTCATTGCCTCAGTCATCCTGTGTCCCTTAAAAGGTTTTGGATACATACTTTTGCATCTCCTGTTACATACAGATGTATCTTCACAGCCAATGATAATGTTTTAAATGATTTGCACCAGAAACCATGAAACTTGAATTCTTCAGTTATTGTTACTGATTTACTGAATTTTTCGGTTGTTATATAGAGTAGCATCAAGTCATCAACTAAATCTCATAACTGCCATTACAGAAAAGCAATAAAAGTACTATTGTGCTTTAAATCAGAACAAAAGTTCAACTAAATTAGATGGCAAAACGATGTAACCATGTGTTATTTACTTTGACAATGATATTGTTTGTCTACATGGCTAGCAATACAACACAATGATATAAAAGAAATATAACAGCATATCCGCCACTACAATATCAGCAGCTATGTATCTCAGAACATCCAGCTGCCTCCAACCATAACATTCCAACTGCATCTGAAAATATGGAAGAAAAAAGAACAAAACATAGTGTTGATCATTTTGCACAATCTGGTGAAACTGGAAAACATGTAAAATACTTGCCTTTCAGAAAATAACTTCATTTTCCCATATAAACACTTCTTCTCTTGTTTCGCCTCTTCAAGATCATGTGCTCCCCTGCATCAGCAACTGCATTCAGCCAGTTTGGTCTTGTGGTTGATAACATGAGATAGCCTATTACCAATCCAATTATGGTTCCACATCCATATCCCAACATCACCACTTTCCATGTAAATCCACTCTCCTCCTCGTCATCATCTTCTCCGTCATCTTCAACTTGTGGGGAACTTCAATGTTCATGATTGGGCAATGGAAACCCATAGAGTCCTGAATTCCCTCCAAAGGAAGTGCTAAATGTGCTGAACTGTGTGCCTCCTGGTATACGTCCTACAAGATGGTTTTGCGAGAGATTCAACACTTCAAGAGTTGTGATGCGTGCAAGACTTTTTGGAATCTCTCCAGAGAGTTGGTTCCAAGATAGGTCTAACGACTCAATCTCTGTGAGATTCCCCAAAGCATGTAGAACGGGACCCCTAAGACAGTTGTGGGATAAGTTGAGCACTATTAGCGAATTAAGACCACCGATGACGTTTGGAATCTGTCCTTCAAATGAGTTACATGATAGATCAATAATTGTGTAGTCAACCGAAATTTGGGGAAAATCTTGATTCACCCCTTTCACCGCAACAACGAATGAGTAGTCACAAACATCTAACTTGCTGCTTTACTAATATGCAGAACACACTGAATTGTCTGCTTTTTGCTTGTTAGTTTATGACTCTTTTGCTCTCCTATATTTGCTCTCTCACCCGCACAACTGCACTTGCCGGAGGTCTCATTGGAAGCAGTCTCTCTACTCCCGGGTTTATCCTGGGGTAGGGGTAGGATCTGTCTACATTCTACCTCCCCCATACCCTGCCCCGGCGGGATTGAGTTTGTTGTTGTTGTTGTTGTTGACTAATATGCAGAACACACTGAATTGTCAAATTAGATATACTAGAAGACGCACTATTATTAATCATGCTTTCATCCACAAATTCATTTCTACTGCAACTTCTTGTTAAGCGTGCAACTTACAATTCATACTAATGAGAAGCATATTGTTTTGCCAAAAGCAAAGCACTAACAGAAACGTACAAACACTAATACTCAGATCCGGGATCCTGTTGCCACCATTGAAATTATAAAATAAGCTTTAGTATAAAAATAAGCAAATGTGTGTTTCCTTTCCATAATCCATATGCACATCATGCTACGAAAACGGCGGCCCGAAAATATTTACATTATTAGGCTTTCTGTTATGCAAATCCAAAATGGTTGTATAATTAACAAAATAACAAAAAGTGATCGAATTACCATGAAGGTCAACAAAATTAATACGCAATCATCCAATGACCAAGTAAAATATATTATTATTAACAACAACACACTAATATTACATAAAACAATAATTCAAAGATACAAAACACAAACATCACAATTCAGAACTGATATACGACTGCATAATTCAAAAGGTCCCAGCCCTCCTCAAACTCCTCTACCTGCCTCATAAATATTTATATAATCTAACGTCATTTCCCTATATATACGTATCTTCTCTTCTTCTTCTTCTTCAAGACCAAACTCTCTCCTGCATCAGCAATTGCATTGAACCATTTGGCTTTTCTTGTTGACAACATGAGATATCCCATCACCAATCCGACTAATGTTCCACATCCATATCCCAACATCACCACTTCCCACGTAAACCCACTTTCCTCATTACTTTCAAGTTGTGGTTCATGTGAATGCTCACTACACTTTTTTGGCAGCGGAGTCCCACAGAGTCTTGGATTCCCACTAAAAGAGTTCCCTTCAAATGTTCTGAACTGAGGTCCTTCTGGTATATGACCCACAAGATCATTTTGCGAGAGATTTAACACTTCAAGGGTCTTGATGTCTGCAAGGCTTTGAGGAATCTCTCCAGAGAGTTCGTTCCAAGATAGGTCTAACGACTCAATCTCTGTAAGATTCCCTAGAGCATGTGGAATTGGACCAATGAGGCTGTTGTGGGACAAGTTGAGCACTATTAGCGAATTAAGACCACCGATGACGTTGGGTATCTGTCCTTCAAATGTGTTATTGGACAGCTCAATAATTGTGTAGTCAACCAAAATTTTTGGAAAATCTAGGTTCACCCCTTTCACCGCAACAACGACTGAGTAATACTTTCCACCCATGGATAAATATTCTGGTTCTTTGCTGCTTTTAACAACATTCTTCATGGAATTGAAATTTTGAAAATATTTTGCAGGGAGTTGACCTACGAACCCATTATGAGATAAGTCAAGAACTCGAAGACTTGGAAAGGGGGATTCAACAGTTGAAGACGGTTGAATGTGACCATGAAAGTTGTTTGATTTGAGGACAAGAGCCTGCAAATCTGGAAGATCTCCTAACCAATCAGGGAATGTACCAGTCAAGTGGTTGTCTCCAAGATCAAGCACTGTCAAGTTTGAGCATTTAGACAAGGAACTTGGCACCTCTCCTCTTAATTGATTTCCATTCAAACTAAGCCCTTGTAAAAGTCCACAATCCCCGTATACATTTGGAATTGTTCCTTGAAAGCTATTGTTCCCCATATCTATCATATAAAGAGATGAGCTGATATTTCCAAAGCATTGTGGAATCAACCCACCAAAGTGATTATTGGACATATCCAAAGAATATAGTTTGCTCATGTTGCAAATTGATGGAGGGAATGGCCCCTCAATCAAGTTGGACTGCAGATACAAGTCTTCTAGTCCATACCATTGAAATTGTGGCAAGCCTGTTATGAAGTTATGTGAGAGATTTAAATGATACAACTCATTGCCTCCTATCTCCCCTACCCATTGAGGAATTTGGCCATGGATTTCGTTGCTAGAGAGATCTAAGAAAGCAAGTTGTTTCATGGCTCGTAATGAATTCGGAAACACCTTTAGCTTGCAAGAGGCCAATCCTAAAACAGCAAAACCAGGGTTGACATAATGATTGGCATTCTTTGTGGTAACAGTGAAACCGCTGTGCGAGAGTTGTAACCCGTTAAGGTTTGTGAGGCTTGATAACAATGTATCCAACTCCAATTCACCACTAAAATTATTAGATGAAATGTACAGGGAGCGTAGGTGAGTGTGGTTGGTGAGTTGTCGAAATTTTTGCACATCAATTTGGCCAGCAAACTGATTGTAACTGAGGTCTAATGTTTTTAATGATGGAAGAGCAAATGACTCAAAAGGAACATTTCCACTGAACATGTTATTACTTAGTAAGAGATATTCTAAAGAGGGGGAAGTAAACAGCCAAGATGGCAATGTCCCATTAAGTTTGTTACACGATAAATCAAGATAAGTAAGGTGTGTGAGGTTGAAGAGGGAGATGTCAGGTACATTTCCACTGAACATGTTATCTCCTAAAGAGAGTTCTTCTAAAGAGGGGGAAGTAAACAGCCAAGATGGCAATGTCCCATTAAGTTTGTTCAACCGTAAATCAAGAGAAGTAAGGTGTGTTAGGTTAACTGAAATTTCCGAAGGGAAATCGCCTGTGAAATAGTTATCTTCCAAGAAGAGTGCTTCCAAAGAATGAAGATTGAAAATGTAATGAGGTAATGTTCCATAAAGATTGTTAGCTCCCAAATCAAGAACTGTAAGGTGTGTGAGGTTGAAGAGGGAGCTGTCAGGATGAATTGTACCTTGTAGCATTCCGCAAGAGAGATCGAGGCCGATGACGTCACCGGTGGAGTTGTCGCAAGTAACTCCATCCCAGTTGCAACAATCTCTACTTGTGTTCCAGCTCATCATTTTTGGACGATAATCAGAAAGACCAGGACAGTAGTAATCGATTGGGTAATTGATGGAGGAAAGGTTATGTTTAAAGAGAAGCAAAGCTTCACTTTGTTTTTCAGGGCATTTGTGAATTTTATTATTCAAAGAAGTGGAAGAAGCAAAAGTGGTGAAACCAAAGAAAAGGAAAAAGATACTCAACAGTTTTGAATAACCCATTGTGTCTTTTATTTTAATTTTTATTGCTATACAAACTCACAATTGCTACACATATATATACTAACACGGGTATTACAAGAATAGTGTTTTAGTTGCTTTCACAATAATATGACCGAAGAATATTTTTGTGGTCTAGTTTCATTCCGTATCACTTGGGAAATTGGGTTGTACGAGTCTATTAATTGACTCTAAGCTTTTATTCTTTGTGGAATTATGCAAATTTTTTTATTGCTATACAAACTCACAATTGCTACAAATATATATACTAACACAAGTATTGCAAGAATAGTGTTTTAGTTGCTTTCACAATAATATGACCGAAGAATATTTTTGTGGTCTAGTTTCATTCCGTATCACTTGGGAAATTGGGTTATACGACGAGTCTATTAATTGACTCTAAGCTTTTATTCTTTGTGGAATTATGCAAAAATTTCCAACTTTTGATTGCAATAAAAAAGAATCGTTCAATGAAATATTGTGGTCCGCAATAATAATGCTTCTCAACAAGAAATATATATATATACTAACTATAACAGTGCTAGAATATTAATGTAGTTGCTTTCACGATAAGAATATCAATGAAATTTTTGTGGTCCACAATAATGTGTGCCAAAAATTTCATAAAGATTCTTGTGTTCTCTATTAAATTTTTTTACATTTATGATCCTAAGAGTCACATTATACAACTCTTTTATTTGATAGTCCCATAATTTTCAATTCATTTTTTATTGTGCAAAATTTATAAACTTCAAATTGACATAAAGAAAATTAACATTCTTTTATTGGAACTTTCATCCGGTTACTCTTTTGACTTGGATTTCAATATTACGCTTAGAAATTATTAAATTTAAAAAAAAAAATGCTTGCATAGTGGTTTTTTTTAGGTTTACTAATGGTGTAGGTCTTAATGTTAGTGTTCTTTCTACGCGTACATAGACTTTTTGAATGGTTTTTGTTTGTCAGTATATGGAGAAATCTAAGTCTTCTTTACTCTTTATAAGTTTACACAGACTTTTCGAATGAACCAACTCACAATCTAACATATTTATGAATGTAAGTTCTTGGTTATAATGTTCTTTCTATATTTTATATGTAGACTTTTTAGACGAACCATGTCATGACTTGTTAAGACCTCGATTTATAATTCCTTTGATCCACTAGCGATAAAGAACTATTGATGGGAGAGAAAATGTAGGGAAGCGTACATCTGCAAATCGAATAAAGGGTATTAGTCAACAGAGCCTAACACTTGGGAATTAAGATGTAGATGCTAAATTTTAATAGACAAGAGAGACCATAACAACTAAACTGCATATATCTGCAAAACAAATAAAAGGTTCTATTAGTCAACCCGAGCTTATACATATTACCCTAAAAAAATTGCAGGTGCCCAAAAATAGAATTGTAAGGTAATTTTTCAAGTGGATGATTATTTAAACCGAAGGACATAAAGAGAACAATAGGTCGGTACAGGACTGGTATGGGATCGGTTCGGTATCAGTATTTTGAGGCATAATATCATCCCTAAATATACAAACGACCCCTACCTACCATTGCTCCATTACAAGTTACATAATGATCATTCACAACATTTAAATCTTAATTTCGCATAGCTTCTCATCAAACTTTTGTTTTGGGGGTACAAGGTAACCCCACCCGAGCCAGCTTTGATGACCAAGACCCATAAAGCCTGGTAAATCACTAGCCCTCCACAATGTGACCCTAAGAAGTTTGCAGCTAGCATGATTTGAACCTAATGGTTAAGAGTTACCAAGCTCTTACCACAAATCTACAACACTTTATAGGCTTTATACACTCAAATATAAATCCATACAATCAAACAGGAGCATCAACTTACTAACTAAAAAGCACAAACACTCTCACCATTATAAATTCAAGTTAATCACATATCCCTACATTTCACCTAAGAAATAACAAGTGAAATAGCACATACACTAAAAATAACAACAATCACAACAACAAACTGAAAAATTATAATTAAATCATATTGCATCCTGCTCATGTAAAGTGAATAACTAAAGCAACTTAAACGAACGGATATCAAATCACAATGTAACATCAAACTAATTAAAGATGCATTTTGATCTTCCGATATCACACCTACTACTATATTACAATCACAAAGTTTGTGTTTGGCGACGAGCTTGTTGGAGCAATTTAAAGTGTTTAGAAAATAGTGCTTGTTTGGCAACGTGCATTTAGCTTTTGGATTTTGTCTAAACGCTCCTATTTGAAACACTAATATATAAAAATAAGTGTTTACGTCATTATACAGCTATAGCCAAAGTCCATGTTTAAGTTGATTGAGCTTTTGTACATGTCTAAGTTGAACATATTTGAATCTTTGTGTAGATAATAAACAATAACTTAACACAATAATCTTTGGGGTTTCTGCAAGTCCTTGAATTCGTTAAGTTTTTTATTATTTTGAACATCTAGAAAGACATGTTGGAAAGTAGTAATCAAGAATCATAAGAAATGAAAGTTAAAGGACCAAAGATGTTCTTTGTATAGTTTGAAACTGTTTTAGCAGTTAATAGCAGTTAGATTAGAAGTTATACCTTTTATAGAAGCGACATGATGTTTCATTTAGAAGGCTATAAATAGCCATGGTATGTACTGATTATAACGTGTGGAATAAATAAATAATATTGTGTATTTTAAGTTCAAACCCACCCTCTGTTATTCTCATATCGAGTCACTGCACATTTCTTGTGCATACTCTTATCAATATATTGTTCATCCAAGTAGCATGATTCGCATAACAGGAAATCTCAATAAGACATTTGAAGCAACCGGCCCAGGTCATAAATTTTATATGTTAGGCTTGCATTCAATCAATAGTTAAACGCTTGAATAAGTTCCACACTAAATATAGATTACAATTGTCACTGTCAAGGCAACGAGGAAACTTAGATGATAAAGAAATGTGTAAGAAAGCTGATTGGGATATAATTGTTTGTGACCAACAACTTTTGAAGTATATGAGGGTTTAAGAAGACTTCAAATTGGAGGTAGGGTATTAAGTTTAATTTTGATGTCTACTAGTGTAGACTTTCCAAGTAAACTCATCTTAGTCCAAAACTCATTAGTCCTTCCTTCCTTCGTCTAGTGGCCCTTCTAATGTTTTTGACATATACATGCTGAAATTATGTCATGTAAGATTCCTTCATTAAATACAACTTTGAAGTATACATGTTACAACTGTCACAAATTATGACCACTGATATCTCATCCTTTGAGGTTATGAAGCACAAAACTACAGCTCTCAACCTTTACTCTGTCCATAAGAAAAACAAAACGACGAAGATGTTATCTCGACATTACAAGTCCAACATCTTAACACAAGTGTAGATTTCTTGTATACACACAATTACCAAAGGGTAAAACTTTAGACTTTTCAGGTCATAAATATACTCTCCCATTACTTTTATTTTCACGCCGATTTGTCACATTTAATTTTAGAAATAATTACATCAAGAGATATTATATTCTGAAATTGTAAACACAAAAAAAAGGGGGAAAGTTGGTAAGAAGTAACAGGTCGACCTGTGACGGATCTTGAAACTGACCCAAACTCATTTCGACCCATTACCTAAGCTAACCGCTAGTTTTATTCTCTTTTCCTGAGTAATCTTGTGTTCATTATAAGGTTTTGGAAACATCTGTGCATATCGTGTTATGGAAACATCGCTACTTCTTTGTGGTGTATATATATTTGTGGTGTTTTAATTGATATCAACATTAGCATTTGCTACGAATGTATATACAAACACTGGTATTACAAGAATATTCTTGTAGTCGCTTTCACAATAATATGACTGATAATTTGTTTATGGTCTAGTTCCACTGATTAGCGTATCGATTGGGTTGCAAAAGTCTATTATTTGATGGGTTCTAAACTTCATCTTTTGTCTGATTATGCAAAATTTCCAACTTTGGATTGAGATAAAAAAGAATATCTCAATAAAAATTTTGTGGTACACAATATGCATAGAGATTTGTAGGTTCTCAAATGCTAATTTATTGAATGAATACACTATAGTTTTCGAGAAGGACATTCTGGGTGTTATATGAGTCACTACAATTGTTACCACTCAATCCTTACTCCTTAAAAATACTTAAGATAATAATGAGAAATAAAACAAGTCTTAACTCTTTTATATTATTAAAGGGTTCATACAAGGCCGTAAAGATTGAGGTCATAGTTGAGATTGTTTTTATCGGTTTGAAATTGTAAGATTTTGTTAATTTGGGATAAATGAGTCAAAGGTTTTACATTTCTACTTAACATTTTTAATAAATTTATATGACAGCCTCACAAAAATGTCAAAGTTCAAAATTTAAACATCGCAATAATAGTAAAACACAAGATGTCAACTTTCAATCGTTACACCAACGATTTAGCATGATAAGAATGAACAACATAGGTTATAAGCGTCTCAAAACACATAAGCCATAATGCTAAAAGATTAAGTCATTAAACCATCAATCTATAAAATGCGTACTAACTTCATAATTCTCATACAAATCAAAATATGGTTCTTCAACCTAAAGTGATACGGAGTAGAAAAATAAGCATTGTATATGATCTTAACCATTGCGTACGACCATAAACCGATCCTAACCATCGTGTTTTTCGTATAGACTAACAAGTTAAGCATAGCTAAATTAAACAAGTAAAAAGTCACAAAATCAACCTTCACACTGCTTCGTATATGTAACTCTACTAACGTAATTCTAACGAGCTACACCCAACACAAATTAGCTGTGATTCACCTAACCCAATTTCGTGACATTTTTTCAACACGTTCAAGTTTAACCAGTCCATAGTGATCACACAAAACATTTTCCAACAGCAAGTAAATTTTACCTGCGAACACGCAGTCCCAACCAACGAAGGCGCCAATCCCTATATAACCGCCCCCAACCTTCTTGCTGAACAACCTAACACAATTAAAGAAAACAGTTAATACACAATTAATTAATTAACTTCCAAAACATAATTAAATTAAAAAGTAACAAAGTACCTGTAACATCCGTTCAACAGTCCCCGCCTTATTCTTCCGTTTCTTTGGATCTCTTATCAGTTTGGGATTGATGACAAAAAAATGTTGTTTGGTATGTTCGTGTAGGTCCCACAATTGGGGATGAGTCCCAAATTTTTGTCCATGAGTTAAACCCATCTAACATGCCATCTTTTTGTTATATTACCATTTAAGGTGGGCCCATTTTATAGGGAAGATGTAGATGCTAAATTTTCATAGACAAGATAGACAATAACAGCAAAACCGCATACATCTGCAAAACAAATAAAAGGTTCTATTAGTCAACCCAAGCTTATACATATTACCCTAAATTATTTTCAGGTACCCAAATTATGGCAAAGGAGCAGTTTGTAAGGCATATTTTCATGTGGATGATTATTTAAACCGAAGGACATAGTGAGACCAATAGGGAGTCAAAATACAAGATACACCAAAAACATTGAAATTGCGTAGATCATCAACAGCAGGGTCAGCATTGGCTTGGGTAGCCTTATGTATTAATGTAAGCTAACCTGAAGTTCTGAGTGATCACTGGCATTGACTTGAATGGCAAGATGATCAACAGCAGGATCAACAACCCTGTTCCAAGGCCTCCTTGTAAGAATTCCTGCAAACAATGCATACAGATCCTCACCAGCACTCAATTTATGCAATTTTCATAATATTGCAAGAGGTTAATGATGCTCTTAAGCAACAACAGAAATGGTAGTAAAGAAAAAATAATAATAGATGACATGAGAAGCCATTTATGTTCATAATATTGCAAGGGGCATCTTCCAGAGTGCAGCATAGTTGGTCCTGGTTGAATTGTCAAGTAATTCAGTTTCAGTTGAGCTCAAAAATTTCTTAATTAAATGTTATGCTTGCATTTTATAAAAAAGGTTAAATTAAATAAGTTCCAGAGCAAACAAATAGATCATACTATCATTGTCAATGCAGTGAAAAAACTTAAACTTTTGAAGTATATGAGGGTTTAATTAAGAAGACTTCAAATTGGAGATAGGGATCTAAATTTAATGTTGTTGTCTACTAGTGTAGACTTTCAAAGTAAACTCATCTTAGTATCAATCATACTATCATTGTCAATGTAGTGAAGAAACTTAAATGATGGAAGAAATGTCTAAGAAAGGTTGTGGGATATAACTGCTTATGACCAACTTTTTGAAGTATAAGAGGGTTTAAGAAGACTTTAAATTGGAGGTAGGGATTTAAATTTAATGTTGTTGTCTACTAGTGTAGACTTTCAAAGTAAACTCATCTTAGTATCATACTATCATTGTCAATGCAGTGAAGAAACTTAAATGATGGAAGAAATGTCTAAGAAAGGTTGTGGGATACTGCTTATGACCAAGTTTTTGACGTATAAGAGGGTTTAAGAAGACATTAAATTGGAGATAGGGATTTAAATTTAATGTTGTTGTCTACTAGTGTAGACTTTCAAAGTAAACTATCTTAGTCTACAATTCATTAACCACCACATTCATCTGGTGGCCCTTTTAAGTCTTGGGCATCACATGCAGATATCGTGTAACATAAGTTGTTGGTTCAGGTACATGAATTGCTTCATAAATTTGACTCGGAAGTACATGTTTACAATTTCTAAAACTAAAACATTAGACCCACGTCTCATATTTTGAGGATGAGGTATAAATCTATACTTATCATGATCTATACTCTATCCAGAAATGAATAAAAATTTGGACTTTTTAGTTCCGCGTCATTCAAATATGTGTGTACCTGTAGTTAAGCCAACTTGCTGAATTTCCCATACTATTATGGGTTCGAAACAAGGGGCTTGAAGCCAAAGAATGTGCACTACTTTTGAATCAAAAACCAATAAGGACTGAACACCCAGTGATTTCTCTTGGAATGATTTCTGCCTTCTATATATATGCGAATAAACTGATATTGTGTTCACATAGCCAAAGCTGAACGAAACTGCAGTATCCACAAGGCTACTTGCATTTTGAGAATGATTTATAGCACATGATCCTTTAAGTTATGTATCATGTTATACACAAGGATATAAGCGGCTCTAATAGGTATAAATCTCGCCTTAAACATACCAATAACTTGACATATAGAAGCTATGCATGCCCTTTTATTTAGGTTTTATTTGCATCTCATTAGTCTAACATTTCTCTAATTTATAATTTTGATTTTTCGGATGAAAACAAAATTCCATCATATCATTTATATATGACTGGTTCGATAAAGTTAATAACCCCACTTTGAAACATAGCTTCGTTGAAGCGTCGTAAAACCGAAGACAAACATAACTTCATACTTGACAGTTAATACACATGAATTGCAAGAAACTTGCGTCAATTTTGGATATGTATAATTATATCTAGCATGGCAACAGGGTAGTCTTTTTACGAATCAATAAGAATCAAACATATTTTTGTAGGTTAACAGCAATCTAGTTAAACAAAAGTTAATGATACCAGGCCATAATTCTAACAAATATCCTTCTCATATTTTTGTAGGAAGAGATGTTTACCCTGGCTACGTAATTTATGCATCAAGTTTATCAACTGATCTAGGTTTAAACGCTAGATAGTGCTTGTGTTTGAGAGCTTGCTTGAAGCTTGTGGAGGAATAAGTACTTATGTTTTTGTTTTGTAAGGCACGTGTATAGTCAATATTTTAATCAGCTATCTTCCAGCTTTCTCCATGACAAGGGTGGGAATTGCACTTCTTAGAAAAAGAATTGTGTTTTTATTCATAATAAGACATGAATCCTACATTTAAAGCCTAATTGGGTTAACTGTTTGTCAACCCTGTTTGTTTGACCATTTAGGCACCTTTTATCATGAGCTAGTTCACAAATGCGAATCTACGTTTAGTAAATGTTGCTTATACGAATAGTCATAATAGATGGCGTTTGAGCCGGATGGTGTTTAAGCCAGATGGCGTTCAAGCGTGATGTAATGGCGTATGAGCCTCATGGTATTTAGACGTGATGACTTGGTTATGCCAAAAAAGGATATGTATAACCTGACTTGGATACAATACTCCATCAAAGTAATGTTCTCGTTATCAGGTTTGTCGCAGTCAACTTGTGTCATTAAAGGTTAGTAAGATAGGGCAAGATTTTTGCAGCTTTGAAGGAATAGTTCCTCAGGCTGAATGTTTGTCAGGGGAATAATTGACCCTGTTGGTTTGTTTGTCGCAGTCGACTTGTGTCATTAAGGTTAGTAAGTTCATGCACCAGTTGTTGTTGTATTCTATAAAGTGTGTTGTGATTAGCTTCGGCTTCATTGTGACTTTAGGTCATCGTGTTAGGCTAATTTTGTTTCAAATTGATGATAAATCGTTTTGAATCAAACGAGTCGAGCCAGGGCACATTATGTGCCCTGAGGCCTGAGGTGGTGGATAATGTTTGACCCTGAATATGATGTCAGACCCAAATAATGTTAGGCCATTGAATTCAGGCTTATAAAGTAAAGCCAATGAATGCACGTTCACGAAGATAGGTTGTTGAAGTTGTGTCATGAAGTAGGTCATTTGAGGGTGATGTCAGACCACTTGAGTAGCCTGATGCTAGGCCACTTGGGGCCGATGTTAAGCCATTTGAGGCCGAGGTTAGGACACTTGAGGCCAAGGTTAAGCCATTCGAGGCTCATGTTAGGCCACTTGGGGCCGAGGTTAAGTCGTTCGAGGCTGATGTTAGGCCACTTGGGGCCGATGTTAAGCCGTTTGAGGCTGATGTCATGCAACTTGGGGGGCCGAGGTTAGGTCATTTGAGGCTGATGTTAGGCCATTTGGGGCCGAAGTTAAGCCATTCAAGGTTGACGCTAGGCCACTTGGGGCTGAAGTTAAGCTGTTTGAGGCAGACGTTAGGCCACTTGGGCCAAGGTTAAGTCGTTTGAGGCTGATGTTAAGCTGTTTTAGGCTGATGTTAGGCTATTTAAGGTCGAGGTTAAGCCATTCGAGGCTAACGTTGGGCCACTTGGGAACGTTCAGGCCTTGTTAGGCCATATTGGGTTGTGTCAAGCCGTGTTCAAGCTACGGTTAGGCCGTACCAGGCCCGTATGAGATGTGTACAAGCTGTACCAGCCATATGAGGCCTTATTCAGGTCAAGGCTAATTATTTTGTGAGACGATTTTGGGATATTGACTCAGGTCATTTCACTCATTTGCGACTGCTAGGTCATGTTGGGTCAGGTTATAATGTATAGCACATTGTATGTTTGACATGCTTAGAGGGAGTAGATAGCGTTCGGCCACGACTAGGAATTTGCAAGGTCGAAAGATGCGACATACACCGAAGGAAAAACAAAGAACTTCGGGATAGGAGAATGCACAATGACCTTCAACAATTTTGGAGCACCTATAGAACCTTAATCACTAAATTGTACTTTTTTGTCAATTTAGTATTTTTAATGTGATGAAATGTGTTGTTTTATTTTAAAAAAAAAAAAAAAAAAAACAACTATGGGGTCCGGGCGTGTCCAATAACTTGAGTGATAGAGAGAGGTTGTTTTTTAGTTAAGTAGTGTTGAGGCGACATTACTTTTTGCTATAACACAAGCCTTGCTCATGGACACCTAGTGCTCTAAGCATTAAGATGTCACTCTTTCCACTACGATAGGACAATTATGATATCCACATTTATTCATTCCAAAAATTTCGCCTACTACATACGAATAGAGGTGGCAATTTGTGCCCAAAATGAAAAAAATTGGGTAATTTTGGCTACTTTTTAAAAGATTTGGGCACATTTAGCCCCCTCATTTTTTTGAAATGGGCACATTTAGCCCATTGAAAAGTTAAATGGGCACAACGGGCACATATTTTCTCTCAATTAGAGAACATTATAATCGTTTTTGAAGAAAAACTTATGTATATATATATATTTAATTTTTTAAATATAAATGGGGTATTACGTTTAAGGAATTTATTTCGTCATTTTCGGTCTTCTATAAAGCGATTTGTATAACATGTGCCCGTTTAAGCCCGTGCCCATTCTAGCCTGTGCCCGTGCCCGCCCGGTCCGCCCGTTTTGCCACCTCTACATACGAATAACTAAAAACAAACCTTCAAACTTTTTAAATGCAAATGTACTTAGAACCTAGAACAAGTCGCACGCAATTTATGTATGATAACTCATTTACCTAAAGTTTAAGCAGTCCTTTATGATAGCATCTAATTCGATCCGCAAACACTCACACACGCACACACTTGCAACAAACAAGTAAAAAGTCACAAAATCAACCTTCACACCACTACATATATCTAACTCTACTAGTAAATTTTTCTTCAACTAACGTAGTTCTAACGAGCTAGACCTAACACAAAATTTGCTGTGATTCACCAAACGCAATTTCGTGACATTTTCTCAACACATTTCAAGTTTAACCAGTCCCTAGTGATCATGTAGAACATTTTACCTAATCTAATTAACACTAAACAGTAAATTAAGCTCACCTGCGAACAGGCCGCTATATAACCGGCCCCAACCTTCTTGCTGAACAACCTAACACAATAAATTAAAAAACAGTTAATAGACAATTAATTAATTAACTTGCTAAACATAATTAAATTAAAAAGTAACGAAGTACCTGTAACATCTGTTCAACAGTCCCCGCCTTATTCTTCGGATCCCTATCAGTTTGCTGACGTGTATTAAAGCGTCTGACATGTTTAATTTATCTCTTGGGCAGTTTATCCGGACCCGGGAGGGTTTCCAATCATTGTCGGTTGTCGTGTGGATAAGGGCGTTGTACTGTGAGCATTACTGTGTGATTCGCGTTTGTACACATGACCCTTATCTCTTAGAGAGAGAGTGTTTGTTTGTATGTTTTTTTGAAAGTATTTGTTGTGTTATCCGATTTACTTTTTGGTGCGCGGAAATAAAAGTTGTAACGGAATAACTTATTAAATGCAATGTCAAATAGTTGTTTGTTTTAAGTTTTGGAATGAATTGCTCGTTACTTGATTTATTTTATTATGTCTGTAACTACTATTTTCATTCATCTACCACCTCCTACTTGTTTAATGGTATTAATAGATTTTGTTGTCTTGACGAGGAGTCCCGAGATTATTGTTTTCTCTCATGCTCGAAAGTTAAAACTTATATGACTAAAAATTTTGGAGTTGGTGGAGGACCCATACGTTGTATAACCCGACCTGATGGATATTCTAAAAGTAAATGTTGGTTTCTTTAAAAATAAATGGGTTTCAATGGCATTTCATGCGGTTTGCTTGACGTTTATATGGCTAGTATGGAATTGGAGAAATAAAATTCTTCATGCGACGACAGGTAACGAGGCGTCTTCAATCAGCACGAGGATATTTTCCCTTCGGTTCAAAGGATGTTTTTTGTTTGGACTTCAAATCGTGCCTTCAAAATTCATTTTTCATGGAACCGTTGGATCTCGAGCCTGATGAATTTGTTACTTCATAGTTTTTGTTCTGTATGATCTTTGGTGTATTTTTATGGTTATGTGCTCTACTTTAGAGCCTTGTTTTTATTTGTCTTTTTCTTTTGTCTGACTGACTTATAAAATTTTTTGCTTGTTAAAAGAAAAATAGGAGCAATCTAAGTCATTTTCAAAACTCTTTCATATTATTTCACTCGAGGAATCAACGTGTAAAACCCTAAAATCTGGATTAACTATTAATCATCTGTTTGGAATATAACCTAAGATTTTATACAAATATTAGTGAAATAAATACCTTACATTATAACAGAAATACAAATGGAATTAAATGAAAACAATCCCATCCTAAGTCTTAACTAAAATCGGCATGAACCTATGTTACTCAACATAACCCCTTTTTCAATTATTAAGAAACGATTCTATGAATTGAAGATTTCACACGTTTGTAAGTAGACCAAATCCGATCCTTATGTCAAGTCTATCACATTTATTTAATTGAGATAATACCTTCTAATATGCTCATATCTTTTCCTCATAAAACTAATTACAACCTACCTAATATAAAAGATACGGTTTTCCCTTATTACTCTCTTTACACGCCTAAACCAATTCACCCATTCAATATTTCATATCCTGGTTGTCCTCATCTCTCTAACGAAAACAAGAAATTCTAAACAACTCCATCATCTAGTCTACAACCGAGAAGGAGAGAAGGAGACAACAAGCTGTGGTGATCGATTGTAGCAGACCTTGTGACGATTTGGTTGGAGTATTGTTGCTGTTCTACTTGACCTTTTATCCGGCAATAAGGTACCTTGATTCTAATATATCCTAAACCACTTATCATACGACATACGTGTTAAAATTTGGTCTAGTTTATGTGGTGTTAAAAGCTACATCTTTGTCACACAAAATCATGCTATCGTTAATTTCTTATCACATGAATCACCCATGAAAAATAAAAGGTGTATGCCACATATATTGGGGATTTGGCATCGTGGGTGTGATTTACTTTGTGTCGCGATATGTATATAACAACCTGGTGACGAATGTGTGACAGTTTATGTCGTGTCTCATAAGTTCTGTATCGACCCTTAGATCACATGTGAAACACACCCTTAATAAATATTAAAACGATATGTTTATATTATAAACCCAAATCGTAACTCACTTTTGGCGAGAGACCAATAGGTGCGGTTTAACATATTAGCGAACATGAAACATGGAAAGTATAAGATTACAAGCAGGTGTACAAACAGATGTTAAATTATAAACATATGTATTTTTTTAGATCAAGGTTAAGATTGCATGTGTTTTGGTGATCGCATGCATGGTAAATATACAAGATTAACGCATGATTCTTGTCATCGATTAATGTCGAGTGTGGTTTTCCCTTTTTCTCTTCGATCTTCCCTATTATTTGTAACCACTGTGAAAATCCCACTTTATAATAAACTATCACTCAGAATACTTATCTTTTTCTACGTGTAAATTTTTTTTTATTTGTATTATAACTATTATCTTATGTGACGTAGATCACATCCTCGATAAACGTGTTCGCATGCAACCCAACCTCAACGTACTTAATAATTATTTTAAATAAACATTTTTCATATGAAACCTTAAGATATCTCAATTGCCATTTTACGTTAACTCGTTAACGTACGTTTAAAGCTAAACGTTCATTATCAAATAAAGTTCTATAAAATCCTAAACTATCATAACAGCATATATAAGTAACGAAATCCTAAAAATACCAAAGTACAACTTATCCAACTAAGGTACAAGCACCTAAAGCATAAAAACCCTAATTCCATAATAACTCCCGGTAAAACCCTAATTTCATTTAAACTATGGTTTTATGAACAAAACTCACAAACCCTAATTTATTTATATGAGATTTTTATAAAATATAAATGTACAAGACATTTAAAGCCAAGGTACAAGTCTTTTATGCATAAAACCATATATTTTTAAAAATCTTATTAAAACCCTAATTATATTTATTCTAAAGCACAATTTACAACTTTTTCATACATAAGTCTTAAAAATTAATTTTCCTAAACTCATTAAATATAAGTACAAGTCTTTAAACCTAATGTACAAGTGCCTAATGCACAAAATCCCAAAATCCCATTTATATACATTTTTAACATAATAAAAATTACATAAAATTATATAAATTAAGGAATTATTAAAATTATATTTTTCTTATTTTCTAATATTAAAATTATATTTTTCTTATTTTCTAAACCCTAGTACAACCTCCCTAAGCCCATGGTACAACTCCCCAAAGCACCAATTAATTTTCTTTCATTTAAATGGAACTCGATATACATATATATATTTAAGAAAACCCTAAAAATCATTTCTAATTAATACATAAGCTCTAAAAACCTTAACTAAACCCTAACCCTAAAATACTATATACCTAAGCCTAGTGTACAACCCTTTGAAGCCTTATTCGAACTTCCCATTCCCCCTCCTAGTCGAATCCTAACTACAACATAACTAAATTAGTTTCTTCATGCAACATACCTCAAGTAACCCTTACTTAGATTCCCCCTCCTCCACATCATCAATAGGAAACTTGTATGGATTTGAAAAGGCCACATCACCTCCCTTCCAAAGCTACACGTCCACTTCCCCCTCCAACCATTTGGCATCCAACTAGGTAAGCCACATCTTCCATGCCCCCTCCTAAGATGATCTTTGAACCTTGAACCTTAACCCTAATCTCTTGCCTTCTATAAATACCAAACCCTATTTTTCTATTTTCACACAAACCATTCGAAATCAACATAAACAGCCCCATCATCCATCACTGATCAAAATACCTTAAATACAAATTAATCCAAGTACTTAGGAAGCCTAGGAGGGAGGAAGAACTGTGGTGATCATTTCCAGAATCTGAACAGATCCAATTGACTAAACAGAACACATCAAATCAGATCACGTGGTAAACACGATCGAGCCTAAACACATCACAAGCAACTAATCTCAAAATAATTAGCAACTAACACAAATCAGAATTTGTTATTCACAAAAAAACTGAAATCGATGTATTAAGAGGAATTTGTGATGAAACCTGATAAGTGAGGAGCTGATGAATTTGTGATGCACGAATCAACCGAGCGAATCCATGAGGAGCGATTGCATTTTAAGTGGTATTTGGATTTTAAGTGATAAAGGGATTTAATGGAACAGTTAAAACAAATATATCACTCGGGTCGACCCAGAAGATTGTTTTGAAAAGGTATTTGGATTTTAAGTGGTATTTGGATTTAAGTATTTGGATCTAAAAAAAATTATTAGGCCCAATCATTCTTGTTTAAAGCATAGTGTGGACTTGTAAAGTTGTAAGTATTTGGCAATATCATGTTTAAAGCATAGTGGTACATTAGATATTTCAATTTGGCATTGTTACACCAATTCTTTTACTGTATTTTTACATCTATTTATACTTATCTTCCACCAATCATTCTTGCCATAATAAAATATTTTAAAATGTATTTAAATTCACCTTTACACAACTGATTTTAGTCGGTTATTATTATTTGATGAAGCGAAAAGTGTACCGCTTTTAGGGGGTCATTTAAGCCCTAAATCGTATTTATTTGATCAAATATTGCCCTAAATCGTTCCTTTTGTCATTTTAGGTACTTTTGAGAAGAAATCTGGAAAAGGAAGCATTTTGGACGTTTTTGGAGCATAAAAGTGAAGAAAACGACAAAGTCTCAAAATCGGCTAAAAAGTACCTTTGACGGCGTCAGGAATTTCCCCAGACGGCGTCATGGCTTGGCAAGAAAAAGGAGGATATGAAAATTACTCATGATAAGCCAGATAATTTTGCATGAAAAATCTGACGGCGTCACCCTTTAATCTGATCAAGGTCGTCACGACTTAATTTAAAGAGGGACGGCGTCAAGCTTATTTCTGACGGCGTCGAGCTTTGATAAGCCAGAACGGATTTTGGAGGTCTAAAGAGGGACGGCGTCAGGAAGGCCATCCGGGAACCCTAAAAGCGGCGAGGTGACGGCGTCAGAATCTACAACGTGACGCCGTCAGCCCTTAATCTCTATATATAGTTTTGCAATTTTTTGTCATTAGTGTGGAACTTTGTGTGTAACCTTTTGGGAGGAAACCCTAAGACGATTTTAGCAGCTTTTTCAAGGCTTTTTGCCTTGAGATCTTCCATGTTACATTGAAGATAAGTTATCAATTAATCATTCAATATGTCTATGTGTTGTTTGATTCTATCTTGTTCTTGTCTTTTGTTTAACATGCTAGGCTAGGTTTTCTTTGTGTTTGCTTAGATCTAATGAAACCTAGCTATTGATTATTGGTTATTAGTGTGTTATTAGTTGTATTGGATGATTGTTCATCTATGTTGGGCTTAAGAAAACTGGCTAACTTCCTATTCGGTAACTTGCTTGAACGTCTTAAGAAGCATGAACCAATGCGTACTAAGGTTTTTATGGTTGTATTTAATGCATGAGCGAATTCTAGTGATCCCATGTTAGGAGCTTCTTAGCCGGCTCGACATAGGAGTGAAGTAGGAGCTTATAGAGTTGGGGAAGTACGTACGCCACCCCACGATTGGTATTAAGGAATACACCCGTCATCCACGCAATTAATACACACTAATCAATCGGTAAAAGATAGTTAGGGAGTAAGGAAATCTAAGTAAACACATTTCTCTCCATATAAGTTTCACCACATTTTCATTTTCTGTTATTTTATTTTATTTGCATTCGTAGTAACTTGGGTTAGTTGACTAGCAACTAATTCCGCCCACTCTTTCAAACCCGAGATTTTACTTGCTTTCATAAAAATATAAAAAATACAAAAAAGAATCTTCCCTCACCCTTAGACCTATTAGAGTAGTTTTTCATACCTAACGAACACTATTCCCTGTGGAGAACGATCAATCCCCCGTACTTACCACTACACTATACTACATCGGTCAGGTACACTGCCTGGTGGGGTTGTAAGCCTCTTGAGATCCCTCGAGAGGTAAAACCTGTTGTAAGGTTGCAAAACCACGCATCAAGTTTTTGGCGCCGTTGCCGGGGAATAGTTATTGTTTAGGTTGAATTTTTATTTTATTAGGTCTACTCACTAGATTCCTTTCTAGTGAGATTTTTATTTTTCTTTTTATTAGATTTCTTTAGTCTATCTTTTTCTTTGTGCCCTTTGTTTGTAAAACCATTTTCATTTGTCACCATGGCGGATGAAATTCCATTTAGATCATTAACAATAGAGGAACAATTACTTTACACGGATAGATTTGCTTCCTGTTGTTCCAATGAATTTTTAAGTGATCTTAGATATATACAAGAGGAGATGGGTGTAAAGTTTGATAGGTTTGATGAATTATGTGCATGTGCGGCTTCTATTAAACAATCATTGTTAGGATCAACTCCTTTTAGTGAAACCCTTTGGAAAAAATTTGAGGAAAGCTTCCTAACCGTGAACCATAAGTTGAATGAATTGATGGGTTTATATACATCACAACTTGAGGAAACAAATGAGGAGGATTTATCCGACTATAGGTACCATGAGCAAGAAGACCTAGTTTTTAAGAACATGGACCTTGAATTGGACCGAGATTGTGAGATGGTTAGTGTTGAACTACCTAGTTGCATGAGTGGGATAGATTTCACCAAAACATATGACACGCATGAGGAATCCTTTAGGCAATTGGAACATAGTAATCAAGTTGAATATTACTATGAATCGGACTTAGAATTTCAAATGGCTAGAGAAGGATTTGAGATACTTAGGAATGTGTTTGGGTTAGATCCTACCAAAACACATGATGAACATATAGGTGATTTAGATACTATGGAGAATGAGGTTAGAAATGCAAGACCACTAAATACCCCACAAATCCTACCATCATTTGAGGTTAACACACCGCCCGTAACTTACCCGGAAAAAGTAGAAGAGACTATAGGAACCCCAATAGAGGTAGAGCCCTTGGACCAAACACAACTAGAAGAAATAGGTTTGAATACTTGTAGTCCCAACCTTTCTTTTAGTTCTATGCAAGTTCCTAGTTTTGATGAACCGGAGCCTCAACCGAGACCCTTACCCAATTTTCCATCCTTGGATGAAAAGTTAGGAATTAAAATAGGTCCCGATCCACCCATCAAACCATATAGTCCGGGTAGTTTTACGATAAAGGTAGTAGACTCTAAGCTTAGTAGAGAGGAAGCCAATATAGGAGTGAACCATGACCTTACATACTTACATCACCCATTCATGATTGATCACAAGAAACATTATGGGTTTAAACCGGGTTTATTAGGTCAAGATGGATTCCCAACTAGGAATCTCTCGAAGTTGATAGAAGATGATCCCTTTTTAGGAGAAAACTTTAATTCACCCATTGACCAAAGTGAACTAGGTAAGGTTATGATGAAAGGAGCACACCCCTTTGAGTATATAATTCATCCACCACTCTTTCCTCACGCGGCATACTTCCACCAAGATGGTGTGTATCGCTACTATCACCCGCACTTAATCCTAAGTGTAGGAAAAACCTCTCCTTTATCCGTTAAATAAGGGTAGAGTCAGGCTCGTGACTCGAACAAAAACAAGCGCTTCTTGGGAGGCAACCCAAGCTTTATTTGTTTGTTTGTTTGTTTGTTTGTTTGTTTGATTTTATTTGTTTCCGTATGCAAGTTTAATTGTTATTGTTTGTGCTCATGTTTCAAAGTAAATTGTGAAAATGCTTTATTTTGTTTTTAACTTCGTCTTAACTACATATAAAGGTATTTTGCAAAAGATAAGTGTAAGGGAATCCAAATTTGTTTACAAGAACAAGATTGAACATGAATCACAACAATATTAAATGAGCATGCATACTAGTAATTGTTAGAGTCAAATGCTTGTATCGAGTCATAATGAATATTTTGCAGGATTTCCAGGAAGTGAGGCATAAGTTTTTCCAGAAATTTTCCGGAAACTAACCATAAAATTTCTGCAGGTCACTTCTGACGGCGTCAAGGTTAACACCTGACGGCGTCAAGTGTAAAATTCTGGAAATTTTGCAAGTTTTGTTTTTCTACCTGAGTCATAAAGTTTTTGTTAAATCTTTAGTCTTATAAACTCCAGGAATCTGCAAAATAATCATTCCACAAGCATTATATCCTTATATAGAGTTTATCCCGCCGATGTTATGCAGGTTTTCGTGTTTGTTTTCTCAGGTTTAACAGGTTATTTTGGACAAGGAAATGTTTGTTGGATCAAGCTTATGGTGATGCATTAGTCATGGAGCTTCAACATTACCTTGGAAGAAGATCTAACCATGTTACTTCATTATCCACCGAGCGAATCAGGGGAGTATTTGATTTCATTCTTTTACTTTATGCTTTTACATCTTGTTATTTGAACATTGGGGACAATGTTCATCTTAAGTGTAAGTGGGGGGGGGGGGGGTAAAAGTACGATTAGAGAATGCTCTTACGCTTGATTTTTGTTTGTTTAATAGTAGATGTGTAATAAAACTGAGATAAATACCTGTTAGGGCAATTTTAGTGCCAAATTTAAAATTTTTTACAACATATAGGAGTGAAACTTTGATCTTAATGAGCGTCTCACGGATAGGAGTTATATGACTAGCACAAAAACCGTACCACTAAAAAATTTTCCACCCCCAAATATGTGAGGTTCGCCCCTAGAATTGGTAGGAAAAGCATTTATGCTATGATGTGTGTACCGGTAGCACTTAGATTCTAGAACTTGCGTTAGGACCATTCCGAGGCCACAAGTGAGACTACATTCGTGTAGTTAGATTTACTACATGATAAGAGGCATTAGGATTAACCCATTGTTTTACACCTGTGTTTTTGTTATAATTACATTGGCTACATTGGTCAAGTAATTCTCCCACACCCTTTGCGTTGTACTCATTTTTAGTACACGATACCCCTAGTACACCCCTCAGAGCCTATCTTTTCGTTTCGACCTTTAAGCATTTTACTTAAAGGAAGAATTTGTTACACCCCACTTAAATGTACACCCAAATCGCCTTAGCCTACCTTGTATGCACTCATTTTTAGTGCATTATTGTTACAACATTTGTTTAAACCCAAGTTAATTATCTAATTGATTACATGGTTGCTAAGTCGAGTCATATCCTTGTACATATTGTTTTGGGACGATTGAGACTCATGGGTAAAGTACTAGTGTAATGGAGTAATGGGGAAGAACAACATTTATTACCCCCATATGTGCTAAATATTTTAAAAGTACTCCAAGTTTTTCAATTATCTTAATTCGAGTCATTAGAATAGTTAATTGTAAAGTTATGTAAAAGTTCAAGTGTAAGGGGGATACAACCCCCCTACGATGTATTATTTTGGATGGTAGGGTGATGCGTGGGTTTTGCAACCTTACAACAGGTTTTACCTCTCGAGGGATCTCAAGAGGCTTACAACCCCACCAGGCAGTGTACCTGACCGATGTAGTATAGTGTAGTGGTAAGTACGGGGGATTGATCGTTCTCCACAGGGAATAGTGTTCGTTAGGTATGAAAGGCTACTCTAATTAGGTCTAAGGGTTGAGGACGATTCTTTTTATGTTTTTATAGTTTTTATGAAAGCAAGTAAAATCTCGGGTTTGAAGGAGTGGGCGGAATTAGTTGCTAGTCAACTAACCCAAATTACTACAAATGCAATAAAATAAATAACTGAAAATAAAATGTGGTGAGAAACTTATGTGTAGAGAAATGTGTTTACTTAGATTTCCTTACTCCCTAACTATCTTTTACCGGTTAATTAGTGTGTATTAGTTGCGTGGATGACGGGTGTATTCCTTAATATCATTCGTGGGGTGGCGTACTTACTTCCCCAAACTCTACAAGCTCCTACTTCACTCCTATGTCGAGCCGGCTAGGAAGCTCCTAACATGGGATCACTAGAATTCGCTTGTGCATTAAATACAACCATAAAAACCTTTAGTACGCGTTTGGTTCATGTTTCTTAAGACGTTCAAGCAAGTTACCGAATAGGAAGTTAGCCAGTTTTCTTAAGCCTAACATAGATAAACAATCATCCAATACAACTAACAACACACTAACAACCTATAATCAATAGCTAGGTTTCATTAGATCTAAGCAAACACAAGATAAATTTAGCCTAACATGTTAAACAAAAGACAAGCATAAGATAGAATCAAACAACACATAGACATATTGAATGATTAATTGATAACTTATCTTTCAATGAAACATGGAAGATCTCAAGGCAAAAAGCCCTGAAAAAGTAGCTAAAATCGTCTTAGGGTTTTATCCCAAAATTCCACACACTAAGCTCTCTCTAATGACAAAAAATTAGAAAACTATATATAGATTTTTGGATCTGACGGCGTCACCTTATGCATTGTGACGCCGTCACCTCGCCGCTTTTAGGGTTCCCGGGTGACCTTCTTGACGCCGTCCCTCTTTAGCTCTTCAAAAATCCATTCTGGCCTATCAAGGCTTGACGCCGTCGAACCTTGAACGTGACGCCGTCCCCTTATGATTTAAGCCGTGACGCCCTTTATCAAGTTAAAGCGTGACGCCGTCAGAATTCACATGCTATCTCACTGGCCCGTCATGAGTAAATTTCACATCCAACTTTTCTTGCCAAGGCATGACGCCGTCCGATGTTAATTGTGATGCCGTCAAGAGTAACTTTTAGCCGATTCTTGAGACTTTGCCGTTTTCTTCACTTTAATGCTCCAAAAACGTCCAAAATGCCTCCTTTTCCAGATTTCTCCTCAAAAGTACCTAAAATGACAAAAGGAACGATTTAGGGCAATATTTGATCAAATAAATACGATTTCGAGCTTAAATGACCCCTTAAAAGCGGTACACTTTTCGCCTCATCAAATACCCTTACACTTGAGATTTGCTTGTCCTCAAGCAAATGCGCTTTTATTCTAATCAAAATACAAGTTTGGGGTCATTTAATGCAAACATAAAAGTAATTACAACAAATAATCGTTCCACTTCAATCATAATAAGCACGGAGATTATAAACTAGCACCTCACAAGTAGTGTTTAGATACTCACATCTCTCAAGTGTCATCAAAATAAATCTCAAAAAATGAAAACGGATAATATCTCTCACTACCTGTCATAGCAAATAGATTACCATAGGCTTGGGAAAGGATCGAAAACCTCCTCCACTAGGCGTAAGCACCTAAGATAAACTATCAAAGAGGGCTTTTAAATGGGTTATAACGTTAGGTGTAGGGAAAAGGAAAACACGGTTTTGTTGGATACGGGATATTTTACTGGTGGCGAGTTAAAAATCTCGATCAATTACATGTACTATACAATGTTGCTAAGCCAAGACTAGACTCGATCTTAAGCTAGAAACGAAATAACAAAATAACAAAAACATAAAACAAACATAAAATGAAACGGGATGGTAGTCCGTATGTTTTTTCTATTTTTCATTTTCTCATTTTTTTGTGTTTTTCTTGATTGATTTTTTTTTTTTTTTTTTTTTTTTTTCATACACTTTTACCCTACCATCCAAAATAATACATCATAGGGGCATTGCATTCCCCTTACACTTGAATTTTTACATAACTTTACAAATACTAATCTAATGACTCGAATTAAGATAATTGAAAAACTTTGAGTACTTTTAAAACATTTAGCACATATGGGGGTAATAAATGATGTTCTTCCCCATTACTCCATTATACTAGTACTTTACCCATGAGTCCCAATCGTCCCAAAACAATATGTACAAGGATATGACTCGACTTAGCAACCATGTAATCAATTAGATAATTAACTTGGGTTTAAACAAATGTTGTCACAATAATGCACTAAAAATGAGTGCATACAAGGTAGGCTAAGGCGATTTGGGTGTACATTTTAGTGGGGTGTAACAAATTCTTCCTTTAAGTAAAATGCTTAAAGGTTGAAACGAAAAGATAGGCTCTGAGGGGTGTACTAGGGGTATCGTGTACTAAAAATGAGTACAACGCAAAGGGTGTAGGAGAATTACTTGACCAATGTAGCCAATGTAATTATAACAAAAACACAGGTGTAAAACAATGGGTTAATCCTAATGCCTCTTATCATGTAGTAAATCTAACTACACGAATGTAGTCTCACTTGTGGCCTTGGAATGGTCCTAACGCAAGTTCTAGAATCTAAGTGCTACCGGTACACACATCATAGCATAAATGCTTTTCCTACCAATTCTAGGGGCGAACCTCACATATTTGGGGTGGAAAATTTTTTAGTGGTACGGTTTTTTGTGCTAGTCATATAACTCCTATCCGTGAGACGCTCATTAAGATCAAAGTTTCACTCCTATATGTTGTAAAAAATTTTAAATTTGGCACTAAAATTACCCTAATCAAGTATTTATCTCAGTTTTATTACACATCTACTATTAAACAAACAAAAATCAAGCGCAATGGCATTCTCTAAAATCGTACTTTTACCCTCCCCTTACACTTAAGATGAACATTGTCCCCAATGTTCAAATAACAAGATGTAAAAGAAAAAAATAAAAGAATGAAATCAAATACTCCCCTGATTCGCTCGTTGGATAATGAAATTACACGGTTAAATCTTCTTCCAAGGTAATGTTGAAGCTCCATGACTAATGCATCGCCATAAGCTTGATTCCATAAACATCTCCTTGTCCAAAATAACCTGTTAAACCTGAGAAAACAAACACGAAAACCTGCATAACATCGGCGGGAAAAATCTATATATAAGGATATAATGCTTGTGGAATGATAATTTTGCAGATTCCTGGAGATTATAAGTTGGAGATTTTAATAAAAACTTTTTATGAAAACAAAACTTTCAAAAATTTCTGAAAATTAAATCTGACGCCGTCAGGTTATAACACCTGACGCCGTCAGAAATGACCTGACAAAAAATTTTATTTTAAGTTTCCGGAAAATTTCTGGAAAAACCTTTACCTTACTTCCTGGAAATCCTGCAAAACATAATTATGACTCGATACAAGCATTTGACTCAAACAATTACGAATATGTATGCTAATTTATTATTATTACGATTCATGTTCATATTGTGTTCTAATAAACCGATTTAGATTTCCCTTACACTTATCTTTTGCAAAATACCTTTATATGTAGTTAAGACGAAGTTAAAAACAAAATAAAGCATTTTCACAAATTACTTTTGAACATGAATCAATATTAATAAAAATTAAACACACATACGGAAACAAATAAAATCAAACAAACAAATAAATAAACACACAAAGCAAATAAAACAAATAAAGCTTGGGTTGCCTCCCAAGAAGCGCTTTTCTTTATTAACGAGTCTTGTAGCTAGACTCAAAGTCACGCTACCCTATATAAGTGAGCTCGTCATCGAGGACGTCTTTAGGGTTAAGCTTGGATTGAAGTTTCCTATTGGTCCGCTTAGTACGATATGTCTTTTCAAACTTCTCTCCATCCGGGTCATACAATGTCATCTTGATATGCCATGACCCATCTCCATCTTTGGGTGGTTTATCCCAATTCCACTTATGATCATCTTCCTCACAAATCCACTTATTCATTCCTAGGTTAATTGGCAAAACTCCTAGGAAATCAATCATCTTTCTAAAAACTAGAGAGTCTTCAAATGGATCCAATTCGGTGTCCCTAGCCAAGAGTTGTTCTACCGTATGTGTTCGGTTAACAAAGTCCTCTTCTAGGTAAAATGGGCGTTGGGGTCCTATGAAGTCTCTATCAATCCAAGGTCCATATCTAGATGGTCTCCTATTTAATTCTAACCAATGGGGTGTCGGTTCCTCACTAGTATCATAGGCGTGTTTCTTAACATCATAGATTGACCAAGTATCTCCTTCTCCTACCGCTATCTTAGATTCCTTACAATCAATCATAGCACTAGCGGTCGCCAAAAATCCTCTACCTATCAACAAGGGGCATGTAGGGTCGCTAACCATATCAAGGACGTGGAAATCGGCTAAAATGGTTAGTTTTCCAATGTGTACTAACACGTCCTTAACTACTCCAACCGGGTAAGCAACACTTCCATCCGCTAAGCCTATTATTACCTCGGTTTCTTCAAGTTTTCCAAGTTTTAGAGAGGTGTAGAGAGGTAACGGAAGTAGGTTAAGGCTTGATCCAAGATCGGCTAATGTATCATAAGCCTCCGAATTACCGATCTTGCAAGGTAGAACAAATAAGCCCGGATCATCTAATTTCTTAGGTAGCTTATTTTGAACAAAGGCGGTCCCTTTTTCGCCTAACTTGAGCTTCTTCTCATCCAACTCATCAACAACCGGACTTTCAAGGTGGAGCTCCTTAAATTCTTCGTCAAGGTTTTGAGTGGAAGGTGTTTCAACTATGTTGTTGACCAATTTGGATGTCATAACTTCTTGGTCATTTGGAACGATTTGGGTTTGTTTGAAACACGTGCTCATGGAATTGACCGAATAATATTGTGGACAAGAACTAGGGGACGAAACCGATGAAATAACGTTGACGTTTAGTTTCGGGTTCTTGACCGTGTTGCTAGGGAGTGCTCCCATTTCTCGGTCATTGAGGGCTTTCAACAAGGTGTCAATCTTATCGGTCATCTCGCTTTGTTTTTGTTTGAAATCGGCTTCAAACTTGGCTAAACGAGCTTCTTGAGATGCCATAAATTGAGACATCAATCCTTCAAAGTTATTGGTACTACCATTGCCGGAAGGATTGTTGTTGAAAGTACGGTTCGAGTTGGAACCACTTGATTGGAAACGATTAGGTGGGTTGGAAGAATTGGTTTGTTGTGAGTTTGGGTTTTGTTTCCACCTAAGGTTCGGGTGATTTTTCCATGAGGGGTTGTATGAATCACCATAAGGGTTTGGCTCGGGTTTGAAAGTGTACCACTTGTCTCCCGCTCCGTCGGTACGCGAGGATGCGTAGTCCACAAAAGCTTGTTCGGGGAGTTCCATGCAATCACGAGTGTCGTGGGGACCACTACATAATTCACATGAAGAAGTGATTTTGTTCACTTGGCTTGAAGGTTTAGGAGCCTCGTAGGATTTCATGAGAAACTTGACTTGGTCTTCAAGTTCTATGATCCTACGGTCGGAAGTGCTTGAATTGTTCAAAGGCAAAGATATTGCCTTGACCGTTTTATTCAAATCACGGGGATCACTCCAACTTTCGTTGTCATAAAGAGCAAGATCCTCTAGGAGAGCCCATGATTGTTCCGCACTTAGATCACGTAGCTTGCCACCGGCCGATTGGTCAATGGTTTACCTCGTGGAGAGATTGATATGGTCATAGAAGATTTGGACTTGGAGCCAAAGTTCTATGCCATGGTGAGGGACTTTTTGGAGTAAGTCCTTGAATCGAGTCCATGCCTCGTAGAGAGTTTCGCCTTGACGTTGTTGGAACATCAAGATATCATTCCTTAGCTTGGTAGTTCTTCCCGGTGGGAAAAACTGAGCAAGGAAACGAGTAGTGAGATCATCCCAAGAGGTGATGGATCCTGCGGGTTGACGTTCTAGCCACTGACTAGCTTGGTCCCGCAGAGAGAATTGGAAGAGACGCAATCGGGTCGTCTCTCGAGTGACAACATCAAGGTCTATAGAATCAACGATTTTAAGAAAGTCCTTGAGATGTTGATTAGGATCTTCAGAACGAAGTCCATGGAATGCGCATCCGCTTTGCACCAACCGGATGGTGTCGGATCGCAAGGGTGTGATATTGGCTCCTTGAGTGAGCTCAATGGTGTTTCGATAGCCATGGTGGCTAGGACGGGAATACTCTCCTAAAGTACGTTCTCTAGGAGGTGGTGGTGGTTGTTGTGGTGGTGGGTTGTGTGGGTTAAGGATATTACCATCTTCCATGATGTCGGATGGTATGGTTACGAACAAAGACACGAAGAAAATAGATAGCCTAAAGAAAACCTAGAAAAATAAAATAAAAATCTCACTAGAAAGGAATCTAGTGAGTAGACCTAATAGAAATAAAAATTCAACCTAAACAATAACTATTCCACGGCAGCGGCGCCAAAAACTTGATGCGTGGTTTTGTAACCTTACAACAGGTTTTACCTCTCGAGGGATCTCAAGAGGCTTACAACCCCACCAGGCAGTGTACCTGACCGATGTAGTATAGTGTAGTGGTAAGTACGGGGGATTGATCGTTCTCCACAGGGAATAGTGTTCGTTAGGTGTGAAAGGCTACTCTAATTAGGTCTAAGGGTTGAGGAAGATTCTTTTTATGTTTTTATAGTTTTTATGAAAGCAAGTAAAATCTCGGGTTTGAAGGAGTGGGCGGAATTAGTTGCTAGTCAACTAACCCAAATTACTACAAATGCAATAAAATAAATAACTGAAAATAAAATGTGGTGAGAAACTTATGTGTAGAGAAATGTGTTTACTTAGATTTCCTTACTCCCTAACTATCTTTTACCGGTTAATTAGTGTGTATTAGTTGCGTGGATGACGGGTGTATTCCTTAATATCATTCGTGGGGTGGCGTACTTACTTCCCCAAACTCTACAAGCTCCTACTTCACTCCTATGTCGAGCCGGCTAGGAAGCTCCTAACATGGGATCACTAGAATTCGCTTGTGCATTAAATACAACCATAAAAACCTTTAGTACGCGTTTGGTTCATGTTTCTTAAGACGTTCAAGCAAGTTACCGAATAGGAAGTTAGCCAGTTTTCTTAAGCCTAACATAGATAAACAATCATCCAATACAACTAACAACACACTAACAACCTATAATCAATAGCTAGGTTTCATTAGATCTAAGCAAACACAAGATAAATTTAGCCTAACATGTTAAACAAAAGACAAGCATAAGATAGAATCAAACAACACATAGACATATTGAATGATTAATTGATAACTTATCTTTCAATGAAACATGGAAGATCTCAAGGCAAAAAGCCCTGAAAAAGTAGCTAAAATCGTCTTAGGGTTTTATCCCAAAATTCCACACACTAAGCTCTCTCTAATGACAAAAAATTAGAAAACTATATATAGATTTTTGGATCTGACGGCGTCACCTTATGCATTGTGACGTCGTCACCTCGCCGCTTTTAGGGTTCCCGGGTGACCTTCTTGACGCCGTCCCTCTTTAGCTCTTCAAAAATCCATTCTGGCCTATCAAGGCTTGACGCCGTCGAACCTTGAACGTGACGCCGTCCCTTTATGATTTAAGCCGTGACGCCCTTAATCAAGTTAAAGCGTGACGCCGTCAGAATTCACATGCTATCTCACTGGCCCGTCATGAGTAAATTTCACATCCAACTTTTCTTGCCAAGGCATGACGCCGTCCCATGTTAATTGTGACGCCGTCAAGAGTAACTTTTAGCCGATTCTTGAGACTTTGCCGTTTTCTTCACTTTAATTCTCCAAAAACGTCCAAAATGCCTCCTTTTCCAGATTTCTCCTCAAAAGTACCTAAAATGACAAAAGGAACGATTTAGGGCAATATTTGATCAAATAAATACGATTTCGGGCTTAAATGACCCCTTAAAAGCGGTACACTTTTCGCCTCATCATAGGGCAAAAGTGTATGCACAAAAAAAAATCAAGAAAAAAAAAAAAAAAAAAAAAAAAAAAAATAGAAAAAACATACGGACTACCACCCCGTTTCATTTTATGTTTATTTTATGTTTTTGTTATTTTCTTTCATTAGCTTAAATCGAGTCGAGTCTTGGCTTAGCAACATTGTATAGTACATGTAATTAATCAAAGATCTTTAACTCGCCACCAGTAAAATATCCTTTATCCAACAAAACTGTGTTCATCATATCCCTACACCTAACGTTATAACCCGTTTAAAAGCCCTCTTTGATAGTTTATCTTAGGTGCTTACGCCTAGTGGGGGAGGTTTTCGATCCTTTCCCAAGCCTATGGTAATCTATTTGCTATGACAGGTAGTGAGAGATATTATCCGTTTTCATTTATGAGATTTATTTTGATGACACTTGAGAGATGTGAGTATCTAAACACTACTTGTGAGGTGCTAGTTTATAATCTCCGTGCTTATTATGATTAAAGTGGAACGACTATTTGTTGCAATTACTTTTATATTAGCATTAAATGACCCCTAACTTGTATTTTGATTAGAATAAAAGCGCATTTGCTTGAGGACAAGCAAATCTCAAGTGTAAGGGTATTTGATGAAGCGAAAAGTGTACCGCTTTTAGGGGGTCATTTAAGCCCTAAATCGTATTTATTTGATCAAATATTGCCCTAAATCGTTCCTTTTGTCATTTTAGGTACTTTTGAGAAGAAATCTGGAAAAGGAAGCATTTTGGACGTTTTTGGAGCATAAAAGTGAAGAAAACGACAAAGTCTCAAAATCGGCTAAAAAGTACCTTTGACGGCGTCAGGAATTTCCCCAGACGGCGTCATGGCTTGGCAAGAAAAAGGTGGATATGAAAATTACTCATGATAAGCCAGAGAATTTTGCATGAAAAATCTGACGGCGTCACCCTTTAATCTGATCAAGGTCGTCACGACTTAATTTAAAGAGGGACGGCGTCAAGTTTATTTCTGACGGCGTCGAGCTTTGATAAGCCAGAACGGATTTTGGAGGTCTAAAGAGGGACGGCGTCAGGAAGGCCATCCGGGAACCCTAAAAGCGGCGAGGTGACGGCGTCAGAATCTACAACGTGACGCCGTCAGCCCTTAATCTCTATATATAGTTTTGCAATTTTTTGTCATTAGTGTGGAACTTTGTGTGGGAGGAAACCCTAAGACGATTTTAGCAGCTTTTTCAAGGCTTTTTGCCTTGAGATCTTCCATGTTACATTGAAGATAAGTTATCAATTAATCATTCAATATGTCTATGTGTTGTTTGATTCTATCTTGTTCTTGTCTTTTGTTTAACATGCTAGGCTAGGTTTTCTTTGTGTTTGCTTAGATCTAATGAAACCTAGCTATTGATTATTGGTTATTAGTGTGTTATTAGTTGTATTGGATGATTGTTCATATATGTTAGGCTTAAGAAAACTGGCTAACTTCCTATTCGGTAACTTGCTTGAACGTCTTAAGAAACATGAACCAATGCGTACTAAGGTTTTTATGGTTGTATTTAATGCATGAGTGAATTCTAGTGATCCCATGTTAGGAGCTTCTTAGCCGGCTCGACATAGGAGTGAAGTAGGAGCTTATAGAGTTGGGGAAGTACGTACGCTACCCCACGATTGGTATTAAGGAATACACCCGTCATCCACGCAATTAATACACACTAATCAACCGGTAAAAGATAGTTAGGGAGTAAGGAAATCTAAGTAAACAAATTTCTCTCCATATAAGTTTCACCACATTTTCATTTTCTGTTATTTTATTTTATTTGCATTCGTAGTAACTTGGGTTAGTTGACTAGCAACTAATTCCGCCCACTCTTTCAAACCCGAGATTTTACTTTCTTTCATAAAAATATAAAAAATACAAAAAAGAATCTTCCCTCACCCTTAGACCTATTAGAGTAGTTTTTCATACCTAACGAACACTATTCCCTGTGGAGAACGATCAATCCCCCGTACTTACCACTACACTATACTACATCGGTCAGGTACACTGCCTGGTGGGGTTGTAAGCCTCTTGAGATCCCTCGAGAGGTAAAACCTGTTGTAAGGTTGCAAAACCACGCATCATTATTATTATGCTAAATCAGTGGCAAATAATCTCATCTATATTATGAATCAAATATATTCGACATGTAGTTCGGTGAATAATTAGTGACCATCTACCTCGTCACTAATGCTTTGCGAATGACCAAAAATCAGTGACGAAGGATTATGTGGTCACTAAATGGCCTAAATAGTGACCAAAATAAAAGTGGTCACTAAATTCTCGTCATTAAACACACTTTTTCTTGTAGTGAGGTAGCCGTCATGGAAATGGCGGAATGTTGTCTATTCTTTAATAAAAATGGATTTTTAATCATGCATGAAACGTTGTCTATTCTTAAATAATTAATTTAAATAATTTATGAGTAATCTAAAATTATTTTTAAAAACATAATAATTCAAACCTATAGGACGAGTTTAGTGACCACTTGTCGTCGCTATCAGTTTGGCACGAAAATTTCCCTCCATCGGCAAATATAATTTTGAATTTTGACTATTTTTTTCGTCCTCACACTTATACCGACTACATGTTGTCGCTATAAGTCATAGTCAAAGTCAAACATTTTACATGCACTCGTTTTGTCGTGTCGCTAACCTTTAGCAACGACACTGTCATCGCTAAAGGTTTTGGAATCGTCGCTAAAAGTTTTGGTCAAAGACGGGGCCAAGAAAGTTGGTTTTTTGTCGTTTAGTGGGCCTTTAGCGACGATATCTGACGTTGCTATAGGTGGGCGTCACAAGAAGTGGAAATAGGCGTAGTGTAACCCTGCAAAAGATTAAGAACAAGTGAGTCAATGTTACAAATTTGTTGTGTTTTTTTTTTTTTTTTTTTTTTTTTTTTTTTTTTTTTTCCTGGAACGTCTAGAATTATTTTAGTAAAGCTAATATATCATTGATAAGATGATGGAAAATTGCACATCTATACTATCTAAAGATTCAAGTGCTTAATTAAATATGGAAGAGTGATTGTGCATAGAATCATGTACGGTACAAGGTAGTTTAAGCTACATCTATACTATATGAATCATAGGTATTAACCAAAACATAATTGAATGCAATTACATTAAACGCAGGATAGTATACGAACCATCTCATCTTTTCAGTTGCTCACAAGTAATTAACAACAAGTCTTTAAATGTGACTTTTCATATGAGTTTTGATGAGTATAAATAACAACATATCTCAGTCCATCCCCATCTCCATTTCCGTTCAACCTCACCTCAGTCAATATCAAGTCCAAAAGCCAAATACATAAACGAGATAGATTAACAAGAACATCAAAGCCAACCCACAACTTACAAATCCAACATATATCCTACACTATGACACAACCAATAGAGCCTCACCATTCACTCTTCAACAATCATTTAACCACAACAAGACACGAAAAAGGACAACAAGATCTCAAATTATTTTTCTTTCGTGTCTCACCATATCTTTTTAGACATCAAAATCATAAACACGAAGAAAAAAATTGATCATCATCGATAATATTAAACGAAATATACGAAAGATCTCAGATTTAATTCGTGTTATTCAATGAAACATCTGACCACTAAAGGTCAAACACACGAAATCTATCATCACTGATTTTACTTGAAGCCTAGCTTCATTATAAATATCCGAACACAAACGATAAGTGAGATAACAATTATGTCATCCACTGTTCTTGGTTCGTTCAAATGAAACACATAACTAACAATTAAACCCTACCCGAGACCCAAAAATGGATCTTGAAGACTTCGTCTTGATTTCTTGATCCGGATTGAGCATCAAATGAAGATATAGGTTGGGTATGGTTCAGTTTGTGTTTGATTCGGATTGATCAAGTTATGATGATGGAGATGAGATGAATGAGTTTTGATGATGATGAGATCGATTGGTGATGTTGATGATTTGTGTGTTGAAGATCTGTTTTGGATCTGATTTGGAGAGAGGATACGAAATGGGGGCGGATAACAAATGATATGTGTTTTAGGGTTAGGGGTCCTTATCAATACCTGTTATAACATTGTGTAGGATCGGGTTAATGGGCAGACACGCATTGGGCTTCACTCTTTGTTAATGTTGTAATGTACGTATCGGTAAAAGATATATTGGGTGACTTTGTGGATCCACATATTATTTAATTCCAGCTCATAGCACATTATTAAAATAAGAGCCCATGTGATATTATAAGTATATATTAAGGGAGCTAGAAAACGCGGTCGTTTTGCGTCTGGGTTTCCCGCCATTTTTTTTGGGCTTACTTTGGCCCGGTGAATCTTGCCCAATCATCTTCACATATACCCATACCCAGTACCCACCTTATTATTATATGAGGTAGTTGCAAGAACAAGCTAGAACAACACCGAACAATCTCAAGCCACACAAATAGTTGCCATCTTTTCGCTGATCGGCTAACATATGCTCAAGATATCTCTTTTCAACTATGTAAGTTTTTTTATTTGTATTCTTTATTTTTACTCTTTATGCTTTAGTTTTGGTTAACTCATGATTTATTTGAGGTATTTTTTTTAGTTTTAATTTTTTTTTTCAAATTAGGGTTTCGTTGTTTTGGGGGTTTTGTTCATTTGGGGGTTTCGTTGATTTGGGGATATGCCAATTGTTAACATACTATTATTTTCTTCTTTATTGTAGAGAGCCTGGTATTGGTCATGGGTTGTGGAATTTGTGGATATCCTGAAGCTTCTACACTCCTCTGAAGATCTTAGGCAGTCGGCGGCGACGTATGCTTTGATACATCACCGAAAATCAGGTAAAATGATTAGGGCTTCAATTTTGGGGGTTCTTTGTACCCGCGTTTATACTCGCTTTTGTTGATCTGCTGTATCAAACCCTAGATCCAAAATTGTTGACGATTATGTTTAGGGTTTTGACATAATTTGTTGCTGCCGTCGTTTTCGACGACTATTGTGAGTACCAATCTATTACTTGGTGCTGTTTCTTTGTATGTGATAATGTTTGATTGTTGATAATGTTTGATTGTTGATGGATGTTTACTGTATTGCTGTTTGATACTGTTTTTTTACTATAGGTGATGTTTCTTGCTGTGTGATAATCTTATTGTCAGTTGATGCGGGTTTTTTTTACTTCATCAGGTTTTTTTTTTTTTTTTTTTTTTTTTTTTTTTTTTGCTGTTTATTTGTTTTCATTATTTGGCTGATTTTTTTTTTCTTTTGTAATTGATTAGGTGTTTGTTTCGTAAGAAATCTTTGTTTTCATTATGTAGCTGATTTTTTTTTTAGCTGATTAGGTTTTGTTTGTGTTACCAATGTTTGTTTTGATTATTATTTCACCAAAATCTTTGTTTTGATTAACTGTTACTTACCTGTTGTTACTTGATTCGTGATTGCTACTTAACTGATAAATGTTGAGTATGAAACTATTACAGTGTGGTTGATGGCTGTGACTGACGATTTATTACTTCGTGATGTTTCTTCGTATGTGATAATGTTATTGTTACTTGATTTTTCATTGTTGATGAATGTTTAGTGTATTGCTGTTTGATACTGTTTTTTTACTATACGTGATGTTCCTTCCTGTGTGATAATGTTATTGTCATATCCTACGCCACATTATATATATAGTTTTTCCTGTTTGTTTGTACTTTTTGTTGATTGATGTTCTTTTCTAATGTCGGGCTAATAGTGGCTGCTGTGATTGTGGTTGCAGTCATAGCTTCTACGCTGTGTAATAGCATAATAGGCATCGGATGGCATGCTTTAAAAAGTTATGCAACCATGCTTATTGCATATACATGCGACTTCTGGAAAATTCTAATAGAAGCTATTGGCGAGGCAATTGTGTTTGTGGTTGCAGTCGCAGCTTCTAAGCTGTGTAATAGCATAATAGGCATCGGATGGCATGCTTTAAAAACGTATGCAACCATGCTTATTGCATTTGTCGGCAACCCAACCAAGATTGTGCCTATGGCCATGGACGTTGCTTTATTCAGTTACTTTGCTGCCTGTGTAACCCATTGCTGCAAGGCTGTGATGAATCTGTGCACTTGGTTAAAGAAGTGGATTCCTGATGTGTCAGGTATGTTCACTTCTTATGATTATTCAAATAGCGTGATGGCACTCCTACTATTGTGCAACCGCTTTTGCTTTACAGATCTGAGCCAGTATTTTCAAGTGCTTTTGCACGTGACTGCATCAGCCAATGATGAATCTGTAATCTGAGTAAACTTTCGTGGCTCTTGGCAAGGCAATCTTTTAGATTTGCAACTGGCCTCGGATTCAGTGTTTACAGATATCAGCCTCATTATAATAATAAGTATTATAATGTACCGTCGAAAACGACGACGTTTTTGATGTTGGGCTTCCCGCCTTTTTTTGTGGGCTTCTGCTCCGTGTCTTATTCGGCCCATTCATGCCTTTCGTTTTCTGGCCTTCTGCTTAGTGTCTCCTTTGGTCCATTCGTTGTGCCTATATTCTTGACCAATATATTGTTTTGATTTTTTTTAATGAAGAAATTGGATACTGAAATGTGAGAAAATATCAGTGATGGATGTACCGACACCAGTTATTCACGCGGCTACCATTGCATGGTGTCTGCATCCATCATTGATATTTTCTTAACATTTTCTTAAATGTCCATGCGTTATGCACTCAACTGTTCTGACTCTGCTATCAGGACACAGGGTATATATGTACTTTTGTTTTAATCTAATCTACAGTGGCTGTGATGAATCTGTGCGCTCGGTAAAAGAAGCAGATTCCTCATGTGTCATGTATGTTCAGATGGCGTGATGGCACTCCTACTATCGTGCAACCGCTTTTGTTTAGACACATGGCAAGATTATGCGTTTCTTAATGATATAGCCTTTACAGATCTGAGCCTCTATTTCCAATTGTTTTTGTACATAACTGTATCAGCCAATGATGAATATGTAATCTGAATAAACTTTCCTGGCTCTTGGCAAGGCAATCTTTTAGATTTGCAACCGGGCTTGGATTGAGTGTTTACAGATCTGAGCCTGATACTATATTTGGACGCCACATTATACACACATATATATATACTCCAGTAACGATAAGAAGCTGGACACTGAAAAGTGAGAAAATAAGCGGTTTCTTATTGTTGACCATCCTATTCATCCTCACTCAGGGCAAAACGACGTAGTTTTGAGTCTCCCTTAATATATACTTATAATATCACAAATTTCTGGCTCTTCACGCTTGCCAATTCAGGTTGCTCACCTAAAGCCAAAATCAATTTAGGTGCGTGGTTAACTTTACCTTCAGAATTAGGGAATATCTTACCTACTTATCTGTGGTTCAAAGCTAACATTGATGTTGTTTCCATTGTGCCAGGGAGATTTTTATATTGCCGTTGCAAATGATCATATTTGCAGCTATGGCAGGGCAAATTATTATATTTGCAGCCATAGCGGGCCAAATGATTAGATTTGCTGCCATGGATTGCATCTATGCTTATGGTGCGATTGGTTGACACCTGCTTTGTTGATGTTTCTTTGTGTTTGCTGATGCTGTGTTGCATTCGGTTTCACGAGGCAACGATGAGTCTAGGGGTGGGGAGGACTATAGATGAGGCCGTTTGCATTTGGCGCGACAAGACAACTTGCTAAAGTTGCAGCCATGAAAAATGTTCTATCTCATTATTTCGCTCCACTGATTATTAGAAACTGTGATGGATCTCTGCACATATGACTAAAGTTGTGATTGTCCGCGCATTGGCAAGGCAAATCAGTAGATTTGCAGCCATCGCGGATGTTTACACTTTTTTCGCTTCCCACCCTGTCTGAGCCTCATAAACATTTTTGTCTGATTTTCCATGTTCTTGAAGGTTGACCTCCTATTGCAAATACGTTAGAAACCGTTTTAACTGCTGATGATTTTGGGATTACTGAATTAGGTTAGCTTCAAATATAAAGCACTATAAAAAATTCCATAATTTGTGGTTTTCCTTTTTAATGAAATAACTGCTATATTCCCGAACCTTCGGCATTCAGCTTCATTCATCCACATCCACATCCACTCGAACCCACAAATTCATCATTGCAGATATATTACGATATCCAGAAATGAGCGGATCTATCATCAGACCCTCTCACACATCTATTTACCACAGCCTTTGGTATGTGCTTTTATCCGATTCGGATTTTTTTATGTTGGTATGGATTGCAATTGTGATAATATCTAATTAGGCGTTGGTGTGGTTTAATTTTATTTAATTTATAATTTTAATATTTTTTTCCTGTTATGCAGATTGAGGTACGATGATGAAACCCTAGCATATCCCACAAATTCCACAACCCACAAACCACAAACACAAAACAGAGACACCCGCAAATGATCGGCTCAACAAGATCAGTAAGTTTTTAATATTGTTTTTATAAAGATTGGGTTTTTATACTTTGGATTTAAAAATCCACAATGGGTTTTCTATAAACATGAAAAATTTGTATTGTTTGGGTTTAAAACACATGACTTATAATTTCTGGGTTTTGTGTAAAATGAAACCCCAGTTGCTTTGTTGATATAAATAGCAGCCGATGATGATACTACTAAATTTGTGCGTTTGTTATTGATCATATTGAGTTAAAGAGGCCCGTATCTTGGCAGGACAACACCTCAAGCTTGGTCTTTGCAGCCATGGCGGGTAAGTTATTCATCGTATTGGGTAAAATAAGTTGCAATTGGTGTTATTCATTTGATCCTGACCTCAGACTTCGATAATGCTACAATAACCAGCCGAAGATAAGTATCATTCAAATTCAAATATTGCAACCGTTTTTTGCTTTTTTACCTTACTGACATCTTTTCCTCTATACAGTAAATATGACACTATGGAGAAGCATAGATTCGATGCATGGAGAAGCTCAGGTTCGATGCTATGAAAACACCTTCCAAAGCTTTATAGTGGTCAGCAGTTACAAAGCTCAAATATTATTTTTTGATTTTTAATCATGTACCATTGCCTTTTGTTGCGACGTATGTGCATTGCTTATTGCTAGATGTTGACTTATGTTACTATTATTATATGGATCATCCGTTCCACAATATGATGAGAACGTACGTCATAGCGGATTGCTTTGTTTTTAGATATCTAAAATTAAGAAACCCGCTGTGACTTGCGTTGTCCTCATTTTGTTGAACCGGTGATGCATACAATAATAGTAACATAAGCAAGGACCCTGTAGTAAACTATGTTGGCTAACAACATGATTAGATTTTGAAAGATTCGTGCCAAATAAAATAGGATGGTGTCATGGGTTATTTGGTGCAAATACCCTTTTACGCAGCACCCTATTTCATTTGCCACTGATCTTTCTAAATTTAATCACGTTGTTGGTTTGGAACATCCAATATTCCAAACACAAAAGACATTGGCACATGATACTGATATTTGCTGTTTTATGTCTTGCATTAACTTTTTTTACGCATGTTTGTGTGTCCATTTATGTAAAAGCTTACGCTCAGGAACATGCTTGAATTCCAAAAAGTCGCTTGCTGCACCATCCTCTTGAGCAAGAACTTTTGTAGATTTGTACACACAAACATGCGGGTATCAATGATTAAAAAAAAATATTTGGTCGTGCCTCTGAATCTGAATTATGGGACGACCTACGTATGAACTGAAATAGCTTACTATGCGTTATCCTATTTTGTTTCCTAACGATCTCCCTCTGACTTCAGATCCATAAGGCATTGGCATTCCAAAAGTTTACTTATACGTATTCTGTAAGAATACCATACACGATGCATGAAATGCAAACGATAAAGTTTTTGCATTCAAAGATGGTATAAGAGATGAGAAAAGCCTAACGTGTTTGTTAAGAAAAAGATGTGTCACAGATTTTTATTTTTAGCATACGCTTTAGGGTTTTTGTTATCTCCTCTACCATCTTTGAATGCAAAAAAATTAACGAGTGCTTTTTAAAAAGAAAATACAAAGTTACATTATATTCTACTTAACACTGCTTGGACGACGAACAAATTGTCTGGTACGTTTGTTATTCTCAATTGTTCATACCTGCCTCCTCTTTTCCTTTGTGAAGAGCAAATTACATGTATAAATCCGTAGGATCTTATAGTGCATTAAACCTGTTATTGTAGATTGACAATTATAAACCCGGCTAAATATGAAGATAGAGACAATTAGTTCCCAGACTAACAGATTGGGCTATCGGCCGGTATCAGTTCAAGTCATTTGATCATGATGGTATGTTTTTTTTATTTTTTTATCTGAAATTCTTGATTGCAAATGGTTAACATGATACAGTTGTAACGCCCCGTACCCATTTAGACCAAAATTTAAAACTTTTAGAGCGGAAATGACGCACTTTTACGGACATATGATTACTCTTTTGACCACTGACAAAATTATATAAACTTTTAGCCCTTGAGACTATTTTTAAATGAAAGTACATTAAGGAGATGCGCCGTATCTACCTCAAAATGCTGCACAGAACAGAACCTACTGTCCCATTTTTCAGTTTCGTTAACTCCGGCCGAAATTCAGATTCAGAGGCACGCCCAAATATTTTTTTATTTTTAGAAAGACTATCTATGCTTCTTTTATACTTCCATTCTTTTTCTTAAAAGCCTCATTTCTATATGTCATAGCATTTACTATTATTATTATTATTGTTGTTCTTACTCTTATTGTTATTTATTATTATAGCTTGCAACCAGCAGCAGTCAAAGATGCAATTAACAGAACCAGCAAAAGATAAGTCATGCCATAATTTTCATGTTTTAGTAAATTTTTCCATTCCTGCTTCGTAACACATTCTCTCTAACCAACAGATTGAACCCTGCAACGTAAACTTCTTCAATTTAATTTCACAGGTAACTTCTTACTCTTTTCATTCTTTGGATTATCAGCTTTTTCTTTTAACCTATACTAATTTTCAAAAGTTTATTGTTGTAATGGTTATATTGTATCAGTTTCAAACAGACATATAACCATTATCAAAAGCATTTAAATATACTAAACAGATAAGTGCTTCTTACAAAAGAAAAAATTGTGCTGTTGCTATATTTCAATAACATGTTATTATTTTTGATGAAATTAAAATCATGGGGTATTGTTTGGCTGCCGACAACAAAACCTACACTCTTTACTTGCATATTTATAGTTCAGATTCATAGATACGGACCAAGTGAGAGCAGTGTAGGTGAGTACCCCTTGCCTGCACTGCCTTCTCTCATCAGCATCTACTATGAATTTAAAACTTATATCTGTAGTTTTTTTTGGTCGACAGGCAAGTGATACCCCATCGTTTTCATTTACTACACGTATACTTAATCTAAAGTTCAGTTTAGTCTCTGATAAATGCTTTATACATGCATCCAGTAAATACACATACTTTGCAGCAGGTAGCTGAAGTTCCTGGAGTGGTCGTCTCATTCGAAGTTGGCACATAATTTTTTGAACATTCGTATTTAACAGCGTGGCTGCAATGTAAGGTGTAACTTACGTCTTCCTTACTTTTACTAAACACTTCACCTTTGTTTATTTTTTGCCCTTCTTTTCACAGTTGAATTTCATCCTGTTGCTACTGTCATTCGTCAAACATTTGCCAGTCCTGTATCAAGTGTTAGGCAGACGACACCTCGCACAACACAAAGGCATCCGGCTGGAATAACACCTGCTACTATCCTTGATTATGTCTTCTTTATATGTGAGTCTTTCTTTCTGCTTTTCTTACGTGTCCTTAGGGCCATGTAACAGATTTTGTATGTTGCATCAGTTTTTTGTATATATGCTTCTGTTTCTTATGAATCTTTCACTTTCCATACCAAAATGAAAGAAAGTCAACCTATTCCTGCAATTGCAGTCAGTCTCGCTACCCCCTACTTGCTCATTTGCAATGACTACCACAAGAAACTAGCCCCTATCTTAGGATTTTTTTTTCTGCAGGTTATACCTTCTTCAATCATTAAACATCATTGCCCATAACAAAAAATAGCTTTAATGGAATGCTTATAGTTAACTTTGGAAAACCTCAATATAAGCAGATATCTTAATACTCTCATCTAACCATCTTTTTATAGGTCATGAAATACGACAGACTTCCAAGTGCAATGACTGCAAAATATACCGATAACTTGCACTGGCCTTAAAGATGATCTAGAAAAAGAAGCAGCTTCGATTGGTAAAAGAACAAAGCAGCAACAATTTTAGCGGGACCATAAAAGTTACTAATGTTATGGCTTATTATTGGTGTTGCTTATGTATTAGGACCGTACAAGCTTTTGCTTTTGTAAATTAAAGAGATCTGCTTTGATAGCCTTTTTTACATTTTTTTTATCACGTGAAACTATGAAGGAATCGCTTCCCCGCCGCAATGCGTGGATGAGACCGACCTTCATCTAAGACTAAAAAAACGTTAAGCAAAATGCCCTGCATACAAATGCAAAAATACCTCGCCAGGCCGCATCGCGGCCGGCCGACGCCAATCTTGTTTTTTTAAAGCCTCGATCACACCTACCTCTTGCTTTTTAATTCTATATTCGACCACCAAGAGAAAAGTACCATTACTTTCATCTTTACACATCAAATTCCATCTATATGGTCAGTAACATGGGCAAGAGGAATCATAGTGTCTCCCAAGCTTTAAGCAAATCACAAAATCCTATTCTTTCGGTTTTGATATAAACGAAAGACATAACCTCATTTTCACTAATCTAAAACTATCACAATACTATACAAAGCTTCTATAACTCAGTTTCATCAAAGCCTTGAAGGCCAGAGAAGCCAAGAAACGATCGGGGTAATTGTTTTGTCTCGAACGAGATATATTTAGTTTTATACGAGTAGTATTTGAGCGAGTAAAACTTTCATAGGACTATTTAATACATCACACGATTAGTTTTTTTTTTTTTTTTTTTTTTTTTTTTTTTTATGTTTTCATCTAATGAATTATCACTATTATCACTAACATTTGTATTCGAATTTCATACAGGAAATGGATTTATAAAGGTGGCAATAGAGGATAATGGAAATTATACCTCATATGATATTCGGTGAACTAATGGTGTTTACAAAAATTGTGTTGTTAGATCAAATTCTGCAACAAATGATTTTAATGCAATACGATAAGTTCATACTACAGTTGGACATGTACTTCATATTTACAATGAATGAAAAGTTGAGATTATGTTCTTTGCTTAGTTTTAATTTCTTACGAAAAGACTCATTATTTATTAATGTTAATTAGTATTTATGTTTCCCTTTCGTATAATTGATTTGAAGTATACATGTTTTGAAAATTATGATCAATTTAAAAGAACACGGTTATTACTATAAATCAATTTCAGTGAGTAAATGATTGTTTTTGTTAAGGATCAATAAAGATCAACTATGTAACTTGCAAAAGAAAAAAAAAAATATATGATAACCCACTTAAAAATAGAAGAGTTCCAATGTAATTCTACTTAGTACACATTTACATATTTATGATTCGTTATATGAACCTTATGAATAGAAAACATTAGTACACATTTCTTCAAAAAACTTAAGTTTTATATATAGATGATTTTAAAACATAAGCAAAATTAGTTCAGATTTTTATCGGAAGACAAAACCCATGCATCACAATTTTTTTTTAAACGATGATTTTTTTTCACACATATACTACCTATCTCATAATGTATTTCACAAATTTCTTAAGCGAGACTTGAATCCACAATTTCTAGGTTGGTGGGGAACTTACATACCACTAGACCAAAGGGCTTGGGTGACTAAACTACAAGGAAATTTTGATTGTTTAATTTATAAATAGATCAATTCAATTAAAATAACATCATATTTACACAACAAACATTTACTTACGACATATTCCTAATAAAAATGCTACAAATAAATCCGCAAAAACCAATCTACGTTAAGATGTTTATAAACAGAAATTTTAACTTTTTTAGGTTACAAACACCTAATTAGTACCGACCATTACGCTATAACATATTGCAAAAAAACCTCTTCACATGTACTCTTTTAAAGTGAAGTAAATATTTTAAATAGTGTAAACCTAATTAGTACCAACCATTAAGCTATGAACACTTGGATACAATTGGTGCAACGCACTATAAACTTTTACTGATCTAGGTCCAAAATAAATCAATAATAAGTTACCGAAATATTATTTTATCAAATAAATTCACAATTCAAGCCATAATCATCAATTATTGCCCAGGAAGATGAAGTGAAAGAGGAATATGAATTATTTGCTTTGCTTGAAATAAATGTTAAGTCTTAATGGTTTAGATAGCTTACAACTTTTCAGTTGCCTAAAACTTTTCAACTAGATTGCAGTACGAACCCACAACAAATATCTCCATTACCAAGCAGAAAGAAAGAAACGATCTATCTTTTGGTGAAATGAGATGGCTACAAGTAGTTTTGAGGGAGGCGTGTGATTTCGTAAAAGGTGGAGTAGGGTTTGTTTAGTGTCGAATACTTGAATTGGGTTTTCAAAACTAAAACCTACTTAGACGAGAGTTTTAATGTTTGTAAATTGGGCCTTTAATGACATATAAACCCATTAGATATTGGAGAATAAGTGAATAACTAGCTTTGTTGTATACGTATATGCATATACGAGTAATGAAGTATTGGCAATTTTGTATACTTTGATTTGTATACTAAACCGATCAGATTAAGATTTAAAAATTTACTTTTGTAGAAATTGTATTGTTATAACAAACATACAAACATTACGCGAAAACACTTAGATACCAAGTTTGTGCGTAGCACGGGTTCTGAATGCCTCGCTTGAAAAAACATACACTTTTGTTTCTCAATAAATGTACATATTAGAAGAAAAAAGTCTCTTCACGTATACTCTTTTAATGTGAAGAAAATAACTTAAATACTGGAATGCCCTTTACGTGAGATGTCGCATCAATTACAATGTTATCGAATCGTGATATTTGATCAAAGTACATTTCTTTTGAATATACAAGTTATACGTTGTTATATATTTTAGACTCAAGAAAAAAGTCTCTTCACGTATACTCTTTTAATGTGAAGAAAATAACTTAAATACTGGAATGCCCTTTACGTGAGATATCACATCAATTACAATGTTATCGAATCGTGATATTTGATCAAAGTACATTTCTTTTGAATATACAAGTTATACGTTGTTATATATTTTAGACTCACCATCATGTTAACAAGTCAACAAATTATTATAACATTGCGCAATGAACATCAAGATACAATTCGTGCAACGCACGGGTTTTTCACGCCTCGTTATATTAAAAAGTATAAAGGCAATAAATTAAGATACAATTAGTATTAAATATTGTTGTAAGTGTGTAATTGGCTCCATGTGATGTGTGAGACGTGGATGTTGGGATCCTACGTGTTCATGAGACACGTGTGGAGTCCTTTTGACCAAGTGTGTCAAACCTTGTTATGGTACGTGTCTGCATGCAACTCAACTTGATGAATCATAAAAGTCACATGTTACATGTATATGGTATTTTGACTTAATTTTATGCTACATATATAATAAATGCATTAATTAACTGTTACGTGGGCTAAGTAGGTGGTACGTGTATATATAATTATATAAGTCCATACACATTGGCTATGAAGAGTGTGAATCATATCAGGCATCAAATATAGTAACTAGCTTTGTCTGAACTAATTAAAAGTTATGGCTTCAAAAATAAGCAATGAGACGGAATGTTCGGTGGAGGAGGTGTCGTTGGTTGTGCCTGAAACCGACGACCCTTCACTGCCTGTGCTGACATTTCGAGCATGGACACTTGGTGTGGCTTCATGCTCCCTTTTGATATTCCTAAACACTTTCTTCGTATACCGAACACAGCCTTTAACCATATCTGCTATTCTTATGCAAATAGCTGTGTTGCCAATTGGTAAGTTCATGGCTGCCACTTTGCCCACCAAAGATATTCATTTCATGGGTTATCGTTTTAGCCTGAACCCGGGTCCATTCAACATGAAGGAGCACGTGATCATCACGGTGTTTGCAAACTGCGGGGTGTCAATGGGTGGAGGTGATGCATATTCTATCGGTGCTATTACGGTTATGAAAGCTTATTATAGACAGATCGAGCTTGAATTTCATTTGTGCCTTGCTCATTGTCTTGACAACTCAGGTAACATTTTTTTTTTTTTTTTTTTTTAATAGTTTATATATATTAAGTAAAATGTATTATTTAGTGACTTAATGATGGATATGACATTGTTGCAGATTGTAGGATATGGATGGGCAGGGATGTTGAGGAGGTACTTAGTTGATCCTGTTGAAATGTGGTGGCCTGCAAACCTTGCTCAGGTTTCGCTCTTCAGGTATATATCTAGCTACCTTGTTCAATTCAGTCTAATATGCATGTGTTGTTGTTCTGAAAAGTTTTCGACTGTTGTTGTTGGGATGGGCAGAGCACTGCATGAGAAGGAGAACAATGTTTACAGGTCTTTGAATCTTGATATCTCCATATCTCCAAGATCGATATGATCAAACAACATCATGTGTATAATCATACAAGAATCAATAAAAAGAAAAACAAGGAAGATTGGGTTTTGAACCCTTGTATAATCTGATATAAAATGGAAAGGGTTAATGTTGATTACAGAATTTGGTCCTATATATACTAAATGAAAAGGTGTGATGAATCATTGTGATGGTTCACCAAAAGTCATGCCTTTTCAATAAGTAACTGCCATATTTGACAGGTCATTGATCCTACACATTCAACCTTATTGGTCGAATACAAATGTCTACTTAATACATAGTAATATTGTCTGTAATATCTAATAATAAATGAAGTATTGGGACTTATAAAATCCAACAAACAAAGCAGATGGGTTGATGACAAGAATGAGATTTTTCATGATCTTCATGGCTGCTAGTTTTGCTTATTATGCTTTTCCGGGTTATCTTTTCCCAATCCTCACTTGATTGGGCAGGCATATCAGCTTACCATGGCCTTGGTGTAGGTGCTTTCACCCTTGATTGGGCAGGCATATCAGCTTACCATGGAAGTCCACTAGTCACACCTTGGACATCTATTCTCAATATCGGTGTTGGCTTCATCATGTTCGTGTACATCAACGTTCCTATTTGTTACTGGAAGTACAACACATTTGATGCCCAAAAGTTCCCTATATTCTCGAATAAGTTATTCACAGCCACCGGCCACAAGTATGACACCACTAGAATCTTGACCCCTCTGTTTGACCTTAATATTGCTGCATATGAGACTTATAGTAAGCTCTACTTGAGTCCTCTCTTTGCACTCTCAATTGGATCAGGATTTGCCAGGTTCACAGCCACCCTCACCCATGTCGCCCTTTTTCATGGCGCGTACGTATACTACTTAATCTTCTTAATTTCTTTTTGTTTGTTTGCAAGTGTTTAATGATGATGATAAAATGTATTCTGTTTAGGGATATATTGTAATACCTGAAAATCTAGAACATGTAAAATGACCCAAAATGCCCTTACAACTTAAAATTTTAATTAAAAGTAATATAAGCCTCTAATTATTTCAAAACTTATCAAATAAATTACATATAAGCTAAAATAAATTAAGACAAGTTATGTAATAATTTGTACATGTCCAAAATAATTTTTACTACCTTACAAAATGTTTAGAAAACCGATTATTCATTTATTTTGTTTGTTATGTTTTAAAATTTGTTTAAAAGTCAAGATAAACACAAGATAATTTGGGAAATAAGCAATCAAATTAAAATCTGATTTGGTCTATGATTTTGGCCGATTATATTGCCTCAACCCTTCCCCAAGTCACGGCACTTCTTTCATTTAAACAATCCCATTTATTTTCTTCCAATTTACCAAAACCGATTAACCCTAAACCACAAATAAATTCGTCCTTGGTTCTTGCGAATTTTTGGAAGTGAACCATCATTTTTCCTGTGTTCTTAAGCATCTCAAGAAGCCTAGAAAAATATCCTTACGAATTATAGAAGTCGGATTGGTTTGGTGTCGAATTTTCTTCCTTTATTCCACACGTAAGGTAACAATTCCAATTTAATTAATTCTATCCATGTAAAATTCATTCTCCATTTTTCTTGTGTTCCTCACATCATGTATGATCTGTGAAAAATGATTCCAAGGTTTATTGGTCGCGTTTGTGCTCGTGGAGAATTTTGGTGTCGTTTTTATTCTAGCCGAGAGAACTAAATTCGTGCAACCTGTTCTATACGTCCTAAATCTTGTCTGGTATTTTTCTCACATCTCTTGCATCATATAAGGTCTAAATAAAGTGATAGAATCGAACCATGCATGCACTTCGAATTATTTGAGAATTAAACCTTAAAAACGTGCTAAAACTCTAAATAATTGTGTACGAATTTTCTGGGTGTGAGGCTTAATTTTCCTGAGCTCTATACGATCCATATAATCTGGGAAAAATATTGGTTTGAGTTTTAGAAGCCTAAAAATGTCGTGGTGGATTAATTGTGTAACCGGATTTATTGGAAATTAAAGAAAAGAAAGAAAATAAAATGAAACCCTAATGAAATCGATTAGGGTTAGGGTACATGACATGAAATCTGGTTATTAATGATTGTTTAAGGTTATTAGTAATCATGGGGTAATGATTTGGAATTGATATTAGGGTTTTGTGTTATTTTGTTAATTACCGATTTGTGAATAAAAATATAAGGGGGTGTTTTGTAATTTTTAAAACTCATGGGATATTTTTGTAAGGTGTTATAATCAGGGACTAATCATGTAAAAATATAAAATAAGGGCCATGTGTGTTAGTTTTGAAATTAAGAGGTTTAAAGAGTAAATATATATAATTATATTTCCGAATTGAAATTAATTTAAATCAAGGGACTAAAAATATAATTTCTAAAAATTTAAGGTTGTTTTGAGTAATAGATTATATTCAAGGGGTAATGTGTAATTTTGGTAATTTAATGGCCTAATATGTAATTGTTATGAATTTATGATTTAAAATATAAGTTTTATAAACTAAGGGGACTAAATGTGTAGTTATGTGAAACTAAGGGGTAAAGTCGTACCATACATAAATTTAGAAGTTATATTCTGTAAATGATTAAATGTAAGGGCTAGTGGTGTAATTAAGGATATTATATGGGTTAAATTGTAAATTATGTAACTATAGGGTTTATTTTGTAACTTTGATAAATAAAGGGTGTAAAGTGTAAAATATGAAACCTTATGGACCAAAGAGGTAATTCTGAATAAATGAAGTATTTAAATGAGTAACTTATGATATTTTCATTTTAGACCCTTAACTTGATATATTTACAATTAAAACCCTAAACTATGTAAACTTGTCATATTTAACCCTAAACTTTTATAACTTACTAAAATCAACCCTAATTCCAGAATGATACTAAATTAATGACTTAACTAAATCATAATACTTAAATCTTACTAATTATAGAAACCTGCTAATTTTGGAAACTTACTAAATAAGGAAACTTTCTAAAAATGGAAACCTGCTAAAAATAGAAAGTTACTTAATATGGAAAGTGGGATCATTAGTAATTCTGTCTTTACTCCTCTAGGTGCCAAGAAGGAGAGGTCTTGACTCTTTTCTGTGTTTGCTATTTCTGTTGCTTGCTTGGTTATTAAGGTACAGATATTCTGCCCTTCTTTAGTAAGGTGCCTTCGTCTCATTTCTGATTTCTGATTCACTGCCATGTTCTTTGATTCTGTGAACCTTTCTTGTTTCTTTCATGATATTATGAACCTTTGACATGACCTTTATAGTACTGAATCTTTTTGATACTGAACCTTTCTGATACATGACATTTCTGTTATGAACCTTTCTGATATTAAACATTTCTGATATATGACCTTTCTGATATGGAACCTTTATGGTATGAACCTCTGATATGAACCTCTGATTATGAACTCTGATATTCTGAAATAGAAATTGACTTATGAAACTAAATTAAATACTGGATACATGATACTTGACCTTGACCCACAGTTTGATACTACGAGCCATAACTAGTCTTGAGGGTTTCATGACCATGTCATTGATGCACCGATGGCATGACTCTAGGGCAGGAGAGTGATGACCTGTTCCGTCCCTTTTCTGTATTTTATTTGGTGTGTTGGGAGGTTTATGGCCACCAGGGGCGTATGGATGCATCCTAGAACTGTTCTGATTACTGATTACTGATTTCTGATTACTGATTTCTGGTGACTGATGGTGTGTGCGATACACGTCTTTCACACTCTGGGAGCTAGCTACTCCATTATCTGATTTCTGGGATTAGTGAGAGGACTTCTCTCTGCATGGTGTTATGATACTGATTACTGATTACTGTTTCTGGGCTCGTAGAGGATTTCTGTTTTCCTGCACCTTATAGACTTATGACCTTTACCTTTCATTACTGATACCTTATAACATGATACTGGACTTGATATGTTTTGGGCTTGGGATGGGATTTTCTGTCTACCTTCATCATTATCCATTGTACTGTTCCTTACTTTCTGATATCTCTGTATAACTTTCATATTCTTTCCTAACTATTGTTATATCATGTACGGTTTCCTTCATTTACCTATTCCATTATTACTGTTTGTTACCGTTATATCTGTTCACTGAGCTCGTGTAGCTCAGCCGCGTTTCTTTTCCCGCGGCAGGTATTTAAGCTAGGAGCTGGGGTATGGCTATTTGGGAAGAGTGCACCTGAGTGAAGCTTTGTCTTAGTTAGCTTATTGTTATGCCAGCGTTGGGCATTTGGATATTGTTATGTACTTCATTTATTTTCTGTCTTACTTTTGGTATAAGTCATGTTGACTTCCTCTGTTTGGTTATTTTAAGACTTCCGCTGTTTTGATTTATGGATGCTATGTTATTCTGATATGAAACCATATATTTGTGATATCTTTACCCTTGTCGGGTCGGGGTGTTACAATTTATGGTATCAGAGATACAGGTTTCCGAAACCCGTAGGCTTAGGCCATTGACCTGTGAGGATTGGGTAGACATTAGGTTTCCTTTCGCGTACTCTTTTTCCTTATTCTGCTCTGTCATATTTTGCTCGATCTTACTAATCGTCTTCATAATTCTATAGATGGTTAACACTCGTCACCAGGAGTATAATGCTGGAGGGGATGCTGAAATCCCCAATTTGGAGGCTATGGTGGCTAATGCTATAGCCAACCTGCTACCGGGCCTTAACACTGATGCGGTGATCAACCGGCTTATTAATGGTGGAGCTAGTTCATCTGGAGGTGCTGGCAGTTCTTCTGGTGGTGGGGGCCGACCCACTACCATTAATGGGTGGCTTGAGAGTTTCAATAAACTCAAGCCGTTGTCTTTCAGTTCTGCTGCTACTCCTCATGCTGCAGAGGACTGGATTACCCACATGGAGAAACTGTTTGAGGTGCTAGGTTGTGAGGACGATTTTAAGACTCGTCTGGCTGTGTTTAAGCTTGAAGGTGATGCGCTTAATTGGTGGAAGGCGAACAAGGCAGCTAAAGGAGGCGATCAATATGTTCTTGGTTGTACTTGGGCTGATTTCCGAACTACATTCTATAATCGGTACTTCCCTGACTCGGAGCAGCAGAGGTTTATTCGGGAGTACAACACTATCTCTCAGCTAGATTCTGAGAATGCAGGGTAATACCTGGAGCGATTTCAGAGATTGGTCAGTTTCGTGGGTCCCGCTGCTGGAGATGCAACGAGTCAAGCTAAGCAGTTCAAATGGGGACTCAAAAGGTGGGTGCTCGATCGTATACTCAATGATCAGTTTAAAGATCCGTCAGCATGTTGCGATGCAGCTCGCAACATCGAGATTTTTCATGAGGGTGTTGGTTACAAGCGTAACCGTGATGGTGACAGGGTTCAGCATCCGAGTCAGAGTCGGGACAACAAGGGGTATTCTGGTAGGAACTTTGATCAGCAAGGTCAGTCAGATCGTGGACGTGACTATCAGGGTCAGTCTGGCAGGAACTATGATCAGAGGAGGCCGGATACGAGGGGCCAGAATTCCAGGTTCACTACTAGGCAGGAAGATGATCGCTCGGGATGCAACAACAGTCAAAAACAGTGGAGAGATCAGTCTACCAGGGGACATCAGCAGGGCAGGGCTTCGGGATCTGTTTCTCAGGGAAGTTCATCTGAAGGTTCATTTTCTTACGCTATCTGTACTACATGTGGGAAACGCCACCCTGGAGAGTGTCGTCGGGCTTATGGGACCTGTTTCAGATGTGGATCTTCTGAGCATCAAGTGAGGGATTGTCCCAAGTTTGGAGGTAACAATGACAACAATAAGAGTGCCAAGGACAACAAGCCAGCTCAGTGAGGAGATCGCTTTCACGAATTGTTATTTTCTTCATTCCGTTTGTTTGGATATTTTGATACCCATTTTCTCTTTTACGATTATGATACATTAAATGCTTTATTGATTTCTCGTACGGATATTTTGAATTCTAAATTAATAATATTATTCCGTGTTGAATTTTGAGATTTTGATTTGATTTGTTCACTTTGAGAATTCTTATTCTCATGATACGATGGACGAAACCGATGGTGTACTTCACTTCTGCTCTACCTTAATAGGTTTTACTCTATCCGTTTGTTTCCATTATCTTACGATAAGATCCGTTCTGCTAAATTATTCCAAGCCATCCGTGAGTAAGGCTTATCTGATCTGGTATGTCCTGTTTCGTTGCTGTCCTATTTTATCTTCTATGTCCTTGCAAATTTCGAGGACGAAATTTTTTTTTTTTGTTAGAGGGGAAGAAGTTGTAATACCTGAAAATCTAAAACATGTAAAATGACCCAAAATGCCCTTACAACTTAAAATTTTAATTAAAAGTTATATAAGCCTCTAATTATTTCAAAACTTATCAAATAAATTACATATAAGCCAAAATAAATTAAGACAAGTTATGTAATAATTTGTACATGTCCAAAATAATTTTTACTACCTTACAAAATGTTTAGAAAACCGATTATACATTTATTTTGTTTGTTATGTTTTAAAATTTGTTTAAAAGTCAAGATAAACACAAGATAATTTGGGAAATAAGCAATCAAATTAAAATCTGATTTGGTCTATGATTTTGGCCGATTATATTGCCTCACCCCTTCCCCAAGTCACGGCACTTCTTTCATTTAAACAATCCCATTTATTTTCTTCCAATTTACCAAAACCGATTAACCCTAAACCACAAATAAATTCGTCCTTGGTTCTTGCGAATTTCTGGAAGTGAACCATCATTCTTCCTGTGTTCTTAAGCATCTCAAGAAGCCTAGAAAAACAGCCTTACGAATTATAGAGGTCGGATTGGCTTGGTGTCGAATTTTCTTCCTTTATTCCACACGTAAGGTAACAATTCCAATTTAATTCATTCGATCCATGTAAAATTCATTCTCCATTTTTCTTGTGTTCCTCACATCATGTATGATATGTGAAAAATGATTCCAAGGTTTATTGGTCGCGTTTGTGCTCGTGGAGAATTTTGGTGTCGTTTTTATTCTAGCCGAGAGAACTAAATTCGTGCAACCTGTTCTATACGTCCTAAATCTTGTCTGGTATTTTTATCACATCTCTTGCATCATATAAGGTCTAAATAAAGTGATAGAATCGAACCATGCATGCACTTCGAATTATTTGAGAATTAAACCTTAAAAACGTGCTAAAACTCTAAATAATTGTGTACGAATTTTCTGGGTGTGAGGCTTAATTTTCCTGAGCTCTATACGATCCATATAATCTGGGAAAAATATTGGTTCGAGTTTTAGAAGCCTAAAAATGTCGTGGTGGATTAATTGTATAACCGGATTTATTGGAAATTAAAGAAAAGAAAGAAAATAAAATAAAACCCTAATGAAATCGATTAGGGTTAGGGTACATGACATGAAATCTGGTTATTAATGATTGTTTAAGGTTATTAGTAGTCATGGGGTAATGATTTGGAATTGATATTAGGGTTTTGTGTTATTTTGTTAATTACCGATTTGTGAATCAAAATATAAGGGGGTGTTTTGTAATTTTTAAAACTCATGGGATATTTTTGTAAGGTGTTATAATCAGGGACTAATCATGTAAAAATATAAAATAAGGGCCATGTGTGTTAGTTTTGAAATTAAGAGGTTTAAAGAGTAAATATATATAATTATATTTCCGAATTGAAATTAATTTAAATCAAGGGACTAAAAATGTAATTTCTGGAAATTTAAGGTTGTTTTGAGTAATAGATTATATTCAAGGGGTAATGTGTAATTTTGGTAATTTAATGGCCTAATATGTAATTGTTATGAATTTATGATTTAAAATATAAGTTTTATAAACTAAGGGGACTAAATGTGTAATTATGTGAAACTAAGGGGTAAAGTCGTACCATACATAAATTTAGAAGGTATATTCTGTAAATGATTAAATGTAAGGGCTAGTGGTGTAATTAAGGATATTATATGGGTTAAATTGTAAATTATGTAACTATAGGGTTTATTTTGTAACTTTGATAAATAAAGGGTGTAAAGTGTAAAATATGAAACCTTATGGATCAAAGAGGTAATTCTGAATAAATGAAGTATTTAAATGAGTAACTTATGATATTTTCATTTTAGACCCTTAACTTGATATATTTACAATTAAAACCCTAAACTATGTAAACTTGTCATATTTAACCCTAAACTTTTATAACATACTAAAATCAACCCTAATTCCAGAATGATACTAAATTAATGACTTAACTAAATCATAATACTTAAATCTTACTAATTATAGAAACCTGCTAATTTTGGAAACTTACTAAATAAGGAAACTTTCTAAAAATGAAAACCTGCTAAAAATAGAAAGTTACTTAATATGGAAAGTGGGATCATTAGTAATTCTGTCTTTACTCCTCTAGGTGCCAAGAAGGAGAGGTCTTGACTATTTTCTGTGTTTGCTATTTCTGTTGCTTGCTTGGTTATTAAGGTACAGATATTCTGCCCTTCTTTAGTAAGGTGCCTTCGGCTCATTTCTGATTTCTGATTCACTGCCATGTTCTTTGATTCTGTGAACCTTTCTTGTTTCTTTCATGATATTATGAACCTTTGACATGACCTTTATAGTACTGAATCTTTTTGATACTGAACCTTTCTGATACATGACCTTTCTGTTATGAACCTTTCTGATATTAAACATTTTTGATATATGACCTTTCTGATATGGAACCTTTATGGTATGAACCTCTGATATGAACCTCTGATTATGAACTCTGATATTCTGAAATGGAAATTGACTTATGAAACTAAATTAAATACTGGATACATGATACTTGACCTTGACCCACAATTTGATACTACGAGCCATAACTAGTCATGAGGGTTTCATGACCATGTCATTGATGCACCGATGGCATGACTCTAGGGCAGGAGAGTGATGACCTGTTCCGTCCCTTTTCTGTATTTTATTTGGTGTGTTGGGAGGTTTATGGCCACCAGGGGCGTATGGATGCATCCTAGAACTGTTCTGATTACTGATTACTGATTTCTGATTACTGATTTTTGGTGACTGATGGTGTGTGCGATACACGTCTTTCAAACTCTGGGAGCTAGCTACTCCATTATCTGATTTCTGGGATTAGTGAGAGGACTTCTCTCTGCATGGTGTTATGATACTGATTACTGATTACTGTTTCTGGGCTCGTAGAGGATTTCTGTTTTCCTGCACCTTATAGACTTATGACCTTTACCTTTCATTACTGATACCTTATAACATGATACTGGACTTGATATGTTTTGGGCTTGGGATGGGATTTTCTGTCTACCTTCATCATTATCCATTGTACTGTTCCTTACTTTCTGATATCTCTGTATAACTTTCATATTCTTTCCTAACTATTGTTATATCATGTACGGTTTCCTTCATTTCCCTATTCCATTATTACCGTTTGTTACCGTTATATCTGTTCACTGAGCTCGTGTAGCTCAGCCGCATTTCTTTTCCCGCGGCAGGTATTTAAGCTAGGAGCTGGGGTATGGCTATTTGGGAAGAGTGCACCTGAGTGAAGCTTTGTCTTAGTTAGCTTATTGATATGCCAGCGTTGGGCATTTGGATATTGTTATGTACTTCATTTATTTTCTGTCTTACTTTTGGTATAAGTTGTAAAGACCAAGATTCATGATTAGGAAGTGGGGAAACACTAGATAACGATTAAGCATGATCTTATTAATAGATTGGCGGAGGTGTATATGTTTTCTATTGAGAGAAGCAGAGAAAACATATACACCTCCAAAAGAACCTGTGAATCCCAACCCTCCAAATGTGGATAAGGAGGGTATTTATACAATGATATCTTTGCCCTAATGGCAAGACTACTCCTCGTATTTACAAACTATGCAATTCCGACAAATGACAAGACTTTAAAGCTAACAATCTCTCCCCAAAGTGATGTCATACGGGAATTGCTTACAATGTTCCCTACAAGTAAAATTCAATACAAAAACATGAGAAAGATCTTCAAACTTCATTACTTCGTTCAGCTTGCATAATCTTCTCAGTCGCCATTTCTTTACTTGCAGACGAACTAAGTGAGCAAATCTAATTAGGGTTTAATTCAGAGTGCCCTGAGTGCTCTCCCCTAATTAGTGCTCTCCCCCAAACTGACAACCTCATATTTTGAATGCCCTGAGTGCCCTGCAGTTCGGGTGAATATGGTATCAACATCTTTATCTCACCAAATGCATCCCAGTTATTTCTCCCACGAGAGATCAGCTCGTACATTTCTCTCCCCTGCTGGTTACGATTAATCGGAATCAGCATGCTGATGTGTACGTGAAATACAAACTGGAAGCCCTATATCAGGAATCATATCAGCCCGTGAGAAGATGTCGATATACCCAATCTAACCTCCTGTATTAAAAACAACGGCTTCATGTAGTGACCACTGATGGAGAAAACCCATTATGACGAACTTGAGACTGAAGTAGAATAACCCAAATTTGTGACTTAAGCTTGCACTGTTGTATGACTAAGAACCTATACTGAGCACTACAACGTAACTCCTTATAGCATAGATCGTTTCATATACCCATCCATCCTTCCTTAATAGTATATGAACATCTCTTGAATTATCCACATCTTTGTGTGACACTGAGTACTACAACGTATCTCCTTTAAGTGATAGTTAACTAGGTCTTCGTCCGTCCACCCCTTGACCTATGAAAACTAGATAAATCAAGACTTAATCATTCAATGATCTGTTAGCTCAAACAAGGATCTCGAAGAATCATGCAACCAACCAACTGCTAAAAGGGACCAATTGCGAAAAAGTTCAACCAATTGCAAAGGAGTTCAACCAATTGCGAAAGGGTCAGATTTGTGATATCTTCAAGATACTAAGTACACGCACCCGTGACATTCCACTTCATCTTCAAATAAGTAACAACGAATCATCATCCAAGTAGTCACAGTTGATAACAATCAATTTTGTAGCCATTGTCATTTGATAATGAATCTTGATCAGGATCGTTTAAGCGATACGTGGTGTTTTGAGGATGTAGGCCAATAATATTTTTGGAGATTTTGGTGTGGTGCGAGAATGAAATATGCCTTATCTTCAATTCTAAACATGCTAGGAAAATTTGAGTTTAAGAAATTTTTACGCCAAATTTTGCCGAAAAAAAACCCGAATTTTGACCTAAAAATTTGAATTTTGGGCCAAAATTTTCATCGTTACACCATAATTTGAATTTAGCGTAAAAATGGACCGTATAGTCTCTCCTCCGAATTATATATATATATATATATATTTTTTTTTTGGCATATTCGATTATCATAAGAGATATTGTCTAGTTATTACTGATGACTATAGTAGATTTACATGGGTTTTCTTTTTAGCCACTAAGGATGAGACATCAAGCATCCTTAAGGACTTCATTACACAGATAGAAAATGAAGTAAGCAAGAAAGTAAAAGTCATTAGATGTGATAATGGGACAGAGTTTAAGAATAGAGTTATGGATGACTTCTGCAAACAAAAAGGTATTAGAAGAGAATTTAGTGTTGCTAGAACACCACAACAGAATGGTGTAGCTGAAAGAAAGAATAGAACACTAATTGAAGCTGCTAGAACAATGTTAGCTGATTCTAAGCTACCAATAAATTTTTGGGCTGAGGCAGTCAACACTGCTTGTTATGTTCAAAATAGAGTTTTAGTTGTGCAGCCTCACAATAAGACATCATATGAGCTTTTTAATGGTAGAACTCCTGCAATAGGATTTCTTAGACCTTTTGGATGTCATGTGACAATACTCAATACCTTAGACCATTTAGGAAAATTCGATGGTAAAGCAGATGAAGGTTTCTTTGTTGGTTATTCTCTTAATAACAAAGCTTTTAGAGTTTACAACACAAGAAAAGAAATAGTAGAAGAAAATCTACATGTGGAGTTTTTAGAAAACAAATCCAATGTAGAAGGTCAAGGACCAAAATGGCTATTTGATCTGGAATATCTAACAAATTCAATGAATTATGTGCCTTTTGTTGCAGAAACTAATGATTTTGCAGGTTCTAATACAACAAATGAGGCAGAGTTAGAGAAAGATCAAAATGATGTGATAATGCCAATATGGTCAAGTTCAATTGTGGAATCAACTTCGACAACTGATGAATCTTCTTCTAGCAAAGCTAAAGAAGGTGTTGAAGATGAAAGCAAAGAATATGGAACTCAGGAACAACAAAATGTTTCTGCTGATGATTCTGCTGCTAAGCTTACTGATTCTGCTGTTCGGCCAAATGACTCTGCTGCTGGCCCTTCAGAAACAAAAGAAGCAGAATTCTCAGATAATGAGGTGGATTACAACAATCTTCCATCAAATTATCAAGTTCCTACTACACCACAATCAAGAATTCACAAAGTTCATTCCCTGGAACATGTGATTGGAGATATACAGTCAGGTGTGAAGACAAGACAACAATTGATGTCTTCAGACCAACAAGGGCTTCTTGATGCCCTTTATGCTTCAAAACAGCATGAGCTTTCAAACTCTTGCTTATTTGTATGTTTTCTCTCACAAGCTGAACCAAAGAATATTCTTATCGCCCTAGATGATTCAAGCTGGTTAGAGGCTATGCAAGAAGAGCTTCTTCAGTTCAAGATTCAGAAGGTATGGGTTCTAGTTGATTTACCTACAGGTGTGAAGGTAATTGGCACTAGATGGGTTTTTAAGAACAAAAGGGATGAAAGAGGAATTGTGATCAAGAATAAGGCTAGATTAGTAGCCCAAGGGTACACACAAGAAGAAGGAATAGACTATGATGAGGTTTATGCTCCAGTAGCAAGGATTGAGGCAATTAGGCTTTTTCTAGCTTATGCTTCATTTTTAGGATTCACAGTCTACCAAATGGATGTCAATAGTGCATTTTTTTATGGTAAAATTGAAGAAGAGGTGTATGTTTCACAACCTCCAGGCTTCATTGACCCATTACATCCAAACAAAGTGTACAGAGTAGTGAAAGCTCTATATGGCCTTCATCAGGCACCAAGAGCTTGGTATGCAACACTAGCTTCCTATTTATTAGAAAATGGATTTCAAAGAGGAAAGATTGATCAGACACTTTTCATCAAACATCACAAGAAGGATCTTCTGTTAGTGCAGGTGTATGTGGATGACATTATCTTTGGATCTACTAGGAAAGATATGTGTTTAGAGTTTGAGAAACTTATGAAAGATAAGTTTCAGATGAGTTCTATGGGAGAACTTACATTCTTTTTGGGTTTGCAAGTTAAGCAATCATCTAAAGGCATATTTATTAGTCAAGACAAATATGTTGCAGAGATACTTAGAAAATTTCAATTTGCTCATTCAAAAATAGCAAGAACACCAATAGACTCAGAGAAGCACCTTCTGAAAGATGAAGATGGAGAGAATGTAGATGTACACAATTACAGATCTATGATAGGCTCTTTGATGTACCTTACATCATCTAGACCTGATATCATGTTCCCTGTTTGTGTTTGTGCAAGATTTCAAGTTACTCCAAAGGTTTCTCATCTAACTGCAGTCAAGAGAATTTTTAGATATCTCAAGGGTCAACCAAGGTTGGGTCTATGGTATTCAAAGGAATCTCCTTTTGACTTGGTAGCATATTCGGATAGTGATTATGCTGGTGCTAGCTTGGACAGAAAGTCAACAACTGGAGGATGTCAATTCCTTAGGTGTAGACTTGTCTCATGGCAGTGTAAGAAGCAAACAAGTGTGGCAAATTCAACAACTGAAGCTGAATATATAGCTGCTGCAAGTTGCTCTAGTCAAGTTCTATGGCTTCAAAACCAACTTCTTGATTATGGGTACAATTTCTTAAACACTGTTATTCATATTGATAATAGTAGTACAATTTGTATTATTAAGAATCCAGTACAACATTCTAAAACAAAACACATTGAAATTAGACATCACTTTATAAGAGACTGCAATGAGAAAAGGTTAATTCAAGTTCTTAAAATTGTTTCAGAACACAACTTTGCAGATCTGCTAACAAAAGCTTTTGATGTTTCAAGGTTTCAGTACTTGGTAGCAAGTATTGGAATGCTTAATCTTTAAATTTTTCAATATAATGTGTTTTTGTAAATAAATTTTTGTTGTTACTGCTGATTTATCTAATACTGCTGTTATTACAAAAGTTTGTGCTGCTAGTACAAATTTAAAATGTGTTATTCATACAGTTGGTCTTATGATTATTCTAATGCAAGACAAGTACTTTGTACTTTGTTCTTTTGTTTTTAGACTAACAATTTCAGGTATGAATATGTGAACACAAAGGATGTTTCAAGTGAAATGGAAGCAGCAGAATTGAGAATTTTAGTTGCTACATAATAGGTTTATGATGGACTGAGTTTGGGAATTCAAACCTCCTTAAAACTTCTTTCTTGAAATCTAGTTATGATATTTCACATTGAATTGATGACTTAGTTGATCAGATAGTAACTGATGCAACTCACTTTCTATCATTTTATACTTTTAAGTATAATGTGCAAGTCTGAGGACATCTGATAGAAAGAACAGCTAGTAAAAGTGAATCTAACACTTGTGTTAGAGGCAACAATTACTATGAGCTTGAAACCCTGTCAGGAAAGCTCTTTGAATGAGTTTATCTGCACACAGGCAGTTATTTATAACTGAAAAACATTGGTTCTCACACAACCAGAGGTTGCTTTAAACTGAAATGTTGATTAAGTGTCTGTTATACACTTGATCCCTTCAAAATGGTTGAAAGTAGTATGCTTTTTCAATTCTAAAATCATGAACATACTACTCAGTCAAAAAGGTTTCTTAAAAGGATTTTCAAGGATTCACAAAAACCATCCATTGATGGACCATGAATCAAATGTCCACTGATTCACCTCTCATAGGAGTTAACACACCTAGAAGTGATGAGGGCAGTAACTTAAACTCTTAAGGAATTGATGGATTCATGTACAATATTGTCTGACAACAAGTTCACATTGATAGATCAGTCAAAGGTACATAGTGAGATCTTCCAAACAAGGGGAGGAAACAAATTTTATTTACTTCAGGGGAGGAAACATCTCAGGGGAGGAAATAAAAGCCAAAGAATGGAAGAAAAACCAATATATGGAAGGAGAAGACAAGAGCATACAAGATGATGAGGAGGTTGAAAATGACAAGAATAGAGCTTATTCTGGAGTATTATAAATATTCAGAAGGGATGAAGCATTCCAAAGGAGAAAGTTCTATCTAGGTCAAACGAAGAAAAGTTTCAATTTCACTTCAAAGACATGCTGGTTAGATGATTTCACTTGTTGAAACAAGCATCCAAGATACACAGCATCATTGCCTCTTATAATTCCTCCATCCAAGGAAATTGCACCATCTTTTAGTTCAAGATTGGTTCAATGTGTTGATATTGTTAAAGTCAAAGAAGAACAAAGCAGATGAATTACTGAGAAGATATTCAATCTTGAAGAACAGAAGTGTTTGAAAGATCTTCAATCCATGATTTAATTCAGAAACATGTTTGAAATGGATTCACATGTTTAGGGGAGGATTGTTGGGAATTAAATATTCAAGAAGTTTAATATCGGGTTCTAATCCAAGAAATACTCTAAGTGTAATTCTGCTGCTAGTGCATTATGGTTCCTGCTGTTAATGTTGTTCCTGCTGCTAGAACATTTGATCCTGCTGCTAGTGATAAATGATTCTGCTGCTAGGTTTAGCATTCTGCTGTTGTTGATCCTGCTGCTAATGATACTTGTTCCTGCTGCTAGCGATAACTCATTGCTGCCGATAGTGAACATTCTGCTGCTGAGTGGATAAGATCGAAAAGATATTATTTGTATTTTGGTCAACAATATACGGTAGATAATATCTTACCCCATGTGCTTAGTTAACAAGTTGTGTACACAGATACATGTTGTATCTTATGTACTGACACTCTAAAGGATAAGTTAACAATGTAAGTCGGCTAAGACTTTAAGCAATATGTAAAGATCTCTTGGACTATAAAAGAGATCTTAGTCAAGTGATATTTGTGTAGATGTCGTAAAAGTCTAAGTGTCCATGCATATGTTAATTTTGCAAGAACATATAACTGTTAGTTAAGAACAAACACAAAAACATCACAAGTTAGAAAAACTTAAGATTCAAGGTTGCAACCCTAGTGATATTTCAAGATCACTCGTATTATTATCTTTAATAATATTGAATCGTTTGGTGATAATCTTTATGTGTTTATTGCTAACTAACAAACATAACAATTCCATTTCCATAACATACACAACCTTCTAAGTTTGGTTGAGTGAATTCCGCGCACTTAATCATATTTACACAACATATCATACACACAAAGTCACAAGGTTTAACCACCTTAATCGTGTGTCCAGGGTCCTATCATAAGGTTTCATCATCTATAGAAGAGTATGACGAGTCAGAATGTACCTCTTCTGTGTCATGAGCCATAAGGGCAACTTCGTCGTTCTTAGGCTTGTCGTCATCTTCTTCACTATCACTCCAAGCTCCACTGAAATAGGCTCTTTGAGACTTGTTCTTTGGAGGCTTTGGACATTCTCCTATTAAGTGACTAGAATCACCACACCTATAACACTTCCTGTCTATCTTTCCTTTCCTATCATCACGGTCTTGCCGGAAGGATTTCTTTTCTTCACGAGGTGGTCTTACGAACTTTCCTCGTCTCCTAAAGAATTTCTTGAAATCTCTTACGGCCATGGCATACTCTTCATCTTCACTATTTGAGCAAGACTCTTCATCATCACTTGACTCTGCTTTAGCTTTCAAGGCAATGGACTTCATCTTCTCCTTTTTGCCTTTAACTATTTCCGAGTCTTTTTCCATCACCATCTCGTGAACTTTGAGATTTCCTATGAGATCGTCCAGTGTCATACTTGAAAGATCCTTAGATTCTTCAATAGCTGTCACCTTTGCTCTCCACTTCGGGTGGAGTGCTCTTAGAAATTTCCTGACAAAATTCTTACTAGAAAAAGATTCGTCAAGTGCTTTTAGTGAAATAATAATAGTATTAAACCTAGCAAATGCACTATCAATGGTCTCATCTTCAGAGATAAAAAATTCATATTGTTAAACAAGAAGATCAATTTTGTTATCTTTGACTTGTTAGTTCCCTTGATGAGTGATAATAAGAGATTGCCAAATATCTTTAGCCGTTTTACACATAAAAACTCTTTCATATTCTTTCTTAGGTAAGGCATTGTAAAACATCATTTTGGCTTCATTGTTTTTGGCAATCAACCTCTTTTGCTCATCACTGTGACGAGTAACAGAAGTACCTACATCCCGACCACCTGAAATATCATTACTTATGGGCTTGTAATCACCCTCTATAATTATATACCACAGATCTATGTCTTTTGACTTCACATATGTCTCAAAGCTACTTTTCCAGTATATAAAGCAATTTGGTTCAAAAAGTGGTGGTCTTTGCATAGATTGCCCTTCTTTAAAGTTTTCAAAATCCATTGATCGTTTCAAGTTTTTAAAATACAATATATTTTGAAAATCTTGAGTAACACTGCTCTGGTACCAATTGTGGAAAACTAGAAGGGGGGTTGAATAGTTTTACCATTTTTAAAATTAATTCGCTTTGTTACTTAATGTGTTTTCAAAGAAATTATGCACAAACAAATAATCACACAATATATATGAAAAGTAGAGAAAGGAATGATCAAACCACACAACACGGATGCTTATAGTGGTTCGGCTACAAGGACTCTCTTCCTTGCCCTACTTCACTCCTCGAGCCTCTAACTCGAGAGTTATCCTTCACTAAGAAATAAACTCCCTTCTAGGTGGAGAAAACCTTTACACATCGCTTACTTCTTTTTCCGGTACTAAGCTAAACATCGGGTTCTTTCACAAGGGTACAACCACTCCCAACACTCTTTGTGTTTTAAGGACTAAAACACTAACCACACTCGAGTGTTGTAAATATCGGATATAGCGGCCGATTTATCAGCGAGAAATCGCTTATCGGCCTTCCACCGCTACGATATTTGTGTTATCATCTGTATTTCTCGTCCAGGTCAAATTTCGGTCAAACTCGGTACTTATCGGAACTTATCGGCGATAAATTGACTTTTCGGTCAACTAAAATGTTTGACTTTTTTTTTTTTCTTTTTTTTTTTTTTAAAACGATCGGGTCGGGTATTAGGGCTGTTGATGGTGGTTTAATGGTGGTGGCGGCGATGAGAGAGGTGGTTTAATGGTGGTGGCGGCGATCGGGTCGGGTATTAGGGCTGACAATGAGAGAGGTGGTTTAATGGTGGTGGCGGCGCGACACGGTGGTGGCCGGTTGATGGTGGTCGGCGGCTGAGCAAGAGAGAGGTGGGAGATGAAGTGAGGCTAGGGTTGTGTTAAAATGAGAAACCCTAGTCTCTTCAAAATTGTATATATTGATTTATGGAAAGCTGACTTTACAAATTCGGCTTATACTTTACAAATTGGGCTTATTGATTTATGGACAGCTGGGCTTTACAAATTGGGCTTATTGATTTATGGACAAATTGTATATATTGTTAGTATATATATATTTTTTAAATAAATTCCTTTACAATTTAGGGTCTCCGATATATCCCTGATATATCCCCGATATATCCGATATATCGCTTATCGGGGGTCGACCGAGACGATACCGAAAAGCGATATTTACAACCTTGCCACACTCTACTGATATAAATGATACAAACAATGAAATGTACACTAGTACAAGATCACACAGTGTCTATGCTAAACGGATAACGACAGAACGTTGATCCTTGTATGTTTGATCTATTTGCTACAAAAGGAAAGATCAAATGAAATGTAATAATGATATGGGTTAGTGATATGTAAATGAATGAGTATGTATTTAAGCTATATGAGTGATGAAATGTCCAAATGATCAGCTTGCTATTTATAGGCAAACTGAGTGAACAGCTGGCGGATCCGACGGATCCCAAAAATTGGATCCGTCCTTGTATGCATTTGGATCCGCCAGTGCAGGACAGCTAAGAGATTTCCAAATCTTGCACAATCTTTCCATATCTTCAAATGTCAACTCTTTGGCTTGAAGATCTAAACAAAATATCACAAAATCTTTCCAAGATTGTGTTCATGATGTATGCCATGATGTCATTCTAACTTTTGAAAAATAAAGTTTTCATTTTAGGAAATAAACATGGAAATGTATAAAATGTAATTTCTAGTGATCTTGTGAAATGAAAATGTGTTTTAAAACGACTTTAGCTTGTATTTATGATTTGCTAAAAGATATACTTTGTATTTGTCATTAACAAAACTAAGTAAAGATCGTAAAATATAAATAGCGTTTTTAGGACGATATTTGTATTAACAGAAGTGAATTTGTGTTTCAAACCTCACATTTTTAATGTGACAAGTCTTTTTGGGCTATATGATTCTAGTGATGAGGACCATAAGGAACCATCGAATCCACCAACAATGTACACAGACTCGTCCAAGTTTGACTAAGATTTTCTCGATAGATTATCATCTACTTCAACAAGGTCTACAACAGGTTGTGATCCATGTTCCAAAGTATGAATACGGTTTTTGAGTTGTTGGACTTCTTGTTTTGATTCAACCTGTGAAGCCAAACGCAATTAAGTAACTTGAATAATGTAATAAAACATTCTAGGAAGGAGAAACATATTGGGATTGAAGATTGTACCAATATTTTCTCTAGCATACTGATTTTCACAATCTACTTCAACTGAGATCCCTTCAATGATTTAACTTCATCAATTAACTATACACAAAAGAAATATAACTGAATTAGACAAATAATGTAGCAAAAAACAGAAATTGCATGAACCAATAAGCATGGATAACTTTTGAATAAAGTTAAATTACATTGAGCACCCATGACGGAACATCAGTTGAAATCTGAGGCTCGGCAACTGTATTTGACACTGAAGAATCTTCTTTCATGTGATTTTCCTCTTCGTCACTCTCACTTGCTTCGTCAGATGATGACTTATTGCAATCTGGATTTTTATCTGAAGACTGATCACTCGACTCTGATTCTTGGGTTTCCATAAGTTCGACTTTGTCAGTGGTTGCAGGAACGGGTTGACTTTCTTCCCAAGTGTTTTCTTGCAAGAAATCAGGCTGATCTGTAGTAGTGTTAACTTGAGCATTCACATCTGATTCCCAAGGTTGCTCCCATTCTCCACCCCACTTGTTTTCTTCCATGCCGCCATTGGCTTTGTAATCTTGGTTCAGTTGAAAATCGTCTCTGGTAGTGTTTACTTGAGGATCCTCGTCTGATTCCCAAGGTTGATCCCACTTTCCATCCCAATTTTTTTCTTCCACGAAACTGCCTACCCACTGACTTTCCTCCCATGTGTTTTCTTGCCTGAAATTGCCCTTGCCTTGGTATCCTTGAGGACTTGAGTCGTCTTCCCATGTGTTTGCAGCAATGAGTTCGCTTTCAACCCAGTCGTTTACTTGCACAGATTTGTCCTTGTCTTTGTTGCTAGTCCCTTCAGAAGCTGGTTGAGTTTTGAATAACGAGCTCCAGGTAGGATTGGAACTAGAAGCAGTAGTGGTAATATCAGCACTACTTTTGCCAACAACAGAAGCAAATGACATATTGGTGGTCGTTACTGGTGGTATATGAGCGATCCTTGGGCTACTAGAAATCACAGGATAGGTGGTCGTTACTGTGGGTATATGAGAGACCCTTGAACTATTAGCAATCACAGGAAATCTCTCAAACAATGAGATCAGCTGATTTGTCTGATCCTTGTCCAACTCAAAGTGAAAGTGTTTGCTTTCATAGTAATTATTAGCAATAATTGGCTTAAACTGGTTTTCTGATAACGAGCGACACTCCATCCTAACACGAACCCGAACCTAAAATGTGAACCATACATACAAAGCTAAGTATTAGTATGTGTTTGCTCCTCTAGAAAAAATTACCCAAAGGCTATCAGCCAATGACAGAGCTACTACATTACAATGGGAAATGATACCTGAGCAGGAAAACTTGTGTAAACGGTGTCTCCCACCCGAAAATCTAAAACATGCAAAATTACCAAATTACCCCTGAAAACTTTAAAATTTAATTAAAGCTTAATGAAAGTTCCGAATCGATCCCAAACTTCTGGAAACGAACAAGATATGATACAAAATAATTTTGACGACTTCGATTAATATTTATACAAGTTGTGAGATGACCAAAATACCCTTGTGTATACCGAAAATTTAAATACATGATTATTATTAATTAAAAACCTTATAACATAAAAGTAATTAAGGAAAAAAATAATTAAAATTGGTGAATTGATCCTTGGGCCAATTAAGGCCGGTTCTTAGCATTTACCCCTCCCCAAAATTTCGTCCAAACACATTTATATCACCCCATAATTTTATTTCTTCCATAAAACCCTAAAAAAACAACCTAGCCGCCACTCTTAAAAATCCCACACATCACATCCGAATTTTCTGAGACAAGGAGGTAATTTTCTGGAGTTCTTCATAGTGCCAAGAAGGTGGGAAAAATATCCACAAGGTCCTGGAGTCGATCGTGTGTTCATGGTGATTTAATTGGTTCGAAAAGCTTGAACCGAACCAAAGAAATTCAAATCGTGTGAATCCCTTGATCTAAAATATTTCTGGTATTTTTCTAGCACTCCTTTAATCACATATAACATGGGAAAAATACTTAAATCGAACCATGCATTGTATTTTGGCCGAATAGAAAATATTGAGTTATAAACCCTAAAATCGAATTAAATCTAAAAATCTTGTATGCGAATTTTCTGGGCCAGGTTATTATTTTTCATCGCTTCTATGATGATCATATAACATGAGAAAAATGGTGTCTTGATTTGTTTGAGTCGAATTCGTGATTTATGGAATTGTTGTTAAATCGGATTTTAGAACAAAAAAGGGGAAAAACATGGAAAATAATAAACCAATCGACCTAGGGTTTTAGTGATGAAATCTGGGAAATAAAAGTGATATAATGATGATTCAATGATTTCTTAATGATTGGGGTTGCTAGGGTTTGATTTTGTTAAGATTTTATGCAAACCGATTGGGAAATAATTAGTTAAGGGTGTGTTTTGTAATTATTAAAACTTGTGTGATATTTTTGTAACATTCTATGGACCTGGGAGAATATGTAAAAATTATAACATGAGGGTCTTATTTGTAATTTTGGCAAGATAATGATTTAATTTGTAAATTATAAGTCGAATTAAAAATAAATAAAAATGAGGGACTAAATATGTAATTTCTGGAAACTTGGTGCTGAATTGAGTAATAAATTATATTCAGGGGGTTATGTGTAATTTTGATAATTTAATGGCTTAATATGTAATTGTTAATAATTAAGGTTTGAAATTGTAAATTAAAGAGGCAAAATATGTAACTTTGATAACTAGAGGGACTTGATGTGAAAATTGTGAATGTTTAAGGGTGTGTTCGTATAACATGTTGAAATAAGTGTTCATTGTGTAAAATTTAGAAATTAAGGGCTTAATATGTAATTATGGTTAATTATTTAAATAGATTTGTAATGTAATAAAATACAAGGACTAAAGATGTAATTTACCGAAAGTTTAAGGGCTGTTTGTAACATAATAATATTGAGGGTTATTTCCTGTAAGTTGAAGGAATAAAAGGACTTGATGTGTGATATGAATGTTGTAAAGGTTAAATTGTAAATTATGTAAGTATAAGATTAATTTGTAAATTAATAAAGTAAAGGGGTGTAATTTGTAAATATTGGAAACTTGGAGGTTAAGTGTGTAATTCTGGAAAGTATAAGTGTTTGAATGGTAATATGATGATAATTTTAATGTGGACCTTTAACTTTGGTAAATTTACACTTATAACACTGAACTATGAAAACTTGTCATAATTAACCCTGAACTTGTGTAACTTGTTAAAATGAATGTTACTTCTAGAATAAGCTAATTAAAGACTTGACTTGAATAATATTACTTGAATCTTGCTAAGTATGGAAACCTACTAATTATGGAAATCTGCTAAAAATAGAAAGTTACTAAAAATAGAAGTTACTTATAATAGGAAGATAACTGAACCCCTTTCGTATTTCTGTCTTCTACTCCTTTAGGTTCAAGAAAGGAGTGATCTTGATCCCTGTCAGCTACTCTTGTGTTTGTGCTTGCTATTTGAATAAGGTACAGATATTCTGCTCTTCTTGTAAAGAGCCTTCGTCTCATTTCTGATTCCTGATTCATTGTTATGTTTCCCCTTGTATTGTGAACCATAGATTTGGACCTTTGCTTTAACCTTTGTCTTGAACCCTGTCATAAACTTGAACTTGAACCTTGATACACTTGATATGGACCATTTGACTTGAACCTTGACTTGAACCCTGCTATGATACTTGACATGACTTGTTCACCCCTGATAACCTGGATAATTAAGACCTTGGGTACTTGAAGGTTCATAGGATTTTATAACTACTTTTAAATTGTATATGAAGAGGTTTTGAAACATTTCCTTAAAAGACTTTTATTATGAAACTGTTCTAAGGACCATATTATTAAAACCATGTAAAAAGGATTTTCTTATAATAAACTATTATGAACCTTCCAGTATTTGACCTTTCTAATATGGACCTCCTGATAATGAACTCCTGCATTTATCTCCTATCTTGAACCCTGATATGAACCCTGATATGATACCTGACATTGGATACCGGGACTTGAACCTTGATACACCTGATAGTATAACTGGATTGAGAAAACCTTTTTGATAAATTATGAAAATGTTTTAAGAAATTATTGGTAAGATTATCTTTATAGAAACCATTTTCAAATAACCTCTTTTATGAAACCTTTTAAAGAATACTTTTATGGAAAAACGGTATTTAAGGATTTTGACACTTATGATATGAATCCTGATATGAACCCTGATATGAACCCTGTTATGACACCTGATACATGATACCGAGACTTGATACTTGACCCTCACCCACAGTTTGAGACTACGAGCCATCTACTAGGCATGAGGGTTTCATGTCCATGTCGGTGATGCACCGCCGGCATGACTAGTGTGTAGCCCTAGTGATTTGGTTACGCCGTCCCCGATCTTGACTTGATTTATTACGTAGAGGAAGAACCATGTGGCCTGCGGGGGCGTATGGATGCATCCTAGACTTGTCTTGTTCTTGTTACTTGTATTACTTGGTGACTGGCGAGTGTGTGCGATACACGCCTTTCACACCCCTGGGAGCTAGCTACTCCACCCCTGGAGGTATCCCCTCACCCTGTACTTGGTATGCTGAGGTCACCCCTCCATACACCCTGATATGTGACTTGATATGGTTTGACTTTGAGATTGACTTTGAGTTTTGGGCTCGTAGTGGATTTCTGTTTTCCTGAAACCTTGTAACCTTATGACCTGGTACTTGACCCGATATTTGACCTGACTTGATTTGACTTGGGATTTTGGTGGGTTCTGGCTTCATTTACATCTCCTATTGTAACCATTCTTAATTCCTGGTATGTCTGCATAACTCTTGTATTCCTTTTTCCGACTCTTGTTACTCTTGGTAGTATTTCTTTTACTTTATATTTCCGTTACTACTGCTTTGTTTCCGTTATATCTGTTCACTGGGCTTTTTAAGCTCAGCCGCACGTTTTCTTTTCGTGTGCGGCAGGTTATAAGCAGGACGACGGGTTTGGGTATGAGTGAAGAGACTTTTGGACTTAGAAGACCTTGATAGTTATTCTGAAGTAGAAGTCATTAGAAGGATTGCAATTGCAGACTTAGTATTTAGTTTTGTTTCATTCTTAACCTTAGAATGTTAGTATTTCATTTGTAACCTTTGACACTTTATTGTATTACTGTTGAAGTATGCTTTGTTTGATCTGATATGAAACCATTAACGTGACATCGTTACCCTTGCTGGGTTGGGGTGTTACAATTATGGTATCAGAGCGACAGGCTGCGATTTCGTAATACATTTACCCTTGACCTGTGTAAGTTTGGACCACTAAGTTTCCACTGTAGGCGCTCATAAGATGACCTGTAAGAATTGCTCTAGGATTTCCCTATAGGAGCTTAAGTTCTGACCGGTGAGGAATGGATAGACTATAAGGCATTTGTTTAAGTATCTTTGCTTCCGCAATACTCTGATTCGTGCCTTACTTTTGGTTTAAGCCTGTTGAATCCCTCTTGGAGAGTGAAAGCTTATGCCTTACACCTAAGATTTGAAATCTAATTAAGTTTTGAAACATTGAAACTTGCGTAGAAAATTCCTGACACTATTTGATCCTTATCTCCGGATTCTGACTCTGACCTCTGATCCTTTGTTAATCATGTGATACCTTTTCGGGCAATTCTGAGAATCTCCATAGCGATGACGTACTCGATACATTCTATTGTTTGTCTCTTGCTTTTGATAAGCATCTGTGAATTTTCTGACGCTATTTGACCTCTGAGACTGTAGAAGTACTAGGTGGATGAAGATAGATTGTTTTGCTTACGACTCGAGATAAAGTATGATCATCATGAAGGCATATTTATGTGGTTCTGGTATTATTAACGTGATAATACTTACACCATATAACGTGCCCTCATTGTGGCCATAGGATATCTTGGGAAGTACCTAAGAAGTTTAGAACTTGATTCCCGATGGATTATCTGTGACTAGTGAGACCTTAGGTTCATTCTACCTATGCGTATACTCTGCCTTCGTTCGACAAATATCTGGATTAGTTTGGACTCTTGTGTTGCATTCTGTTGACCTCAGTTATGAAACTTAAACTCCTTGAAGAGCTCTCTACTGTAGATACAATTAATTCGATTTGAAATTCTTGTTCGCATTCCGTATGAGTATTCCGTTCTCTTCTCCCTGCTTCCTGCAAATTTCGAGGACGAAATTTTTTTGTTAGAGGGGAAGAGTTGTAAAACCCGAAAATCTAAAACATGCAAAATTACCAAATTACCCCTGAAAACTTTAAAATTTAATTAAAGCTTAATTAAAGTTCCGAATCGATCCCAAACTTCTGGAAACGAACAAGATATGATACAAAATAATTTTGACGACTTCGATTAATATTTATACAAGTTGTGAGATGACCAAAATACCCTTGTGTATACCGAAAATTTAAATACATGATTATTATTAATTAAAAACCTTATAACATAAAAGTAATTAAGGAAAAAAATAAATAAAATTGGTGAATTGATCCTTGGGCCAATTAAGGCCGGTTCTTAGCATTTACCCCTCCCCAAAAATTCGTCCAAACACATTTATATCATCCCATAATTTTATTTCTTCCATAAAACCCTAAAAAAACAACCTAGCCGCCACTCTTAAAAATCCCACACATCACATCCGAATTTTCTGAGACAAGGAGGTAATTTTCTGGAGTTCTTCATAGTGCCAAGAAGGTGGGAAAAATAGCCACAAGGTCCTGGAGTCGATCGTGTGTTCGTGGTGATTTAATTGGGTCGAAAAGCTTGAACCGAACCAAAGAAATTCAAAGCGTGTGAATCCCTTGATCTAAAATATTTCTGGTATTTTTCTAGCACTCCTTTAATCACATATAACATGGGAAAAATACTTAAATCGAACCATGCATTGTATTTTGGCCGAATAGAAAATATTGAGTTATAAACCCTAAAATCGAATTAAATCTAAAAATCTTGTATACGAATTTTCTGGGCCAGGTTATTATTTTTCGTGGCTTCTATGATGATCATATAACATGAGAAAAATGGTCATTCGAATTGTTTGAGTCAAAATCGTGATTTATGGAATTGTTGTTAAATCGGATTTTAGAACAAAAAAGGGGAAAAACATGGAAAATATAAAACCAATCGACCTAGGGTTTTAGTGATGAAATCTGGGAAATAAAAGTGATATAATGATGATTCAATGATTTCTTAATGGTTGGGGTTGCTAGGGTTTGATTTTGTTAAGATTTTATGCAAACCGATTGGGAAATAATTAGTTAAGGGTGTGTTTTGTAATTATTAAAACTTGTGTGATATTTTTGTAACATTCTATGGACCTGGGAGAATATGTAAAAATTATAACATGAGGGTCTTATTTGTAATTTTGGCAAGATAATGATTTAATTTGTAAATTATAAGTCGAATTGAAAATAAATAAAAATGAGGGACTAAATATGTAATTTCTGGAAACTTGGTGCTGAATTGAGTAATAAATTATATTCAGGGGGTTATGTGTAATTTTGATAATTTAATGGCTTAATATGTAATTGTTAATAATTAAGGTTTGAAATTGTAAATTAAAGAGGCTAAATATGTAACTTTGATAACTAGAGGGACTTGATGTGAAAATTGTGAATGTTTAAGGGTGTGTTCGTATAACATGTTGAAATACGTGTTCATTGTGTAAAATTTAGAAATTAAGGGCTTAATATGTAATTATGGTTAATTATTTAAATAGATTTGTAATGTAATAAAGTACAAGGACTAAAGATGTAATTTACCGAAAGTTTAAGGGCTGTTTGTAACATAATAATATTGAGGGTTATTTTCTGTAAGTTGAAGGAATAAAAGGACTTGATGTGTGATATGAATGTTGTAAAGGTTAAATTGTAAATTATGTAAGTATAAGATTAATTTGTAAATTAATAAAGTAAAGGGGTGTAATTTGTAAATATTGGAAACTTGGAGGTTAAGTGCGTAATTCTGTAAAGTATAAGTGTTTGAATGGTAAAATGATGATAATTTTAATGTGGACCTTTAACTTTGGTAAATTTACACTTATAACACTGAACTATGAAAACTTGTCATAATTAACCCTGAACTTGTGTAACTTGTTAAAATGAATGTTACTTCCAGAATAAGCTAATTAAAGACTTGACTTGAATAATATTACTTGAATCTTGCTAAGTATGGAAACTTACTAATTATGGAAACCTGCTAAAAATAGAAAGTTACTAAAAATAGAAGTTACTTATAATGGGAAGATAACTGAACCCCTTCGTATTTCTGTCTTCTACTCCTTTAGGTTCAAGAAAGGAGTGATCTTGATCCCTGTCAGCTACTCTTGTGTTTGTGCTTGCTATTTGAATAAGGTACAGATATTCTGCTCTTCTTGTAAAGAGCCTTCGTCTCATTTTTGATTCCTGATTCATTGTTATGTTTCCCCTTGTATTGTGAACCATAGATTTGGACCTTTGCTTTAACCTTTGTCTTGAACCCTGTCATAAACCTGAACTTGAACCTTGATACACTTGATATGGACCATTTGACTTGAACCTTGACTTGAACCCTGCTATGATACTTGACATGACTTGTTCACCCCTGATAACCTGGATAATTAAGACCTTGGGTACTTGAAGGTTCATAGGATTTTATAACTACTTTTAAATTGTATATGAAGAGGTTTTGAAACATTTCCTTAAAAGACTTTTATTATGAAACTGTTCTAAGGACCATATTATTAAAACCATGTAAAAAGGATTTTCTTATAATAAACTATTATGAACCTTCCAGTATTTGACCTTTCTAATATGGACCTCCTGATAATGAACTCCTGCATTTATCTCCTGTCTTGAACCCTGATATGAACCCTGATATGATACCTGACATTGGATACCGGGACTTGAACCTTGATACACCTGATAGTATAACAGGATTGAGAAAACCTTTTTGATAAATTATGAAAATGTTTTAAGAAATTATTGGTAAGATTATCTTTATAGAAACCATTTTCAAATAACCTCTTTTATGAAACCTTTTAAAGAATACTTTTATGGAAAAACGGTATTTAAGGATTTTGACACTTATGATATGAATCCTGATATGAACCCTGATATGAACCCTGTTATGACACCTGATACATGATACCGAGACTTGATACTTGACCCTCACCCACAGTTTGAGACTACGAGCCATCTACTAGGCATGAGGGTTTCATGTCCATGTCGGTGATGCACCGCCGGCATGACTAGTGTGTAGCCCTAGTGATTTGGTTACGCCGTCCCCGATCTTGACTTGATTTATTTACGTAGAGGAAGAACCCTGTGGCCTGCGGGGGCGTATGGATGCATCCTAGACTTGTCTTGTTCTTGTTACTTGTATTACTTGGTGACTGGCGAGTGTGTGCGATACACGCCTTTCACACCCCTGGGAGCTAGCTACTCCACCCGTGGAGGTATCCCCTCACCCTGTACTTGGTATGCTGAGGTCACCCCTCCATACACCCTGATATGTGACTTGATACGGTTTGACTTTGAGATTGACTTTGAGTTTTGGGCTCGTAGTGGATTTCTGTTTCCCTGAAACCTTGTAACCTTATGACCTGGTACTTGACCCGATATTTGACCTGACTTGATTTAACTTGGGATTTTGGTGGGTTCTGGCTTCATTTACATCTCCTATTGTAACCATTCTTAATTCCTGGTATGTCTGCATAACTCTTGTATTCCTTTTTCCGACTCTTGTTACTCTTGGTAGTATTTCTTTTACTTTATATTTCCGTTACTACTGCTTTGTTTCCGTTATATCTGTTCACTGGGCTTTTTAAGCTCAGCCGCACGTTTTCTTTTCGTGTGCGGCAGGTTATAAGCAGGATGACGGGTTTGGGTATGAGTGAAGAGACTTTTGGACTTAGAAGACCTTGATAGTTATTCTGAAGTAGAAGTCATTAGAAGGATTGCAATTGCAGACTTAGTATTTAGTTTTGTTTCATTCTTAACCTTAGAATGTTAGTATTTCATTTGTAACCTTTGACACTTTATTGTATTACTGTTGAAGTATGCTTTGTTTGATCTGATATGAAACCATTAACGTGACATCGTTACCCTTGCTGGGTTGGGGTGTTACAACTTGTGTATCCGGTATCTCCCTCTCGAACCCAAGCATATCTATAATTGTTCATTTGACCAGAACCAGCAGGCTCAAATATTCCATGAAGTTTCCGATCATGATAGTTAAACAGAAAAAGCACAAGTCCTTCCCTTATGTTCTTTATGTATGGAAAGTGTGGCCCTGGCAAACCTGTTAGCAAAACACAAAGTTAATGTATATGAATGCAGATATAAGCAAAAAAAGATGATGGAAACATAAAATAAAATATAATAAATAATAAATAAATAGATAAATAAATTTAAAAAAAACTAACCAAACAGATGTTTTGTAAGGCATTCATTAATGGTGTTGTGAGTGCATCCAAATATAACACCACCAAGATCAGATTTCCTCAAGTTTCTAGCAGGTACACTAAAATTGGAAGGGGCTTCTGTTGGGTCCGTCAGTACCCAAGCGTCCTGAAAACAAGATTTGAATACAAATTAGCCCAAGTGATAATCAACCATAAACACTCTCAAGTCACTGAGTGAACAGTCACTCAGTGAGTCATCTTCAGGATGCTTAAGGCGAGTCTAAGAAGAAGGATTCACCATTCAGGAAGGCGGAACTCCCTGAGTAGGACTTAAGCCAAAGAAGAAGATGATGGGTTCAGTGAGTGATGACAATAACTCACTGAACCCCAGTCTCCTCAACAACTATAATTGAAGACTGAAGACCAAGCCTGAAGAATCTGAAGTCTGAAAGAAAGGCGGGAAGAGTTTGAATAGATAAGGAGATGTCCTTATCAGGGCAAAGTCAAACTTTCCCTGAATGGCGTAAGAACAAGAACAGTGTAAACACTGACGTTCAGAAAGCAGTTTCAACCTTAACCCAAAATAGATTCTTGTAACTGTCAAAATACTGTTGTATTTTGACAGACTAGCTTAGGTCATTCTTTTTGTATTTTTAGTCACGGGTGCTCTTTTATACTTGTGTATAAATAGGAATCATAAGGGAGAAAAGTGGACAAGTTTTGTGCATTAAAAGCTTAGACTTTCACAAAACCACTTTTCTCCCCCAAATAGCAACCTAGTCCCTGAGATAGCTCAGTGGTTCATTTTAGTTGCCACTCAAGTATAACTTGAGTTTAGTGAGGAGAACATACCATACTTTGTCATTTCAATCCCAAGTGTTATTTCCGCTAACACTTGGGTATAGATTCTTTTGATTAATTTCTAATAAGAATTTAAACGTTGAAAAACTTGTGTTTTTATCTTTTACGTTTTACTTATTTGTTTAAATTAAACATCACATTATCTCAATCATAGAACACAAGTAGAGTAACTTTATAGTTATTTCTACTTGTGTAAAGGGAACAACAAGTGGTATCAGAGCCTCAGGTTTGTAAAATCTTTTCAAAAACTAAAGAGTGCTCAAATGTTTTTAAAAACAAGATCCTACTATGGCTGATATTAATGTGCCCCAACTCGTCGATAAAAAGGGAGGAAGCTATTTAGCTGTTGCTCCCAGACTCGAAGCTGGAAAATTTAGCAAGTGGAAAAAGCGTATGCTTTGCTACTTGACTGGTATGGAACCATACTACATCACTTGTATCAATGAAGGTCCTTATGTCCCAAAGACTGCTGATGTGTTAATTAAACATGAAGCTCAGTGGACTATTGATGAGAAAAGGGTGGTCAATCAAGACCAACGCCTGAAAAGCATAATTGTATCTTGTTTTCCTGACGATACAATGGAATCAGTCATAAATTGTAATACAGCCAAACAAACTTAGCTTGACTTGGTTCATAGCTTTGAAGGTCCCTCAGATACCAAGAAAAACAGGATCATGGACCTGAAACTTGACTTGGTTAAAAAGTTGCATTGCTGACTAAAAAATGTTTTGTACTCCGTAAAAGTTAAAACATTAAGACAAACCAACGTATTTCACCAACTTTAAAATAAAAATTAACCTTGGACTCTTGTTGATTTAGGGTCATCAAACACATAACGCCTAGGTTGAGAAATCAATATAAGCAAAAGCAAAAAAATTAATATTGAAGTGTTTTAGATGAGTAATAACTAATAAGTCTTCCTACTTCACAGTTGCAGCTTGCAGCAGAGCTTAAGTTAGAGGCTCATAACTCTAATATACTCTTTAAGAGACAAATTACTTGGTTTTTGTGATAATATTTGACTCTATTGATTATTTAAGTTTTCTTTTTTTGGTCAAAAAGTGTCTCCAGCGAGGCAGCGACCAAACACAACCAATCCCCCCCCCCCCCACCTGAAAGAAAGAACAAAAGTACATACCACTTAAATCTTGATTAAAGTCCTTCAAGTCTTGTTCTGTCGCCAAATAGCCGTATAACTGTCGACTACCGCTGTGATGAAACAGGCTTGGGTTATGGTTCCAATTATCTCTGCCTATACCTTGACCTTCATATTTCTTGCTTAGAAGCTGAGCCTTTTCATATCCTTCAACTGATGTGTCGAAAATCAAGACACTGATCCCCTTGTGCCCTTCAGGCCCAAATGCATGACATGCTTGCACAGCTCCCGAAGACTTATGGTATTCAAGTAGCTCCTCGGTTCCCATGCCAAGCCACTGAAAGTTAAATTCAAGTATTGTTAAATTGTTATTATATAAAACATGCATTTAAATATTACAATCTTAGTTGGTGTTTGGGTCTCTGTTTTCAGAGTGATGATTCACAACAGCAACAATACCAAATCCCACCGAAGCAGGTTCAAAGTGATAATTCTGACTTCAATATCAGAGTCAGACTATTTTAATAAATCTAGTTGTTCTGACCCAAAGAGGGTGTTTGGATTTGTGTTCTGAAACCGATGTTTTCGTCTTTTTTTTGCAGTAGAAGATTTTGAATAACCAATTCCATAAGCAACCAAAATGATTATCAATTCAAAATAATCTAATTACCCATGCTTTAAATCGTATTTTACTTCCATTTCATAAGATTCAATTGCTTTTTTTCACAAGTATCCAAAAAAAATTTGTTGGTCATTGCATGTATTAATTTAACATAATCAAAACACCAAACACTCGACTAGTTAAACAGCACTTTATTTAATTCTGACCATTCAAAATCATATTATCACTTCCAAAGCACATATCCAAACACCCCTGGACGATAAGTGCTCAAATAATCCAGAATATTCATTAAAATTAATATGATTGAGTGAAATACCTTCCTGTTTTCACCCTGCTCAAACTGGGTATTCCTAATTATCACCATTGGTGGCCACATGACTTTCCAATCTCCTTCATTTTCATCAACTCCTGTCCATTTTCCTAACGGTTCCCTGCTTTGAACCCTTCTTCTACACGGCACTTCACCTAAATCGTAATCATCCTCGTCGTCTGAACTAATAATACAAATATCTTTGAAGTGCAACTGAATAAGTTAAATCTGATTAGTCCAAAAGTCTAGTTTCGGGGCAAAAATCTAACATGGAGAGGTAGTCTATTAGAAAAGCATGCATACCGTATCTCCACCCGCCTCATCAGATAGTGTGTGGGGGGGGTTGGTTTTGGCCTTCTTGGTCAACCTGAGCTGCAGAACGTGTTTCTACGATCCTGAACACAAACAACAACAATGCAATCTCAAATTACCACAATCTCGCTCAACAATAACTTAGAAATGCAAAGAAACCTTAAGACGTTGTTTTAAGCGGTTAATAATAAATCACACGCTAATCTATCAAAAAAATAAATAAATAAAATAAACTATACAATTACCATAAGGAGAATTAAATTACACACATAGATACTAGGAGGATGCCCGGCGGAACAAACAATATTAGTCGACAATGTTTTTTGCTTTAGTTGCGAGTATATATCAGTCTTAGTGTACACTAGAAATTCATCAATAAATTTATAAGATCACTCACATCAAGCACGTTAAACGTGCGTTAAAGGACTGAAATTGAAAGAATTTGTGGTGTTAACGTGCGTTATGCGTTGCGAGCTAGAGGAGTTAACGCTGCGTTAAGGGTGGAATATGTACCCAAAAAAAAAAAAAAAAAAAAAAAAAAAAAAAAAAAAAATCACTTTCGCCCCCTACATATGTACCTTTCAAACCGTTGCAATTTGAATTATTTTCACTTTCGCCCCCTAATTTTTCTAGCCGTTAAATGGAGCGGCCTCAAGTAAAAATTTAAAAAAAAAAAAAAAAAAAAAAAAAAATTAAAAAAAAAAAAAAAAAAAAAAAAAAAAAAAAAAATCAAAACCATTTTCAATCCCCTATAAATAACCATTTCAAACCATATTTTTTTTCACACTTCCACAACTCAATACACTACATATTTACACTATCTTTTCAACCTTCAACCCAAAAAAAATGTCTCGATTCAACCTAAACGATGACGGGAACGAATCGTTCTTAGATCTCTTAAGCTCCGGTTTTAATAACCGCAATGTCGGCTCATCTTCTAACCCGAACGCCGGCTCATATTCAATCCCGAACCCACTTGGCTTGTCGGAAGAAGAACTTTACCAACAACATCAACAAATGCTCTATTTCGAACAACAATCTAACCTAAACACCAAAAATTTCTCCAATCTCAACTTCTCCCAACATTCACAACAATCTCAAACCGCAACCAATGAAGTTCCCGAGACTCCAACGTCTCCTCCAAAGAAAAACAAGTTCTTGCGTATCAAACGAAAGGCGAGAAAATCAAGAAACCCCGAACCCGAACCTTTGGAGGATGATGATGAAGAACCCGTTGCCAACAAGACCAAACGTTGGAACCCACAAGAGGAAAAAGTGCTTGCTCAGTGTTATGTTGCAGCGTCGGAAGACGCACATGTGGGTCGAAGTCAAAGCAGGGATACGTTTTGGTAACGGGTGCAGAATGAGTTTAACAGAGTCAATTACCAACCAAGGAACAAGGATATGCTCCAAAGTAAGTAGAGAACGTTGAACCGTGATTGCTCAAAGTTCAACGCGTACTACAAACGTTCCAAACGCCAAGAAAGAAGTGGCGAAAGTGAAATTGATATCCTGAAACGTGCCCGAGAAATGTACCGGGACGAGCACAAAACCGCTCCTTTTAGCAACGAGGAGGCTTGGGAGGTTTTACGGGGTCATGTGAAGTGGGACACGCCGGAGGGAATTGATTTTACCGGCGATGAACCACTAAGCCAAACAAATGAGGCGTTGTTTGGTCATGATGAACAACCAAGGCCAATGGGAAGGCGTGCTACAAAGAAAGCTCGATCCGAGAGCACGGGAGAAACGAGCACGGGAGCGAGTACGGGAGGAAGTATGTCGTCAATGCAATTCGTGGAGAGTATGACACTCGAGTATCGTCACAAACGGGAAATGGCCGAAGCCGCGTATCGGGCTACAAAAGAAAAAGAAGAGGCGATAACAAGGCTAGAGGAAATAAAGTTTTTGAAGGAATCTACCGACGGGAAACCTCCAGAGGTGGTGTGGTGGATCAACCAAGAAAAAGCTCGCATTGTGGCAAAACACAAGCTCGGGACGCCTCCACAGTAGATTTAGGATTGTCTTTATTTTTATGATGTAATTTTTAATTTCGTCGTTATTTTTATTTATTTCTTTAATTTCGTTGTAAGTTTTTTTTTTTTTAAGTGTGTTATGTTTGAATATAATGTTATGTTTTAATAAATGTTATGTTTTAAAAAAAATGAAATAATTTATAAGTTAGGGGTTGAATTTGAAAATTTATGTGTAAAGTTGAGCTAAGGTTTGTTAAAGCTGAGTTATTGTTGTGTGGGTTAAAGCTAAGTTAAGTTAAGGGGTGAAAAAGTTGACGTGGCATGCCTTAAAATTTAAGGCTGGGTTAACTGATGTGAGTGGCCTAACAAACAATTATACCTCGGGTATTTTCGTGGTCTCCCCCTACCTCTCCTCTGCGGCTGCTGTGACTCCATCGAGATGGATTGATGGACTTAGGGTTACGATTGATGGATTTAGGGTTTTGATCAAATTGGGGAAAATAAAATGTGAGCAAGGAAAGGTAAAGTGAGAGGGGATACGAGGTTTCAAAATGTCCCGCCTGTAAGCAAATGATTATGAAAAGGGATAAGTATTTGTTAATTTTATACTTGTTATAAGACCACTCCCAACGGTGGGAGGCAAACCCATGTTAAGGAGAAAAAATGCAACGTTAAAGTCGCGTTAAGCGTTGGGGCTAGCTGCGTTAACGCAGCGTTATGGGGCAGCGTTAACCCCTTAACGTTGCGTTAAGGGTGTTTGTGTAAAAAAAAAGAAAAAAAAATTACACTTTCGCCCTTGTGCTTTCTATACGAAAGTTTTTTTTTTTTTTTTTTTTTTTTTTTTTTTTTTTTTTTCATTTTTGCCCATTTTGTTTTAGATACGAAATGTTTTTATATACGAAGAGTTGTAAAGTTTTCTAAATTAGGAAATTAAAATACATTAAACACCAAATACAAATACATTAAATGTCAAATAGTAATTACATTAAACTACGATACGGAAATTAAAACCAAACAACAAATGAAACTACGATAAGGAAATTAAAAAGAAACTACGAATGAAACTTACATATTAATTGAAGGTATCATCTGAGTCTGGGTAACCATCTTCAGTCGAAGAGGAATCAGGTGGGAACCAACCCATTTCCCAGTTCTTCCTACATTCTTCATCCTCCCTGGCTTGCCGCTCCAAACGAGCAACTTCCTCTTCACTTTCAAGTTGTTCCATTTCTAGGAAGACTTGCATATCTTGGTCCATTTGTCTGAGTTGTTCCTCAGTTAACCCAAACGGATTTGGGTCTTGGTCGGCAACCGGTGGATTGTGCACCGGTTCATTTTCCGGTGGATTGTTCACCGGAAAATTTTCCGGTTGGAAAACCGGAAAGATATGTTCAGGTGGAGTATGGAATTCTTCATTTTGGCGAGGTGGACTTGGAAATTGTTGCCCAAAATCCTTTTGGCGAGGTGGACTTGGAAATTGTTGCCCGAAATCTTTTCTGAAAGACATTTTGAATTTGAGAAGGTTTGGATCTTGAATATCTGATGTGTTTGAATGTGTTTGTGTGTGAGATGTGTTTGAGAAGTATGGGTATTTATAGGCTAGAAATCCACACGTTTTTTTAACATGAGTTTGAATTTTAAACGGATATAACTATATCCCGCCCATTACACTTTCATGTTGAATTTTAAAACGTGTTTGAATTTTAATTGTTGGGGCTACGCTGCGTTAACGCAGCGTTAATATGTTGTACTGTTAGTTTACGATCGAATTTGAATAATACTCGTACGGTTACTTTTACTTTGAATATGTATTTTAAAATAGCCTCCAACGGCTACTTTAACGGCTACTTTCGAGTATAAAACCCACTTTCACAACACTTCATTTTCTCACACTACTTCTTATAAAACTCACTCGCAAGTATCACTAATTTTAACACAAATACTATGGCTAACGAACCAGCAGAGGTGCAAAAGGCTATCCTCACCCGATTACGCAATGAACAAGAAAAAGAACTCAAACTTATTAACAATTTGTTTGGCGAGATATCTCGTATTATGCTACAAATGCATAATCGTGCTCCAGAGATCGAAAGGTTGCGTGAGTTGCCTCAAGACCATCCAGCTATCAGGGTCAGTCTAGAAACTCTACTAAGAAATGATGAAACAGATCTGGAACTTCATGTCGCCTTGAAGATGGTTAGGGAGCAGGTGTTACAAGTGTGGGAGGAGAAGTCGGATCTTATCGACAATTACAAATCTATATAAAATTTCGTATCGTATTGTGACTTGTATGTAATGTTATGTTTTTTTAATTTCGTTGTAATTTTTTTTATTAAGTATGTAATGTTATGTTTTTTAATGAATGTTATGTTTTTAAAAAATGAAGTAATTTATAAGTTAGGGGTTGAATTTGAAAATATTTGATATAAAGGTGAGTTAAGGTGTGTTAAAGCTGAGTTATTGTTGGGTGTTTTAAAGCTGAGTTAAGGGTGAGTGTGTTAAAGCTGACGTGGCATGCCTTAAATTTTAAATTTGAGTTAACTGTTGGGAGTGGTCTAAGAGCAAAGGGAGTGCGTTATGGTCTACAGCAAGTGTTAAGGTAGAGGCGGCCAAAACCCGGTTCGGCGAAAATCCGGTTCCGGTTCCATACCGGATCGGTTCACGGTCAAAGTCAAAGATCCGGTTCCGGTTCCAAACTGGATCGGATTTTTTTCGGATCCGTAGTATAAAAATCCGTGACCGGTATACCCGGTTCCGGTTCGGTTCTAAATTAGGATCCGGTCGAACCAGTTCCCAAGAACCGGTCGACAATTCCTTAATAGTGGACAATTCCTTAACAGCACTTGATTGTATATCATCTTGCTTTGAACCACACTTGATTGTATATGTGGAACTAGAAGAAATAACGCTATTTGTTAACAGTGGGCTTGTTTCAGGGTCGATTCGTAGTGGGTTAATGAGATTATAGCGTATTTTGTGTTCGTAGGTTGCTGTGTAACTGCAACTTAGAAGTAGGGTTTGATGGTTGTAGATGAAGGGATAAGGGTGGCTGTTATTGAAGTTGGAGGGATAAGGGTGGCTCTTATTGAAATTGGAGGGATAAGGTTTGATGGTTGTAGATGGATTGGGTTATAATATTTTTTTGGGCTTCAACGTATAACATTTGGGCCACTGTGATGGTGAAACACAGCATATTTAGTGAAAATGCAACATATTTAGTAGCTTTAAAAAACCGGTTTGGAACCGGTTCTTCCAAACCAGATTTCGAACTGGTTCCAAAAAAAGGGGTTCCAAACCGGTTTCTAGCCTCAAAATCAAGAACCGGGTAGGAACATGCGGTTCCTTCAAGAACCGAACCGGTTCTTGGAAAAACCGGGTTTGACCGGTTTCGGTTTCGGTTCCGAAACCGGTTTGTATGACCACCACTATGTTAGTGTGCGTTACCCACTCTGAGCTTGCATGCTTTATGGTTTGCTTTGGTTTAGTAACTCAAGTTATAACTTGAGTTATGGCCATGTTATGACTCACCCACCCAAGTTATGGTTTGCGTTAGTATAATTTGTATTTTTTTTAAGTGGGTCTCAAAAGTTGGTGTTATGGTAACGGGTGATTTTTTGATGTTATGTTATTTGGTGTTGAAATGATGTGGCGCTGACGTGGTGGGGCTTTTGGTGTTATTTCGTGTTATCACTCCCTTTGCTCTAAGAGAAAATTCTCTAAAACGTACAAAAAGTGAGGTGGTGGTCACCATCTAAAAAAAAAAAAAAAAAAAAAAAACGCATCTTCTCTAAACGGTCATGTGCGAATGTGCGACTCCATTACCTTTTTGACATGTGTCCCCGACAACAAGTACAATCCCAATCATTTGTCGGCCCACATCCTATTTGTCTTATACTAGCAGATATGCGACTGACGGATGTGCTACTTCGGCTAATGTGCGACTGCCAGCTAAAAGGTAACATTGGAAACTATCAAAATCTTCAAAAGTAAATCATGAGTTTTGATTTGATTTATTTTTTAAATTAGTTTTATATTTATTTTTGTATGTAGTTTAACTCATTAACCCCGCAAAAGATTAACAACAAGTGAGTCAATGTTACAAAATTTATTTATTTATTTTTATTATTAATATTATTATTTATTTATTTATTATTATTTTTTTCTGGAACGTCTAGAATTACTTTAGTAAAGCTAATATCATTGATAAGATGATGGAAAATTGCACATCTTTTATATAATAAAACAAACCCCTAGTGGGGACTTTTACATTTCAAAAAAATCAAATCATACCTTATTAAGTAATAATCAAATTATTATTATTATTATTATTATTATTATTATTATTATTTTAAATATTAAATAAGAAAAGCCTAAATACTTCTAAATTTATCCATATTCTACAATGAATAAAACCCCCCCTCTGCCATGTTCAACTCTTTTGGTTTTATTCATTTTCAGAGGGGTATGCAAAAGGTGCCGTCGCATAAAGCTTGCACTTGAAAAGGGCCACATTTTAATTACTTTTGCATATAAATACTTATAATATTAAAAATATATGAGTTATATAATTTACATTTATATAAAATTTCTTTAGTTTACAAGTGTAATAGGGTCTCTTGATGTTATTGCCTAGGGCTACTGAAAACGACGAGACGTATCTCAGCTATACAACATGCATGTGTTGGCAAATCAACTATATAATCATAACGTACCATGTTAACGTTGTCATAAAGATCGGAGTTGGTGAATGGTAGTTGATTTCTTGGGTTAGGAAATTACTTAAGTCGGGATATGGAAAGTAACCTTCAAGGACAAGTAACTGTTAGGAAATTAATCCCGTTAGGAATTTAACAGATGGTATCCTCAAAAATAAAATACTCATAGTATAACAATAAAATAAGTGTAGAAACATGCCAATTGAGCTTGGTTTGTTAATTACATTAGGCTCGAGATTGGTTCGTTTCTATGATAGGCACAAAAGAAATAAAACACGACTTGATCTTGGTTTATTAAGTACATTGGGCTCGAGATTGGTTCGCTTTTATGATAGGCACAAAAGAAATAAAACACGACTTGATCTTGGTTTATTACTCAAATGTTTCTTACTCGAAGACTTTAATCCTTACTCGAAGAATTTTCTTACTTGAAGACACTTACTCGAAGGTTTCTTACTCGAAGATCACTTTAATTGTTACTCGAAGAAAATTGCTTACTCGAAGAATTTTCTTACTTCAAGACTCTTACTCGAAGACTTTAATCCTTACTCGAAGAAAATTGCTTACTCGAAGAATTTTCTTACTCGAAGTATATAACCCCTTAGTAGAAGGATATAAAAGTGAAGTTCTGATTTCCTAACTCGGAAAATATAAACAGAACTTAATGTTTCCTTACTCGAAGAACTGTTCTAACTCGAAGAACTTCTTCTAACTCGAAGAAATTCAAACCGTTGCTCAAAGAAATGCTTCTAACTCGAAGAAATTCAAGCCCTTACTCGAAGAACTTCTTCTTACTTGAAGAAATTCAAACCTTGAAGAACACCGTATCTTAACTTCAAAAATCACCCAAAAACACCACAAAACACGTTTTTTAATCTAAGTTTTCACCAAATCTGACCAAAATACAACCTAAACAACTATAAAGTAACAACTTTATCAGTTTTAAAATAATTTTTTTGATTCGTTAAATTTGCTTACTCGAAGAACAGTTTTAAAACTAAGCAAATCGATTTGAAACTTTATAAAAAACCACAAATCAACCAATAATAATAACGAGGCTCTGATGCCACTTGATGGATCTATTGTTTTAGTTGATTATGTGATTCGGGAGGTCGGGGATTATGGAAGTAAAGAGTGGCCATAGTTAGAGAGAGAAAGTAGATAGAGGAGGGAAAACTATGTGTGTTTTATTGATAATAATGAAAATGATAAGTTACACACTTAGCATCACCCCTCCATGGAAGTATGGAGGGGCATATATAGCCTAAAACTAGTTTAACTATTACAATATTACATAACTAGTCTATGTGTTTCGATTAAACAAGATAGTAAATGTAATCCCGTAAAAATGTCGTTCCATTTACGTGTTAGGAGCATAACATTCTTCAAGACCAAACTCTCTCCTGCATCAGCTATTCACACATAGCGATCGATGTCTAATAAATAAATAAGACAACCATGCATATGTGCCGAATATATACAAAGAAAAGGATCCTCCTTAGAAGGTTTGAGATCGGTCATGGTGGTATATGTACATGTGTGGAGAAATTAAACTTGTAATTGTAAACAATTAAGGAGGAGATCGAGAATCCCATGCATATATATAGTGTTTGTGTCTGTGTGACAAATTAACATAGAGTGGATGGAACATATTTAAGGTAGAGGTATGCACGTGCATACTTTCCGAAAATCATTTGTAGTGTATAGTAAAAGATTTTATTTATTTATTTGTTTATTTTGTTTTTGTACACCCACTTAAAATTATTTTAAAAGTGCATACCCTATAATCACGTCTCCGTCCGCCATTGAATTAACATATATGTATCTCCCAGAGGGGTCTCAGAGGGGTGTGCAAAAGGTGCCGTCGCATAAGGCTTCCACTTGAAAAGGGCCACATTTTAATTACTTTTGCATATAAATACGTATAATATTAAACATTTCTCTTTAGTTTACAAGTGTAATAGGGCCTCTTGTTGTTATTGCCTAGGGCCACCGAAAACGACGAGACGTATCTCGGCTATACAACATGCATGTGTTGGCAAATCAACTATATAATCATAACGTACCATGTTAAAGTTGTCATAAAGATCGGAGTTGGTGAATGGTAGTTGATTTCTTGGGTTAGGAAATTACTTAAGTCGGGATATGGAAAGTAACCTTCAAGGACAAGTAACTGTTAGGAAATTAATCCCGTTAGGAATTTAACAGATGGTATCCTCAAAAATAAAATACTCATAGTATAACAATAAAATAAGTGTAGAAACATGCATGTATCCTCAAAAATAAAATACACATAGTATAACAATTAAATAAGTGTAGAAACATGCCAATTGAGCTTGGTTTGTGTTATGACCTAAGCTTCTCCTCTTTATCATACACACAAGCACTTGATGATGATGACACTCACAAACAATATAAGAACAATAAGAGTAGCATGGATCGTATGGTGTATTTCAAGTCAAATGATTATTAGCTTCAAAGAAAGAAAATAATACAAGAGACTTTGGGACCTTTGCACACACACACACTCTTTTCTTATCTAAAAATGAGGCTTTCTAACTGTGAAGAGTGTGTGTGGTTTAAATGAAACACAGCCAACCAAATGGACCTTTGGTGGGCTTTAACTTTGGACTTGGAGTGGGCTTATGTTTGCACTACACAAATAACTAGTTTACAAATATAACTAATGCCATAAGCCCACTAAACAAAATACATATTATACATGACAATTTAATTCGAGACTACAAATGACCATCACTTCCTAAATAGCATAAAATTAATGCTAACAATCTCCCCCTAAGGGATGGTCATATCAATGATGCTCCCGTGATTGGTCTTTAGCTTTTGACATCTTGAACTTCGTGTGTCAATGTATAATATTCTTCGATCAATGTTCCTTCATGCACTGTGATCTTCAAAGAATCGTCTTCTGGACGTTCCTGCCTTGATCTACTTCTTCTGTCTGGATGCGTCGTCGTTGTAGATGATGATGGTGGATGGACTTTCGTCGGTACCTGCATAAAACAGTTAGCAATAATTCGTCCTTCGGCCATCATGTCGTGAGGCAAGATCCTTTTAGATCTCATTAAGACTCATACATCTTGTATCCTTTATGATGAACACAAGTGTATTGCATAGGAAGTGTTCCTAAGAGATCTTTTGATGAATCTCATGTCTCTAGACTCAATAATGTGCGTTTTGGTTTTAGTCGTCGGAGGCATGGAGCAGAGTGCCACCTTTTCAATATCAACACATCTCGGAGTGAGAGGTCGATAGATTATGCAGTGTTCTCCGTGAGAAATGAAACAAATATCTTTTAAGAGATATCTGAGTGGATAGGAAGGGTGGTGCAAATGCGTCACTGGGTCCATGACGTCTTGTCTTCAATATCAGTATCACCTTAGTGAGTACCGATAGCAAATGTATTGACCCGGTATCTGTCCTAAGTTTTCATGGAGGGCTATTTCTTTTCACCCTTACAAAAACTTTTCTTTTTCATTCTTCAACCCCTTCTTTCTCCTTTCTCATTATACACCTTTTTTCAATCATACCTAAGGACTTCTAATGCTAAGCAATTGGAATTGTCCTTGGGTAGATCCCTCCGGTTCTGGCGGATCATTGGACATAACCTAACCATAATCACCTTATTACTCCCTGATTATCCTAGATTATTTGTCACATGCCATTAAACCTTGTGAAAATCTCTCAACGTGTTTATGAGAAAACACATTTTGTTAACACATCGAGAGTTTTGCATTTATGAAACACTCCCCCTTCACATGTGCTCATGCATTTTTGTAATAAATTGCACATGTTGGGTAGAGTTCGCACATTTGAAATGATCGAATTTCAATGAACACGACCTTCGCGAGACACGCTTACATCACTAGTTAAACTAGCTTGAAATTATTACCCGTCCTGGTCATATTCAAAGATCATCTCTCGAATTGGTACATTCTACTCAGACAAGTCCTTTGCGAGACACGCTTGCATCACTGGAAAACCAGCTTGAAATTATTACCCGTCCAGGACATGTCTTTTCGAGAACGGACATTTAGTTTCGTCAATTCGAGGGTTCATGCTGAGTCTTTTTGAAGAACTCGTTTTGAGATTCAAACGATAAAACTTCTTTTAGATCACATTTTAATCACGTCCTCTCCCCCATATTATAATAAACACCTAATCTCCCCCTCAAAAATAGCATTAAGTGGTATTTTTGAAAACAGTTGATTAAAAATGAAACTTTTTGTGGAGAGACGGACTGATTTTAGCATGAAAAATGGAACATTTTTTCTTTTTATACTCCCCCTTAATCAAAGCAAATGGTTAAACTTTTGAGTTTAAAAGCATTTAGAGGTCTTCGAGGGAGTTGTTGTGAGCACAAAATTTATAAAAAGACTTTGAAAAATCTTTTGAAACAATTTTGATTAAGTGCTCACGGGTTTTAGCTTTTCGCCATTAACATTGCGAGTTCTGATCGGAAATAATCAGAAGTCATTCAATGTAGCGCGGGTTTCGTACTGAAATGCACGAAAGCCGTAATGAAGAAAATTTGAGAAACGACATGTTTTAGAAAAACATAAAAAATAACTCTCGCTCAAGCATCTGTAAATACCCGTATCATTGTTGAATGACATTTCTAAGTACGTACAGAATATTGATTAGACGAGAGACATGTCGTGAGAAGAATATTTTTGGTTTTTGAAAAAGGTATATATATATTTACCAAAAATATATACATAACTATTTACAAACATATTTACACATATATATTTACATGCGAAGCTTTATGAAGTAAATCAATAAGATTCGAGAAGACTTTCTAACTCTTCGGGAGTTAGGCTTCGCATTCCAATTCGACGAACTAAGTTTTCAAACCGCTCTTTTGGGAGGGCCTTAGTAAATAGATCGGCGAGCTGGTATTCTGTCTTCACGAAAAACAATTCAACAGTACCCTCTTCAACGTGCTCTTTTATGAAGTGGTAGCGGACTCTAATATGCTTGGTCTTCGAGTGTTGCACTGGGTTGCACGAGATGGCTATGGCACTTTTTGAATCGCAATACAAAGGAATGCGGTTGAAAGAGAAACCATAATCTGTGAGTTGTGTCCTCATCCAAAGAACTTGAGCACAACACGCAGATAGAGACACATACTCGGCCTCTGCAGTTGATAAAGCAGTGCAATCTTGTTTTCTTGACGACCAGCCTACTAGCTTTTCACCAAGAAATTGCGCTCCGCCTGATGTACTTTTCGCTGTTACTTGGCATCCAGCATGATCGGCATCTGAAAAGGCAATTAGTGTAAACTCAGAATCCTTCGGATACCAAAGTCCCATGTTAATGGTTCTTCGAAGGTATCGAAAGATCCGTTTAACCTCTTGGAGGTGAAGTTCGGTAGGCCTTGCCTGAAACCGTGCTAATAAACACACAGCAAAATGTATATCTGGTCGGCTTGCAGTTAAGTACATGAGAGAACCAATCATGCTCCGATATTTCTTCGGATCCATGGGTTTCCCATATAGGTCAGCGCCAATTTTTGGTGAAGTGACCATTGGAGTACCAACAGAGTCACAATTATCCATACCATGTTTTTTCAAAATCTCAATTGTTTATTTAGCCTGATTAAGAAAAATTCCACGCGGGGATTGATGAATTTGTAAACCCAAAAAGAATTTTAATTCTCCCATCATGGACATTTCAAATTTGCTTTTCATGAGATTTTCAAAATGTTTTGAATGTGTCGGATTAGTGGACCCAAAATTATGTCGTCCACGTAAATCTGAACAATCAAAATATCATTTTTGTATTTTCTTGTAAACAAGGTTGGATCAATTGTTCCTTTGGTGAAATTATTTGACAACAAGAAAGATGATAACTCGTCATACCACGCCCGTGGGGCTTGTTTCAAACCATAGATTGCCTTCTTTAGCCTGTAGACGTATTCCGGATGATCTTTGTCAACGAAACCGTCTGGTTGACTCACATACACTTCTTCTTTCAGAGTTCCATTCAAGAAAGCGGTCTTGATGTCCATCTGATAAACCGTGATGTTCTTGTGAGCGGCATAAGCTAAGAAAATCCTGACTGCTTCAAGCCTTGCAACCGGTGCGAATGACTCTTCAAAATCTATCCCTTCTTCTTGTCTGAATCCCTTTGCCACCAGATGAGCTTGTTGCGAATCACAGTCATTTCTTCATCCTTTTTATTTTTCCATAACCACTTAAGATCAATGACTAGTTTGTCAATTGGTCTTGGAACTAAATCCCAGGTGTCATGGATTTGAAATTGAAGAAGTTCTTCCTGCATCGCTTCAATCCAGGCATTATCTGCCATTGCTTCCCGAATGTTCTTAGGTTCTATGAGACTGACTGAGCAGACATAGATGCACATGTCGCAATCGGTATGAAGTTGCTTTCTCGTCTGAATTGGTCTTGAGGGTTCACCAATAACCTGTTCGATCGGATGGTCTTTTGTCCACTGTAATGTTGAAGGGTACCTTGGACTGAAAGACTGTGTGTTAGACGGTTCATGTAATCTGGAAGATGATTCACCAGATTCCGTTCCAAACAGGTTTTCAAAGACTTCTTCGTCTAACACAGCATTATTCTGTTCTTGCTCATCAATTCTTGGTAGAACAATTTCAATGAATGGAGTTGCTGGAGTAGATGTAGATGATGTAGATGTCGAGGGAGTTGGTGCGCTAGCTTCGAATGTTGTGGATACATCTTGATTTTGTGGAGGTGGTGGTGGTTGTTGATGTTGAGTGGTTGCAGCGAAATGTTGGTTAGATGCATTTTTCGAAGCGCCACCATAGTATTCATCGTACATGAACTCGAAGAAATTATCCAGTTCTTGAGTTGTGGGTTGTTCTGAATGAATTGATTGAGCTCCTTGAGGTGCGAGTCCCGAACTGATATGTCCGGAAGTCATCGGGTTAAGCGCGGGTTCTGAGCGAGCCTCTCAGAAGCCATTTGTGAAATTTCATCAAACTTCACATTCATCGTCTCCATTATCTTTTTCGTTCTCCTGTTATACACCCTGAATGCCCTGGAGTTTTCAGAATACCCAATAAAGATTCCAATATCACCTTAGCCTTTAACTTTCCCAGATCTTCCCTGTCATTTGTTGGATAGCATAAAGCGCCAAATACATGAAGATAAGAAATATCCGGTTTTCGGTTGTTGATTAGTTCATATGGGGTTTTATTGAATCTTGGATGGATTAGGGATCGGTTTTGAGTAAAGCAAGCAGTAGAAACAGCATCAGCCCATAGAAATAACAGAGCACACGAGTAAATCAGCATAGTGCGAGCAGCTTCAACAAGGGTTCGATTCCTTCTTTCAACTACCCCATTCTGCTGTGGAGTTCTAACAGCTGATGTCTGGTGAGTAATACCAGTTTCTTCAAAGAATGTTCTTAACTCCTGATTGACAAATTATGTGCCATTATCCGTTCTTATTATCCTAACAGAAGCTTGAAGTAGAACTTGAATCCGCTTCAGAAAGGCGATGATGGTGCTTGGTGCTTCATCCTTAGATCTCAAAAACTTTACCCATGTATATCTTGAATAGTCGTCAACAATTACAAGAATATACTTCTTCCCATTTATGCTTTGAACTCTCATCGGGCCACATAAGTCCATATGCAACAAATGCAACCTATCAACCGAACTAGGTACGGGTTTAGGTTTAAATGTTGCTCTTTTGCTCTTTCCCTGCTCACATGATGGACATAGGTGTTCTTTGGTGTATTTGAATTTAGGAAGACCGGAGACGATGTCGTCTTTGGCAAGCTTGTTGATCGTGTCAAAGTTCAGATGGGACAAACGTCTATGCCACAACCAGGATTTTGTTTCACCTGCCCTGGTCATGAGACAAATAGGTGATGAAGAGGCCATTTGGTTTATGTCAATTGCATAAAGATTGGTGCCACGATCCCCAATTAAGAGATCATCCCCAACCAAATTCCTGACAAAGCAAGTGTTTCTCCGAAATGCAACCTCTAAATCAGCATCACAAAACTGCCCAACAGAGAACAGATTGTGTCCCAACCCTTCGACATAGTAAACCCGAGTGATTAAGTAGTTTCCAAACCGAAGATCTCCATAACCCAGAATAGCTGCAACATGATCATTCCCAAAACGTACAGTCCCCATGAACTGCCACACAAAATTGATCAGCAGCTTCAGATTCCCGGTCATGTGCTTGGAGCAACCCGAGTCGACGATCCAAAGACAAATTTCAATGACCTGCAAAGAACAGATGATTTTGTATATGGAAACCGTTTAACATTTGGTTCCAAGGGGTTAGATGTAACAGGTGGATCACACTTAGAGATGGTTTCCTTAGATGCAGTGGGAACTATTTCTAGTGTGCCATTCTTAGGTGTGAACATTCTACCTGTTGGTTTCCATGCACAAAACTTAGAGTGATCCTTAGGCAATAGGCTGCTAGTGGTGTTCCTAGCTTTTGCAATAAGTCTTCGAATGTATCTAGACTTAGCCTTAGTTACTAAAGGACCCTTTTTCTGTTCAGGCATATCATTCTTTTTCACCTCATTAGAAAAATTATCATCACAAGCATTTACAGACAAAGATTTCTTTTGCATTAAACAATCAGAATCATTACATGCATTAGAAACAGGAGTCTTATCATTACAACTAGATGATACATGTTTCTTCTTGGAAAGCTTTAAATTCCTAGGGTGTTCTTCTACTTTCTTGCTTGGACTCTCAGAAACAGGCGAGACACTAGGTTTCTTGTTATTGCTCCTAGTCTGTCGTTTGCTCCTAGAGTTGCTTTCTAATCCTGTAGAAGGTAAGGCACACTCATTAGAATTTATGTTGTTGTCCTGAGATGTTGTTTTAGCATTCCTAATCTCGCTTGGATTATCTTTAATACTTTTGTCTATCGCCCTATATGTTTTAGATGTAGAGGCAGACGCAGTAGTGGGACTAATCCTATAAAGGCCAGGTGCTATCACATTAGTGTTCTTGACAACAGCTTTCCCTTTTTGTTTCTCATTAGGCAAGGGGGTTAATGGTGCAATACGCGTAGATTCCTCACCCTGCCCTTTTTGACTTGCAAGCTGAGACTTCAAAAGATTTATTTGATCTTGCATGTTTTTGTAAGAACGCTCATACGACAGTTTGTCATACTTGCATTCTTCCTTTTTCGTATCAAGTTGTTTAAAATATGTGCAATTTTGTTTCTCAAGCTTTAAAAGTGCCTTTTCATATTTTTCAACAATTTGAGAAGTCTCAGCTCGAAGTGTTTCATCATCCTCAACAGAATATGTTTGGAAAATAATAGACATGATATCGGTCGATAGAGCTTCGAAAGAGAGAGAGAGTCATTTTGATGTTCCAAAACTTTTATGTGTTCCAAGTATTCATTTGCTTCCTTCACTAAGGATTTGTGATCCTTAACGAATTCTGCAGACTCTTTTAAAAGATTATTTTCCACATTTTGAACAACCGCATAGATTGCAGCAACATGTGGATTAATTTCCTTTTCAAAAATCTTTTTGAGTTCATCCTGAACACCCGGAAACCATTCAAACTTGTTATTGTTAATTTTGGAAGCCATAATACGTTGAAGTTTCTCAATTCTCTGCTTAAGATCAACCAAATATAGTCTAGCTGCACTTGAATCATAAGTGTTTTTAGATGCCATTTGTTCGATGTTAGGCAGGTGTTTTGAAACAGCTTTTTGTTTTGTGAAGACCACTGGTCTTTGAAAAAACAATTGTGACTCTTTTTTAATAAGATGAACACCAGAATCTTTATTAAGCTTGTTATAATCAATTGGTTTAATTTCTGGGTTCATTTGTCTCATTTTGACTCGTCTCTTTTCAGTACGCTCAATCGTTTCATCCGAATCATAAATTTCAATCGGATCATGTTTATCATTTAGCACACTACCATCATATAACACATTCTGTCCTTGCTGAGCTTTCTTGAGATTACAAGGGTTTTCATAACCGATAGCCACTTTCTTTATTGTATGTAAAATTGTGTTTGGATCATTTATTAACAAGTTAACTGTTTGTGCAGAATGACCCGTTTTTACAAGCAACTCATCCAACTTTGCAATGGTTTCCTTTTTGTCATTGATCTCTTTAAGAAGATCCTTTTCACGTTTTAAAAACCTTTCATTCAACTCCTTCTTTTCTTTTTCAAGATTGGAATAAGTTGATTTTTGTTTTGAAAGTTGGTTGGTGAGTTCAGAAATTTCCTTGTTTAGAGATTTGATTTGATTGTTCAAATTAACATCTAGAGTGTTAAATTTGATTTGTAAACGTTTTTCTCTTACCTCAGAATCTTTTAAACTAACCTCAAGTTCCGACTGTTTTTTGTTATGAAAATCATAAGCTCTTGCATTCACTTTATATCTCTCAAGCTCAGTGGTCAATATTTCATTCGCGGCCTTAACATCGCGATTGACCTTTTTGACCTTTTCTATTTCTACACTACAATTTTGCAATAATGATTCAAACATAGCACGTGTTTCCTCATCATTATCAGTATGCTGTGACTCGAATTCTTCATTAGGATCCATATCTGGAGTTTCCAAATTAGTATTACTACAACTTGGTTCGTCCATGTATGTATCATAAATGAGATTAGGAGTCTCAGGATGCTGTTCATTTTGAGGTGACATATCAAACATTTCATTATTGTGACATGTAGCATATGGTTGTACCTCAGAAACCGCATTAGTATCAAAAGCAGGAGGTGCTTCTGAGTCCGTGTCGTACTTTGCCTCCTGGAGATTTGCCATAAAAATGCAGTTTGCATCGATGTCCTCTTGATCTTCTGAAGCATCCATAATGGCCATGAAGTCATTCTCTTCTGCACTCAACTGAAGTCCAGCCGTTTCCTTGTTTGCCAACAGTAATGCTTTCTGCAAGTAAGCTGGATCCCTCTTATTCGGCTTGTCTGGACAGTTCCTAGCCATGTGTCCAATACCCTGACAGTTGAAGCACTTCATCATATTTCCCTGATTTCTATTCCCAGCTCCCTGAGCAACATTCCCAAACTGATTCCCAGCATTCTGTACCCTTTGATTACCAACAGCATTACCCATCTGATTCCCTGCAAACTGACCCATCTGATTACCAACATACTGCCCTACATTCTGATTACCCATCTGATATCTTGGAGCATATCCCTGCTGATTCCCATATCCCCAACCATCTGTCCTTGTTGTCCCATGTTGAAACTCGGCTGTGCAATCTGCTTGTTGCGAGTGTTCGATGAGATTCGTTGATTGTTGTTGGTGGGTGTGGAGTAGCGTCCTTGGAATACTTTTGATAGGTAGGCAAAAGCTTGAGTCAAAGCATCAGTTGACTCATCCTGATCATGTTGATCTGGGTGTTGCGGGTATTGATGTTGTGGGATTTCATGTTGTTGTTGTGGGTAGAATGGTGATTGTGGAATATACTGTTGTTGCATGAATTGCTGAGTGGATGATGATGATGATGGTTGTGCAATGACTGTTGCAGGTGTAGGTGTTTGGACTATGAGTGCAAGAGGATCTTGTTGTTTAGCTTGTTTCTCTGTTCTGACTTCATTTGCCTCTTTTTGGTTTTGTTTGAGAAAGTCATAGAGTTGATCGTAGTTCACATCATGAAGATTCTTAGTTTGGTTGACAATAGTAACATATCGTCCCCATTCTTCTGTAAGGTTGTTGATGAACTTGATGTTTTGAACAATTTGCTTAGGTGCCAAATTGTTTCTGATCAACTCATTCATTAGAGTACAAAACCGTGTGTAGTAAGATTCAATCTGTTCAGCTGGTGTTGCTGTGAACTTCTCCCATTCAGTCAGAAGCTTGTTTTCCATTTCTTGAATGCCAATTTCTGTACCATGACAAAGACGTCTAACTCGATCCCACATTTCTTTGGCAGTTTCACAGCTATCGACAACACAAAATATTTCTTGTGGTAGACCGAGTTGAATTAGATGCATTGCTAGGTGATCAGCTTCAATTTGCTTCCAATCTGCTTCAGTGTAATCCGATTCCTCTTTGGGTCGGTACGTTGGATCGACGGGAGGTTCTGCAGTAGGGTTCCCAGCTGTTTCTTCAATTTCACCAGGTTGGAATGGACCTTTCTTGACGGAGTTAACCAAGAGTATACCTTGTCCATTAGGTTTGGAACTCATATATCGAAGCATACGACTCGTCCATGGAAGATAACCACCTTTTTCAAACATTGGAGGTCGGTTTTCTGAACCTGCGGCATGAATGTCTTGTTGTGTAGTCATCTTGAAATTATTGTATGATAAAGTGGATTGAGGATCGATTCAACAAAATAGAAGTTGTTTTCGTTGAAGGTTGAACTTGATCTTGGTTGATGATGTGATGCTTTGGTTTGTTGTTGATGATCGTTGATGTTGTAACAAATTGGATAACGTTACGAAACTTGATTCAAGTATAATTAAGACAAAGTCAAAAGTTTATCGATTCGACAAAAGTTATGTAAATTACAATTTAGATAAACTCGACAATTTCTATAGAAATTTCAATTTGACCAAAATTTATACAAATTATGGCTAAATATCAATTTAGATAGAAATAAATCTAATTTATATAAATCGGTAATTTATATAAAATCTAACACTTTTATACAAAAGGTTAGATAACCGAGTGTCGAAGTATTTTACACTCTTATACAAGAGTAAAAATACCGAGTTCACTTTCGAGTTGACGAAATTACGTTCGAATCAAATCCTTAAAAGTTATCTAACTTTGAAGTCTTTTAATCACAATTGCGAGGGCCAAAAGTGTCAAATCCGAAAGATATCTTAAGGCAGCTGAAAGTACAAGGACTAAAGTTGCCAATTCCGAAAATTGCATCAATTGCGAGTCCAAAATGTGAATTGCGAGGCCAATTTCGATAAACCAACACCAATTGAGAGACTGAAATGCGAGAAAATCAGTTGAATTGCGAAACAGCCTCTCAATTGCGACAAAACACTGAATTGCGAGACAATTGTTCAATTTCGATACACAATTCCGATAGACCAATTGCGAGACTCTCCAATTGCGATAGAATACAGCAATTGCGACAAAGTACTGCAATTGCGACAAAGTACTGAATTGCGAGACTGAAGGACAATTGCGAGAGAATTCAGCTATTTGGCCACTTTTGTTGACTTTTGAGACACTTCCCACGTGATATCTTGCAACTTTTCACCAACTTGCAATAAACCTGACACTTTATCACTTCTTGTACCAACTTTCAACCAATCAAATCAAAGATATTAAACATATAATATTCATAAACACATAAAGTGTTTCAACCTTAAATATCTTTCGATCAAAATGGCTAAGAACACCAAAAGTGCAGTGTCTTTTTCTTTTCACCAAAACAAAATACTCACTGAGTATGACAACCACAACCTTGCAAATGGTTTTTGAGTATTCCAAAAAAAACACCTTTGTCACGTTTTTTTATAGAAGTAAAAAACTAACAGTGGGTTATTTTTTAAACAAACCAAACATACAAACCTTCTACCTTGAAGATTGGCTCATGTATACCACTTGTTATGACCTAAGCTTCTCCTCTTTATCATACACACAAGCACTTGATGATGACACTCACAAACAATATAAGAACAATAAGAGTAGTATGGATCGTATGGTGTATTTCAAGTCAAATGATTATTAGCTTCAAAGAAAGAAAATAATACAAGAGACTTTGGGACCTTTGCACACACACACACACTCTTTTCTTATCTAAAAATGAGGCTTTCTAACTGTGAAGAGTGTGTGTGGTTTAAATGAAACACAGCCAACCAAATGGACCTTTGGTGGGCTTTAACTTTGGACTTGGAGTGGGCTTATGTTTGCACTACACAAATAACTAGTTTACAAATATAACTAATGCCATAAGCCCACTAAACAAAATACATATTATACATGACAATTTAATTCGAGACTACAAATGACCATCACTTCCTAAATAGCATAAAATTAATGCTAATTGAGCAGTTTGTTAATTACATTAGTCTCGAGATTGGTTCGTTTATATGATAGGCACAAAAGAAATAAAACACGACTTGATCTTGGTTTATTTAGTACATTGGGCTCGAGATTGGTTCGCTTTTATGATAGGTACAAAAGAAATAAAACACGACTTGATCTTGGTTTATTACTCAAATGTTTCTTACTCGAAGAAAATTGCTTACTCGAAGAATTTTCTTACTTGAAGACTCTTACTCGAAGGTTTCTTACTCGAAGATCACTTTAATCCTTACTTGAAGAAAATTGCTTACTTGAAGAATTTTCTTACTTGAAGACTCTTACTCGAAGGTTTCTTACTTGAAGACTTTAATCCTTACTCAAAGAAAATTGCTTACTCGAAGAATTTTCTTACTCGAAGTATATAACCCCTTAGCAGAAGAACTCGAAGACTTGGAAAGGGGGATTCAACAGTTGAAGAGGGTTGAATGTGACCATGATTGTTGTTTGATTTGAGGACAAGAGCCTGAAAATTTGGAAGATCTCCTATCCAACTAGGGAATGTACCAATCAAGTGGTTGTTTCCAAGATCAAGCACTCTCAAGCCTGAGCATTTAGACAAGGAACTTGGCACCTCTCCTCTTAATTGATTTCCATTCAAAATAGGCCCCTCTAAACTTCCACAATCCATGTATACTTTTGGAATTGTTCCTCGAAAGCTATTATTCCCCATATCTATCATTGTAAGGCTACTCATAGTAGCATCGATCGCTCCATTTGGTCGATCGATCTCTATTCGATCGTCCTTGTGTGTGTAATCGATCATGCCATTCGATCCATCGAACTTGTCCTTAGCCGATCGAGTTTTTTTTTTCTTTCCATTTAACACACTATAAAAACACACAACACAAACACACAACACACACATTTCAATCCACAAATCTCACACTTCTTTATATTCAAAATGGCTTGTCGTCTCTCCCATACCGTAGAAGAAATGCAAAAGTATATCAAAAAACAAGCCGAAAAAGAAGATGAGGCTCGACAACATGCTCTTCTCGAAGTTATCAAGCAATTTGAAGTTGCAAAGGCACAGAAACAAAAAATGAGACAACGATACGTAGACTGCAAAGACATATCTGAAGACAGAAAAGCTGTGATCGACCAGTTTTTGAACGATGAAGCTCGCAAAGATGGAGCCATTAGTGAGACGTTGTGGGGTTGCGTTTCACAGATTCAGGGTCAAATCAACAACAAGATCCGCTGGAGTTATGAGGAAAATGTGGAAGCTCGTTCTGTATCACAACAGAACCGACACTTTGGGCAAGGTGCATCTACTTCATCTGTTGCACCAAGATTTGTTGAGCTTGGTTCTGAAGACAATACGGGTTGGGACGAGAATAAGGAGCGGGAGTTTAGCAGATTGGAAGCAGAGTACGAAGAGAGCAAGTTTGTGAACTACTCTGAGTACAACGATGGTTACCGCTCAGACAACTCACAAATTTGGGATCACCTCGATTATCTATAACTTAAGTTTATGTTTATGTATGCAGTTTATGTTTATTTAATGTTTTTTTTTTATCTATGTAATGTTTTAATTTTTAATGAAATTTAATTTTGTGTTAAAAATGTCTTTTATTAAAAAAAATTAAAAAAAAAATTGATCATGGTCGCCCTTACTGGGGCACCCAATCGCCTGAAGGTCGTTGGAGAGAGAAATCTGACGTGACAGAGAAAAATGGGGGGGATTGGGATCCCTTACTGTGGGCAGCCTAAGATATGAGCTGATATTTCCAAAGCATTGTGGAATCAACCTACCAAAGAGATTATTGGAAGATAGAACCTTTAATTATTAGTCTTGTCTCTAAACAAATGTTCATTTTGAGGGTGTGACACATGTTTAAATAGTATAAGCTTTTTTACTAGTAATCACTCAAATGTAACTAAAAAGTGTTTCGATTTATTGTAGTTTGTAAGTAAACACTTATTTTATGATGCAAAAAACAATAAAATGAACATTTATCTAAAAATAAAAAGAGTATTTTTAACTATTACGGAGTATTTTTCACTTATGTTAATTATGAGTACCATATTTCAACATTTTTTTTTCCAAACAAGTAACATATTTCTACTTGCTAGTAGTATTCAAAAAAGTAGTTGAGGTTTGCGTGTTGGGCCAATCTCACGATAATAGGCCATTATGCCTAAATATTGGGCTTCTTTATTTCATTTATTAAAGTCCAACATTGCTTTCATGTTTTGTTTTTTGTTTAATTGCAAAGTTTCCATACTTCATTTCGAGTTAGTGATAAAACAAAACCATGCATAAAATTTCATCCATTGACGTAACGTTGATTGAGGTCTAAATATTCTATGGTCGGATAATAATACTCATTTCAACCAATGAGTTGGGGTTATCCATGTCTATGAATTCCACATGGGGTCATCACACAACTATCACTCCAAACTTGGAACTATATTTGGGACATGTAAGGTAACATGTTTTTACATCCATCCAGCTGCAATATTGTTTTTTAGCAAATATATTAACATGTACCTGTTCTTGGTGAATCACTTTAATTTGAAGTTTGGAAAATTAAACTTAGAAACAAAGATATACAACATTAACAGCCTACACCCCTGTCACTCATTCGAAAAGTAGAAAAGTTCGTTTACTGCGTTGTCCTTACTTCTTAAGCATGTGAGAACACAAAGAAACTTTAATACTTCTTTACCACCAATGAGTTAATTACTGCCCATAAGACACAAGTGTTATTCTTTTCAACAAATGATTAATTAGAAAAGCATGTGAAAAGCACGCGACTGGAGTTCTTATCTAACTAACAAATTTATTCTTGGTAGTTATGAGCACCATAGCCATGCTACAAGTTATGTCTTGAAACTTTTGCTGAAGGCATATCACAGCCTCATTAATGGCAGATTCAAATATTTTCTGCTACTGGTTCTTATCTAGGTAATGCAAACGAAACAAAAGCAGATAGAGGAGTAAGTAGTTTTTTCAATTTAAACATCATACATGCCACAAACAATGACCTGTCTCGTGAATTTATAGTTTTGGTAAAACATATAAATGGGTGTATGACCATCAAATAACCGAAACGTGATGAATTGTATTGAAGGTTCAACCCATGACTGTTCTTGAGACTGAACTGAAATAACCAGACTCATTTTGACCCATTACCTTACCCAACCTGCCATTTTGACACCAATATTTCATTACTTCTATTCTCATTGCCTCAGTCATCCTGTGTCCCTTAAAAGGTTTTGGATACATACTTTTGCATATCCTGTTACAGATGTATCTTCACAGCCAATGATAATGTTTTAAATGATTTGCACCAGAAACCATGAAACTTGAATTCTTCAGTTATTATTACTGATTTACTGAATTTTTCGGTTGTTATATAGAGTACCATCAAGTCATCAACTAAATCTCATAACTGCCATTACAGAAAAGCAATAAAAGTACTATTGTGCTTTGAATCAGAACAAAAGTTCAACTAAATTAGATGGCAAAACGATGTAACCATGTGTTATTTACTTTGACAATGATATTGTTTGTCTACATGGCTAGCAATACAACACAATGATATAAAAGAATTATAACAGCATATCCGCCACTACAATAACAGCAGCTATGTATCTCAGAACATCAAGCTGCCTCCAACCATAACATTCCAACTGCATCTGAAAATATGGAAGAAAAAAGAACAAAACATAGTGTTGATCATTTTGCACAATCTGGTGAAACTGGAAAACATGTAAAATACTTGCCTTTCAGAAAATAACTTCATTTTCCCATATAAACACTTCTCTTGTTTCGCCTCTTCAAGATCATGTGCTCCCCTGCATCAGCAACTGCATTCAGCCAGTTTGGTCTTGTGGTTGATAACATGAGATAGCCTATTACCAATCCAATTATGGTTCCACATCCATATCCCAACATCACCACTTTTCATGTAAATCCACTCTCCTCCTCGTCATCATCTTCTCCGTCATCTTCAACTTGTGGGGAACTTCGATGTTCATGATTGGGCAATGGAAACCCATAGAGTCCTGAATTCCCTCCAAAGGAAGTGCTAAATGTGCTGAACTGTGTGCCTCCTGGTATACGTCCTACAAGATGGTTTTGCGAGAGATTCAACACTTCAAGAGTTGTGATGCGTGCAAGACTTTGTGGAATCTCTCCAGAGAGTTGGTTCCAAGATAGGTCTAACGACTCAATCTCTGTGAGATTCCCCAAAGCATGTAGAACGGGACCCCTAAGACAGTTGTGGGATAAGTTGAGCACTATTAGCGAATTAAGACCACCGATGACGTTTGGAATCTGTCCTTCAAATGAGTTACAGGATAGATCAATAATTGTGTAGTCAACCGAAATTTGTGGAAAATCTTGATTCACCCCTTTCACCGCAACAACGAATGAGTAGTCACAAACATCTAATTTGCTGCTTTACTAATATGCAGAACACACTGAATTGTCTGCTTTTTGCTTGTTTGTTTATGACTCTTTTGCTCTCCTATATTTGCTCTCTCACCCGCACAACTGCACTTGCCGGAGGTCTCATTGGAAGCAGTCTCTCTACTCCCGGGTTTATCCTGGGGTAGGGGTAGGATCTGTCTACATTCTACCTCCCCCATACCCTGCCCCGGCGGGATTGGGTTTGTTGTTGTTGTTGTTGACTAATATGCAGAATTGTCAAATTAGATATACTAGAAGATGCACTATTATTAATCATGCTTTCATTCACAAATTCATTTCTACTGCAACTTCTTGTTAAGCGTGCAACTTACAATTCATACTAATGAGAAGCATATTGTTTTGCCAAAAGCAAAGCACTATCAGAAACGTACAAACACTAATACTCAGATCCGGGATCCCGTTGCCACCATTGAAATTATAAAATAAGCTTTATAGTATAAAAATAAGCAAATGTGTGTTGCCTTTCCATAATCCATATGAACATCATGCTACGAAAACGGCGGCCCGAAAATTTTTACATTATTAGGCTTTGTTCTGATGAAGCATTCGCGTCAACATATGACACGAAAACTGTTATGCAAATCCAAAATGGTTGTATAATTAACAAAATAACAAAAAGTGATCGAATTACCATGAAGGTCAACAAAATTAATATGCAATCACCCAGTGACCAAGTAAAATATATTATTATTAACAACACACTAATATTACATACAACAATAATTCAAAGATACAAAACACAAACATCACAATTCAGAACTGATATACGACTGCATAAGTCAAAAGGTCCCAGCCCTCCTCAAACTCCTCTACCTGCCTCATAAATATTTTTATAATCTAACGTCATTTCCCTATATATACGTGTCTTCTCTTCTTCTTCTTCTTCAAGACCAAACTCTCTCCTGCATCAGCAATTGCATTGAACCATTTGACTTTTCTTGTTGACAACATGAGATATCCCATCACCAATCCGACTAATGTTCCACATCCATATCCCAACATCACCACTTCCCACGTAAACCCACTTTCCTCATCACTTTCAAGTTGTGGTTCATGTGAATGCTCACTATACTTTTTTGGCAGCGGAGTCCCACAGAGTCTTGGATTCCCACTAAAAGAGTTCCCTTCAAATGTTCTGAACTGAGGTCCTTCTGGTATAGGACCCACAAGATCATTTTGCGAGAGATTTAACACTTCAAGGGTCTTGATGTCTGCAAGGCTTTGAGGAATCTCTCCAGAGAGTTCGTTCCAAGATAGGTCTAACGACTCAATCTCTGTCAGATTCCCTAGAGCATGTGGAATTGGACCAATGAGGCAGTTGTGGGACAAGTTGAGCACTATTAGCGAATTAAGACCACCGATGACGTTGGGTATCTGTCCTTCAAATGTGTTATTGGACAGATCAATAATTGTGTAGTCAACCGAAATTTTTGGAAAATCTAGGTTCACCCCTTTCACCGCAACAACGAATGAGTAATACTTTCCATCACCAAGGTATAAATATTCTGGTTCTTTGCTGGTTTTAACAACATTCTTCATGGCATTGAAATTTTGAAAATATTTTGCAGGGAGTTGACCTACAAACCTATTATGAGATAAGTCAAGCACTCGAAGATTTGGAAAGGGAGAATCAACAGTTGCAGAGGGTTGAATGTGACCATGAATGTTGTTTGATTTGAGGACAAGAGCCTGCAAATCTGGAAGATCTCCTAACCAACCAGGGAATGTACCAGTCAAGTGGTTGTTTCCAAGATCAAGCACTCTCAAGCCTGAGCATTTAGACAAGGAACTTGGCACCTCTCCTCTTAATTGATTTCCATTCAAACTAAGCCCTTGTAAAATTCCACAAGGCCCGTATACATTTGGAATTGTTCCTTGAAAGCTATTGTTCCCCATATCAATCATTGCAAGAGATGATCTGATATTTCCAAAGCATTGTGGAATCAACCCACCAAAGCGATTATTGGACATATCCAAAGAATATAGTTTGCTCATGTTGCAAATTGATGGAGGGAATGGCCCCTCAATCAAGTTGGACTGCAGATACAGAAATTGTAATCCATACCATTGAAATTGTGGCAAGCCTGTTATGAAGTTATGTGAGAGATTTAAAAAATACAACTCATTGCCTCCTATTTCCCCTACCCATTGAGGAATTTGGCCATGGATTTCGTTGGTAGAGAGATCTAACCATTCAAGTTGTTTCATGGCTCGAAATGAATTCGGAAACACCTTTAGCTTGCAAGAGGCCAATCCTAAAAGAGCAAAACCAGGGTTGACATAATGATTGGCATTCTTTGTGGTAACAGTGAAACCGTTGTGCGAGAGTTCTAACCCGTTAAGGTTTGCGAGGCTTGATAACAATGTATCCAACTCCAATTCACCACTAAAATCATTAGATGAAATGTACAGGGAGCGTAGGTGAGTGTGGTTGGTGAGTGTTGTCGCCGAGAATCACTCTTTATCACACTTTTATATGCTCGTTATGCACTAGAAGAGATGATGGGACAATGGTGTATGGATCGTATGATGTTTAGAGAGAATATAAAGATAAAGCTTTTCTATATTAAACACACACACACACATACTTTGAACCACTTCCTCAAATGAGGAAATCGCACTTTAAATACTACAAGGTTATTTCCCTTGTGGGCCTTGTGTGGGCTTCGTGGGCTTTAGAGCTTGGATTGGGCTTTTACAAATACTTAAGCTAACATAAGCCCACTTTATACAAAGTTCTTAACTAAGTGAATGACCATCACTTTAAATTATAAAAACTAAAGCTAACAATCTCCCCCTAAGGGATGGTCATTCAAAAGATGCACTACGTGATTAGATCTTTATACTTCAGCATCTTGAACTTTGTGATTCTTTGTTCCTTCATGCATTGTGATCTTCATCGTATCGTCTTTTGGATTGTTCTTTGCCTTGATCAACATCTTCATGTATTTACAGCGTCTTTTCTTCCAATGTAGATGTTGAGACATACGATGATCGATGGACTTTCTTCAGTACCTGCATAAAACAGTTAGCAATAAATCGTCCAGCTCTTCCAGGTTCAGATCTCATTATGACACTTACAACTTATGTCCTTTTTGGCGAACACAAGTGTATTTTATTGAAAGTGTTCCTAAGAGATCTTTTGATGAATCTCATGGCTCTAGACTCAATTATGTGCGTTTTTTGGTTTTAGTCGTCGGAGGCGTGGAGCAGAGTGCCACCTTTTCAATATCAACACATCTCGGAGTGAGAGGTCGATAGATTATGCATTGATCTCCGTGAGAAATGAAACAAATATCTTTTAAGAGATATCTGAGTGGCTAGGAGGGGTTTGTGCACCGCGTCACTGGGTACATGACGTCTTGTCTTCAATATCAGTATCACCTTAGTGAGTACCGATAGCATATGTATTGACCCGGTTTCTTTCCTAAGTTTTCATGGAGGGCTATTTCTTTTCACCCTTACAAAAACTTTTCTTTTTCATTCTTCAACCCCTTCTTTCTCCTTTCTCATTTGCTCCTTTTTTCAATCTTACCTAAGGACTTCTAATTCTAAACTATTGGAATTGTCCTCGGGTAGATCCCTCCGGTTCTGGCGGATCATTAGACATTACCTAACCATAATCACCTTATTACTCCATGATTATCCTAGATTTGTTGATCACTTGCCATAAAACCTTTTGTGAAAATCTCTCAAAGCGTTTATGTATAAAACACATTTTTGGTTAACACTTCAAGAGTTTTGCATTTTCTGAAATACTCCCCCTTCACATGTGCTCATGCATTTTGAAATAAGTTGCACATGATGGGTAGAGTTCGCACATTTGAAATGATCAATTTTCAATGAACATGACCTTCGCGAGACACGCTTACATCACTAGTTAGACTAGCTTGAAATTATTACCCGTCCCGGTCATATTCAATGATCATCTCTCGAATTGGTACATTCTACTCAGACAAGTCCTTTGCGAGACACGCTTACATCACTGGAAAACCAGCTTGAAATTATTACCCGTCCAGGACAAGTCTTTTCGATTGCTGACATTTAAGCTTCGTCAATTCGTTGGTAAATCTGAGTCTTTCTGATGAGCTCCTTTGAGATTCGAACCATGATCACATTTTAATCCCATTTCTCCCCCTCAAAAATAGCATTTCGATGGTATTTTTGATACCGTTTGATTAAAATCATTGTTTTTTGAAAGCTAATAGGGAGAAACGATCTGCATGAACTTTTTGGAACAAAATTTCTTTTTGGAATACTCCCCCTCAAAACTTGCATTGATTTTTACATTTTGGAAAACTTTGGAGCAAGTGGGGAGTAACGATTTGAAAAATCTTAAGCAAAATTTTTGAAAAGATTTGAGAAACCTTTTGAAGAATTTTTTGAATAAAATTTTGCTTAAGATTAAGAAGTTTAGATTTGAAAAACTTTGCATGAAAACTTCTTATCTTTTAGGATTGTTGCAATAAAGCGTACAACAGAGTCCTTTCTTTGAAAAACGGGTTATGCACTGTTATGTATGCATAAGCCAAAACGTTGAAGCTCGGGTTGTAAGCTGAAATACTTACAAGCCATTGATTTTTAGGATAAGCGCTCGAAATTTTTTATGAAGCACTTTCCTTTCTTTGAAGATCGGGTCCTGAACTGATGTGTTCAGAAGCCATTAATGAAGCGCGGGTTTTGAACTGAATTGAACAAAAGCCATTTTGACCAGATTAGACAACAACTTTTGGAACCCATTTGAGCACTGCACCAACGGGTTTAGCATGTTTTGCAATCCATTTGTAAGTTGTGTCAATCTGATTCAAAGAAGTTGAATTCCAACGAGGACTGAAAACAGGTGTTTCATTTGGAAATAACACTCGCGGAATCAACGGAGATTTAAAAATCTTTTTCAAAGCAGAGTCCTTGTGTTGCAGCGGAAGTTTTTGAGAGTTTGAAGGACATTGCTTTGGTCTCCACACTTGCCTTACCCGTGTAATGCAAGATTGTGGAGTTTGAAATCTTGAAGTCTCTTCATGAGACATGTTTGACCTTGAAAGCTTTGGAGGAGTGAGCGTTTCATAAAAACTTGGTTTCTTTGAAAACTTCCTTCCTTTTTGCAAAGAATAGGTTGTAAATTGGGAAACCTTTTTCGAAAATGGTCTTGGTCTTGAAGATTCACCCGTGTAAACCTTCTTTGAAACACTCACTTTTGGTGTTGAGTGATTTGAAATGGGAGCTTTTCCTTTTGAATGGTTAAGAGACTCAAACTTCACTCTTAAAGCATTGTATGTAGTTCTCAAATCACTGTATTCTTTTTGAAGCTGATCTTGAGATGTCAATTTAGATTCCAGAGAGGCAATTTGTTTCAAAAAATGATCTTTTTCAGCTTTTGAATCATCTATTTTACGTGCCAATTTTCGTTCGAAAACAATATTTTCTTTTTCAAGTTTTTCAAAATATGTTTCGAATTTGTTTGTTTTGTTGAAAAGATCAGTTTTGGCATCCTCAAGATCGTTTGTGCGTTGAGCTAAAAGAGTTTCAAGCTCAAGTACTTTTGTTTGAAGCACATGATTTGCATTTTCTGTTTCAAACTCGGGAGAATCAGAATCAAACAGGGGATTTGGATAGGAAACATTTGTGAATTGAGACTCAGTCTTTTTCTTCTTCATTGATTCAATCTTTTGCAAAACCTTTTCAAACTTTTTATCAGCGAATTCAGACAATTGAGACTTCAAAATTGCAGTCTCTTTTGGTTTTGAGATTGATTTTTGAGTCTGAACTCGTGAACGCTTAATTGAATCAAACAAGTTTCTGTAAGTCTGTTTCAAATGCTCATTTTCCTTTTGTAATGATGCCACAGCGTGTTCCAATTCAATATTTTTTGTATCAAGTTCGTCCAAATCAAACTTGATTTTGGCATCATCACAATTTTCTTGAAAAATCTTTTCCTTTTCTTTGAGCACTGTTGTCAAAGGGTTTTTAGAAGAAGCAATTCTTTTTGATAATTCTTCTTTGACTTCAGCTACTTCTTTTGAAAGTTCGGTGATTTTCCTTTTGAAACAAAGATTCTCAGATTTCAAAAAATATGTATGATCAGAATCCACATTCTCATGCTCAGGGCTGACAGACACCGATTTGAATGACTCAATTTGATTTGTGAAAAATTCTTTTTGAATATCAAGATTTAAGCATTTTGCATCAAATTCATCTTCAAGAGAATGGATGTACTTTAAATCTTCTCTCATTTCAGTGACAAGAAATTTTTCAAAATGTTCAAAACTGAAATTGATATTTTTCACAAGAGGTTCAATCTCATCTTTTAAATACTTACAGACTTCCCTTTTTAGCCAAGCGTCTGATGACATGAGACGATTGTAGTCACTCTCGTTGTATTTTTGTTTTGACCAAATGACCTTTAACGTGTGGTCAATGTGATATTTAAGATTACAAAACTGTTACCTTGCTTTATTTTGCCATAATTTAGCATCATAAGTAGCAAGTTGAACTTCTTTAAAAAATCTTTTCACATTTGTTTCTTTTCTTTTTAAAGGTGGTTTTGGTATTTCTGACAATTGTATACAACCATACACAAAGCCTTGGTACGAGAGTGGGCTTTTTCCTTTTTTGGCTTTTAAGCGTTTCTCCTCTGCCAATTTTTCATCCTCTTCTGATATGAACAGAGCGTCAGGCGGCAAAAATTTATGTTCCACCTGATCTGTATTCTCAAAACCAATTCCTGATTTTCCCTTATGGACTTTCTCAGCTTTAGGAATCATCATTTGAAGAGTTTGAGCACTTTGGTCTGTTTTTCGAAGTTTTTCTTCAAGATTGTTTGAGCGTTTTAAAACCTCTTGATTTTCATTTTCAAGTTTTATATTAACAATCTTAAGATTTGAAGTGTTTTCCTGAAGCATTGAGTATCTCATTTTTAGTTCAACATTCTCTTTTAAAAGCTCTTGGACCTTTCTGTTAGCAGGGCCCAAATTTCTCTCCACATATTTCTGACCTTGAGATTTAAGGTTTGAGATTTCAGTGTCTTTGCTTTTTGTTAATTTTTCAAGCTCTTTGGACAATGAGATGTTTGTTTGCTTAGTTTTGAGATTGTCCTCTTTGCACTTTTCAAGTTCATGTTTGAAATTATGGATTAAAGAAGCAAATATGGCATGATCTTGATCAGGAGAAGATCCATCCTGGGCAGGCTTCCCTCCATTAGGATCCATATCTGGGGTTGAGGGAGTGATATTGCTATCAAACCTTTGCTCCACATACGTGTCACTAGTGGACTCAGGATGCGCAGGATGTGTCAAGTCATGAACAAACATATTATCGAACAAATCAACATTATCATGATCGTTTGAATGTTGTACCGTAGCCCCTATTGCAATGTCGGATGAAAGTCTGATGTGGTCAGCTTCAGTATCCCAAACAGCTTCATTCCTGTGTGTACCCTCAGCATCCGAATCGTATCTTGGACTGCTGCTTTTGACCTGCTGTTCTGACGATGTTTCACTTCCCGTGAACACCGAGCTATCATCAGATGATGTACCCTCATCGACCTTTTCTTCATCCGTGTTTGTCTCTTTCTCATTCACCACTGGTTCCTTCAAAAGCACTTCTTTTTCAATCTGCTCTTTTTCCCGTGTCTGCTTCTCCATTTCAATTCTTTCCCGTTCTTTCACTTTCATTTCTTCCCGCACTTCTATCAGATGGAATGATCTTTGATTAAGCTGCAATTTCAGCAAGTCTATTCTCCAAAGCAGCTGATCTCTAAACGTTTCAGCTTTCAGGTCTCTTGTGACGCAGTCACTCCATGTTTCGATATTTGACTCATAACCCGGATGTTTTTCAACTATTCTGAAATCTAAGTCGAAAAACCATCTAAAGTGCGTCTTGAATGCGTCATATGCTTCAGTGCAGTCAAATCCACGTTCAATTGCGTGCTCTACTCGAAATATGTAATGCAATAGTTTCTCTCTGAATGTGTGATAATCCATTTCAGGTTCGAGGAATCTAGCAAACATTCGATCAAATGGATAATGATGCACCAATGGGACATTTGCTTTTGTGAGTCTCTCACATAGACTTTTGATTGCTTTAAAGTGTATGAGACATCGTTCATTCGAGCGAGTAAAGTCTTGCATAACCTGAGACATTTGTCCCTCTTGAGAACTCGATTCCATTTTTCTTGTGATGTGCGATAAAGTTGATTCAGGATCTTTGCAACGAAATAGGAGATGTTGTTGTTGAAGGTTAAGAATGGTTGTTGTTGTTGTGAAGCAAGTTGTTACGGTGGAATTTTGGTCTGGAAACTTAAAACCTCAATAACTTCATTTTGGAGCGTTTTCAGGCCTCGAAACTTGGGTTGAATGAATAAATTATTCAACGTGTCCTTCTCCTCTGTCTCACGGTCGTTTTGACAGGTGTTTCGCTGAAAACGGAGTTACGGTTCAAAAGTTATGACCGTTTGAAGTTTCACAGAAGTACGAGGGCCAAAACTGCCAAATTTGAAAGTTTCCTAAGGCTGCTGGAAAGTACAGGGACTGAAAGTGACAAGTCTGAAAACAACTTCGACAAATCTCAACTTCGACAAGTCTCAACTGCGACAAGTCTCAACTGCGACAAGTCTCAACTGCGACAAGTCTCAACTGCGACAAGTCTCAACTGCGATAAGTCGCCAATTGCGATAAAGTTTGAACTGCGATAAGCCCTTACCAAATGCGATAAGAGTTTTCTGACCAATTGCGATAGAATTTCAAGCTGAGCCAATTGCGATAGACCAGTTCAGAGTCAATTGCGATAAACTTTCTCAAATGCGATAAATCGTCTGATTTTCTTCCAAATGCGATAAAACGCACTTTACCCACCTTTTTTGACTTTTTGAGTACTAGCCCACGTGAAGCCTTACAACTTTTCACCACTTGCAACTTTCCCTGACACCTTTTACTACTTGGACCAATATAATATCAAAGATATTCAACAAACACTATCTTATCCAAGCCTTTTGATTAAAATCGATCTGAGAACCAAGAACAACATAAAGAACTTCCAAACCAAGTTGTTAGAACATAAAATAACCACAACTTACTGCCTTTGATCTTCAACCTTGCATACAGTAGCCACCAAAGACACAAAGGTCCACGTTTTCCAAATAAAAACGCAACACAAATGTATTTTGCAACAAGATTCGAACACAAGAACTCCTACCTCGAAGCTAGGCTGTTGATACCACTTGTTGTCGCCGAGAATCACTCATTATCACACTTTATATGCTCGTTATGCACTAGAAGAGATGATGGGACAATGGTGTATGGATCGTATGATGTTTAGAGAGAATATAAAGATAAAGCTTTTCTATATTAAACACACACACACACACACTTTGAACCACTTCCTCAAATGAGGAAATTGCACTTTAAATACTACAAGGTTATTTCCCTTGTGGGCCTTGTGTGGGCTTCGTGGGCTTTAGAGCTTGGATTGGGCTTTTACAAATACTTAAGCTAACATAAGCCCACTTTATACAAAGTTCTTAACTAAGTGAATGACCATCACTTTAAATTATAAAAACTAAAGCTAACAGTGAGTTGTCAAAATTTTTGCACATCAATTTGGCCAGCTAACTGATTGTAACCGAGGTCTAACATTTTTAATGATGGAAGAGCAAATGACTCAAAAGGAACATTTCCACTGAACATGTTATGACTTAGTAAGAGATATTTTAAAGAGGGGGAAGTAAACAGCCAAGATGGCAATGTCCCATTTAGTTTGTTTCTTGATAAATCAAGAAAAGTAAGGTGTGTGAGGTTGAAGAGGGAGATGTCAGGTACATTTCCACTGAACATGTTATTATCTAAATAGAGTTCTTCTAAAGAGGGGGAAGTAAACAGCCAAGATGGCAATGTCCCATTAAGTTTGTTCAACGATAAATCAAGAGAAGTAAGGTGTGTTAGGTTAACTGAAATTTCCGAAGGGAAATCGCCTGTGAAAGAGTTACCATCCAAGACGAGTGCTTTTAAAGAGGGGGAAGTAAACAACCAAGATGGCAATGTTCCATTAAGATTGTTAAGTCCCAAATCAAGAAAAGTAAGGTGTGTGAGGTTGAAGAGGGAGCTGTCAGGATGAATTGTACCTTGTAGCATTCCGCAAAAGAGATTGAGGCCGATGACGTCACCGGTGGAGTTGTCGCAAGTAACTCCATCCCAGTTGCAACAATCTCTACTTGTGTTCCAGCTCATCATTTTTGGACGATAATCAGGAGAATTAGTACAGATATCGATTGGGTAATTGATAGAGGAAAGGTTATGTTTAAAGAGAAGCAAAGCTTCACTTTGTTTTTCAGGGCATTTGTGAATATTATTATTCAAAGAAGTGGAAGAAGCAAAAGTGGTGAAACCAAAGAAAAGGAAAAAGATACTCAACAGTTTAGAATAACCCATTGTGTTTTTTATTTTAATTTTAATTGCTATACAAACTCACAATTGCTACAAATATATATACTAACACAAGTATTGCAAGAATAGTGTTTTAGTTGCTTTCACAATAATATGACCGAAGAATATTTTTGTGGTCTAGTTTCATTCCGTATCACTTGGGAAATTGACTCTAAGCTTTTATTCTTTGTGGAATTATGCAAAAATTTCCAACTTTTGATTGCAATAAAAAAGAATCATTCAATGAAATATTGTGGTCCGCAATAATAATGCTTCTCAACAAGAATTATATATATATATATATATATATATATATATATATATATATATATATTATATATATATATATATTATATATATATATATATATATATATATATATATATATATACACTAACTATAACAGTGCTAGAATATTAATGTAGTTGCTTTCACGATAAGATATATCGAAATATTTTTGTGGTCTAGTTTCGTTGATAAACGTATCACTCGGGTTATACAAGTGTATTGGTCGATCTTTGTCAAATTATGCAAAATTATCAACTTTGAACTATTGCGAAAGAAAAGAATCTTTCAATGAAATTTTTGTGGTCAACAATAATGTGTGCCAAAACTTTCGTAAAGATTCTTGTGTTCTCTATTAAATTTTTTTACATTTATGATCTTAAGAGTCACATTAGACCAAGAGTAGTGGGGCGTTGAAGTGGGCTTAGTTGCCCTTTCAACGCCCGTTGGTCCACCCCCATCAAGCGTTGAAGCCCATTGAATCCAATTAAAATCAACGCTCGTTGATCCAATAACGGACGTTGATTTTATTTTTAAACAAAATATAGCCGTTGAAGGTGGCTGTAACGGTTAGATTTGAATTAAATAATCATTTAACTCTTTTTTATTTTACCTATAATGTTTAAATTTACCTATAAATATTACCAGGTTAACTCTTTTTTTTACACCTTCTATTAGCATCTACACTAGAAAATAAAAATGAATCCCAACTAATTTAACATTCCCGCTTTTGGCTCAAGCCGAAACACACCATATCAACCTCCACGAAGAGCCCCGAGCAACAAAACGACCAAGAGCTAAATAACAACCAAATTTTCGGCTACATGACGCACTTGCCTTACCCAAATATGATGTACCCAAATTTTATGTCATTTGAAAATTCGCAAGATGATGTTGTTTCACCAACACAACCTTCACCACAAGAAGTGTGCGGGTCATCAAAACGATCTCACAAGAAAAAACCTTCACCAAATTTTATTTGTATGAAATTGTTATTTTAAATCAAAAAAAAAAAAAAAATTAAAGTTAATATATATCGGTACCATTCAACGCCTCACCATTACTCCCAATTTTTAAAATAAATCATGCCACTTGTCAAAAAATGCCACAACCCAAAAAAAAAAAAAAAAAAAAAAAAAAAAAAAAAAAAAACACTACTCTTTGTCTTATACAACTCTTTTATTTGATAGTCCCATAATTTTCAATTCATTTTTTATTGTGCAAAATTTATAAACTTCAAATTGACATAAAGAAAATTAATATTCTTTTATTGGAACTTTCATCCGGTTACTCTTTTGACTTGGATTTCAATATTATGCTTAGAAATTATTAAATTTTTTTAAAAAAATGCTTGCATAATGGTTTTTTTTAGGTTTACTAACGGTGTAGGTCTTAATGTTAGTGTTCTTTCTACGCGTACATAGACTTTTCGAATGGTATTTGTTTGTCGGGATATGGAGAAATCTAAGTCTTCTTTACTCTTTTTAAGTTTACATAGACTTTTCGAATGAACCAACTCACAATCTAACATGTATTTATGCACTGGCGGAACTACTTGGAGCCCAGGGGTAGCGGTCGCTACCCCTGAACTTTTACCCGGTAGTAGGATTTTTGGCGATTTTTTGCCATTTTTGGCCATTTTTTGGCGATTTCGCTACCCCTGAAACAAATTTTCGCTACCCCTAAACAAATTTTCGTATTTCGCTACCCCTGATCTCGGCTCCTGGTTCCGCCACTGTCTTTATGAATGTAAGTTCTTCGTTATAATATTCTTTCTATATTTTATATGTAGACTTTTTAGACGAACCATGTCATGACTTGTTAAGACCTCGATTTATAATTCCTTTGATCCACTAGCGATAAAGAACTATTGATGGGGGAGAAAATGTAGGGAAGCGTACATCTGCAAATCGAATAAAAGGTATTAGTCAACAGAGCCTAACACTCGGTTATTAAGATGTAGATGCTAAATTTTAATAGACAAGAGAGACCATAACAAATAAACTGCATACATCTTTAAAACAAATAAAAGGTTCTATTAGTCAACCCGAGCTTATACATATTACCCTAAAAATATTGCAGGTGCCCAAAAATAGAATTGTAAGGTAATTTTTCAAGTGGATGATTATTTAAACCGAAGGACATAGAGAGACCAATGGGTCGGTACAGGACTGGTATGGGATCGGTTTGGTATCAGTATTTTGAGGCATAATATCATCCCTAAATATACAAACGACCCCTACCTACCATTGCTCCATTACAAGTTACATAATGCTCATTCACAACATTTAAATCTTACTTTCGCATAGCTTCTCATCAAACTTTTGTTTTGGGGGTACAAGGTAACCCCACCCGAGCCAGCTTTGATGACCAAGACCCATAAAGTATTGGAATTAAAATATGTGGTATGGACCCTCCTGCTTTTGCACCACTCCTGCATTCCAACAATGACAACAACACCCACATCTTATCTTCTCCTAAAAGTGGAACATTGACCCGGTTATTACTCCTTAATTAAGGCAAATGGCATCTTGTATTTTCTAAGTTTACAGCCTATATATCAGGCCTCCTTCTCTTGTAATAAAACAATAAGATTAATAACAATCCTTTCACAATGTAGTCCCTGAGTTTGCTCGTTGTCTTTGAAGGCTATTTTAAGCCTTGTTATTATATATGTAATAATAAAACTCTATGAAATTCTACATAAAGCCTGGTAAATCACTAGCCCATCACTAGCCCTCCACAATGTGGCCCTAAGAAGTTTGCAGCTAGCATGATTTGAACCTAATGGTTAAGAGTTACCAAGCTCTTACCACAAATCTACAACAGACAACACTTTATAGGCTTTATACACTCAAATATAAATCCATACAATCAAACAGCAGCATCGCATCAACTTACTAACTAAAAAGCACAAACACTCTCACCGTTATAAAATCGAGTTAATCACATATCCCTACATTTCACCTAAGAAATAACAAGTGGCACATACACTAGAAATAACAACAATCACAACAACAAACTGAAAAATTAGAATTAAATCATATTGCATCCTGCTCATGTAAAGTGAATAACTGAAGCAACTTAAACGAACGGATATCAAATCACAATGTAACATCAAACTAAATAAAGATGCATTTTGATCTTCCGATATGACACCTACTACTATATTACAATCACAAAGTTTGTGTTTGGCGACGAGCTTGTTGGAGCAATTTAAAGTGTTTAGAATATAGTGCTTGTTTGGCAACATGCATTTAGCTTTTGGATTTTGTCTAAACGCTCCTATTTGAAACACTAATAAAAATAAGTGTTTACGTCATTATATAGCTATAGCCAAAGTCCATGTTTAAGTTGATTGAGCTTTTGTACATGTTTAAGTTGAACGTATTCGAATCTTTGTGTAGATAATAAACAAAAACTTAACACAATAATCTTTGGGGTTTCTGCAAATCCTTGAATTCGTTAAGTTTTTTATTATTTTGAACGTCTACAAAGACATTTGAAGCAACCGGCCCAGGTCATAAATTTTATATGTTAGGCTTGCATTCAATAAATAGTTAAACGCTTGAATAAGTTCCACACTAAATATAGATTACAATTGTCACTGTCAAGGCAATGAGGAAACTTAGATGATAAAGAAATGTGTAAGAAAGCTGATTGGGATATAATTGTTTGTGACCAACAACTTTTGAAGTATATGAGGGTTTAAGAAGACTTCAAATTGGAGGTAGGGTATTAAGTTTAATTTTGATGTCTACTAGTGTAGACTTTCCTAGTAAACTCATCTTAGTCCAAAACTCATTAGTCATTCCTTCCTTGGTCTTGTGGCCCTTCTAATGTTTTTGGCATATACATGCTGAAATTATGTCATGTAAGATTCCTTCATTAAATACAACTTTGAAGTATACATGTTACAACTGTCACAAATTATGACCACTGATATCTCATCCTTTGAGGTTATGAAGCACAAAACTACAGCTCTCAACCTTTACTCTGTCCATAAGAAAAACAAAACTAAGGAGATGTTATCTCGACATTACAAGTCCAACATCTTAACACAAGTGTAGATATACTCTGCCATTACTTTTATTTTCACGCCGATTTGTCACATTTAATTTTAGAAATAATTACATCAAGAGATATTATATTTTGAAATTGTAAACACAAAAAAAAAGGGGGAAAGTTGGTAAGAAGTAAAAGGTCGACCCGTGACTGATCTTGAAACTGACCCAAACTCATATCGACCCATTACCTAAGCTGACCGCTAGTTTTATTCTCTTTTCCTGAGTAATCTTGTGTTCATTATAAGGTTTATGGAAACATCGCTACTTCTTTGTGGTGTATATATATTTGTGGTGTTTTAATTGATATCAACATTACCATTTGCTACGAATGTATATACAAACATTGGTATTACAAGAATATTCTTGTAGTCGCTTTCACAATAATATGACTGATAATTTGTTTATGGTCTAGTTCCACTGATTAGCGTATCGATTGGGTTGCAAAAGTCTATTATTTGATGGGTTCTAAACTTCATCTTTTGTCTGATTATGCAAAATGTCCAACTTTTGATTGAGATAAAAAAGAATATCTCAATAAAAATTTTGTGGTACACAATTTGCATAGAGATTTGTAGGTTCTCAAATGCTAATTTATTGAATGAATACACTATAGTTTTCGAGAAGGACATTCTGGGTGTTATATGAGTCACTACAATTGTTACCACTCAATCCTTACTCCTCAAAAATACTTAAGATAATAATGAGAAATAAAACAAGTCTTAACTCTTTTATATTATTAAAGGGTTGGTACAAGGCTATAAAGATTGAGGTCATAGTTGAGACTATTTTTATCTTTGCAATATTTGAAATCATAAGGTCGGTTCGAAATTGTAAGATTTTATTAATTTGCCATGTTTTGTTAATATGGGATAAATGAGTCAAAGGTTTTACATTTCTACTTAACATTTTTAATAAATTTATATGACAGCCTCACAAAAATGTCAAAGTTCAAAATTTAAACATCGCAATAATTGTAAAACACAAGATGTCAACTTTCAATCGTTACACCAACGATTTAGCAGGATAAGAATGAACAACATAGGTTATAAGCGTCTCAAAACACATAAGCCATAATGCTAAAAGATTAAGTCATGAAACCATCAATCTATAATATGCGTACTAACTTCATAATTCTCATACAAATCAAAATATGGTTCTTCGACCTAAAGTGATACGGAGTAGAAAAATAAGCATTGTATATGATCCTAACCATTGCGTACGACCATAAACCGATCCTAACCATCGTGTTTTTCTTATAGACAAACAAGTTAAGCATAGCTAAATTAAACAAGTAAAAAGTCACAAAATCAACCTTCACGCTGCTTCATATATGTAACTCTACTAACGTAATTCTAACGAGCTACACCTAACACAAATTAGCTATGATTTACCTAACCCAATTTCATGATATTTTCTCAACACGTTTCAAGTTTAACCAGTCCATATTGATCACACAAAACATTTTCCAACAGCAAGTAAATTTTACCTGCGAACACGCAGTCCCAACCAACGAAGGCGCCAATCCCTATATAATCGCCCCCAACCTTCTTGCTGAACAACCTAACACAATTAAAGAAAACAGTTAATACACAATTAATTAATTAACTTCCAAAACATAATTAAATTAAAAAGTAACGAAGTACCTATAACATCTGTTCAACAGTCCCCGCCTTATTCTTCCGTTTCTTTGGATCTCTATCAGTTTGGGATTGATGACAAAAAAATGTTGTTTGGTATGTTCGTGTAGGTCCCACAATTGGGGATGAGTCCCAAATTTTTGTCCATGAGTTAAACGCATCTAACATGCCATCTTTTTGTTATATTACCATTTAAGGTGGGCCTTTTATAGGGAAGCATGCATCTGCAAAAAAAATAAAAGGTATCAGTCAACAGAGCCTAACACTTGCCTATTAAGATGTAGATGCTAAATTTTCATAGACAAGATAGACCATAACAGCAAAACCGCATACATCTGCAAAACAAATAAAAGGTTCTATTAGTCAACCCAAGCTTATACATATTACCCTAAATTATTTTCAGGTACCCAAATTGTGGCACTTCTTATGACATAAGGAGCAGTTTGTAAGGTAAATTTTCATGTGGATGATTATTTAAACCGAAGGACATAGTGAGACCAATAGGGAGTCAAAATACAAGATACACCAAAAACATTGAAATTGCGTAGATCATCAACAGCAGGGTCAGCATTGGCTTGGGTAGCCTTATGTATTAATGTAAGCTAACCTGAAGTTCTGAGTGATCACTGGCATTGACTTGAATGGCAAGATGATCAACAGCAGGATCAATAACCCTGTTCCAAGGCCTCGTTGTAAGAATTCCTGCAAACAATGCATACAGATCCTCACCAGCACTCAATTTCATGCAATTTTCCTTTATTCCCTTCATCAACCAGTACTAAAGCCTGTAAGCAAATCATACAGGTCAAAGGTTAATGATGCTCTAAAGCAACAACAGAAATGGTAGTAAAGAAAAAATAATAATAGATGACATGAGAAGCCATTTATGTTCATAATATTGCAAGGGGCATCTTCCAGAGTGCAGCATAGTTGGTCCTTGTTGAATTGTCAAGTAATTCAGTTTCAGTTGAGCTAAAAAATTTCTTAATTAAATGTTATGCTTGCATTTTATAAAAAAGGTTAAATTAAATAAGTTCCAGAGCAAACAAATAGATCATACTATCATTGTCAATGCAGTGAAAAAACTTAAAACTTTTGAAGTATATGAGGGTTTAATTAAGAAGACTTCAAAATTGGAGGTAGGGATCTAAATTTAATGTTGTTGTCTACTAGTGTAGACTTTCAAAGTAAACTCATCTTAGTATCAATCATACTATCATTGTCAATGCAGTGAAGAAACTTAAATGATGGAAGAAATGTCTAAGAAAGGTTGTGGGATATAACTGCTTATGACCAAGTTTTTGACGTATAAGAGGGTTTAAGAAGACTTTAAATTGGAGGTAGGGATTTAAATTTAATGTTGTCGTCTACTAGTGTAGACTTTCAAAGTAAACTCATCTTAGTATCATACTATCATTGTCAATGCAGTGAAGAAACTTAAATGATGGAAGAAATGTCTAAGAAAGGTTGTGGGATATAACTGCTTATGACCAAGTTTTTGACGTATAAGAGGGTTTAAGAAGACTTTAAATTGGAGGTAGGGATTTAAATTTAATGTTGTTTTCTACTAGTGTAGACTTTTAAAGTAAACTCATCTTAGTCTACAATTCATTTGTTAGAGTTTATGGATTATTTATTAATATTTGTATGTCCGGTTTCGAACCCGAGACTTCGGGATTGCACACATTACGTATGAGTCTCAATGTATTAATAATTAATATAATGATTTATGATTAATTATTAAATCACAAATGTTTATATGGTCGAACAAGGAAAAATGAGGGGGTTAAATGTCGATTTTTGAAACTTGAGGAGGTGTTGGACTCAAACTTGGAGAGCAAGTTTGGAGTGTATATAAACCCCTCAATTGCTCAATATAATCGACATCACATATCTATATCCCTAAAAATGATTTTATAAATTGATTCTCGTTTTTCCTTCTACCCACTGACACGCCATCAATACAGAAAAGAATTAATGATGCCATCATGTGCATTATTATTATGTACGTGTGTGCATATTATTATTATGTACGTGTTTGCTTTTGCATGCATATGTGTATATGCATGTAAAATTAACTTACTCCTTTAGTTAGTGGGATTCGATCATGTAGTATCTAGAACATCAAACCCTAGTTGTTGTGATGTTTTATTTGTGATACATGAACCTAGCTTTTCACATTGAGACGCTAGTAATACGTGTGTACAAGAACGGAGTACAAGCTTACTTTAGCTTGTTGTTACCTTGCCCTATTCGACTATACACAAGTCGATCCATCCTTAAACCCAATTAGGGTTTATATATTGTTCTTGGAGCACGTGATTCCTTGTTCTCGCTAGGAATCGAAAAGGTACGCATCTATTTAGTTTTTTATGTTAATTAATTATATGTTATTGTAGATCTTTCCGCTGCATTACTTGTGATGATTATGTGTTTATAGTTTATTTATGATTCACATATTCCAACAGTGGCATCATGAGCCGCGTTTTTAACATGTAATTGATTACATAAAACCTTAAAAAATTGAATCTTTAATTAGATACATGCAATTTATAAATCTAGGGTTTATTTTTTTGTAAACCTAATATTAGGTCGACACCTAAATTAAAAGATTTAGGGTTTTTGGTTTTTGAAAAACCCTAGGATTGCATGCAATTTTTAGGGATTAATTAATGAATACCTTATGTGATGTCATTAATTAATTAATTAGATTGCGTACTATATAGGCTTGTAAATATGTGTAACATGATTTTAAGTGCTATATGGGATCCATGACAAAATCTTGCATATTTTGTCATGGAATGATTTGTTATTTAATTGCCACATGATTTTAAGATAGATCTTAAGTTAGGGAAGACCCTAACATATTAATTAAAATCTGTTATGTGCAATGTGGTATCTAGTTAATTAAAACTTACGCGGCCAAGCTATTTGGCGTCTGTGGTCCATTGGGCACAATGAGCTCAAAAACCAATGGGAGTTTTATTGATTAGATACATGAAAATTCACATAGATAATTAATAGGATTTATCAAAAAGGTTTGCATGTGGCTATATGATATCGTTGATGATCATATATGTGTTATTATGTGTTTATTTATTTTTTAAATTACTTGTTCTTTGTGTGTTTAATTATGATGGATTGTAACAACAAAGAGGGTAATTTTTCAAATAAAAATAAATGGACCTAATAACTATGAAACCTTTGTAGTAAACTATTTAATTGCCAAGTCTTATGTGCCGACAGTGGTTCGCTTCGCACGGTAATTTGCTCCCAGGCGAGACTAGCAATTAATAATTTACTACATAAATGTTTTAAGCTTTAAATCTTAAAGTTTTTAATTGATTGATGCGACTGTACAAAAGTGGTCGAAGCGGCGGACCTAATATTGACAAACTATAAAGTGGGTATAAGGAGGCTTGACATTAAATTGTCATCCGAAAGGGGCGCGTTTTTAATTAGCTTCGGCGGACGTTTGCCCCTCCGCTCGCCTGTGCGTCAATATTAGACTTACCAAGTACACCATGATAAAGTACGAATTGGTAAATGGTTTTTGTAGAAAACATATGATACAAAGATGAATGCATGACATCTTTGTACATATTTTTTGATAACATACATCAAAAATTTTATACCCTTAAAAATTTAAGTAATATGCCATCCAACTACAAAAAGGAACACCTAAGGTTTCATCCTACATCACTAGCAGCCAAAGCTGAATGTGATGTTCAAAGGGTGGTTGTCTAAGGGTAAAATTGAGTACTTTCATTGCTAGCAGCCAAAGCTGAATGTAATAAAACGACGTCAATTTACAGTTTCTTAAGTTGGTTAACTTAATTGAGCACTTTCATCACTAGCAGCCAAAGCTGAATGTGATGGAACGGCGTCAAGGCATAAAGATTTGGGGATGAAACATGTTTACATTTTGCAACTGATGTTGGCAATATAATGTAAGTCCCATGATTCTAGGAATTGCAATTGTATATTGGCAATTGAGTGCAGCTCTACCTTATTGAGTACTTTCATTGCTAGCAGCCAAAGCTGATGTGATGAAACGACGTCAATTTGGATCCTAATTTTTCAATGAAATTAAATGGTGAAATTTTATTTACCGTGGGTGTTTAATTTTCCTGAAAAGTTATTATCAAAAATACTAAATTGAATTTTGAAAATTCTTTTAATGTATTTAATGCAACGTTGATGAACTCAAATAAGTACATTTTATTACTATCATTTATCCTATTTATTTGACTTGTTTTATTATATTATCTGTGAGAATTGATACGTTAATGTTTACTTTTGTAATTCTCAGGTAAAAACAAGTATTATGTGAAACTTGGCGATTTAGGACTAATAATGGAGCAAAACAAGCAAGAAGTTAAGAGTCTACTGAAATGTACAAGATCAAGATCATTCTGCTCCAGATACGCCGCATCCTACTTATTATATACGGCGCATCACTATCAAGATTTCACAAGCTACGATCCAAGACAGCAAGGACATGCGCCGCATCTAAGAATGGAGTTACGCCGCATCTTCTGGCGGTGTACGAATATTCCTGAATATATTAATCTTGGACCCCACGCGAAGTTAAGTCAATGCGCCGCATCTACTTATCCTATGCACCGCATCTAGCCCTCAGACAGAAACTATAAATACCCCAAAGTCAGACGAATTTCGGAGTTCGACAATTTAGCTAAGTACGAGACAGAAGAAACCCTAAGCCGAATTCAGACGAAGTAGCAGCACAAGACACACCTTGAACGAAGATACAAGAGCTGTAAGAAGGTCCTGCATGTATTTAATTCATTAAGTAGTTTTGTTATATTTTATTAGTACACTTTAATTGGTCAGGATTGATGGGCTTGTGACATTGATTTTATCATGCACTTCAACTCCCCTTAAAATTGCTTTCCCATTAATTAAAGTTTATATGTTGATGTCTTTGGTGACTTTTATTAGTGCATTGATAACCTCTGTGTCTAGCTGAGCATTGCTTGGGTCGCCATGCCCCTTCCTCGCCTATTTATTAGATCGCCTATGCATTCTATCGTCTGTAGAAAAGTAGGAAGAAAGATAAATAGGATAGTCATAAGTAATCATTAAGGGTTTACTCGCCGATAAGATTAGAACCAACGAGAAAGGACTTAATCTCGGTGCGTTGCATCGAACTATACACTTCATATAAAACTAGCAATAAAACAAGTGACAAGCTACTTAACTATCAGGACAGGTCTTCTTATTGTCTCAAGTATCTATCTGTGTACGTGTGTGCTACTCGCTGATTCGTGCTTATTAGTTTAGTTTATATTTAATCATAACCAAACCGTGCCAGTCTCTCAGGCTGAAACCCCCTTGCGTTAGATTAGGTTGTATAGCTAACTTAAGATATTAAAATACTGATTAGGATAACTAGATAATACGTTCCACTCTTAGTGATCGACACTCTACTTACCATTATATTCATACTGACCGGGTACACTGCTCGTTAAAGTGTGTGTTATTGATAAGTCGGATAAATATAAATTTAAAACTTGAATACTGCTAAAACCACAACGACATATCGTGGATATAAAATTAGAGCAATACCACACGCACATCAAGTTTTTGGCGCCGATGCCGGGGAGTGAATTGTTATTATCTGTTAATTTGATTAGTATTTTAATTAGGTTTTTCTTTTTATTTTTAATTCTAACCGCTAACTCTGTTGTTTATTAGGTTAAATTGCATTCATTGTATTATTTTGCATATTTTCTGTTTTTGTGTGTTTTTATTTTTGTTTATTTTTGTTTGTTTTTATTTTTCGTTTTTTCTGTATTCTGCTATCGTTATACTGAGCTAATATAAACGATACGGCGCATCTATTTCCTTAGATATGGCGTATTGCGTTTAATTTTTATAAAATACAATGCGTTTAATAAATTCGATACGACGCATCTTTCCCCAAGATACGGCGTATATGTTTTTAATAAAAAATTTTCTAAACGATAACGCCATACGACGCATCTGCTTTAGCATATACGGCGTATCTATTATTTTAATTAAAAACAGTTTTCGAATTATTAAACAGATACGACGCATCGATTTTTATCGATACGGTGTATCTTCTGAATCAAAAATCTCGTATTTTGAAACGTAACGAAAATACGGCGCATTAGCTTTTGTTAATACGACGCATTTAATTTTAAATAAATATCGATTTTTGATAAATTAAACTGATACGGCGCATTCTAATTTCTAAGCGGCGTATCTATTTTCTGAATAAAAGTCTGATTTAATTTGAACGATTATAAGATACGGCGTATCCAACTTTTTGGATACGGCGCATCGTCTGCAGATATCAGTTATTTTTATTCTTATATCCGTTTCTAAATTCATTAATCTCTCTTCTAGCGAACAAATCCTACTTACGATTTTAACTATGATGACAGGTTTTGCTATGGAAGATATGTCGGTAAACGGATATCTTGCTAAAGAACTCTTGCTTTCGGATTCATTCGAAAGGGAAGTTTTTGATGATGTCGACTTCAATGTGTTCATGATTAATGCCGATTTATTCTCTTGGGAGACCCCTCTTGAAGCTACTTATAAGAAATTCAAGCGCTTATGCAATATTGAAGATGGGATATTCTCTTATGATTTACTAATGAGCTACACTGAAGATGAATTGTTACTCTTATGGCCCATCATTGAATCTAAAGGATTAACTTGGACTACTATCGAAGAAAAAGATGGGAAATTCCGAATTAAATACATGAACTCAGCAAATGCAGTCAACAAATCAAGCAACAAAAGCTATGAAGTCCAACCTATACAAACTTCTTATATGCCTTATTCCGAACAGTATTGGGGCTTTGATGAAAACTATCTGGATAACGAAAGAATGTATGCTGAATCGGAGATACTATTTCATGGAAGGTTGGTGAGGTTGATGGATATCTCTTTGGAAGAGTGGCTTGAACTTAAATACGGTGATCCGAAATTTGCCCCTATGAATGAAGTCAAACGGATTGTGACTTCATGGTTGACACGAAGTTTTAAAGGACAATTTAATGAGTTCATGGAAATAAGAAGGAACATGATTGGTAACACTAGCTTTGACGTTAACCACGATCCTAACAATGTTGATTTTTCAAATTGGTTAGCTAGTAAGTTCAATAACCATAAGAGCATGGACCGTGCTACTAAAGATGTGTTATGGGTATATTGGACGAGAGGAGAAGATGAGGAAGTAGAGAGCAACAATGGATCGTCAGATGACAATTCAAAGGAAGGGATTGAAGAATTATTCAGGATAGACATTGATGTGTTCAATTATGAGACACCCTTGTGCCAACAATTCAAAGAATTTAATTACCTCCTTCAAATCGACGCTGATGTGCTTACTGGAGATCTACCAGGATTCAAAACTTATGATGATTTCAAAAACACCTGGTACTACGAATGGAATGACCAAATACCATGGGTTTGGGATAAACCATGGGAATTTGAGCATATTAATCACACTTGTAAACCTTTCCGCTTCAAGGATGGAATTAGTGAATGGCCAACCTGTGATTATAAGAATGATGGAACCTGTAATGGGGGAAGTATAATTGGAATGAAACGGGTTGGAAACGATGTATACTTTGAAGACGACGATTGGTATGAAAAAGTTAAAGACTGCCCACGTAAAGCAGAGGCTTTGCAAGAAAAAGGTAGAATCAACTACTTAAAAGAACTTAAGGGAGCATCAGGCACTACTTTTTGGGAATGGGTCCATGGACAATTTGATGATTACACAAAGCTTAGTCAACGCTTACAATGGGAATTGAAAAAAGAATGGGATGAGATTCAAGATTATTATCAATCCTTTGACGTGGTTAATTATGATCCCTATGATAATAACGATGAGTCACGAGAAGAATTGATTGATGAACTTGATGACTATTTAAATAAGGATCCTTATTTCGAGTTTGTTGATAAAGACGAAGAAGAATTCACCAAGAGAAAATGTCGACTACTTGGGATCCCTTATAATAAGCCACCCATGATTATTTCTGAAAAATTTAAAGTCATCAAATACTCTTTGGGACCTGATGAGGAATATGTTGCGACGAAGACAAAAAAATATATTAGATTAAGTCGTACGGAAGATAATGTTGCGGAGCTATACGGGAACATCTTTCGGATGAAAGAAGAAGGATGGCACGTAACAAGAACAAAATGAGGAGCTGAACGTGAGTCTAACATGAAGACTCTGGAATAAAGACAAGTGCTGACCGGGAGACAACCCGGATAAAATTTTTACTATTTTGTTCTGTGTCGAGTCAGTCAGGCCCGCAGAAGATACGGCGCATCTCAATCCTAAGATGCGACGCATCTCCTGCACTGGTCATATCTTACTTTATTTTCTGCATTTTTTATTTTTGACTTTAAAACTTTTTGTCAGTTTATTTTAATGCGGCGCATCCCTGGTTAAGGATGCGACGCATCTTTTATTCTGATTCGTATTTATTTCAGGCTCAATACGGCGTATCTTCTTCCATAAGATACGGCGTATCGACTGACCTGATGATTTTCAGTTTAATTTTTATGTTTTTTTTTTTTTTTTTCTAACTACTAATGTATTATGCAAGTTTGAACCTTCTTAACTTAGGTGTGTTAAAGTCTTGATGGTATTATAGATTCCTGCATTTCTTGTGGATACATCAAATATGAAGCTTAAACGTTCTCATCCACAAGAAAGATGATTTTTGCTCTTATACAAATAATGGAGGATCATACCGAGCAAATCTCAGGGGAGTTTTTCTGTTCTAATTCTTTTATTTTCCAGTTTTTAATCTTTTATACAAACAACGAGGACGTTGTTTAACTTAAGTGGGGGGATTGGAGAATTAGAACACTTACTTGTCCTAAACTTTTCAAAATATGCTTAAAATGTGCTTAATATATCAAAATTTAAAATTTTTAGCATGTTTTTGTTTAAAGTCTAAATGACATAGCTGCACACATAACATTATTTTCAAAAATTATGAACTTTTCAAAATTCACAAATCTATGAGTGTGCCGGTGACTCTTAAACTTTAGAACTTGGCTTGTATACTATTCGAGACCACCATAATAAGTATTATTGATATAATTGGAATGACTTGTCTAAATTGGTAAATTTCTAGGATTACACCCAAATAGCCTTTATATGTTATGTGATATTAGCTAACTACACTGGTTAGTTAACCCCCGTATAAACCCTTTTGTTACTCTCACTTTTAGAGTAAGATACCCCTAGAAAAACACTCAGAGCCATTCCTTTCGTTTCTTACACCTTTGTTATAATGTTTCGTTACACCCTTACACCTTAGCCTACCCTGTAGATTAAAATCCGTGGTTGGTTAATTGCTTTAGGCAAAGTGTGTTTCCTTACATTACCTGTGTTCGCGTGCGTAATTCATTATCTATGGTTAGGTCGGGAAATTGCACAATGCAATTGGAGTGAAAGTAAATACTGTATATCTTTGAGTTTATTTTTCGTGTGTTTACTACTTTCACTATTACCGTTATTTCTGAAAGTATGAAAAGTATGGAAAAATTATCTAGAGTTATCGTTATAGTGATGTGGTGAAATTTTACACATCTATGTTTATGTTTCAAGTTTTTTTTTTTTTTTTTTAAAAAAAAAAAAAAAAAAAAAAAAAAAAAAAAAAAAAAAAAAAAAAATCGAAAAAATGAGAAAAGAAAAAGAAAAAGTTGGAAGTTTGTTTTAACCAACTTATGTAAAGTTTTGTATTAAGTGGTCGATATCACCACTAGTTGTTGTATATTATATCTATGGATTGAATGGGAGTTGAACGTTATGGGAACGCCAACTAAAGGTTATTCTTTGATTGAGATCTTGTTGAGTATAATTCGTGTCTACCTAAAGCGTGTGTTTCAAGTGTTAAAGCGTGAGTTATTCTATGATATGAGTCTTATTCATGGGATGGTTGGGATAGTGAGAATCTGAACAGATCCAATTGACTAAACAGAACACATCAAATCAGATCACGTGGTAAACACGATCGAGCCTAAACACATCACAAGCAACTAATCTCAAAATAATTAGCAACTAACACAAATCAGAATTTGTTATTCACAAAAAACTGAAATCGATGTATTAAGAGGAATTTGTGATGAAACCTGATAAGTGAGGAGCTGATGAATTTGTGATGCACGAATCAACCGAGCGAATCCATGAGGAGCGATTGCATTTTAAGTGGTATTTGGATTTTAAGTGATAAAGGGATTTAATGGAACAGTTAAAACAAATATATCACTCGGGTCGACCCGGAAGATTGTTTTGAAAAGGTATTTGGATTTTAAGTGGTATTTGGATTTAAGTATTTGGATCTAAAAAAAATTATTAGGCCCAATCATTCTTGTTTAAAGCATAGTGTGGACTTGTAAAGTTGTAAGTATTTGGCAATATCATGTTTAAAGCATAGTGGTACATTAGATATTTCAATTTGGCATTGTTACACCAATTCTTTTACTGTATTTTTACATCTATTTATACTTATCTTCCACCAATCATTCTTGCCATAATAAAATATTTCAAAATGTATTTAAATTCACTTTTACACAACTGATTTTAGTCGGTTATTATTATTATTATGTTAAATCAGTGGCAAATAATCTCATCTATATTATGAATCAAATATATTCGACATGTAGTTCGGTGAATAATTAGTGACCATCTAGCTCGTCACTAATGCTTTGCGAATGACCAAAAATCAGTGACGAAGGATTATGTGGTCACTAAATGGCCTAAATAGTGACCAAAATAAAAGTGGTCACTAAATTCTCGTCATTAAACACACTTTTTCTTGTAGTGAGGTAGCCGTCATGGAAATGGCGGAATGTTGTCTATTCTTTAATAAAAATGGATTTTTAATCATGCATGAAACGTTGTCTATTCTTAAATAATTAATTTAAATAATTTATGAGTAATCTAAAATTATTTTTAAAAACATAATAATTCAAACCTATAGGACGATTTTAGTGACCACTTGTCGTCGCTATCAGTTTGCCACGAAAATTTCCCTCCATCGGCAAATATAATTTTGAATTTTGACTATTTTTTTCGTCCTCACACTTATACCGACTACATGTTGTCGCTATAAGTCATAGTCAAAGTCAAACATTTTACATGCACTCGTTTTGTCGTGTCGCTAACCTTTAGCAACGACACTGTCTCGCTAAAGGTTTTGGAATCGTCGCTAAAAGTTTTGGTCAAAGACAGGGCCAAGAAAGTTGGTTTTTTGTCGTTTAGTGGGCCTTTAGCGACGATATCTGTCGTTGCTATAGGTGGGCGTCACAAGAAGTGGAAATAGGCGTAGTGTAACCCTGCAAAAGATTAAGAACAAGTGAGTCAATGTTACAAATTTGTTGTGTGTTTATTTATTTATTTATTCCTGGAACGTCTAGAATTATTTTAGTAAAGCTAATACGGAGTATCATTGATAAGATGATGGAAAATTGCACATTATATTAAAAAGTAAAAAGCTTTAAATTAGGCAATAAATTAAGATACAATTAGTATTAAATATTGTTGTAAGTGTGTAATTGGCCCCATGTGATGTGTGAGACGTGGATGTTGGGATCCTACTTGTCATGAGACACGTGTGCAGTCCTTTTGACCAAGTGTGTCAAACCTTGTTATGGTGTCTGCATGCAACTCAACTTGATGAATCTGTGTACCATATGAATCATAAAAGTCACATGTTACATGTATATGGTATTTTGACTTAATTTTATGCTACAGATATAATAAATGCATTAATTAATAACTGTTACGTGGGCTAAGTAGGTGGTACGTGTATATATAATTAAGTCCATATATACACATTGGCTATGAAGAGTGTGAATCATATCAGGCATCAAATATACTAACTAGCTTTGTCTGAACTAAAAGTTATGGCTTCAAAAATAAGCAATGAGACGGAATGTACGGTGGAGGAGGTGTCGTTGGTTGTGCCTGAAACCGACGACCCTTCACTGCCTGTGCTGACATTTCGAGCATGGACACTTGGTGTGGCTTCATGCGCCCTTTTGATATTCCTAAACACTTTCTTCGTATACCGAACACAGCCTTTAACCATATCTGCTATTCTTATGCAAATAGCTGTGTTGCCAATTGGTAAGTTCATGGCTGCCACTTTGCCCACCAAAGATATTCATTTCATGGGTCGTTATCGTTTTAGCCTGAACCCGGGTCCATTCAACATGAAGGAGCACGTGATCATCACGGTGTTTGCTAACTGCGGGGTGTCAATGGGTGGAGGTGATGCATATTCTATCGGTGCTATTACGGTTATGAAAGCTTATTATAGACAGAGCTTGAATTTCATTTGTGCCTTGCTCATTGTCTTGACAACTCAGGTAACATTTTTTTTTTTTTTTTTTTTTTTTTTTTTTTTTTTTTTTTTGTAGTTTATATATATTAAGTAAAATGTATTATTTAGTGACTTAATGATGGATATGACATTGTTGCAGATTGTAGGATATGGATGGGCAGGGATGTTGAGGAGGTACTTAGTTGATCCTGTTGAAATGTGGTGGCCTGCAAACCTTGCTCAGGTTTCGCTCTTCAGGTATATATATATCTAGCTACCTTGTTCAATTCAGTCTAATATGTGTTATTGTTCTGAAAAGTTTTCGACTAACTTGTGTTAGTTGTTGTTGTTGGGATGGGCAGAGCACTGCATGAGAAGGAGAACAAAGCAGATAGGTTGATGACAAGAATGAGATTTTTCATGATCTTCATGGCTGCTAGTTTTGCTTATTATGCTTTTCCGGGTTATCTTTTCCCAATCCTCACTTTCTTCTCATGGGTTTGTTGGGCGTGGCCACACAGTATCACCGCACACCAGGTCGGTTCTGGTTACCACGGCCTTGGTGTAGGTGTTTTCTGTTGGTATTTTAGTGTAAAATAGATTGAGTTTAATATGCAAATAAGGGTCGACACTTATTTGGATATTAACTGGACTAACGGGGGTTCCAAGGGGGCGTAGCCCCGTTGGTGGGGGTTCGGGGGCAACGCCCCTGAGAGAAGCAGGGTCCAAGGGGCGGCAGCCCCTGGCAGGGTCCAAGGGGCAGAGCCCCTGGCTATGTTAACATTGCTATGTTAAAAAATACCAACAGAAATTTATTTGGTATAACATTGCTATGTTAAAAATTCATTAGAATTTGTTTTTCCACCAAATAAAACATATAAAGTTGATGCTCATTTCTGCTGATAATGCTTGGTTTCTGCTGCTATGGTTTCTGCTGATAGCAGATGGTTCCTGCTGATAGCAGATGGTTTCTGCTGATAGCAGATGGTTTCTGCTGATAGCTGTTGGTTCCTGCCGATAGTGAACGGTTCCTGCTGAACGGTTCCTGCTGAACGGTTTCTGCTGCTAGTGCTGAGTATAACTGTTTTACAGTTATTAAGCACTAATAACCGCCCCTATAAACAGTCTTATATATTCTCTATTTCGAATAGAGAAAGACAAGGCTGATCAACCATTTTTGATCACGTATTACTGCAAACATACAATCATTCACAAACTTGAATCAATTAGATTTTATCCGGTCGTTAATTGGTATACACTCCAATTTAATCGATCTGAAAGCGTACTATTCGTGACTTCTAATTGCTATCAGGATACCAATCTCACCCCAATTACCACACATAAACAACACTTGGTGTAGGTGCTTTCACCCTTGATTGGGCAGGCATATCAGCTTACCATGGAAGTCCACTAGTCACACCTTGGACATCTATTCTCAATATCGGTGTTGGCTTGTGACGTGTTTTGTGTGGAAAGAAGATGTACAACTCCCATGGTGGGGTTTTCTCTTTGCTTTCGCTCTTGCTTGGATTGTTACCCTTCCCATTGGTGTCATTCAGGCAACCACCAACCAGGTAGCAGTTAGCTACTTTCATAGACTAATACATATATATACTTTTTTCTTGTTTCTAACTATTGTACGTCGTGCTATGCTATTTTTGTATAACAAACACAGCAACCTGGATACGACATTATCGCACAATTTATAATTGGTTATGTGTTGCCTGGGAAGCCTATCGCGAATTTGCTTTTTAAGATCTATGGGCGAATCAGTACTGTTCACGCTCTCTCCTTTTTATCTGACCTTAAGCTTGGACACTACATGAAAATCCCACCTCGATGCATGTTCACAGCTCAGGTATTGTCGTTGCTCCCTGCTAACAAATTATCACTAACTAGTGGTCATCAATAGATCGACCACCATCAATGTACACTAATTTATTTATACGTATCTTTTTTAATTTATATTTAATCAGTTGGTGGGAACTCTAGTTGCTGGGACAGTGAATCTTGCAGTATCTTGGTGGATGTTGGAGAACATTGAGAACATATGTGATATTGAGGGTCTTCATCCGGAGAGTCCATGGACATGCCCAAAATTCCGAGTAACATTTGATGCTTCTGTTATATGGGGACTCATTGGGCCACAACGACTGTTTGGACCCGGAGGCTTGTACAGAAACCTTGTGTGGCTGTTCCTTGTGGGAGTATTTTTACCTGTTCCTGTTTGGATCCTCAGTAAGATTTTCCCTGAAAAGAAATGGATTCCCTTGATTAACATACCTGTTATATCCTATGGTTTTGCCTGGATGCCACCCGCAACCCCTACAAACATTGCAAGTTGGCTTATCACTGGAATGATGTTTAACTACTTTGTCTTCAAGTACCGCAAACAATGGTGGCAAAAGTACAATTATGTCCTCTCGGCTGCACTTGATGCTGGCACAGCTTTCATGGGCGTGGTCTTGTTCTTTGTGCTTCAAAATGATGGGGTTGATTTAAAATGGTGGGGATCAAAGCCAGACCACTGTCCATTGGCTACTTGTCCAACGGCCCCAGGAGTTAATGTTACCCGGGTGCCCCATTTTCTAGCATATATTGTATGTAGTAATCAAATAACAGGATTATCCAGCTAGGTTGCTAATCAATTTTGTTAGATGAATGTGATCCAAACATTGGGTATTAATTACAGGATACTGTGGTTAATTTCCTTCGGTAGTGATATGTTAGTTTTAATATGATTTAAATTAGGCAGTACTTTATATTTTTTAAGAGATATGATACATCTATTCAACTCTTTTATCCTACATTTGTCTGGGTAAGTTCCAATTTTTTGACACGATTAAGTAAATGCGTCGGGTTTGGGTTAGAATATAGGGCTAATTGCACCAAAATGGATCATACTTGTCACCATTTCCTACTATATGTATCAAACTATTTTTTTTGCATCTATCTACATTAAACTTACTTTTTTTGCATTGTTTGTGTTGTATTTTACCTTCTCTCTAGGTAACCAGTTTTTTACACCTTCTCTCTACCTTCATCAAACATCTTCTGGGCAGTCCTCATAATCATATCACCAACTTTCGTGTAAAACCCGAGCAAAGCAGTTTCTACATATACATCGCCACATAACCCTTTCAGATGATTAAGGTCATGAACGAGTATAAGTGTGTGAAGCTGCTTCAACCGTTTCAAGTTTATAAGAAAGTGGCTTAACAAGGTTGTTTTTACTTTCTGAACCAACATTTGCTATTGTTCCTAATACATAACATACCCACGAACAATCAATCGAAACCAACAACAATTATCCTAATAACTAGACACAACCAAGACGCTCACCATCACCACAACCACCATAACCACCACCACTAGACCACCTCATTTTCTTGACTTTAACCGTCCCCACGTACCTTCATCATCAACCTCACCATCATTTTCTTCAAATCCCCACACCATATTCATCACACTGCCACCACCAGATTAATAAAGATTGAAATGGGTCATAATTGACGTAAAAAATGGATAAAGATAATAGGATTGCAGAGAGTGATAAAGATAGGAATAAAGTGGGTTTGTGGGGATTGGTTTTGGGTTGTGGATTTGGGTGTTGAAATGAACGGGATGAACAGCAGATCTGTGTTGGATCAAAAGTGTGTGAATAAGGGTGTGGGAGAAGATGAAAGACGGTAATGGCAAAAAATAAATGTGAGAAGGGTGTTAACCTGTACACAGGCATAACCGGGAGAGAAGGTAAAAACTAACACAAATAATGCAAAAAAAGTAAGTTTAATGTAGACAGATGCAAAAAAAATAGTTTGACACATATAGTAGGAAATGGTGACAAGTATGATACATTTTGGTGCAATTAGCCCTAGAATATATGAACGAGTCAACGCAAATTTCGCTACCCGAATACAAATCAGCTCGATTGCCACCCCTTAATGCAAGATGTAGCTAGCGTGGCCTAACAAAATGAGCGATGATCATATATCATTGAATTCAATTCGTTGTACTTGCCATTAATTAAATGCAAATCTTATCACAACACAACTTTTTAACAAACATCATTGTTTGTTTGCTTAAGCAAGTATATTTGTTAAGCAACACAACACTATATATAGTATATATGTCTATTTATGTACATATTCCTCTCATGAACACACACGTACTGGTAGACAAAGATAAACGTCTGAAACAAGATTCCACAACTCATCACTTTTGTGACCTTAGCGCCATCATATCGTGCATAAGTTGTGGCACGCAACCGGCCTCTACCTAGCTAGTTAATTGGTTACAAAATGTGTAGGGTGGGTTTTCCTTTCCCTGAATCGATGTGAATGTCTTTTATGTGTCGTCAGATGGATCCCATGACTAGAGTAAGCGCGAATTCCATTCCCTGATGATGATAACAAGTCTATCCGTTTGTGTTTATAATTAGTTAAGGCTGATTGGTGGCAAGGAGATTTCTTCGGTAGGCCAAGAATTCTAACAAAACATCTCTTTTCCATGTTTGGAATTGCATGAAGATGCGAAGGAAGATCAATCTGAAAATCTCCATACTGATCAGTTTTGCCTTTTATTACCCAGTTTGATGATTTACTTGTTTTCCTGTGAACACTAGTATGACGACACGAAACTCCCACCAATGCTCCTGAAAGTAAATACAGTTAAATAATAATAATTAGCAAAGTCTATCGTACGTTTTATAACAGGCCTGATTAATTGATTGCCATGCATATACATACATACCAGGGATTGGACGTGACTCAAGGGGAGAATTTTTACGTAAAAAAGCATCACAGAGTAACGTCCCGGAGACCACCACAGTAGAGAGCTTCTCTTCTCCATATCCAGCGAATCTTGTCAACTCATCCGTTGTGGCAAGCTCCACCACGGGGTTACGAATAATCATGTCACGTGCGATGGCTGGAGCTCCTCCAATGATGAAAGATATTATGAACAACGTGTAACCTTGAAAATGGATCCTCATCATCACCACCACCTTTAATTTTGTGTTGAATTAAAACTTATGTGTTATGTGTGTGGAGATATTGTAAAGCTATATCTGTTTGCATTGAGAGGTTTTATAGATTTATAGTAGTAGTACATCATATTGTGATGGCGTCTCACGTGACTTTTTTTTTTTATATTAAAAGTACATTATTACCCTTTAATTGTGTATCCTCTTTCTAGTCTACTATGATCGACCTTTGACCAGTGCCTTCTACCCAATTTTTATAGGTAAACTTCCACAAATACACATGCACAAATACCCAATTTTATATTCTAGAGAGGGGAAGCAAAAGGTTATGATTTATGACACGTGAATTTCAATTTTCTAATTCGTGGACCTTAATTATGGTGACTAGCTAGACTTTTTTTTTTTTTTGGGTAAAGGGCATTACACCCGGCAAAATATATTACTCCAAAAAACGTTTAAGTACAAAGGAATGTGGCAGATGTACCACATTAACCGCAAGCAATCGCTTGACTCAACCACTAAATCATTTATGACAAGCCATAAATGAACAACTAGCTACCAACAACTAGAACAACCATTGAAACAAAAACGACATGCAAAACAAATAAACAAATCCTAAAAAGAGATTACTTCCTCGAACGGCCTTGAAGCTTGAAATCAAACTGCTTATTATATTCCTCAAATTGCCCAGGTAAATCAAAGACCTGGGCCGCATAATCTTCAGAAAGATAGCCTTCAAGCTCGTTATGTCCTCCTGCTGATGAAAAGTAACTATCCATAGGATCATTTGACTCAAACACCTCATCATCACTATCAGAATCAACCACTTCACCCACCTTAGAGAATGGGTTGCCCTTCCTTATACCAACAGCTACCGGAACGGGTTTACCATTATCATCCACAAGGGTGCCTTTCCCATCAATAATAAGCTGTTCAAGCTTCCCAATTTTATCAACAATAGGAGTGGTCTTCATAGGCGACGGAGAAGTAGTTTTTGAAGAACTAGAAGTAACATCAGGAGTACCCGTAGTGCCAATCACAGGTTCCAAAACCGAATCTTGTGCCTTAAGCACATCACGAGAACAAGAGTTAATTGTCCAAGATCACCTTCTAAAACCTGTAGCTAGACTTTTTGTTCATATATATACATCTTGTTTGTTCGTTACGAATATAAACTTGTTCAACTCTTTTGGTTTAATTTATTCATTTTCATAAATACCATCGTCTTAATTAGGTATTTTAGATCTGTTTTGGCGATAGACAATAAAACCACGTACATATATATGGTGAAGAGGGTATATGAGTAAATTAAAATGCATGGTAGAGGGGAGGGGAGGGGGGGGCGATAGGCAGGCCCCGGTCCAGACCCATGAATCAGCATCAGCAGGCCCAGTTCAAAAATGGATCAACCTGGCCCAGCTGGACTATGAAGTACTTGACTGAAGTTAAAGACCCCACGTTTTTATTCCACAAAATGTCTTTGTTTTATTTTTCTTTTAGTACTTTCAGTTCAGTTTCTTTTTAATTATTTGTTTTTGAAGTTGTCAAAGTAGTTATTTAAATTCCCAGAAGTGTAGGAAGCGTGGGGTAGTGGTGTTTGTCAGTTATTTCCTTTCAAACCTATGTATTCGAAAAGGAGAAATGAAGAAATCAGTTTTGAGTTTTCTAAATTTATTCTCTGCAGCCAGAGGGTAATTTGTTCCATTGCTATTCTAAGATTTGGCAGGTTTTAGAAGGTGATCTTGGACAATTAACTCTTGTTCTCGTGATGTATCTGTATCGAGAATCAGTGTTAGTTTATTCTGCTCAACGAGGCTCGCGAGTGGTGCGTCTGTATCTCGCCAGAACCGTTGTTATTGTTCTGTTTTGTCGGGTATATTTGATCCAAATTAAGCTTGTTGCCATCAGGGGGTTTACCACAAAAACTATAGAGACGAAAAAAGAAGTAGGTAGCCAACTTGTATTCTTTAAATCCTACAAACATTCACTATCATCACTTAGTCAAGCCTGCCCTATCTATATTTTCTTCATCATCACTATTAAACAATTGTTGATCGATCGAGTTTCTATTTTCTTTATTATAAAATATGTGTCCATGCCAATCTGCCAATTGCAAACAACAGTTAGGTTTACAAGTTAAAACTATAACGATTTTGGCTCACTTGATGTTCCAAAGGGTGAACCTTTTCCTGCAGCCATGCATTTGTTTTGCGTGGAAGTATATATGTCCGCCTACGACGGATCTTTGAGTTTTGTTGAATTGAAATGCACGGCACGTACAGATTATGGCTCTCCACTATTAGCTTAACAATAATCAGAAATGCAAAATAGGTCACTGATTAGACCAACTGAAATCTCATGCATGTTTGTAGCTTTTGGCCATTTCTAAACGACACACATACATAGCGATTGGTGTCTAATAAATAAATAAGACAACCATGCATATGTGCCGAATATATACAAAGAAAAGGATCCTCCTTAGAAGGTTTGAGATCGGTCATGGTGGTCTATGTACATGTGTGGAGAAATTAAACTTGTAATTGTAAACAATTAAGGGGGAGATCGAGAATCCCATGCATATAGTGTTTGTGTCTGTGTGACAAATTAACATTGAGTGGAACATATTTAAAGTAGAGGGTATGTACGTGCATACTTTCCGAAAATCATTTGTAGTGTATAGTAAAAGATTTTATTTATTTACTTATTTATTTTGTTTTTGTAAAATTTTGATAGTTTAGTATAAAGTGCATATCTTTTTCAAAATTTGATGTACGCCCACTTAAAATTATTTTAAAAGTGCATACCCTATAATCACGTCTCCGTCCGCCATTGAATTAACATATATGTATCTCCCAAAAGGGTCTCAGAGAGGCGTGCAAAAGGTGCCGTCGCATAAGGCTTCCACTTGAAAATGGGTCACATTTTAATTACTTTTGCACATAAATACGTATAATATATTTACATAAATAATGCCTAAAAACATTATTCATATCTCTATGTTTTAATGATCACAAAATATAAACTCATTAAACATAAACTTATCAAATAAACAAGTATTTAGTTGTAAATATTCACTTCTACAACTTAATCACTTAAGGTATGAATAAACAAGTGCTTAATGCATTATATGATCAAAGGAACATTTTCTCAATAACTATTTTTTTTATAAAACATCAAAAACATTTTATATATTTTTGAAAAACATTTTTGGCATTAAATAAAAATGTTTAATCTTTTATAAAAATATGAATTCAAATTTTTAACCAAAATCAGTTAAAATGTTCCAGAAAAACCTTCCCCACAAAAGGACAAAATTGGCCAACGGACAGAAGGGGCGGCCCCCTTAATTTTACTAGGCGGCCCCCTTAATTATTAAGGGGACCGCCCCCGCTCCAGTAGACTTCCAGCTGTCCAAATTTTCTCCTATAAATACCAGCCTTCTCCTGGACTTTTACTCACCTTTTGCACACTAAAACTTTCTGTTTTAAATCACATTTCATATCTTCAAAATCCTTTGATCATATAATCTTAAGCTTTGGTTTCTAAGTGATCCAAGCTTCCTTCATTCAAGTGCAAAAGAAGAATACTCCTTCAACAACTAGAGAAGAAGTATTGCAACTTAGATACCTAAGTTGTTTGTGTCATCACATATATTTGTATATAGGTTGTGTATTGTTGTTAGATAGTTGTGTGTATAAATTATTTGGGATAGGTTAGTGTGTAAGTAGAGAAGTTGTGTTGTTAAGGTGTGTAAGTAGTAAAGGTATGAAGAAGTAGTAGTGAACATAGGTTGTGCTTAGTCGTGAAGTGTCGTGAAGAAGTAGTGAAGAAATCTTGAAGTGTCGTGAAGAAGTCATGAAGAAGTCGTGAAGAAGTTGTGAAGAAGTCGTGAAGAAGTCGTGAACTAGTCGTGAAGAAGAAGGTGTGATTAAGTCGTGTTTAAGTTGTGAGATTGGTTCTAGCTACGATTAGAACTCGACATCAAGCTTTGTGTCGTTAAGCCAGTGTAAGCCAAAGTTGTGTAAAGGTTTTCTCCGCCATAAGGGAGCTTGTTGACATAGTGAAGAAAACTCTCGAGTTAGGTGCTCGGGGAGTGGAGTAGGGCAAGGAAGGTGTCCTTGTAGCCGAACCACTATAAATCTCTTGTCTCTCGGTTAGATCTTTCCATCTCTAGCTTTTATTTCATTTTATTACCTTACTTGCATTACTTATTTATATTTACTTATATACATTGTTCATATTGCTCAAGGTGTTGAGATCACATAAATTCGAATCTAAGTTTTAAAAAGTAAATAAAGTTTTCATAATAAATTTTAAAAGGACATAAAACTATTCAACCCCCCCTTCTAGTTTTCCACAATTGGTATCAAGAGCCACGTCAAACAAGATTTTTAAAATTAACTGTATTTTAAAACTTGAAACGATCTATGGAATCTTTAAAATATTTAGAAGGGCAATCTATGCAAAGACCACCACTATTTGAAAGTAATGGTTTTCTTTATTGGAAAAATAGATTCGAAACTTATGTGAAATCAAATGATCTTGATCTTTGTCATGTTATTACCTATGGTGATTTTCCCCCTATTCAATATAATATCCAAACTAAAATAGATGAAATTGTACCTTTTGAAAAACAAAATGATGATTTAAAAAGGAAACTATCAAAAAATAATGAAGCTAAAATGGTCATTTATAATGCGTTACCACGCAAAGAATATGAAAGAATTTTTATGTGTCAAACCGCAAAAGAAATTTGGGATTCTTTACTAATCACTCACCAAGGTAATAGTCAAGTCAAAGATAATAAAATAGATCTTCTTGTGCAACAATATGAACAATTTACAATTCCTGAAGAGGAATCTATTGATAATGCATTTGCTAAATTTAACACAATCATCACAAGTTTAAAAGCACTTGATGAGACTTTTTCTAGCAAAAATTGTGTAAGGAAATTTCTTAGGGCATTACATCCAAAATGGCGCGCGATGGTCACGGCGATTGAAGAATCAAAGAACTTGATGACGTTATCACTTGATGAGCTTATTGGCAACTTAAAGGTTCATGAAGAAATTATAAAAAGGGACTCGGAAACGGTCAAGAGCAAGAAAGATCAAATCAAGTCTCTCGCGCTAAAAGCCAAAAAGGAACTTAGTGATGATGATGATTCAAGTGACGAGAGTGAAGACGAAGAATATGCAATGGCCGTTAGAGAATTCAAGAAATTCTTCAAGAGACGAGGAAGATTCACGAGACAACCACGAGATGAAAAAAGATCACTACAAAGAAATAGAAATGATAACTACGGGAAAAGAAAGTTCTTTAGATGTGGAAGTCAAAACCATCTCATTGGCGAATGTCCAAAGCCACCGGGTTATGATTACGAAAGCGCATTTGTTAGTGGAACATGGAGCGATAGCGACAAAGATGAAGCGGACAAAGCAAAAGACGAAAAGTGCCTTGTAGCTCAAGCCACCGATGAAATATGTCTAGGAATAAATTTGGAGCCCGACGAATGGATTAAGGATAGCGGATGCTCGAAGCACATGACGGGAAACCGGAAGCTATTCTCCTCCTACAAGGCATACAACGGAGGTAACGTTATTTTCGGTAGTGATTTTCGTGGAAAAATCATTGGCAAAGGTACGATCTCTCAAGACTCCCTAACTATTGAAAATGTTGAGCATGTAGATAACTTAACATATAACTTGCTTAGTATAGGACAAATATGCGATAATAAGTGTAGGGTTACTTTTACAAGTAAAGATAGTGAAATAGTTAAGGACGGAAAGGTCATAGGTAGAGGAGTTAGGAAAGGTGGCGTATATGTTATGAAACTAGGAAATAAACCGGAAGATAAAATATATCTAGCAACCTTAGATGAAAACTCTACATTGTGGCATAGAAGATTAGGTCACGCAAATATGCAACAAATACAATCCCTAACCTCTAAAGAATTAGTTAGAAACTTGCCTAACCTAAGATATGACCAACACTTATGCGATGCATGTAAAATCGGAAAGCAAGCACATGCTAGTCACAAAGCTAAGAATATAGTATCCACTACTAGATGCCTAGAATTATTACACATGGACCTTTTTGGTCCAACCGCTGTGCGAAGTTACGGAGGTAATCGTTATACCTTAGTAATTTTAGATGACTATTCACGATACACGTGGACTAGTTTTTTAAGTGATAAAACCGAAGCCTTTAATAAATTTGAAATATTTAGTAAAATGATTCAAAATAAATTAGGATGTTCTATAGTATCAATTAGGACGGACCATGGTCGGGAATTTGATAATGAAGTGCAATTCGGAAAATATTGTGATTTAAATGGGATATCTCACAATTTCTCCGCTTCTCGCACTCCACAATCAAATGGGGTAGTAGAAAGAAAGAATCGAACCTTACAAGAAATGAGTAGAACAATGCTAAATGAACAATCTATCCCACAAAAATTTTGGTGCCATGCCGTAGATACATCAACATATATAATAAATATAGTCTCAATTAGGAGAATATTAGGAAAAACCCCATATGAGTTATTAAGAGGTAGAAAACCTAATCTAAATTACTTTAGGGTATTCGGGAGCAAATGTTTTGTTCTCAATACAAAAGATTACCTTACTAAGTTTGATCCTAAGTCGTACGAAGGAATCTTTCTAGGGTATTCACAAAATAGTAAAGCATACATAATACTTAACAAACACACTATGAAAGTAGAAGAGTCCTTAAATGTAACATTTGATGAAACTCCACCACCACCTAAGACATTGCCCCTAGAAGATGATGACCTAGTTGAAGAAGAAGCTATTGAGGTTAGTAAAATTAAACCCTTAGGTAATGATAATGAAGATATAATATTAGGTGAAGACGAAATAGTTAATGTTAAGGAATCTAAATCACACCCGTTAGATAATATAATAGGAAACTTAAATCAAAGAACCCTTAGATCACAAGCTCAAGATAAAAATAACTTCTTTTGTTTCCTATCAACTATAGAACCTAAAAACATAAATGAGGCATTAAAAGATGAAAGTTGGGTTATGGCTATGCAAGAAGAACTAAATCAATTTAAGACTAATGACGTTTGGGAACTAGTCCCAAATCCCATGAACATGACCATCATAGGAACTAAGTGGGTTTATAGAAATAAGTTAGATGAAAATGGAATAGTTACTAGGAACAAGGCTAGGTTAGTTGCCCAAGGATATAATCAACAAGAAGGAATAGATTATGACGAAACTTATGCCCCCGTAGCTAGATTAGAATCTATAAGAATACTACTTGACTATGCATGCGCCCTAGATTTTAAGTTATTTCAAATGGACGTGAAAAGTGCATTCCTTAACGGTTTTATCAATGAGGAGGTATACGTGGCACAACCTCCAGGATTCATTGACTTCGCAAAACCTCATTATGTTTATAAACTCAAGAAAGCTTTATATGGACTCAAACAAGCTCCCAAGGCTTGGTATGATCGATTAAAGGCATTTCTTATTAAACATAATTATTCCATGGGAATGGTAGATAACACTCTTTTCACAAAAAAGAAAAGCCCAAATCTCATCATTGTCCAAATATATGTCGACGACATTATATTCGGATCGACTTGTCAGGATATGTGTGATGAATTCGCCAAAATCATGCATGATGAGTTTGTGATGCGTGGTTTTGTAACCTTACAACAGGTTTTACCTCTCGAGGGATCTCAAGAGGCTTACAACCCCACCAGGCAGTGTACCTGACCGATGTAGTATAGTGTAGTGGTAAGTACGGGGGATTGATCGTTCTCCACAGGGAATAGTGTTCGTTAGGTGTGAAAGGCTACTCTAATTAGGTCTAAGGGTTGAGGAAGATTCTTTTTTATGTTTTTATAATTTTTATGAAAGCAAGTAAAATCTCGGTTTTGAAGGAGTGGGCGGAATTAGTTGCTAGTCAACTAACCCAAATTACTACAAATGCAATAAAATAAATAACTGAAAATAAAATGTGGTGAGAAACTTATGTGTAGAGAAATGTGTTTACTTAGATTTCCTTACTCCCTAACTATCTTTTACCGGTTAATTAGTGTGTATTAGTCGCGTGGATGACGGGTGTATTCCTTAATACCATTCGTGGGGTGGCGTACTTACTTCCCCAACTCTACAAGCTCCTACTTCACTCCTATGTCGAGCCGGCTAGGAAGCTCCTAACATGGGATCACTAGAATTCGCTTGTGCATTAAATACAACCATAAAAACCTTTAGTACGCGTTTGGTTCATGTTTCTTAAGACGTTCAAGCAAGTTACCGAATAGGAAGTTAGCCAGTTTTCTTAAGCCTAACATAGATAAACAATCATCCAATACCACTAACAACACACTAACAACCAATAATCAATAGCTAGGTTTCATTAGATCTAAGCAAACACAAGATAAATTTAGCCTAACATGTTAAACAAAAGACAAGAATAAGATAGAATCAAACAACACATAGACATATTGAATGATTAATTGATAACTTATCTTTCAATGAAACATGGAAGATCTCAAGGCAAAAAGCCCTGAAAAAGTAGCTAAAATCGTCCTAGGGTTTTATCCCAAAATTCCACACACTAAGCTCTCTCTTAATGACAAAAAATTAGAAAACTATATATAGATTTTTGGATCTGACGGCGTCACCTTATGGATTGTGACGCCGTCACCTCGCCGCTTTTAGGGTTCCCGGGTGACCTTCTTGACGCCGTCCCTCTTTAGCTCTTCAAAAATCCATTCTGGCCTATCAAGGCTTGACGCCGTCGAACCTTGAACGTGACGCCGTCCCCTTATGATTTAAGCCGTGACGCCCTTAATCAAGTTAAAGCGTGACGCCGTCAGAATTCACATGCTATCTTACTGGCCCGTCATGAGTAAATTTCATGTCCAACTTTTCTTGCCAAGGCATGACGCCGTCCAGAGTAAAGTCTGACGCCGTCAAGAGTAACTTTTAGCCGATTCTTGAGACTTTGCCGTTTTCTTCACTTTAATGCTCCAAAAACGTCCAAAATGCCTCCTTTTCCAGATTTCTCCTCAAAAGTACCTAAAATGACAAAAGGAACGATTTAGGGCAATATTTGATCAAATAAATACGATTTCGGGCTTAAATGACCCCTTAAAAGCGGTACACTTTTCGCCTCATCAGTTTGAGATGAGTATGATGGGTGAACTTAATTTCTTCTTAGGATTACAAATAAAACAATTAGAAGATGGAATATTTTTTAATCAATCTAAGTACATTAAGGAAATGCTTAAGAAATTTGGATTAGAAGACGCTAAGCCCATGAAGACACCAATGTCTACGGAAGTAAAACTCACAAGAGATGAAGAGGGTGAGTCCGTAGAAAACACTAAGTATAGAGGAATGATAGTTAGTTTACTATACTTAACGGCAAGTAGACCGGATATCATGTTTAGTGTCTGCCTTTGTGCTCGCTTTCAAGAGGATCCCAAAACCTCTCACCTAGAAGCGGTTAAGCGTATCTTCCGATACATTAAAGGCACTATACACTTAGGATTATGGTATCCTAAGGGATCGGGCATAGAAACCATCGTCTATGCGGATTCGGATCATGCAGGAGACTACGTGGATAGAAAAAGCACTAGCGGAATTTGCACGTTAATGGGATGTTGTTTAACATCATGGTTCTCGAAGAAGCAAACCACTCTTGCTATTTCTACCACAGAAGCCGAATATGTAAGCGCTGGAAAGGCATGTCAACAAGCACTATGGATGAAACAAGCTCTCGTAGATTATGGCATTAGGTTAGATGACGTCCCAATTATGTGTGATAATAAAGGTGCTATAGATTTAAGTAAGAATCCCGTTCAACACTCTAGGACTAAACATATAGAAATACGCCATCACTTCCTCCGCGATAACGTACAAAAAGGAAACATATCTATAGAAAAGGTTGCATCGGAAGATAACTTAGCAGACATATTCACTAAGCCCCTTAAGCGTGAACTCTTTAACCACTTACGTTTAGGCCTAGGAATGATGGAACAAATTGATTGAATTTTCTGTATTTTTAGTAAAATTTTTCTTCCAGATGGGCGGACCCCTTAATGTCATAAAGGCGGTCCCCTTAATTATTAAGGGGACCGGCTTGTCATTAAGGGGACCGGCCATCTGACTATTGATTTTTTTTTTTTTGTTTCTTCCCATCTGAGTCTAGGAATATGTTTTGCACAAAATAAAAGATTGGGATATTTCTTTGCATAAACATATTTAAACAAAACCCAATCTATTTTCTACAAATCATTCTCACATCTAGGAAAACACATGAAAACTATTTTTCCTACATTGTTGAATAATGCTAAAAACATTTTCTTTTCATGCATAAAGATCTCACACGAATTGTCAAAGTATATAATCTAATATATACATCTTTGATATTCATATATTGAGCAAAATCAAATCAAGGAGACCTTGGATTGTTTCTTAGGAATTTTTTTCATTTAGGAGTCGAAACAATCACATCTCCACATTTGTTGCATATAGGCACACACTAGAACAAGCTTATTAATCACATCCTCACAATTGTTCCATCATCTATTCCCCATTTAGTTTCTAGTGCCTTTGCTTCATTACCCTTGCCTTAGATGATTAGGTTCCTTAATTCTCTTAATTGCTAGACATTAATTATTGCTTGCTTATTTATTTGTCTTATATGCCATGTATGCTTAATATGTTTTTTTTCTATTGCCTCAAAGAGTGGGACTTGCCTAAAACCAAAAGCTCAAAACATAGCCATCCTCACCTATTTCTGCAGAAAAACCCATTTCTGGAACCCAGAAAGGTACCAGATGGGCGGCCCCCTTAATTCATAAGGCGGACCCCTATATTATTAAGGGGACCGCCCATAATTAAGGGGACCGGCCATCTGCTGGACGGGTTCAGAGAATCTTTTTCTGCTTTTTAGCCCATTTGATCCTATACTTCCCCAAATTCACAAACACATTTTGTCCTAAACACCCAACAAGCCTTTTTATTCCTAAACAACACAAATCCTCCACTATAAATAACCCCATATCTCACCACATTCAATCATTCCATCATGTCTTCTTCAATCAACCCAAAACCAAAAACCTCTAAGCTAGCAAGGATGACCTTAAAACCCGGGTGGAAAAGAAAACCTAACCCTCACCACAAGCCCATCACAACTAGACAACCAACACCTCCATCATCATTCATCCCCAACTACTCTCCAAGATCACAACCTCACTCCATTGAACCATTTCACAAACCCTACCATTTTGGCCAAACATCCACATTCATTCCAAACTACTCACATAAACCTCAAACCAACTTCAATGGAATACTTGAAAACCCTCATCACCTTGGTCAAACATCAAACCTTTCACCCCAATACCATCCATTTCCACCAAATAACCAAATCCCCATTCATGAAAGACAAAAGCTTCATGAAGAGATTAACCAAATCCATGATCTTAATGATCTCCTTGCTATGCACCTCACACAACGCAACAAGGGATAACCTCCATCCTCTCCTTACTCAAATTGCCTACCCCACTCTCTTAACTTGGATCAAGTTACAAACCACACCCACTATTGCCCTTGTTGCATCTTCCTTCAAAAACAAATCCTCCACCTAAGTGAAGATATTTCTTGGATCGAATATCTACTTACTCGTCCCTATCCCATTCCTCCACTACAACGATATAACATCAATGGATCCGCTCCATTTCCCTCACCATCACATAACTAAAAACCATCCACATGCTTTCCGCCTCAAAATAAAATCCCTCACCCTTTTGTGTTGCAAGCAAGTCCAATCGCTCTCTTTGGCAATATGAGGACCATTAGTATTTCTAGTTATGTTGTAATCATTATGTTTCAAGTATTTTATGTAATGTAATGATGATTCATATGTTATATATGATCATCTTGAATGAATTAGTTGGTTGTTCTAAATATTTTGCTATGTATATGTATCTTGTGTCTCCTAACTTGTTTTTGTAGCCAAGATTTCCATAGCTCGTCTCCTTGGTGCCCTCGAACGAGGGGGAGTAACCATCAAGGGGGAGTTCTCGTCCCGACAAATTTAGTTTCTAAAACTTGTCGGCATAACCTTTTTGATTCTACAAAAAGGGGGAGAAGTGAATGTAAACTCACTAAATACTTGTCCAAAAATAAATTTTTGGATTTAATAAGTTTAAAGTTTTGTAATCATCAAAAAGGGGGAGATTGTTGACATAAATAATGCCTAAAAACATTATTCATATCTCTATGTTTTAATGATCACAAAATATAAACTCATTAAACATAAACTTATCAAATAAACAAGTATTTAGTTGTAAATATTCACTTCTACAACTTAATCACTTAAGGTATGAATAAACAAGTGCTTAATGCATTATATGATCAAAGGAACATTTTCTCAATAACTATTTTTTTTATAAAACATCAAAAACATTTTATATATTTTTGAAAAACATTTTTGGTATTAAATAAAAATGTTTAATCTTTTATAAAAATATGAATTCAAATTTTTAACCAAAATCAGTTAAAATGTTCCAGAAAAACCTTCCCCACAAAAGGACAAAATTGGCCAACGGACAAAAGGGGCGACCCCCTTAATTTTACTAGGCGGCCCCCTTAATTATTAAGGGGACCGCCCCCTATTTAAGGGGACCGCCCCCGCTCCAGTAGACTTCCAGCTGTCCAAATTTTCTCCTATAAATACCAGCCTTCTCCTGGACTTTTACTCACCTTTTGCACACTAAAACTTTCTGTTTTAAATCACATTTCATATCTTCAAAATCCTTTGATCATATAATCTTAAGCTTTGGTTTCTAAGTGATCCAAGCTTCCTTCATTCAAGTGCAAAAGAAGAATACTCCTTCAACAACTAGAGAAGAAGTATTGCAACTTAGATACCTAAGTTGTTTGTGTCATCACATATATTTGTATATAGGTTGTGTATTGTTGTTAGATAGTTGTGTGTATAAATTATTTGGGATAGGTTAGTGTGTAAGTAGAGAAGTTGTGTTGTTAAGGTGTGTAAGTAGTAAAGGTGTGAAGAAGTAGTAGTGAACATAGGTTGTGCTTAGTCGTGAAGTGTCGTGAAGAAGTAGTGAAGAAATCTTGAAGTGTCTTGAAGAAGTCGTGAAGAAGTCGTGAAGAAGTTGTGAAGAAGTCGTGAAGAAGTCGTGAACTAGTCGTGAAGAAGAAGGTGTGATTAAGTCGTGTTTAAGTTGTGAGATTGGTTCTAGCTACGATTAGAACTCGACATCAAGCTTTGTGTCGTTAAGCCAGTGTAAGCCAAAGTTGTGTAAAGGTTTTCTCCGCCATAAGGGAGCTTGTTGACATAGTGAAGAAAACTCTCGAGTTAGGTGCTCGGGGAGTGGAGTAGGGCAAGGAAGGTGTCATTGTAGCCGAACCACTATAAATCTCTTGTCTCTCGGTTAGATCTTTCCATCTCTAGCTTTTATTTCATTTTATTACCTTACTTGCATTACTTATTTATATTTACTTATATACATTGTTCATATTGCTCAAGGTGTTGAGATCACATAAATTCGAATCTAAGTTTTAAAAAGTAAATAAAGTTTTCATAATAAATTTTAAAAGGACATAAAACTATTCAACCCCCCCCCCTTCTAGTTTTGCACATAAATACGTATAATATTAAACATATATGAGTTATATAATTTAAATTTATATAAAACGAGGCGTGGAAAACCCGTGTGTTGCACGAATTGTATCTTGATGTTCATTGCGTAATGTTATAATAATTTGTTGACTTGTTAACGTCTTGCAAAAAACCACGAAAAGAAAATGCCTTTGTATAAAACACTAACGATGCATATTGGTAGCAACAAACATAGGAGTACTTTCTAAATGATGTTAACTACCATCATCCACTAATTAAAGGCAACTATGTGTACCTTTGATACATTAAAAACATGCATTAAGTCTCATTATCATTCAATAATATCAAATTAAGGAAGAAAAATTGTAAGAACATTCTGCATGTAAACATAAAGATTCACTAACTTGCTATCTTTTCACCGTTGAAGCACATTGTACTCTTTGGTTTAGAGGTTCTTATATATCAAGAATTTATAACATTTCAAAATTAAAATACGACTACACATAAATAAACTGTTAAATGAACTCAATAAGATTCCATGTAAACGTACAATCTAGCAGTTTGTGAAATAATTACTCCTGAAGTGACCCACTAACAAAATATTCAATGTTAATAAACACTGACTAAATGAAATTGATTCATTGACACAAAAGAAGGAAAGACCGTTAAAAATAGGTGCAAACAGGCTTGATGGTAAAACTGTTGGTATACATAGATTTATGAGTATCAATAATAATTTGCCTTTTTGAAACATAACCAAATGGCTTATAAGAGAAGAATCACCAGTCATCCAAATAAGCCTTCATTTAGGAAATTAATTAAGAATCACCGGTCGTCCAAAGGACTACACTCGAACTCTTGCACCATTCTTCTTATTCCTATTGAAGAAATCAACATTGCTTGAAGAGAACCGGCACACATCCTTTTTCCTCCTCCAAATGCCATTGTTCGCTGCATATCGATTGTTTCATTTTCCTTCATATATGTATCAGGAAACTAATCTTTACAAAAGGTATGTAATATACATAGCGAAAAGTACAAATTAAAGATAAAACCCAATTGATATTTGCAGCAGAGTTTCGTAAACAATATATTAATTGATTGCATTTATAGACGAACCTGCATTTCGTAAACAATATGATTAAAACTTGCATTTCGTAAACAATATATTAAATGATCCCTCCATAAGATATGCATGCAGGTCGTAAACTATACATGTTAAAACCTGCATTTTGTAAACAATATATTAAATGACCCCAAATGATCCTAAATGCGATAGTCAACAGTTACATTTGATATATATGATTAAAACATGCATTTCGTAAACATGCCTGTCTCCGACTTCTGAGGAGGAAACCTGCAAAATCAGGAATCAAAATACATATTTATACTTGCTCATTAGCCAAATGTTAATGAGTGTTTAATTTTAGCATTCATGGTTCTTTTGGTTCGTATTCTTTAAGGTGTAAATGATTCGGTCATTTTGTATTCTGCATGCCCTATTTACTGATTTGTGAATTTACTTAATAAAATATTATTTCACTGTATATTTTTGAGATTTATTTTCAAGCTTAAGCATGTTGCACCGTACAAATTTTTGTGCACATTTACTCTTCCACATTAAATATATCAAAGGTGAATATTTATATATATAAGATTTCTCTTTAGTTTACAAGTGTAATAGGGCCTCTTGTTGTTATTTCCTAGGGCCACCGAAAACGACGAGACGTATCTCGGCTATACAATGCATGTGTTGGCAAATCAACTATATAATCATAACGTACCATGTTAACGTTGTCATAAAGATCGGAGTTGGTGAATGGTAGTTGATTTCTTGGGTTAGGAAATTACTTAATTAAGTCGAGATATGGAAAGTAACGGACAAGTAACTGTTAGGAATTTAACAGATGGTATCCTCAAAAATAAAATACTCATAGTATAACAATAAAAATAAGTGTAGAAACATGCCTGTATCCTCAAAAATAAAATACTAATAGTATAACAATAAAATAATAAGTGTAAAAACATGCCAATTGAGCTTGGTTTGTTAATTACATTAGGCTCGAGATTGGTTCGCTTCTATGATAGGCACAAAAGAAATAAAACACGACTTGATCTTGGTTTATTAAGTACATTGGGCTCGAGATTGGTTCGCTTTTATGATAGGCACAAAAGAAATAAAACACGACTTGATCTTGGTTTATTACTCAAAAGTTTCTTACTCGAAGACTTTAATCCTTACTCGAAGAAAATTTCTTACTCGAAGAATTTTCTTACTTGAAGACTCTTACTCGAAGGTTTCTTACTCGAAGATCACTTTAATCCTTACTCGAAGAAAATTGCTTACTCGAAGAATTTTCTTACTTGAAGACTCTTACTTGAAGGTTTCTTACTCGAAGACTTTAATCCTTACTCGAAGAAAATTGCTTACTCGAAGTATATAACCCCTTAGTAGAAGGATATAAAAGTGAAGTTCTGATTTCCTAACTCGGAAAATATAAATAGAAATTTATGTTTCCTTACTCGAAGAACTGTTCTAACTCGAAGAAATTCAAGCCCTTACTCGAAGAAATTCAAATCTTACTTGAAGAACACCGTATCTTAACTTCAAAAATCACCCAAAAACACCACAAAACACGCTTTTTTTTTTTTTTTTTTTTTATTTATTTATTTATTTTTTTTTAAGTTTTCGCCATATTTGACCAAAATACAACATAAACAACTATAAAGTAACAAACTTTATCAGTTTTAAAACAATTTTTTTGATTCGTTAAATTTGCTTACTCGAAGAGCAGTTTTAAAACTAAGCAAATCGATTAGAAACTTTATAAAAAAACACAAATCAACCAATAATAATAACGAGGCTCTGATGCCACTTGATGGATCTATTGTTTTAGTTGATTAGGTGATTCGGGAGGTCTGGGATTATGGAAGTAAAAAGTAGCCATAGTTAGAGAGAGAAAGTAGATAGAGAAGGGAAAACTATGTGTGTTTTATTGATAATAATGAAAATGATAAGTTACACACTTAGCATCACCCCTCCATGGATATATGGAGGGGTATATATAGCCTAACACTAGCTTAATTATTACAATATTACATAACTAGTCCATGTGTTTCGACTAAACAAGATAGTAAATGTAATCCCGTAAATGTCGTTCCATTTACGTGTTAGGAGCATAACATTCTTCAAGACCAAACTCTCTCCTGCATCAGCTATTGCATTGAACCATTTGACTTTTCTTGTTGACAACATGATATACCCCATCACCAATCTGACTAATGTTCCACATCCATATCCCAACATCACCACTTCCCACGTAAACCCACTTTCCTCATCCAATCCTTCGTCACTTTCAAGTTGTGGTCATGTGAATACTCACGACATTTTTTTAGCATTTGAGTCCCACAAAGTCTTGGATTTCCACCAAATGAGTTCCCTTCAAATGTGGCAAACTGAGGTCCTTGTGGTACACGACCCACAAGAAGGTTTTGCGATAGATTTAACACTTCAAGGGTCTTGATGTCTGCAAGGCTTTGAGGAATCTCACCGAAGAGTTGGTTCCAAGATAGGTCTAGCGACTCAATCTCAATGAGAGTGCCCAAAGCATTCGAAATTGGACCAATGAGGCTGTTGTGGGACAAGTTTAGCACTATTAGCGAATTAAGACCACCGATGACATATTGGGAATGTGTCCTTCAAATGAGTTATTGACAGATCAATAATTGTGTAGTGAACCGAAATTTGTGGAAAATCTTGATTCACCCCTTTCACCGCAACAACGAATGAGTAATACTTTCCACCCATGAATAAATATTTTGGTTCTTTGCTGCTTTTAACAACATTCTTCATAGAATTGAAATTTTGAAAATATTTTGCAGGGAGTTGACCTACGAACCCATTATGAGACAAGTCAAGAACTCAAAGACTTCGAAAGGGGGATTCAACAGTTGAAGAGGGTTAAATGTGACCATGAATGTTGTTTGATTTGAGGACAAGAGCCTGCAAATTTGGAAGATCGCCTAACCAACCAGGGAATGTACCAGTGGTTGTTTCCAAGATCCAGCACTCTCAAGCCTGAGCATTTAGACAAGGAGCTTGGCACCTCTCCTCTTAATTGATTTCCATTCAAAATAAGCCCATCTAAACTTCCAAAATCCCTGTATACTTTTGGAATTGTTCCTTGAAAGCTATTATTCCCCATATCTATCATTGTAAGATATGAGCTGATATTTCCAAAGCATTGTGAAATCAACCTACTAAAGCGATTAATGGAAGATAGAACCTTTATTTATTAGTCTTGCCTCTAAACAAATGTTCATTTTGAGGGTGTGACACATGTTTAAAAAGTATAAGCTTTTTTACTAGTAATCACTCAAATGTTTTTCTGTAACTAAAAAGTGTTTCGATTTATTGTAGTTTGTAAGTAAACACTTATTTTATGATGCAAAAAACAGTAAAATGAACATTTATCTAAAAATAAAAAGAGTATTTTTAACTATTACGGAGTATTTTTCACTTATGTTAATTATGAGTACCATATTTCAACATTTTCTACTTGCTAGTTGCTAGTAGTATTCAAACAAGTAGCTAGTAGTATTCAAAAAAGTAGTTGAGTTTTGCGTGTTGGGCCAATCTCACGATAATAGGCCATTATGCCTAAACATTGGGCTTCTATATTTCATTTATTAAAGTCCAACATTGCTTTCATGTTTTGTTTTTTGTTTAATTGCAAAGTTTCCATACTTCATTTCGAGGTAGTGATAAAACAAAACCATGCATAAAATTCATCCATTGAGGTAACATGTTTTTACATCCATCCAGCTGCAATATTGTTTTTTAGCAAGAGGCCTGTGGAGTAACTTGTGAGGCATATATTAAAGTCTCATCTTTCAGTTGAATCAAATAGTTGACCAAAAGACTCGAGATTCTCTAAGTACGTCTTTAAGCATTTTTTGGATTGAAAGTTATATATTAAAACCCAACTGACTAAATTATCTGATGTTTAGGTACAGTATTATTCATTAAAATTGTTTTCCACAAATGAAAATAAAGTGAAATGAGAAATATGAATATGTACTTATGATTCGATGCGTTTGAGCCAGACAATGCAAGTGGACATTTCATTTTTGGATTTTTAAAGTGTCTTATTCAGAAAGCTCACTGTATAAGTTTCATTTACACACTTTCAGCAAATATATTAACATGTACCTGTTCTTGGTGAATCACTTTAATTTGAAGTTTGGAAAATTAAACTTAGAAACAAAGATATACAACATTAACAGCCTACACCCCTGTCACTCATTCGAAAAGTAGAAAAGTTCGTTTACTGCGTTGTCCTTTTCTTAAGCATGTGAGAACAAATGATTAATTAGAAAAGCATGTGAATTAATTACTGCCCATAAGACATAAGTGTTATTCTTTTCAACAAATGATTAATTAGAAAAGCATGTGAAAAGCACGCGACTGGAGTTCTTATCTAACTAACAAATTTATTCTTGGTAGTTATGAGCACCATAGCCATGCTACAAGTTATGTCTTGAAACTTTTGCTAAAGGCATATCACAGCCTCATTAATGGCAGATTCAAATATTTTCTGCTACTGGTTCTTATCTAGGTAATGCAAACGAAACAAAAGCAGATAGAGGAGTAAGTAGTTTTTTCAATTAAACATCAAACATGCCACAAACAATGACCTGTCTCGTGAACTTATAGTTTTGGTAAAACATATAAATGGGTGTATGACCATCAAATAACCGAAACGTGATGAATTGTATTGAAGGTTCAACCCGTGACTGTTCTTGAGACTGAACTGAACTAACCAGACTCATTTTGACCCATTACCTTACCCAACCTGTCATTTTGACACCAATATTTCATTATTTCTATTCTCATTGCCTCAGTCATCCTGTGTCCCTTAAAAGGTTTTGGATACATACTTTTGCATATCCTGTTACATACAGATGTATCTTCACAGCCAATGATAATGTTTTAAATGATTTGCACCAGAAACCATGAAACTTGAATTCTTCAGTTATTATTACTGATTTACTGAATTTTTCGGTTGTTATATAGAGTACCATCAGGTCATCAACTAAAACTAATCTTAAGTTATCTCATAACTGCCGTTACAGAAAAGCAATAAAAGTACTATTGTTCTTTAAATCAGAACAAAAGTTCAACTAAATTAGATGGCAAAACGATGTAACCATGTGTTATTTACTTTGACAATGATATTGGCTAGCAATACAACACAATGATATAAAAGAATTATAACAGCATATCCGCCACTACAATAACAGCAGCTATGTATCTCAGAACATCCAGCTGCCTCCAACCATAACATTCCAACTGCATCTGAAAATATGGAAGAAAAAAGAACAAAACATAGTGTTGATCATTTTGCACAATCTGGTGAAACTGGAAAACATGTAAAATACTTGCCTTTCAGAAAATAACTTCATTTTCCCATATAAACACTTCTTCTCTTGTTTCGCCTCTTCAAGATCATGTGCTCCCCTGCATCAGCAACTGCATTCAGCCAGTTTGGTCTTGTGGTTGATAACATGAGATAGCCTATAACCAATCCAATTATGGTTCCACATCCATATCCCAACATCACCACTTTCCATGTAAATCCACTCTCCTCCTCGTCATCATTGGGCAATGGAAACCCATAGAGTCCTGAATTCCCTCCAAAGGAAGTGCTAAATGTGCTGAACTGTGTGCCTCCTGGTATACGTCCTACAAGATGGTTTTGCGAGAGATTCAACACTTCGAGTTGTGATGCATGCAAGACTTTGTGGAATCTCTCCAGAGAGTTGGTTCCAAGATAGGTCTAACGACTCAATCTCTGTGAGATTCCCCAAAGCATGTGGAATGGGACCCCTAAGACAGTTGTGGGATAAGTTGAGCACTATTAGCGAATTAAGACCACCGATGACGTTTGGAATCTGTCCTTCAAATGAGTTACAGGATAGATCAATAATTGTGTAGTCAACCGAAATTTGTGGAAAATCTTGATTCACCCCTGTCACCACAACAACGAATGAGTAGTCACAAACATCTAATTTGCTGCTTTACTAATATGCAGAACACACTGAATTGTCTGCTTTTTGCTTGTTTGTTTATGACTCTTTTGCTCTCCTATATTTGCTCTCTCACCCGCACAACTGCACTTGCCGGAGGTCTCATTGGAAGCAGTCTCTCTACTCCCGGGTTTATCCTGGGGTAGGGGTAGGATCTGTCTACATTCTACCTCCCCCATACCCTGCCCCGGCGGGATTGAGTTTGTTGTTGTTGACTAATATGCAGAACACACTGAATTGTCAAATTAGATATACTAGAAGACGCACTATTATTAATCATGCTTTCATCCACAAATTCATTTCTACTGCAACTTCTTGTTAAGCGTGCAACTTACAATTCATACTAATGAGAAGCATATTGTTTTGCCAAAAGCAAAGCACTAACAGAAACATACAAACACTAATACTCAGATCCGGGATCCCGTTGCCACCATTGAAATTATAAAATAAGCTTTAGTATAAAAATAAGCAAATGTGTGTTGCCTTTCCATAATCCATATGAACATCATGCTACGAAAACGGCGGCCCGAAATTTTTTACATTATTAGGCTTTCTGTTATGCAAATCCAAAATGGTTGTATAATTAACAAAATAACAAAAAGTGATCGAATTACCATGAAGGTCAACAAAATTAATACGCAATCACCCAATGACCAAGTAAAATATATTATTATTAACAACACACTAATATTACATAAAACAATAATTCAAAGATACAAAACACAAACATCACAATTCAGAACTGATATACAACTGCATAATTCAAAAGGTCCCAGCCCTCCTCAAACTCCTCTACCTGCCTCATAAATATTTTTATAATCTAACGTCATTTCCCTATATATACGTGTCTTCTCTTCTTCTTCTTCTTCAAGACCAAACTCTCTCCTGCATCAGCAATTGCATTGAACCATTTGACTTTTCTTGTTGACAACATGAGATATCCCATCACCAATCCGACTAATGTTCCACATCCATATCCCAACATCACCACTTCCCACGTAAACCCACTTTCCTCATTACTTTCAAGTTGTGGTTCATGTGAATGCTCACTACACTTTTTTGGCAGCGGAGTCCCACAGAGTCTTGGATTCCCACTAAAAGAGTTCCCTTCAAATGTTCTGAACTGAGGTCCTTCTGGTATACGACCCACAAGATCATTTTGCGAGAGATTTAACACTTCAAGGGTCTTGATGTCTGCAAGGCTTTGAGGAATCTCTCCAGAGAGTTCGTTCCAACATAGGTCTAACGACTCAATCTCTGTCAGATTCCCTAGAGCATGTGGAATTGGACCAATGAGGCTGTTGTGGGACAAGTTGAGCACTATTAGCGAATTAAGACCACCGATGACGTTGGGTATCTGTCCTTCAAATGTGTTATTGGACAGCTCAATAATTGTGTAGTCAACCAAAATTTTTGGAAAATCTAGGTTCATCCCTTTCACCGCAACAACGACTGAGTAATACTTTCCACCCATGGATAAATATTCTGGTTCTTTGCTGCTTTTAACAACATTCTTCATGGAATTGAAATTTTGAAAATATTTTGCAGGGAGTTGACCTACGAACCCATTATGAGATAAGTCAAGAACTCGAAGACTTGGAAAGGGGGATTCAACAGTTGAAGACGGTTGAATGTGACCATGAAAGTTGTTTGATTTGAGGACAAGAGCCTGCAAATCTGGAAGATCTCCTAACCAATCAGGGAATGTACCAGTCAAGTGGTTGTCTCCAAGATCAAGCACTGTCAAGTTTGAGCATTTAGACAAGGAACTTGGCACCTCTCCTCTTAATTGATTTCCATTCAAACTAAGCCCTTGTAAATATCCACAATCCCCGTATATGATGAGGCGAAAAGTGTACCGCTTTTAAGGGGTCATTTAAGCCCGAAATCGTATTTATTTGATCAAATATTGCCCTAAATCGTTCCTTTTGTCATTTTAGGTACTTTTGAGGAGAAATCTGGAAAAGGAGGCATTTTGGACGTTTTTGGAGCATAAAAGTGAAAAAAACGGCAAAGTCTCAAAATTGTGCTGAAAGTCACCTTTGACGGCGTCAACATTAACTCCAGACGGCGTCATGCCTTGGCAAGAAAAGTTGGATGTGAAATTTACTCATGACGGGCCAGTGAGTTTGCATGAGAATTCTGACGGCGTCACGCTTTAACTAAATCAAGGGCGTCACGGCTTAAATCATAAGGGGACGGCGTCACGTTATAGGTCCGACGGCGTCAAGCCTTGATAAGCCAGAATGGATTTTTGAAGAGCTAAAGAGGGACGGCGTCAAGATGGTCATCCGGGAACCCTAAAAGCGGCGAGGTGACGGCGTCACAATGCATAAGGTGACGCCGTCAGATGTCAAAGTCTATATATAGTTTTCTAATTTTTTGTCATGAAGGGAGAGCTTAGTGTGTGGAATTTTGGGATAAAACCCTAAGACGATTTTAGCTACTTTTTCAGGGCTTTTTGCCCTGAGATCTTCCATGTTTCATTGAAAGATAAGTTATCAATTAATCATTCAATATGTCTATGTGTTGTTTGATTCTATCTTATGCTTGTCTTTTGTTTAACATGTTAGGCTAATTTTATCTTGTGTTTGCTTAGATCTAATGAAACCTAGCTATTGATTATTGGTTGTTAGTGTGTTGTTAGTTGTATTGGATGATTGTTTATCTATGTTAGGCTTAAGAAAACTGGCTAACTTCCTATTCGGTAACTTGCTTGAACGTCTTAAGAAACATGAACCAAACGCGTACTAAAGGTTTTTATGGTTGTATTTAATGCACAAGCGAATTCTAGTGATCCCATGTTAGGAGCTTCCTAGCCGGCTCGACATAGGAGTGAAGTAGGAGCTTGTAGAGTTTGGGGAAGTAAGTACGCCACCCCACGAATGGTATTAAGGAATACACCCGTCATCCACGCGACTAATACACACTAATTAACCGGTAAAAGATAGTTAGGGAGTAAGGAAATCTAAGTAAACACATTTCTCTACACATAAGTTTCTCACCACTTTTCATTTTTGTTATTTTATTTTATTTGCATTTGTAGTAATTTGGGTTAGTTGACTAGCAACTAATTCCGCCCACTCCTTCAAAACCCGAGATTTTACTTGCTTTCATAAAATTATAAAAAAACATAAAAAGAATCTTCCTCAACCCTTAGACCTAATTAGAGTAGCCTTTCACACCTAACGAACACTATTCCCTGTGGAGAACGATCAATCCCCCGTACTTACCACTACACTATACTACATCGGTCAGGTACACTGCCTGGTGGGGTTGTAAGCCTCTTGAGATCCCTCGAGAGGTAAAACCTGTTGTAAGGTTGCAAAACCCACGCATCAAGTTTTTGGCGCCGCTGCCGGGGAATAGTTATTGTTTAGGTTGAATTTTTATTTTATTAGGTCTACTCACTAGATTCCTTTCTAGTGAGATTTTTATTTTATTTTTATAGGTCTTCTTTAGTCTATCTTATTTCTTTGTTTGTTTGTTCGTAATTTCCATTGACTCTTCCGTTCACCATTATGGAGAACGCGAATCCACCATACTACCAACCACGTAATTCACCCACTCCATATGACATCTTGATGTTTAAACAACATAAAGATGAACCTCTCTATGATGCATGGACTCGTTTTAAATATTTACTCCAAAAAGTCCCTCATCATAACTTCGATTTTTGGTCCCTAACTCAATTCTTTTACAATCATGTCGACCGACAAGCCCAAAGGTACATTTACCATATTGCCGGCAGGGATATTAGGGAATTAAGTGCTGAGAAAGCATGGGAAGCTATTGAAGAGTGTGCCCAATATTATTATATAGTAGACAACCCAACAAACGTTAGTACAAGTCAATTGACCACAAAATTCGAGGATCATGAAACAAGTTTGTTTGGGGATGAATATGTTAGTGTTGAGATACCTAAGTGGTTGTCATGTAATGCCATAGTACAAAACAAACACATAGGTGACCTTGATGTGATGGAGGATTTAGCCGAACATGATCACATTGATCAAAAAGACCTAGGTTTTATGATCGATGATGATGAATCTCAAGAAACACATGATGAATCTTTTGGGCAATTTGAATATAGCAGTCATAATATTGAGGATGATCCTTATGATTCGGATATAGAAGTTAAGATGCCTAGAGAAGCACTTGAGATACTTGGGAAAATGTTAGGGTTGGATTATAATGAAACACATGTTGAGGATATAGGTGATCTTGATAAGATGGATGATAAAGTAGAAAATCCAAGCCCGCCAAATACCCCACAAGTCCTACCATCATTTGAGGCATACACACCGCCCGTGACTTATTCAGAAGAAGTAGAAGAGACTTTAGGAACCCCAATTGAGGTAGAACCCTTGGACCAAGCACCACTAGAGCATATAGGTTTGAATACTCATAATGATAACCTTACTCTTAGTTCTAGGGAAGTTCCTAGTTTTGATGAACCGGAGCCTAAACCAAAACCGTTACCTAATCTTCCATCCTTAGATGTGAACTTAGGAATTGAATTAGGTCCCGATCCACCCATCAAACCATGTAGTCCGGGTAATCTTAAGTTTAAGGTAGTAGACATTAAGCCTTGTAGTGAGGAAGCTAATATAGGAGTGAACCATGACCTTATATACTTACATCACCCATTCATGATAGATCACAAGAAACACTATGGGTTTAAACCGGGTTTATTAGGTCAAGATGGATTCCCAACTAGGAGTCTCTCGAAGTTGATAGAAGATGATCCCTTTTTAGGAGGAAACTCAAAATCACCCATTGACCAAAGTGAACTAGGCAAGGTTATGATGAAAGGAGCACACCCCTTTGAGCATATAATTCATCCACCACTCTTTCCTCACGTGGCATACTCCTACCGAGCTGGTGTGTATCGCTACTATCACCCGCACTTAATCCTAAGTGTAGGGAAAACCTCTCCTTTATCCATTAAATAAGGGTAGAGTCAGGCTCGTGACTCGAACAAAAACAAGCGCTCTTGGGAGGCAGCCCATGGTTTATTTGCTTTGTGTGTTTATTTATTTGTTTGTTTGATTTTATTTTCCGTATGTGTGTTTAATTTTTATCATTATTGATTCATGTTCAAAAACTAATTTGTGAAAATGCTTTATTTTGTTTTTAACTTCGTCTTAACTACATATAAAGGTATTTTGCAAAAGATAAGTTTAAGGGAAATCTAAATTGGTTTATTAGAACACAAATGAACATGAATCGTAATAATAATAAATTAACATACATATTAGTGTGTGTTTGAGTCAAATGCTTGTATCGAGTCATAATGAAGTTTTGCAGGAATTCCAGGAAGTAAGGTAAAGGTTTTTCGAGAAATTTTCCGGAAACTTAAAATGAAAATTTTTGTCAGGTCATTTCTGACGGCGTCAGGGGTTATAACCTGACGGCGTCAGATTTAATTTCCAGAAATTTTTGAAAGTTTTGTTTTCATAAAAAGTTTTTATTAAATCTCCAACTTATAATCTCCAGGAATCTGCAAAATTATCATTCCACAAGCATTATATCCTTATATATAGATTTTATCCCGCCGATGTTATGCAGGTTTTCGTGTTTGTTTTCTCAGGTTAACAGGTTATTTTGGACAAGGAAATGTTTATGGAATCAAGCTTATGGCGATGCATTAGTCATGGAGCTTCAACATTCTCTTTGGAGGAAGATTTAACCGTGTAATTTCACTATCCAACGAGCGAATCAGGGGAGTATTTGATTTCATTCTTTTACTTTATGCTTTTACATCTTGTTATTTGAACATTGGGGACAATGTTCATCTTAAGTGTAAGGGGAGGGTAAAAGTACGATTTTAGAGAATACAATTACGCTTGATTTTTGTTTGTTTAATAATAGATGTGTAATAAAACTGAGATAAATACTTGTTAAGGTAATTTTAGTGCCAAATTTAAAATTTTTTACAACATATAGGAGTGAAACTTTGATCTTAATGAGCGTCTCACGGATAGGAGTTATATGACTAGCACAAAAACCGTACCACTAAAAAAATTTTCCACCCCCAAATATGTGAGGTTCACCCCTAGAATTGGTAGGAAAAGCATTTATGCTATGATGTGTGTACCGGTAGCACTTAGATTCTAGAACTTGCGTTAGGACCATTCCAAGGCCACAAGTGAGACTACATTCGTGTAGTTAGATTTACTACATGATAAGAGGCATTAGGATTAACCCATTGTTTTACACCTGTGTTTTTGTTATAATTACTTTGGCTACATTGGTCAAGTAATTCTCCCACACCCTTTGCGTTGTACTCATTTTTAGTACACGATACCCCTAGTACACCCCTCAGAGCCTATCTTTTCGTTTCGACCTTTAAGCATTTTACTTAAAGGAAGAATTTGTTACACCCCACTAAAATGTACACCCAAATCGCCTTAGCCTACCTTGTATGCACTCATTTTTAGTGCATTATTGTTACAACATTTGTTTAAACCCAAGTTAATTATCTAGTTGATTACATGGTTGCTAAGTCGAGTCATATCCTTGTACATATTGTTTTGGGACGATTGGGACTCATGGGTAAAGTACTAGTGTAATGGAGTAATGGGGAAGAACATCATTTATTACCCCCATATGTGCTAAATGTTTTAAAAGTACTCCAAGTTTTTCAATTATCTTAATTCGAGTCATTAGAATAGTTATTTGTAAAGTTATGTAAAAGTTCAAGTGTAAGGGGATGCAATGCCCCTATGATGTATCATTTTGGATGGTAGGGTAAAAGTGTATGCAAAAAAAAAAAAAAAAAAAAAAAAAAAAAAAATCGAAAAAATCAAGAAAAATACAAAAAAAATGAGAAAAAGAAAAGTAGAAAAAAACATACGGACTACCATCCCGTTTCATTTTATGTTTATTTTATGTTTATGTTTTGTTATTTTCTTTCATTAGCTTAAGATCGAGTCTAGTCTTGGCTTAGCAACGTTGTATAGTACATGTAATTGATCAAGATCTTTAACTCGCCACCAGTAAAATATCCTTTATCCAACCAAACCGTGTTCTCCTTTTCCCTACACCTAACGTTATAACCCATTTAAAAGCCCTCTTTGATAGTTTATCTTAGGTGCTTACGCCTAGTGGAGGAGGTTTTCGATCCTTTCCCAAGCCTATGGTAATCTATTTGCTATGACAGGTAGTGAGAGATATTTTCCGTTTTCATTTATGAGATTTATTTTGATGACACTTGAGAGATGTGAGTATCTAAACACTACTTGTGAGGTGCTAGTATATAATCTCCGTGCTTATTATGATTGAAGTGGAACGATTATTTGTTGTAATTACTTTTATGTTTGCATTAAATGACCCCTAACTTGTATTTTGATTAGAATAAAAGCGCATTTGCTTGAGGACAAGCAAATCTCAAGTGTAAGGGTATTTGATGAGGCGAAAAGTGTACCGCTTTTAAGGGGTCATTTAAGCCCGAAATCGTATTTATTTGATCAAATATTGCCCTAAATCGTTCCTTTTGTCATTTTAGGTACTTTTGAGGAGAAATCTGGAAAAGGAGGCATTTTGGACGTTTTTGGAGCATAAAAGTGAAAAAAACGGCAAAGTCTCAAAATTGTGCTGAAAGTCACCTTTGACGGCGTCAACATTAACTCCAGACGGCGTCATGCCTTGGCAAGAAAAGTTGGATGTGAAATTTACTCATGACGGGCCAGTGAGTTTGCATGAGAATTCTGACGGCGTCACGCTTTAACTAAATCAAGGGCGTCACGGCTTAAATCATAAGGGGACGGCGTCACGTTATAGGTCCGACGGCGTCAAGCCTTGATAAGCCAGAATGGATTTTTGAAGAGCTAAAGAGGGACGGCGTCAAGATGGTCATCCGGGAACCCTAAAAGCGGCGAGGTGACGGCGTCACAATGCATAAGGTGACGCCGTCAGATGTCAAAGTCTATATATAGTTTTCTAATTTTTTGTCATGAAGGGAGAGCTTAGTGTGTGGAATTTTGGGATAAAACCCTAAGACGATTTTAGCTACTTTTTCAGGGCTTTTTGCCCTGAGATCTTCCATGTTTCATTGAAAGATAAGTTATCAATTAATCATTCAATATGTCTATGTGTTGTTTGATTCTATCTTATGCTTGTCTTTTGTTTAACATGTTAGGCTAATTTTATCTTGTGTTTGCTTAGATCTAATGAAACCTAGCTATTGATTATTGGTTGTTAGTGTGTTGTTAGTTGTATTGGATGATTGTTTATCTATGTTAGGCTTAAGAAAACTGGCTAACTTCCTATTCGGTAACTTGCTTGAACGTCTTAAGAAACATGAACCAAACGCGTACTAAAGGTTTTTATGGTTGTATTTAATGCACAAGCGAATTCTAGTGATCCCATGTTAGGAGCTTCCTAGCCGGCTCGACATAGGAGTGAAGTAGGAGCTTGTAGAGTTTGGGGAAGTAAGTACGCCACCCCACGAATGGTATTAAGGAATACACCCGTCATCCACGCGACTAATACACACTAATTAACCGGTAAAAGATAGTTAGGGAGTAAGGAAATCTAAGTAAACACATTTCTCTACACATAAGTTTCTCACCACTTTTCATTTTTGTTATTTTATTTTATTTGCATTTGTAGTAATTTGGGTTAGTTGACTAGCAACTAATTCCGCCCACTCCTTCAAAACCCGAGATTTTACTTGCTTTCATAAAATTATAAAAAAACATAAAAAGAATCTTCCTCAACCCTTAGACCTAATTAGAGTAGCCTTTCACACCTAACGAACACTATTCCCTGTGGAGAACGATCAATCCCCCGTACTTACCACTACACTATACTACATCGGTCAGGTACACTGCCTGGTGGGGTTGTAAGCCTCTTGAGATCCCTCGAGAGGTAAAACCTGTTGTAAGGTTGCAAAACCCACGCATCAGTATACATTTGGAATTGTTCCTTGAAAGCTATTGTTCCCCATATCTATCATATAAAGAGATGAGCTGATATTTCCAAAGCATTGTGGAATCAACCCACCAAAGTGATTATTGGACATATCCAAAGAATATAGTTTGCTCATGTTGCAAATTGATGGAGGGAATGGCCCCTCAATCAAGTTGGACTGCAGATACAGATATTGTAATCCATACAATTGAAATTGTGGCAAGCCTGTTATGAAGTTATGTGAGAGATTTAAAAAATACAACTCATTGCCTCCTATCTCCCCTGCCCAATGAGGAATTTGGCCATGGATTTCGTTGCTAGAGAGATCTAAGAAAGCAAGTTGTTTCATGGCTCGTAATGAATTCGGAAACACCTTTAGCTTGCAAGAGGCCAATCCTAAAGCAGCAAAACCAGGGTTGACATAATGATTGGCATTCTTTGTGGTAACAGTGAAACCGTTGTGCGAGAGTTCTAACCCGATAAGGTTTGTGAGGCTTGATAACAATGTATCCAACTCCAATTCACCACTAAAATTATTAAATGAAAGGTCTAGAACAGTGAGGTTGGTGAGTTGTCGAAATTTTTGCACATCAATTTGGCCAGCAAACTGATTGTAACTGAGGTCTAACATTTTTAATGATGGAAGAGCAAATAACTCAAAAGGAACATTTCCACTGAACATGTTACGACTTAGATCGAGATGTTCTAAAGAGGGGGAAGTAAACAGCCAAGATGGCAATGTCCCATTAAGTTTGTTCAACCGTAAATCAAGAGAAGTAAGGTGTGTTAGGTTAACTGAAATTTCCGAAGGGAAATCGCCTGTGAAACTGTTATATGACAAATCAAGTGTTTCCAAAGAATGAAGATTGAAAATGTAATGAGGTAATGTTCCATAAAGATTGTTCAACGATAAATCAAGAGAAGTAAGGTGTGTGAGGTTGAAGAGGGAGCTGTCAGGATGAATTGTACCTTGTAGCATTCCGCAAAAGAGATCGAGACTGATGACGTCACCGGTGGAGTTGTCGCAAGTAACTCCATCCCAGTTGCAACAATCTCTACTTGTGTTCCAGCTCATCATTTTTGGACGATAATCAGAAAAACTAGAACAGTAGTGATCGTTTGGGTAATTGATGGAGGAAAGGTTATGTTTAAAGAGAAGCAAAGCTTCACTTTGTTTTTCAGGGCATTTGTGAATTTTATTATTCAAAGAAGTGGAAGAAGCAAAAGTGGTGAAACCAAAGAAAAGGAAAAAGATACTCAACAGTTTAGAATAACCCATTGTGTTTTTTAGTTTAATTTTTATTGCTATACAAACTCACAATTGCTACAAATATATATAGTAACACAAGTATTGCAAGAATAGTGTTTTAGTTGCTTTCACAATAATATGACCGAAGAATATTTTTGTGGTCTAGTTTCATTCCGTATCACTTGGGAAATTGACTCTAAGCTTTTATTCTTTGTGGAATTATGCAAAAATTTCCAACTTTTGATTGCAATAAAAAAGAATCGTTCAATGAAATATTGTGGTCCGCAATAATAATGCTTCTCAACAAGAAATATATATATACTAACTATAACAGTGCTAGAATATTAATGTAGTTGCTTTCACGATAAGATATATCGAAATATATTTGTGGTATAGTTTCATTGATAAACGTATCACTCGGGTTATACAAGTGTATTGATCGATCTTTGTCAAATTATGCAAAATTTTCAACTTCGAATTATTGCGAAAGAAAAGAATATTTCAATGAAATTTTTGTGGTCCACAATAATGTGTGCCAAAAATTTCATAAAGATTCTTGTGTTCTCTATTAAATTTTTTTACATTTATGATCTTAAGAGTCACATTAGACCAAGAGTAGTGGGGCGTTGAAGTGGGCTTAGTTGCCCTTTCAACGCCCGTTGGTCCACCCCCATCAAGCGTTGAAGCCCATTGAATCCAATTAAAATCAACGCTCGTTGATCCAATAACGGACGTTGATTTTATTTTTAAACAAAATATAGCCGTTGAAGGTGGCTGTAACGGTTAGATTTGAATTAAATAATCATTTAACTCTTTTTTATTTTACCTATAATGTTTAAATTTACCTATAAATATTACCAAGTTAACTCTTTTTTTTACACCTTCTTTTAGCATCTACACTAGAAAATAAAAATGAATCCCAACCAATTTAACATTCCCGCTTTTGGCTCAAGCCGAAACACACCATATCAACCTCCACGAAGAGCCCCCGAGCAACAAAACGACCAAGAGCTAAATAACAACCAAATTTTCGGCTACATGACGCACTTGCATTACCCAAATATGATGTACCCAAATTTTATGTCATTTGAAAATTCGCAAGATGATGTTGTTTCACCAACACAACCTTCACCACAAGAAGTGTGCGGGTCATCAAAACGATCTCACAAGAAAAAACCTTCACCAAATTTTATTTGTATGAAATTGTTATTTTAAATCAAAAAAAAAAATTAAAGTTAATATATACTGGTACCATTCAACGCCTCACCATTACTCCCAATTTTTAATATAAAGCTCATACAACACTCATGCCACTTGTCAAAAAATGCCACAACCCAAAAAAAAAATAATAATAATAATAATAAAAAAAAATACACCACTACTCTTTGTCTTATACAACTCTTTTATTTGATAGTCCCATAATTTTCAATTCATTTTTTATTGTGCAAAATTTATAAACTTCAAATTGACATAAAGAAAATTAATATTCTTTTATTGGAACTTTCATCCGGTTACTCTTTTGACTTGGATTTCAATATTATGCTTAGAAATTATTAAATTTTTTTAAAAAAAATGCTTGCATAGTGGTTTTTTTAGGTTTACTAACGGTGTAGGTCTTAATGTTAGTGTTCTTTCTACGCGTACATAGACTTTTCGAATGGTATTTGTTTGTCGGGATATGGAGAAATCTAAGTCTTCTTTACTCTTTTTAAGTTTACATAGACTTTTCGAATGAACCAACTCACAATCTAACATGTATTTATGCACTGGCGGAACTACTTGGAGCCCAGGGGTAGCGGTCGCTACCCCTGAACTTTTACCCGGTAGTAGAATTTTTGGCTATTTTTTGCCATTTTTGGCGATTTTTGGCCATTTTTTGGCGATTTCGCTACCCCTGAAACAAATTTTCGCTACCCCTAAACGAATTTTCGTATTTCGCTACCCCTGATCTCGGCTCCTGGTTCCGCCACTGTATTTATGAATGTAAGTTCTTCGTTATAATGTTCTTTCTATATTTTATATATGTAGACTTTTTAGACGAACCATGTCATGACTTGTTAAGACCTCGATTTATAATTCCTTTGATCCACTAGCGATAAAGAACTATTGATGGGGGAGAAAATGTAGGGAAGCGTACATCTGCAAATCGAATAAAAGGTATTAGTCAACAGAGCCTAACACTCGGTTATTAAGATGTAGATGCTAAATTTTAATAGACAAGAGAGACCATAACAAATAAACTGCATACATCTTTAAAACAAATAAAAGGTTCTATTAGTCAACCCGAGCTTATACATATTACCCTAAAAATATTGCAGGTGCCCAAAAATAGAATTGTAAGGTAATTTTTCAAGTGGATGATTATTTAAACCGAAGGACATAGAGAGACCAATGGGTCGGTACAGGACTGGTATGGGATCGGTTTGGTATCAGTATTTTGAGGCATAATATCATCCCTAAATATACAAACGACCCCTACCTACCATTGCTCCATTACAAGTTACATAATGATCATTCACAACTTTTAAATCTGTTGGTTTGTTTGTGTCGTGTGGTGCACCCAAACAGGGTAAAGATAATCAATCAAGGGTACCGGATATTCACTTGAAGTCGTGGTATCACTTTCCAATAGAAACTATTCGACCCTATGCTTGGGTTGCACGAATATCTCTATGGGATAAAACCAAGTGATGTTCTTGTTCTAGGCACAAAGCAAGAACCGATCGTATTTTAGTGTTTAGGGTTTTTTATCGTGTGTCTCATGCCATGTGATGGTCTCTATTTATAATAGAGTTTACTCAAAACCCTAGCCCATGGAATTATGTATAATTAATGGCCCATTAATTATCCATAATAGTTTCCATAAATGTAGGAGTCGGTGGTTATAACCATCAGCAGAGTCTGATGCCTAATCAGCAGAGTCCATCAGTTCAACAGCAGGGTTATTGTACCATCAGCAGGAACAATAACACTATCAGCAGAATTGATACACTATCAGCAGAGTTGTTCTGCATCAGTAGCAATAAAGCTATCAGCAGAAACAGATAATGCTATCAGCAGGAATGACAATGCTATCGGCAGGAACAGATAATGCTATCAGCAGAATCAACTGCATCAGCAGCATTGTCATTTATACTTAGCAGTACCTTGACTAAGCTAACAGTACCTTGATCAAACTAACAGTACCTTGAACAAGCAGTACTTTGAACAAGCAGTACTTTGAACATAACCACAATTGAGTCAAGGGATTCAGTGACTAAATGGGTGTACACTCCGTACCTCCAAACCCATTAACAAGTATGAATTAATCCTTCAAGTGCACTAAATTTTCCAACAATCCTCCCCAAATTTAGTTCACTTCCTTTGCATGAAAAATAAACACAAAACAAAATATATGCATAAATGAAAATATCTTGAAGATTGAATTCTCATCTTAGTACCTTACAAGTTCAAATATTCGAGAATCAGGGTGTTCTAAGAATTGAACCCTTCAACCCATTTGAATACCTGAATATAAAATACACATACATTTTCAAACACTAAAATACTCCTGACACTATACAAGCCATGTGTCCATATCCAATTAATAAATGTTGTAAAAGCTAAAAGTCCTAAAGCTTCCTGAAGCGGCAAAACTTCAACATTTACATAGGTGGTTCATCTTTTAATCATGCCCCTGCAAAGCACTTTTTCAAAGAAAATTAACCATTAAGAAGTGAAGACTTCATCCTCCTTTCCAGCAGGTTCTGAGCACAACCTTGGGATGTAAATAAAACAGTGCTCCAGTCCACCAAATGATCAGCTTTCCACATTGAACTCAACTCCAAAGTTTCCTGAGGAGGGAGTTGGGTGTCTTTACATTCAGTGACTAAGTAGGACTTAAACCCATCCCTTTAGCAGACTTAAAAACCAAGTCTCTAGCCAAACCCTTCGTCAAGTGATCAGCTAAGTTATGTTGAGATCTTACAAACTCTATAGATACCACCCCATTCATGATAAGCTCACGAATCATGCTATGCCTGACACCTAAGTGTCTAGACTTCCCATTGTACATCTGGCTATAAGCCTTTGCCAATGTAGCAGCACTATCACAACGGATAGAAATAGGTGCTATAGGTTTAGACCACAATGGTATCTCAAGAAGCAAGTTTCTCAACCATTCAGCTTCTTTACCAGCAGCAGCTAAAGCCACAAATTCAGATTCCATGGTTGAACTGGTAATGCAAGTTTGCTTCTTGGATGCCCAAGAAATTGCACCTCCACCAAGTAGGAATACCCAGCCACTAGTAGACGAATTGTCCTCAGTGTTACTGATCCAACTTGCATCAGTATACCCTTCTAGTACAGAAGGATAACCAGTATATGAAAGACTATAATCCATAGTTCTCTTCAAATACTTCAGTACCCTCTGAATTGCTTGCTAATGATGAGCACTAGGATTACTAGTATACCTGCTCAGTTTACCCACAGCAAAAGCAATGTCAGGTCTAGTACAAGTCATGGCATACATCAAGCAGCCAATTACCCTTGAATACTCAAGTTGAGATACAGCCTTGCCTTTATTGGGCATTAGCTTCTCACTTGTATCCATAGGAGTACTCACTGGAGTACATTCAAAGTAATTAAATTTCTTCAACACCTTCTCAATGTAATGAGACTGAGAGATAGAAATTTTGTTACCTTCATGTTTAATCCTAATACCAAGGATAACATCTGCCTCCCCCATATCCTTCATGGAGAACCTTGATGACAAAAATTCTTTTGTTAAGTCCACTTGATTTTGGTCAGTGCCAAAGATCAACATGTCATCAACATATAGACAAATAATAACTCCTTTACCAGATTCATCAAATTTGCTATATACACATTTGTCAGACTGGTTAAGTGAATAACCACTAGACAAAACCACTTCATCAAACTTTTGATGCCATTGCTTAGGTGCCTGCTTCAATCCATATAAGGACTTAATCAGTTTGCACACCTTCTTTTCATTGCCAGGCATGTTGAAGCCCTGAGGTTGGTTCATATAAACCTCCTCATCCAATTCACCATTCAAGAAATCTGTCTTCACATCCATCTGATGAATAATCAGATTGTGAATAGATGCCAAAGCAATCAGCAATCTTATGGTACTGATACGAGCCACAGGGGCATAAGTATCAAAGTAGTCAATTCCTTCCTTTTGTTTAAAGCCTTGAATGACTAACCTTGCCTTGAACTTTTCAACAGTTCCATCTACCTTCATTTTCTTCTTGAAAATCCATTTGCAGCCTAGAGGCTTGCAACCAGGTGGTAGATCAGCCAACACCCAAGTGTTGTTGCCCATGATGGAGTCCATCTCATCATTTATTGCTTCTTTCCAGAAAGCAACATCTTGGGACTTCATTGCTTCATCAAATGTTTTGGGATCATCCTCAAAATTAAAGCAATAGGAGTGTTGGTCAGAGACCTCATCCCTTGTTCCTTCAATCAGGTACAATTGAAATTCAGGTCCAAATGATTTTAGAGTCCTAACCCTTGTGCTTCTTCTGAGCTCAGGTTCAGGTTGTTGTTCCACAACCTCATCTGGGACCTCATCAGGAGTTTCTGATGCACCAACATCATTGGTTCCATTAGGAATCCTCTTATTTGGTCTAGGTACTGAAGAGAATCTATTCTCATCAAAATTTGTATCCCTTGATTCAATTATAGTGTTAATTGAAACAGCTTCATTAGGTTCAATAACATAGAACCTATAAGCCTTGGAATGCTCAGCATATCCAACAAAGATGCACTCAATGCCTCTTTCACCCAAAGTTTTATGCTTCGGATCAGGGAGTCTTACAACTGCCCTGCAACCCCAAACCTTGAGATAATTCAAGTTGGGTTTCCTTTTAGTCCAGAGTTCATAAGGGGTAGTCTTGTTCCTTTTGTTAGGAACCCTATTTAGCAAATAGCAAGCTGTTAACATAGCTTCACCCCAGAACTCTTGACTCAGCCCTGAATAGGACAACATGGAATTAACCATCTCCTTCAGCACTCGGTTTTTCCTTTCAGAAATTCCATTTTGCTGAGGAGTATAAGGGGCAGTCGTTTCATGGATTATTCCAACAGACTGGAAATACTGAGTATCCATGTACTCACCTCCCCTATCAGTCCTTAACCTTTTGATTAGTGACTCTTGTTGCAATTCAACTTCAGACTTAAATACTTTAAATTTATCTGATGCTTCATCCTTAGTGTGCAATAAGTAAACATAGCAATACCTAGAAGCATCATCAATAAAAGTGACAAAGTATTTCTTATTCCCCAATGAGGGAGTAGCATGCAAATCACATAAATCACTATGTATTAATTCCAATATCATAGATTCTCGTTTTACATCTTTAAATGGTTTCTTAGTTATCTTGTTCAACATACAAGTATTACACTTTTTAGTGTCCATGTCAAATGCTGGGATTAACCCATCCTTAGACATATCTTGCATACGTTTAAAGTGTACATGGCCAAGTCTAGCATGCCAAAGGGTTGAATCATATTGTTTAGATGACAACATACAAACAGAATCAATCACATCATGAACAATATTAAGTCTAAACATGTGATTACTTAAATAACCAAATCCAATAAATACACCATTTTTAGACAAAACAAACTTATCAGATTCAATAACTTGTTTGTAACCACAATTATTCAAAATACCACTAGAAACCAAGTTTTTCCTAATATCAGGAACATGTAAAACATTCAACAAAGTAATAATCTTTCCAGAACTAAACTTCAACTCAACACTTCCTCTTTCATGCACCAGGGCTGTTGACTCATTTCCCATATGAAGAATAGAACCATCATTCATTGACTCGTAGGTCTTGAACCATCTTCTATCTTTACACACATGGACTGTTGCTCCAGAGTCAACCCACCAAGCCACATCATCATCCTGCACAAAGAACAATTCAAATATATATGTAACATAATAAATCCAAAAAGACTTATTAAATATATTCTGACCTTTCAGGGAATTGGAGTTACCATTCCCAGATCCACTTGTGCCTGAACCATTGGCTTTATTGCCAATTTTACCACCTTTGCAATCCTTCCTGAAGTGTCCAGTTTTACCACACTTCCAACAAGTAGCCTTTGACTTCTTGTTAGGATCAGGTTTGGTATTATCCTGATGTTTACGCTTGCCCTTGTTGTCATTGTTCCTGGAGGAGTTGTTATGCTCCACCATATTGACAACTGATGGACCAGCAGCAGTGCTGCTCTTTGGCTTGTCACTTTCATGCACCTTGAGTGATTCCTCAATGCGCAAATGACTGCCCAACTCAGTAAGAGTTAACTCCTCCTTCTTATGCTTAAGCATGTGCTTGAAATCTTTCCAAGAAGGAGGTAGTTTATCGATGATACAAGAGACTTGAATAGCCTCATCCATGTTCATCTTGTGTTGAGTAAAACGACCAAGTATACTAAGAAGTTCATTGTATTGGTCCATGACCGGTCTTGAATCGACCATTTTGTAATTGTTAAAATTACTTACAAGAAACTTCTTACTTGATGCATCCTCAGCCATGTATTTGGCTTCCAGAGAATCCCATAGTTCTTGAGAAGATTCCACATTCTGATAAATATCAAATAGAGTATCAGACATACCATTGAGGATTAAACCTCTGCAGACATAGTCATCGTTCTCCCATTTGCTTCTGGCCCTCATCTGTTCCATCGTAGCATCATCCCCATAATCAGCAGGAATAGGAGTGGTCAGAACATCTGCCACGTTCATGCTAGTCAACAAGAACTTCATTTTCTTCTGCCATCGTCTGAAATCCACACCTTCAAACTTTTCCAGCTTAGCAAAGTTAGCAGCTATTTGTCTCATAGCAGCAGCCATTGATTATCACTGAATAGTTTCTATTGATTGTTGGTTTGTTTGTGTCGTGTGGTGCACCCAAACAGGGTAAAGATAATCAATCAAGGGTACCGGATATTCACTTGAAGTCGTGGTATCACTTTCCAATAGAAACTATTCGACCCTATGCCTGGGTTGCACGAATATCTCTATGGGATAAAACCAAGTGATGTTCTTGTTCTTGGCACAAAGCAAGAACCGATCGTATTTTAGTGTTTAGGGTTTTTTATCGTGTGTCTCATGCCATGTGATGATCTCTATTTATAATAGAGTTTACTCAAAACCCTAGCCCATGGAATTATGTATAATTAATGGCCCATTAATTATCCATAATAGTTTCCATAAATGTAGGAGTCGGTGGTTATAACCATCAGCAGAGTCTGATGCCTAATCAGCAGAGTCCATCAGTTCAACAGCAGGGTTATTGTACCATCAGCAGGAACAATAACACTATCAGCAGAATTGATACACTATCAGCAGAGTTGTTCTGCATCAGTAGCAATAAAGCTATCAGCAGAAACAGATAATGCTATCAGCAGGAATGACAATGCTATCGGCAGGAACAGATAATGCTATCAGCAGAATCAACTGCATCAGCAGCATTGTCATTTATACTTAGCAGTACCTTGACTAAGCTAACAGTACCTTGATCAAACTAACAGTACCTTGAACAAGCAGTACTTTGAACAAGCAGTACTTTGAACATAACCACAATTGAGTCAAGGGATTCAGTGACTAAATGGGTGTACACTCCGTACCTCCAAACCCATTAACAAGTATGAATTAATCCTTCAAGTGCACTAAATTTTCCAACAAAATCTTACTTTCGCATAGCTTCTCATCAAACTTTTGTTTTGGGGGTACAAGGTAACCCCACCCGAGCCAGCTTTGATGACCAAGACCCATAAAGTATTGGAATTAAAATATGTGGTATGGACCCTCCTGCTTTTGCACCACTCCTTCATTCCAACAATGACAACAACACCCACATCTTATCTTCTCCTAAAAGTGGAACATTGACCCGGTTATTACTCCTTAATTAAGGCAAATGGCATCTTGTATTTTCTAAGTTTACAGCCTATATATCAGGCCTCCTTCTCTTGTAATAAAACAATAAGATTAATAACAATCCTTTCACAATGTAGTCCCTGAGTTTGCTCGTTGTCTTTGAAGGCTATTTTAAGCCTTGTTATTATATATGTAATAATAAAACTCTATGAAATTCTACATAAAGCCTGGTAAATCACTAGCCCATCACTAGCCCTCCACAATGTGGCCCTAAGAAGTTTGCAGCTAGCATGATTTGAACCTAATGGTTAAGAGTTACCAAGCTCTTACCACAAATCTACAACAGACAACACTTTATAGGCTTTATACACTCAAATATAAATCCATACAATCAAACAGCAGCATCGCATCAACTTACTAACTAAAAAGCACAAACACTCTCACCGTTATAAAATCGAGTTAATCACATATCCCTACATTTCACCTAAGAAATAACAAGCGGCACATACACTAGAAATAACAACAATCACAACAACAAACTGAAAAATTAGAATTAAATCATATTGCATCCTCCTCATGTAAAGTGAATAACTAAAGCAACTTAAACGAACGGATATCAAATCACAATGTAACATCAAACTAAATAAAGATGCATTTTGATCTTCCGATATCACACCTACTACTATATTACAATCACAAAGTTTGTGTTTGGCGACGAGCTTGTTGGAGCAATTTAAAGTGTTTAGAATATAGTGCTTGTTTGGCAACATGCATTTAGCTTTTGGATTTTGTCTAAACGCTCCTATTTGAAACACTAATAAAAATAAGTGTTTACGTCATTATATAGCTATAGCCAAAGTCCATGTTTAAGTTGATTGAGCTTTTGTACATGTTTAAGTTGAACGTATTCGAATCTTTGTGTAGATAATAAACAAAAACTTAACACAATAATCTTTGGGGTTTCTGCAAATCCTTGAATTCGTTAAGTTTTTTATTATTTTGAACGTCTACAAAGACATTTGAAGCAACCGGCCCAGGTCATAAATTTTATATGTTAGGCTTGCATTCAATAAATAGTTAAACGCTTGAATAAGTTCCACACTAAATATAGATTACAATTGTCACTGTCAAGGCAATGAGGAAACTTAGATGATAAAGAAATGTGTAAGAAAGCTGATTGGGATATAATTGTTTGTGACCAACAACTTTTGAAGTATATGAGGGTTTAAGAAGACTTCAAATTGGAGGTAGGGTATTAAGTTTAATTTTGATGTCTACTAGTGTAGACTTTCCAAGTAAACTCATCTTAGTCCAAAACTCATTAGTCATTCCTTCCTTGGTCTTGTGGCCCTTCTAATGCTTCTGGCATATACATGCTGAAATTATGTCATGTAAGATTCCTTCATTAAATACAACTTTGAAGTATACATGTTACAACTGTCACAAATTATGACCACTGATATCTCATCCTTTGAGGTTATGAAGCACAAAACTACAGCTCTCAACCTTTACTCTGTCCATAAGAAAAACAAAACTACGGAGATGTTATCTCGACATTACAAGTCCAACATCTTAACACAAGTGTAGATATACTCTGCCATTACTTTTATTTTCACGCCGATTTGTCACATTTAATTTTAGAAATAATTACATCAAGAGATATTATATTCTGAAATTGTAAACACAAAAAAAAAGGGGGAAAGTTGGTAAGAAGTAACAGGTCGACCCGTGACTGATCTTGAAACTGACCCAAACTCATATCGACCCATTACCTAAGCTGACCGCTAGTTTTATTCTCTTTTCCTGAGTAATCTTGTGTTCATTATAAGGTTTATGGAAACATCGCTACTTCTTTTTGGTGTATATATATTTGTGGTGTTTTAATTGATATCAACATTACCATTTGCTACGAATGTATATACAAACATTGGTATTACAAGAATATTCTTGTAGTCGCTTTCACAATAATATGACTGATAATTTGTTTATGGTCTAGTTCCACTGATTAGCGTATCGATTGGGTTGCAAAAGTCTATTATTTGATGGGTTCTAAACTTCATCTTTTGTCTGATTATGCAAAATGTCCAACTTTGGATTGAGATAAAAAAGAATATCTCAATAAAAATTTTGTGGTACACAATTTGCATAGAGATTTGTAGGTTCTCAAATGCTAATTTATTGAATGAATACACTATAGTTTTCGAGAAGGACATTCTGGGTGTTATATGAGTCACTACAATTGTTACCACTCAATCCTTACTCCTTAAAAATACTTAAGATAATAATGAGAAATAAAACAAGTCTTAACTCTTTTATATTATTAAAGGGTTGGTACAAGGCTGTAAAGATTGAGGTCATAGTTGAGACTGTTTTTATCTTTGCAATATTTGAAATCATAAGGTCGGTTCGAAATTGTAAGATTTTATTAATTTGCCATGTTTTGTTAATATGGGATAAATGAGTCAAAGGTTTTACATTTCTACTTAACATTTTTAATAAATTTATATGACAGCCTCACAAAAATGTCAAAGTTCAAATTTTAAACATCGCAATAATAGTAAAACACAAGATGTCAACTTTCAATCGTTACACCAACGATTTAGCAGGATAAGAATGAACAACATAGGTTATAAGCGTCTCAAAACACATAAGCCATAATGCTAAAAGATTAAGTCATTAAACCATCAATCTATAATATGCGTACTAACTTCATAATTCTCATACAAATCAAAATATGGTTCTTCGACCTAAAGTGATACGGAGTAGAAAAATAAGCATTGTATATGATCCTAACCATTGCGTACGACCATAAACCGATCCTAACCATCGTGTTTTTCTTATAGACAAACAAGTTAAGCATAGCTAAATTAAACAAGTAAAAAGTCACAAAATCAACCTTCACGCTGCTTCATATATGTAACTCTACTAACGTAATTCTAACGAGCTACACCTAACACAAATTAGCTGTGATTTACCTAACCCAATTTCATGATATTTTCTCAACACGTTTCAAGTTTAACCAGTCCATATTGATCACACAAAACATTTTCCAACAGCAAGTAAATTTTACCTGCGAACACGTAGTCCCAACCAACGAAGGCGCCAATCCCTATATAATCGCCCCCAACCTTCTTGCTGAACAACCTAACACAATTAAAGAAAACAGTTAATACACAATTAATTAATTAACTTCCAAAACATAATTAAATTAAAAAGTAACGAAGTACCTATAACATCTGTTCAACAGTCCCCGCCTTATTCTTTCGTTTCTTTGGATCTCTATCAGTTTGGGATTGATGACAAAAAAATGTTGTTTGGTATGTTCGTGTAGGTCCCACAATTGGGGATGAGTCCCAAATTTTTGTCCATGAGTTAAACCCATCTAACATGCCATCTTTTTGTTATATTACCATTTAAGGTAGGCCTTTTATAGGGAAGCATGCATCTGCAAAAAAAATAAAAGGTATCAGTCAACAGAGCCTAACACTTGCCTATTAAGATGTAGATGCTAAATTTTCATAGACAAGATAGACCATAACAGCAAAACCGCATACATCTGCAAAACAAATAAAAGGTTCTATTAGTCAACCCAAGCTTATACATATTACCCTAAATTATTTTCAGGTACCCAAATTGTGGCACTTCTTATGACATAAGGAGCAGTTTGTAAGGTAAATTTTCATGTGGATGATTATATAAACCGAAGGACATAGTGAGACCAACTGGGAGTCAAAATACAAGATACACCAAAAACATTGAAATTGCGTAGATCATCAACAGCAGGGTCAGCACTGGCTTGGGTAGCCTTATGTATTAATGTAAGCTAACCTGAAGTTCTGAGTGATCACTGGCATTGACTTGAATGGCAAGATGATCAACAGCAGGATCAATAACCATGTTCCAAGGCCTCGTTGTAAGAATTCCTGCAAACAATGCATACAGATCCTCACCAGCACTTAATTTCATGCAATTTTCCTTTATTCCCTTCATCAACCAGTACTAAAGCCTGTAAGCAAATCATACAGGTCAAAGGTTAATGATGCTCTAAAGCAACAACAGAAATCGTAGTAAAGAAAAAATAATAATAGATGACATGAGAAGCCATTTATGTTCATAATATTGCAAGGGGCATCTTCCAGAGTGCAGCATAGTTGGTCCTGGTTGAATTGTCAAGTAATTCAGTTTCAGTTGAGCTAAAAAATTTCTTAATTAAATGTTATGCTTGCATTTTATAAAAAAGGTTAAATTAAATAAGTTCCCGAGCAAACAAATAGATCATACTATCATTGTCAATGCAGTGAAAAAACTTAAAACTTTTGAAGTATATGAGGGTTTAATTAAGAAGACTTCAAAATTGGAGGTAGGGATCTAAATTTAATGTTGTTGTCTACTAGTGTAGACTTTCAAAGTAAACTCATCTTAGTATCAATCATACTATCATTGTCAATGCAGTGAAGAAACTTAAATGATGGAAGAAATGTCTAAGAAAGGTTGTGGGATATAACTGCTTATGACCAAGTTTTTGACGTATAAGAGGGTTTAAGAAGACTTTAAATTGGAGGTAGGGATTTAAATTTAATGTTGTTGTCTACTAGTGTAGAATTTCAAAGTAAACTCATCTTAGTATCATACTATCATTGTCAATGCAGTGAAGAAACTTAAATGATGGAAGAAATGTCTAAGAAAGGTTGTGGGATATAACTGCTTATGACCAAGTTTTTGACGTATAAGAGGGTTTAAGAAGACTTTAAATTGGAGGTAGGGATTTAAATTTAATGTTGTTGTCTACTAGTGTAGACTTTCAAAGTAAACTCATCTTAGTCTACAATTCATTAACCACCACATTCATCTGGTGGCCCTTTTAAGTCTTGGGCATCACATGCATATATCGTGTAACATAAGTTATTGGTTCAGGTACATGAATTGCTTCATAAATTTGACTCGGAAGTACATGTTTACAATTTCTAAAACTAAAACATTAGACCCACGTCTCATATTTTGAGGATGAGGTATAAATCTATACTTATCATGATCTATACTCTATCCAGAAATGAATAAAAATTTGGACTTTTTAGTTCCACGTCATTCAAATATGTGTGTACTCTTAGTTAAGCCAACTTACTGAATTTCCCATACTATGAACAAGGGGCTTGAAGCCAAAGAATGTGCACTACTTTTGAATCAAAAACCAATAAGGACTGAACACCCAGTGATTTCTCTTGGAATGATTTCTGCCTTCTATATATATGCTAATAAACTGATATTGTGTTCACCGAGCCAAAGCTGAACGAAACTGCAGTATCCACAAGGCTACTTGCATTTTGAGAATGATTTATAGCACATGATCCTTTAAGTTATGTATCATGTTATACACAAGGATATAAGCGGCTCTAATAGGTATAAATCTCGCCTTAAACATACCAATAACTTGACATATAGAAGCTATGCATGCCCTTTTATTTAGGTTTTATTTGCATCTCATTAGTCTAACATTTCTCTAATTTATAATTTTGATTTTTCGGATGAAAACAAAATTCCATCATATCATTTATATATGACTGGTTCGATAAAGATATAAAATAACCCCACTTTGAAACATAGCTTCGTTGAAGCGTCGTAAAACCGAAGACAAACATAACTTCATACTTGACAGTTGATACACATGAATTGCAAGAAACTTGCGTCAATTTTGGATATGTATAATTATATCTAGCATGGCAACAGGGTAATCTTTTCACGAATCAATAAGAATCAAACATATTTTTGTAGGTTAACAGCAATCTAGTTAAACAAAAGTTAATGATACCAGGCCATAATTCTAACAAATATCCTTCTCATATTTTTGTAGGAAGAGATGTTTACCCTGCAGGCTACGTAATTTATGCATCAAGTTATCAACTGATCTAGGTTTAAACGCTAGATAGTGCTTGTGTTTGAGAGCTTGCTTGAAGCTTGTGGAGGAATAAGTACTTATGTTTTTGTTTTGTAGGGCACGTGTATAGTCAATATTTTAATCAGCTATCTTCCAGCTTTCTCCATGACAAGGGTGAGAATTGCACTTCTTAGAAAAAGAATTGTGTTTTTATTCATAATAAGACATGAATCCTACATTTAAAGCCTAATTGGGTTAACTGTTTGTCAACCCTGTTTGTTTGACCATTTAGGCACCTTTTATCATGAGCTAGTTCACAAATGCGAATCTACGTTTAGTAAATGTTGCTTATACGAATAGTCATAATAGATGGCGTTTGAGCCTGATGTAATGGCGTATGAGCCTCATGGTATTTAGACGTGATGACTTGGTTATGCCAAAAAAGGATATGTATAACCTGACTTGGATACAATACTCCATCAAAGTAATGTTCTCGTTATCAGGTTTGTCGCAGTCGACTTGTGTCATTAAAGGTTAGTAAGATAGGGCAAGAGTTTTGCAGCTTTGAAGGAATAGTTCCTCAGGCTGAATGTTTGTCAGGGGAATAATTGACCCTGTTTGTTTGTTTGTCGCAGTCGACTTGTGTCATTAAGGTTAGTAAGTTCATGCACCAGTTGTTGTTGTATTCTATAAAGTGTGTTGTGATTAGCTTCGGCTTCATTGTGACTTTAGGTCATCGTGTTAGGCTAATTTTGTTTCAAATTGATGATAAATCGTTTTGAATCAAACGAGTCGAGCCAGGGCACATTATGTGCCCTGAGGCCTGAGGTGGTGGATAATGTTTAACCCTGAATATGATGTCAGACCCAAATAATGTTAGGCCATTGAATTCAGGCTTATAAAGTAAAGCCAATGAATGCACGTTCATGAAGATAGGTTGTTGAAGTTGTGTCATGAAGTAGGGCATTTGAGGGTGATGTCAGACCACTTGAGTAGCCTGATGCTAGGCCACTTGGGGCCGATGATAAGCCATTTGAGGCCGAGGTTAGGACACTTGAGGCCGAGGTTAAGCCATTCGAGGCTCATGTTAGGCCACTTGGGGCCGAGGTTAAGTCGTTCGAGGCTGATGTTAGGCCACTTGGGGCCGATGTTAAGCCGTTTGAGGCTGATTCATGCAACTTGGGGGGCCGAGGTTAGGTCATTTGAGGCTGATGTTAGGCCATTTGGGGCCGAAGTTAAGCCATTCAAGGTTGACGCTAGGCCACTTGGGGCTCAAGTTAAGCTGTTTGAGGCAGACGTTAGGCCACTTGGGCCAAGGTTAAGTCGTTTGAGGCTGATGTTAAGCTGTTTTAGGTTGATGTTAGGCTATTTAAGGTCGAGGTTAAGCCATTCGAGGCTAACGTTGGGCCACTTGGGGACGAAGTTAAGCCGTTTGAGGCTCACGTTAGGCCACTTGGGGCCAAGGTTAAGTCATTTGAGGTTGTCGTTAGGCCACTTGGGGCCGAGGTTAAGCCATTTGAGGCTGATGTTAGGCCACTTGGGGCCGAGCTTAAGCCATTTGAGGCTGATGTTTTGACGTCGCAGGTGTTTAGTTGATTATTCGAGGCCTACGATAAGACATCAATGTTGTTTGACTTTAAGACAATCGCGTCGTTTAAAGCAGGGTTAAGACCATGTCAGGAACGTTCAGGCCTTGTTAGGCCATATTGGGTTGTGTCAAGCCGTGTTCAAGCTACGGTTAGGCAGTACCAGGCCCGTATGAGATGTGTACAAGCTGTACCAGCCATATGAGGCCTTATTCAGGTCAAGGCTAATTATTTTGTGAGACGATTTTGGGATATTGACTCAGGTCATTTGCAATGTTGCAAAAATCGCTAGGCGCTAGTCGGGCGGTCGACCACCGCCTAGCGCCTAAGCGGGGCCGAGGCGTCTCCTAGGCGGATTGAACTTTTCTATATAAAAAATTAAAAATTGTATCTATTTGGTATAAAAGATGCATAATTTATTAGTTTTGGTCTTTTATTAAAGCCCACATAGTTATTAATTAGGCCTATTGTATAGTTATTAATTGGGCCTATTGTATAAGTTTTTTTAATGAGCCATGTATTAGGGTTATATTGGGGTTCCTCTTCTCTCTTCTAACACTATAATATATGCACAGAACAATATCTAATCTCTTCCCTCTTCATCCTCCTCTTCTCTCCCTGTAAATATATGCACTGCCCCACAATATCTATAACATAACCCCACAATATCCAAACAACATCTGGCTCAAATTAAAACAAAATCAAGAAAATTCAAACCCCAAAAATGTGTTCCAATCGGTGCTCATTTGAAGTTACAAGTAATGGAGTGGTAACTTGTGTAAAAAGAGGCGTGAATATGAAGAAAAAACCCTAGATCTGAAGTTAGAGGAGCGTTGACCGTCGTTGACCGCCTAATTCGGCCGATTTGCTGCAAATCGGGGCGGTTGGTGACATACTAGCGCCTAGGCGCCGCCTAGGCCGCTTTTTACAACACTGGTCATTTGCGACTGCTAGGTCATGTTGGGTCAGGTTATAATGTATAGCACATTGTATGTTTGACATGCTTAGAGGGAGTAGATAGCGTTCGGCCACAACTAGGAATTTGCAAGGTCGAAAGATGCGACATACATCGAAGGAAAAACAAAGAACTTCGGGATAGGAGAATGCACAATGACCTTCAACAATTTTGGAGCACCTATAGAACCTTAATCACTAAATTGTACTTTTTTGTCAATTTAGTATTTTTAATGTGATGAAATGTGTTGTTTTATTTGAGAAAAAAAAAAAAAACTGGGGGGTCCGGGCGTGTCCAATAACTTGAGTAATAGAGAGAGGTTGTTTTTTAGTTGAGTAGTGTTGACGCGACATTACTTTTTGCTATAACACGAGCCTGGCTCATGGGCACCTAGTGCTCTAAGCATTAAGATGTCACTCTTTCCACTACGATAGGACAATTATGATATCCACATTTATTCATTCCAAAAATTTCGCCTACTACATACGAATAGAGGTGGCAATTTGTGCCCAAAATGAAAAAAATTGGCTAATTTTGGCTACTTTGTAAAAGATTTGGGCACATTTAGCCCCCTCCTTTTTTTGAAATGGGCACATTTAGCCCATTGAAAAGTTAAATGGGCACAACGGGCACATATTTTCTCTCAATTAGAGAACATTATAATCATTTTTGAAGAAAAACTTATATATATATAATATATTTAATTTTTAAATATAAATGGGGTATTACATTTAAGGAATTTATTCATTTTCAGTCTTCTATAAAGCGATTCGTTTAGCCCGTGCCAGTTTAAGCCCGTGCCCATTCTAGCCCGAGCCCTCCCGGCCCGCCTGTTTTGCCACCTCTACATACGAATAACTAAAAACAAACCTTCAAACTTTTTAAATGCAAATGTACTTAGAACCTAGAACAAGTCTTGTGCGATTCACCTACCCTCTTTCGCACGCAATTTATGTATGATAACTCATTTACCTAAAGTTTAAGCAGTCCTTTACAATAGCATCTAATCGATCCACAAACACTCACACACGCACACACTTGCAACAAACAAATAAAAAGTCACAAAATCAACCTTCACACCACTACATATATCTAACACAAAATTTGCTGTGATTCACCAAACGCAATTTCGTGACATTTTCTCAACCTAATCTAATTAACACTAAACAGTAAATTAAGCTCACCTGCGAACAGGCCGCTATATAACCTTCTTGCTAAACAACCTAACACAATAAACTAAAAAACAGTTAATACTCCCTCCGTCTCAATTTATTTGTCTATATTTCTTTTTATGGATGTCTCAAATTAATTGTCCACTTTCCTTATTTAGTAAAAACTAAAGAATCTAGTGGAAGAATATTCCATTTTAGTGGTTGAAAATTAAAGTGGCTCCACTTTTATTAAACTTTGTGTTTTCTCTCTCTTGACAAATAAATTGAGACGGAGGGAGTAAAAAACAGTTAATACACAATTAATTAATTAACTTGCTAAACATAATTAAATTAAAAAGTAACGAAGTACCTGTAACATCTGTTCAACAGTCCCCGCCTTATTCTTCCGTTTCTTCGGATCCCTATCAGTTTGCTGACGTGTATTAAAGCGTTCTGACATGTTTAATTTATCTCTTGGGCAGTGAAGTTCTGAAAGTATTTGTTGTGTTATCCGATTGACTTTTTGGTACACGGAAATAAAAGTTGTAGCGGAATAAGTTATTAAATGCAATGTCAAATAGCTGTTTGTTTTAAGTTTTGGAATGAATTGCTCGTTACTTGATTTATTTTATTATGTCTGTAACTACTATTTTCATTCATCTACTACCTCCTACTTGTTTAATGGTATTAATAGATTTTGTTGTCTTGACGAGGAGTCCCGAGATTATTGTTTTCTCTCATGCTCGAAAGTTAAAACTTATATGACTAAAAATTTTGGAGTTGGTGGAGGACCCATACATTGTATAACCCGACCCAGATGGATATTCTAAAAGTAAATGTTGGTTTCTATAAAAATAAATGGGTTTCAATGGCATTTCATGCGGTTTGCTTGACATTTATATGGCTAGTATGGAATTTGAGAAATAAAATTCTTTATTCGACGATAGGTAACGAGGCGTCTTCAATCAGCACGAGGATATTTTCCCTTAGGTTCAAAGGATGTTTTTTGTTTGGACTTCAAATCGTGCCTTCAAAATTCATTTCTCATGGAACCATTGGATCTCGAGCCTGATGAATTTGTTACTTCATATTTTTTGTTATGTATGATCTGTGGTGTATTTTTATGGTTATGTGCTCTACTTTAGAGCCTTGTTCTTATTTGTCTTTTTCTTTTGTCAGAGTGACTTATAAATTTTCTTGCTTGTTAAAGAAAAATAGGAGCAATCTAAGTCATTTTCAAAACTCTTTCATATTATTTCCTAGAGTTATGGCTTAACTCTATGTCAAGTCAGCGCCACAAAGTTATGCCATAAATCAGCGGTGTGTTAACTCAACAAAGTTATCCCTTAACTTTCAAAAAACTAGTTGTTTAAAGGGGCAAAGATGTAATTTCTTTTTTAATCTCTGTGTTATGGTGGTAACTCACTACATACCTCAGCCCCATAACTCATTAAGAGGGTATGGTAATCTTCCCATAACTGAGTCTGCGTTAAGCCATAAATCGTGTGCTCTGATGGTTATTTTTGTAGTACACTAATAAGTTTAAGCAAAGGTAAAGGTAATAATATAACCTCTTTTTAATACTAATAAGTAATGGATAATTAAGTTAGTAAAAAGAAAGAAAAGAAATGGAGTTGAAGGAAGTAGTTGAAGAAAGAGTGTTGATAAAATACGGTATTATTATTACAACAAGTATATTTGTTGAGGAAAAAAAAAAAAAAAAAAAAAAAAAACAAAAAAAAGAACACGTGTTGTGTTGAAGCAGAAAATGACACTGTAAGACTAACAATAAATGCTGACGAATTGCAGCTATCCAAAACAAGAAGAAGAAGAAGAAGGAGAGTGTTATACGTAATTACTTTAGATAAAAATTAGATTAATTAGCTTTCCTCTTGTTGAGTAGTGATCATCATATGGCTGATTATCAAATTAACCCTCGAGGTATTCTTCTTTTTATACAGTATCAATTATTTATATTTTTAATTCTTATAGTAATTGAAATGAAATTGATGAACTACAGATGTATGCATAGTGGGTGTTGCCCGCACCCCAATAGGGCAGCCTTTCTTCATTATCAGCACCCTCTCTTGGATCCCTTGCCATTAAATCCGCTCTTGAAAGAGCCAACATTCCCCCCTCCCTTGTCCAAGAGGTTTTCTTTGGCAATGTCCTTTCTGCTAATTTAGGCCAGGTATTCCCAATTCCGTCGTCTGCACTACTGTCAACAAAGTCTGCTCCTCCGGTATGAAGGCCACCATGCTTGCTGCTCTCTCCATTCAAGCTGCCGCTAACCACATCGTTGTTGCTGGCGGTATGGAGAGCATGTCTAATGTCCCTAAATATCTTCCTAACTCAAGGAAAGGCTCTCGCCTTGGTCACGACTCTCTCGTTGACGGCATGATCAAGGACGGCCTTTGGGATGTCTACAATGACTTTTCTATGGGAGTTTGCGGTGAGCTGTGTGCTAACACTTACAACATTACAAGGCACCAACAGGATGACTATGCTGTTCGGAGCTTCAACCGGGGAATCGCTGGTCAGGGTGCTCTCAGATTTTTCTTTTCAGATCTTGACAAAACCTCACATTCTCAGGACTCTTGATTGGAGAGGCCATCATGAGGAAACCCATCATTGCCTTGATCAATGATAGATCAATATCATTCCACCTCTGGAAGGCTGGGTCTCCGAACTCATCAGTGAAGAACAACCCTCTTTCAGGTTGTTCGATGACCACATTGCTCCTGAATGGAACACCTTCAGGGAGAGCTCTGTTGCAGTCCAGACCAGGGATCTTGATCTCAGGCTCTGCTTCAATCTTCTTTCTCTTTCTTGAAGAAGACTGAGAAGGGGCAGGCTGTTCGGCTGAAGCAGGAAGAAGAGAGGGAGTGCCAAGTTCCTGAGGTGTTGCAGCCAACTTTTTATACCTCAGACTGAGGGTTTTCATCAGGTTTGGCCCAACAACATTTTGTTTCTTCTCAATTAGTGGACCCAGTTCATCCAGTTCTGAGATCCCAAAGTCTGCGAATCTGAAAGGGTTATGAACCTCAAAGACTCTCTTGTCATTACTTCTGTAGACAGTTAGAATTGCAGGCTTGGAGTTTTTATGAATTTTGACATCAGTGATTGGTTCTGGCTTTAACCTGTTTGTCATGACCCACTGATATCTTGCAATCCTGTTCTGCCTAATCTCTTCAGTCCTTTTCATTCTTTCTTCCCTTCTCTGCCTGAGGGCAATCATTTCAGCATTCCGAGCTTCCACAAAGCTCTTACCACCTTCCCTTTTAGCAAGGTCTTTTGCCTCAATCCCATTCTTCTCAGCCTCTTCTCTTGCAACCTGAATGAGAGCAAGCTTGTTCTGCCTTTCATCTTCAGCAGCTTTCTTCATTGCCTCCTCTTTCTCCATGTGAGCTTCAATTTCAGCATGAGTGAGAAGTTCCATCACCCCATTGATTTCATAAGGAACCCTGACTGGTTCATCAGGGTCTGGCCTTCTTTCCTTGGAGGCAGGTACCAAGATTGTGGGCTCAGGCTCAATGGTTGTGAGAATGCCCTTGCCTTTGTCTTGGTGGGATGAAGATAAGGTGGCTTCAGGATTCTCCCCCTCAGTGTGAGGAGGAGGTTGTTCTTGTTCAGGTTGTGGAGGTTCTTCAGTGACTTTCTCCCCCTCAACTGTTGCTTGACCCATAGTGAGAGCAAGAGTTGGTTCGCTCACTGAATTTGAGGGAGCTTGACCTTTGAAGGCCTGATAGATCTCAGTCATCATGGATTTGATATCTGAGGTGTCCTCCTGAAGAGTTGAGACCTTAGTCTCAAGAGAAGCCTGAGAAGCCTCTAATGCAGTCATCCTTGGCCCAAGATTCCAAGCCAGGGAGGAAGAAGACAATGCCAAAGATGCCATGTGGGACTCCATAAGACCCAGGGAAGATCGGATGGAGTCCACTGAAGAGTTGAGTCCCTGAAGATTGGAGGATTTCAGCACAGTTACCAGCTCAGCCAACTGAGAAGTTTGTTGCTGGTAAGTTTCTGAAGCCTGAAGAATTTTCTTGTTTAGCTCAAGGTCATCTTTCACTGACTCTTGAATAGTGTCAACGCTCTTTTGTAAGTTGGTGAGAGACTCGTTGAACAGCTTAAAGTTGTAATCAAGATTTGTCAGGAAGAAGGAGATAGATGACTTGTGCTCATTTACATCATCATGATAGGATTCCACTGATTCCTTCAGGTTGACATAATGAACAGCTGCTTCAGTGTGCTGGTCAAACATTTCTTCAGTCAGACCTTGGAAGAGAGCCATGTTGGTCTTTAGCAGGAACTTGACCAATTGTCTCTCAGTGAGAGGAAGAATGTTGTCGTACTTGCTGAGGATGTTGTCAGTATCCGAAGAACCAGCAGCTTGAGAATCTGATACTTCACTTGGATGTGGAGATGACTGATGTGATTGTTCAGGTTGTACATCAGTTTCCATATCCTCACCAGCGTCAAAGATTTCTTCCTCACTCTCTTCCTTGAGTTCATTATCAGAATCTTCAGAATCAAGAAGAGCCTGAACATCCCCCATAGACTCAAACTCAAAAAGGTTAACCGGCACCTCCTCATAAAAGGACTTGCCTTGGTTTTGGCCAGGTCCTGACCCCGCCATAATAACTTATTTGGTTTTATCAGCCTGGCTAGTCATAATAACTGATTTCTCAGCCTGACTTTTGGGGGTAGTTCCTGAGAGACTGGATCCGCCTGAGGTGGTTGTGGGTTCCGTATCAGTGGGTGGTTTATATCTCTCTGAGTCTTTGTCCCCCTGAGCACCTTCAACTGTAACACCCCCTAATTTGTTTAGTAGCAGCGGAAAAATAATTAGGGTGTTACGGTGAGGATCGAGTTAACATTTCAGAAAAACGGTCCAAAATAGGCATTTTGAAAGTTATATGTCATTCGAAATAATAGTTTTAGTATAAAAGGAAAATATCTGATTTGAAAATCCTACGAGAGTGTGGTAATTTGGAAAGAATGACATATTTGATTTTACACCAGTTTATTTATCAGAGTATAAGATGCCCGCTCCGTGTCTTGTCCTGCTCCGTTAATTACCTGAGATAAACATGCTTAAAACGTCAACACAATGGTTGGTGAGTTCGTGGAGTTTGATAGAAAATAACTTTCTTTCAATGAATTTAAAAGGTGTATAGCGGTTGTCGAAATAAATAATAGTTCTTCATGAAATCAATAACAAGATGAGTTGAATAAAAATCCACAAATGATTCATGTATGATCTCAAGTGATCATAAGTTTCAAGTTTTAAATGAGAATGAGCTACGTTGTTATACGCTCGAAATGATGTGTTGGGTCAACTTTTAGAAGTAACGATATACTAAGCAATTTGGGCTATCTCGAATAGAATTCTCATTTAAGTCACATATGATAACAGTTAAAGTTCAAGTACATGATTCATAATCATAACACATAGTGAAAATATTAATCTAGTGTCTGAAATCTATCAGTGTAAAGTGGTGGTTTACTAAATACAGCTGTATCCTAATATATATGAAACATTCATATATTCATAAAGTTATATTGCCCTAAGCCTCATGACACGCAAAACGTTAACAATTTCTGTAAAACGGCGGTGTCCCATCAGGGTTACTGATGGGTGTTTAAGCCCTCATGTAATAGGTGATTTGCCAATTCCTATTTTTCTCAAACATAGTGTATCACGACTAAATACGACTAACCATAAGGCATTCCGTCAAAGTATTTAGTGGGATAGGTCGTCAGCCTCTAACAGGTTTCGAAGCTGTTCACTATATTCGCGCTCACCGCAGTGATTAATGGTTCATGATCAAGGGACTTTATGGCAATAAAGTAAACTTAGGCAATATAGGTTTTAGGGTTCATACAATATACGTATTCTGGTCTTGGCAATTATTTACAGTTGGAATGTAGAAATATCATAGTAAAGTAACAGTACATTCATTTGTTATATGAATGCATACAATAAGTCTCAGTATCATGTTACATCAAATAGTTTAAAAATATTATCTTTCGAATTCAGTGTTTAAGCTAAGCAAGCAATTTGCACATATAGCGAACATATATTTCTCTCAAGGGTGATTCAAACATGTAAAGCATAGTGGATGATTTTGAGTAAATTATGAGAGTTTTCAAAGTATATAAGTAACTTAAAAACAGTTAAAGCATGTATCTCCCCCAAAAAGTATAAATCAAGTATTAAAATAGGAGGGGCCACGACTCACCTGGAGCGTATCTGACAAGATAGAATTATTAGATCTATGGAAACGATCACGGAAACGTCTTCAACACGAACCTGAATATAAGGGAAGTCTAAGATTCTGACTTACTACTAACAGTGAGTGTGATGTGAGAAATCGTATAACGATTTGATCGGTGATATGATTGTGATATGCTTAAAATGCCTCAAGTTAAAAATATAATATCATATATGATATTATCTTGATTCTTATGTCACTCGACTCAAAATATTATCTTCCCAAAATATGCTGAAATGATATGCAAAGTGAATCGTTAAATTCCTAGTTATAAAAAATAACGAATATTAAGTAATGCATAACTACAATGGAAAATGCATATGATGTGTTGATACATAATCTGGCGCGGACTGATTCAACGACTCTCCCTGGGCTGTTAGTCGTCTTCTCGAGCCCTGAGTAGACCTGTTCAACAAAGAGAACCCGTTAGGAGTGGACCCGAGGCCGTAGCCCCGGGATCCACCTCCGACGGTCAAGTTAGTATCGGTCTGATATAACCATTAAGAGTTAGGGTTATGATAACCTGTTGTGTATATCGTTGTATGATGATGCTGAAGAAGGGGATTCCACCCCTATATTTATAGGGCATGGATTAGGGTTAGGCGTAGAGTGGGCCGCTGTCTGCCGGGCCTGGCCCACTTGTCGTGGGTCAGTCCAGACCATACGTCTACAAGCCCCCCAAGTTTAGTGTGACATAGTGCGTGGCTATGTTATGCTAGACTTAAGTCCTGTTCGTGACCGCGTAGGCCCAACCAACTATGACGGCGTGACCATAACGCGCAGCCCAAATGCGACAGTGCGCACTGGGTCTGTGGTGCAGTGCGTGATGACCATGTTGGCGCGCTCTTGTTGGCGCGAATTTGTAGGCGCGACCTAAGTAACATTGACATTGCGATTGTGATTGTCTCACAATGGTGAAGGTGGATTCCGTATGCTGCGTCCTGGGTAAGGGCGTGCCTTTGTACCAGTAGCGGTGCAGCATGATGCGACAGAAGACGTACTTCTGTGGCAGAGGTGCGCGCTGTGCGCAGTGGTGCGAACATTACATCCGTCTTTACAACCAACAGAGGACGTCTCCCCTGCGCGGAAGGTGGCGCGAATATTTAAATCCGTCTTTGTACCGGGCTTGCAATACCTCTTACGTACGATCTGCTTCCAAATATACCTGCGTGATGCGTACTCACACAGTGCGTATCCTGGTAGCCCCCCAAGTTTGATGGTGCTACTTATGTAGGAGCATTAAACTTGCTTATTCAAATTCTGAAAAAAAAAAATACTCAATGCAAATATTAGAAGTATATGCTGCGCATCGCAACATATAAAAGATAATGAAATAAAAAATTAGCGCATAGCATATATATAGCACGTAGCATGTAAAATTAACACATAAGAGAAGTAGTAGTGCGAATTACACCTATCGTGAGGTTTTACAAACTACATAAAAGAAGTAGCACGTAGCTAATCTACGAACGCAGTACGCTCATGATCGTTTTCTTTTTTATTATAATAAAAACAATGGCGCGGATGGATGTACCATGACCGCGACTAGTAGTTTCAATTGCACGCACAGACGCAGATGGATGTATCGTGACCGCATAGACTCTAACGTTTGTGGATGATCGCAGATGACCACGGCTTTCGTCCAGTGCGCGCATGGCGATTGACTAGCATCGTGGTGCCTGTACGTGACAGTGCGCTCATGGCGCCAGTCTGCGAAGATCTCTATACGCACGGCCTAACGCGGGTAGATTTATCGTGACTGCGCTGTTCGCGGCTAAAAGATATAGTAGGTCCGATCGTGCGGACTTAGTGCGTTATAGGTAAAATCGTGTTTACCAAGTTAAAAGATTTACATAAAATCTTTACCGATTTAAAAGATAGCATATCTTACCGCAATAAAATCGCATAATAAATAATAAGATACCTTTTTCAATGATGTACGAATCGCATGTCTAATTAATGATGTCGCATGTTTAATTTATGATTCGCAGTACGAGTGATAATAAATATAATAAGATACATGATCTAATGTTTGACCAATCTAATGTGTTTGACCAATCAAATAGCCAAACAGTACGAGGTACATATTGGGATATCTTTTGCAAAAGTCGATTTATCAAAACTTAATTGCAGTAATAAACAAATCGATCAAAATACCGGCTTTTGAACTCAATGGTTGCTTCCCGGTGACGTGAGATCACGAAACTTGTCGGGTCCCACGGATGGCGCCATCTGTTGATACATAATCTGGCGCGGACTGATTCAACGACTCTCCCTGGGCCGTTAGTCGTCTTCTCGAGCCCTGAGTAGACCTGTTCAACAAAGAGAACCCGTTAGGAGTGGACCCGAGGCCGTAGCCCCGGGATCCACCTCCGACGGTCAAGTTAGTATCGGTGCGATATAACCATTAAGAGTTAGGGTTATGATAACCTGTTGTGTATATCGTTTTATGATGATGCTGAAGAAGGGGATTCCACCCTATATTTATAGGGCATGGATTAGGGTTAGGCGTAGAGTGGGCCGCTGTCTGCCGGACCTGGCCCACTTGTCGTGGGTCAGTCCAGACCATACGTCTACATGATGTGAGGGTGGAAAATGGAAAATAAACTAAGAATGTTAAGTGAAATTAATTAGTCCTTGTCCTTTTCAGATTTTGTACTTTTTACCCTAACTGCGCTTGCGTTACATCGTTAGTCCTCGGTTAAGTCCAATATCCATAATAGTCCAATATTTGTCCATATGTCCATATGTCCATATAAGGCTTGAAGTCCACTGGTATGTCAATTTAAGTCCTTTATAAACTGTTTTCACAGCTTCAGTCCCTAAGTTTCTTAGTTTGGCAGTTTTAGTCCTCCTAGTTAAAGCGCGTTACATTTTTAGTCCAAAAGTGCAAAAATGGTGGAGAAAAAGGTGGCGCATTTTTCTGAGTTATATTTAAGTTAAAAGAAGCTTACTTTAACAGCTTATTTGGTTTTTTGCTTATTTTTCCTACTAATGGGCCTTAACGAGCCAAATGGCTAGCCCGTTAACATGTTTTGGTCTAAGGGTTTTTGGAGCGAGTTGGATATACTAAAAGTCCACTTTTATTACCACATTTCATATATAGAATTGCCAAAAAGTCAGATTAGTCATAGCGTACAAAACAGTTCAGTGGGTTATAAAACCCACTTCGCTAGTTTTAGTTTTTCTCAAACAGTTTCTGCATTTTAGTTTGCTCATTTTTAAGGGTCGAATCTCAAGTGTTTTTATAGGATGTTTATACGAAAAGTGTAGTTCGTAGCATGGTCTAACAGGTTGTGTAAAGAAAGGGTATGGTCCTTAAGTTATATTATGAGATATGAAGTCATTTTTAAAGGCCACTTGGGACTGTTTCGGTAATAAAACTTTTGAGATAGTTCTAAGTGTTTTAAAGTCTTATTTATACTTGAGAGTTAAGACAGTAGCATGCAAGGCAAGTTTTTAAAAGTGAGGGTGGTGTGAGTTGTGTTTCTCAAACCTTCACAGTGGAGGTGGGTTACTTAAAATGATGCATGCAAAATAATTAAGTGTCAATATATACGGTCGAGTGAGATGATGAAATGATGCATGGAATTTGTAACGTGCAACAGAGTGTGTTGGAGTGATCTCTAAACCTCCTCAGTGGTGACATGCAACACCCTTGTGGGTTTGTAACTTTATTGTACGTACAAGTAAAAAAAAATAATACGTTCGAATGTAAAATGAAACATGCATGTGTATAACATGGACGTGAGATGTGGAGTGTGAGACATGATAATAAAAGAGATTAAGGATACTTACTACACCTCTTAAAGGTGGTAGAGAGTCATGAGAGGATGAACGAAGCACAAAGAAGGCAACCCACTTCGTTGCACACCTTATACGCTTTTAGATTTGTAACCCTTTTTAGTCGACAAGCTTCTAATCGTGGCCACAGAGGACTCCAGGTTTTCTAAGGTATTTTGTGAGTGAGAGGGAGTGAGATGTGAGTGGTGTAGAGTAGTGATAGTGAAATGGGTGGTGAAGGAAGTTGTGTAGTTCGAAGGGATGCACAACAAAAGGAAGGCAGTAGGCTTTCCTAGTGAGCTCGATATGTTTTTAAGGGTTTAGTTCTTTACTCGATTTGCTATTCTAAAGAAGGATAGACATCTCTGGCCTTTAAGGTGTCATTGTGAGAGTGAAATGAGTGAAAGATAGGCAATGCAAAGTAGCTAGAAAGTGTAGGATTTATAGAGAGAATTTTACACGTTTCTATTGACTCTTGACTTCACCCCAATTATTGGTAGTCACTGTAGCCGAAGGGACACCTAGGCTAATTGTTCTGACAGTTCAAGATATTTAGGTGGATGGGGTAACATGGGAAAATCTTATCTTGTGTTATGGTAGTGTGTATGTACACGTTTTCTCTTCCTACTAGTGCCAAAATTGACTAACAAATCACAACCCTTTCCTGCTGCCCTATACTTGTTCTAAGAGTTGTATATTGTTAAAAATATCATGTGTAGAATGTAGGAAAACTCGGGTTTAAAATGGTTAAGTTTTTATGTGTTATGCATGTCGAGTTGGGTGAGAATGGGACAAAGAGATTGGTCTCGAAAATCATGGCAATACTCGATATCTAAATCTGAAATTTGGTACGCATGAAGTCTAGTGGGTGGTGAGTAAGATGGTGCAAAAACATGGACGAGTCGTGTTTGATATTCGAGAGAACGAGACGCGTTTCTGGAATGGGTTTGGTTGTCGACCACACATAAAGTCCTAATGGGAAATTGGGTTTTTGAAGTTGGGTCAGTGTTTGCGTATGGTGGTGTTGGGCCGGAATAATAGAGCAGCCCATTTGGTTGTATTAGTGAAAGAAGGAAATATGTTTAGAGTAAATTTTGTGTAATTAGTGATGACAAAATAATAATCAGTGAGATTTGCACATATTGTGATTTATGAAATATTAATCCTTGTGAAGTGGTTACGTTTCGTAATATAAGTCGTGGTCTAGTGTTGACATTCGGTAATTGTTGTGTTGACGTGACTTGGTAGGAATAATATAGTAAATAAAAATTTTAAATTTCCCCGTAAAAATGGGTTTAATTAAACAGTAATGCGAGGTTATTATTAATTAACAAGGATTATCATAATGGATTTTCGTGGAATCCTACAGTATCTACCCCTAAATTTTGAACTTCGTCCCGAAGTTCAGTCCGTGATAGGTGTTGAAAAATGTGGTTTTCAGAAATGAGAGTTTATGGAAGATGTTGTCGAGAGATTTCTTATTTGAGTATTAAAGAGACAAGATCCAACTAGATTTATTCGTACTAGACGAAATAAATTTGAATGTTTGGTTAACTAATGATCTCATGGGCTGTGAATATTGAAAATAACGGTCGAGTGTAGGAAATATTTAACACTAAATGTCTAGTGTTTTAGCGGTCGAGACTAGTGGATTTTTAATGGTAGTGATTTGAAATTTTAATGATCGTGAATAGTAAAATAACGGCTAGTTTTTCCCTATTAATACCCTATTTACTTTTCCCCTTTTTCCTCCCCACTTCACCTTTTTCACTTTACTTCATCTCTTTCAAAAAAATAAACCATGCCGCCGATCGCCATTATTATCGCCACCGTGTACATCGTCCTTGTTGCCGTGTATCTGGCTTTCTTCCCCGACGAAAACTCCGACTACTTTATCGCATCTCTGGTGTTCATCGTTCCCCTCACAATCTTAGCGATTAACGTGGATAAGTTTTTGGGGTGAGGATCTCGAGCTAGTGTGTTTAGAATGTATCTTAGTTGTGTGTCGATGTAACCTTTGATGAATGTGGTATAAAATCTCGTTTGTCTTTATGTTTAGTTATTGTTTTTAATGGTTCGCTTTTATCTGTCTTCCAGAATAATCAAGGTGCTTCATCCTATGGTGGCTCTTGCTATCGCTGGGTTGGTGGGGGTTGTTGTTTCTATGGTGGGCCAACCTATTGAAGATTGTATGCCTTATATTGTGTTTATTGTACTATTAGCACTTCCGATGTTAATCATCTCGCTATGTATTAACTTCCATGGTTTCTAATAAAATTTGGGTTATTTGTGTTTGCTTCCTATTGTTGTGAATTCTTATAGTTTCTAAATTCGTATTTTTCTCGACTTCGTATAAGAGAGTAATGGGTAATAAGTGTAGATCTTACTGGGGTTAGTTAAAAGTGAGGTTTATAAACAAATTATTTTGTCTCGAGATTCCGTCTTTTTTGGAATGAAAATTGTTATTAAAAACTTTGAAAAGATAACTGTTCCATTTATAACATGATTCTTCCTAAATTATACATAGGTAGCTAGGCTATGTATAATTGAGGACCAAATGATGTAATGCTTGGTTCAGTCATTATGGTATTTATACTTCTTCAAAGAGTTTTATATGTTTCAATTATATTGGTTCCGTCACACAGTCGGACACCCTTTGATTATTTCTAAAAATTATAAAGTTTTTGTTCATATTTCAATGATAAGTCAGGAATTTCTAAAGTGATATTTGGATATTCTAGGTATAAACTTAGGCTTTAGGTGAGGATTTCTTACAATGCGGTAACAACTTATGGTTTGATCACAATGGAGTTAATTAATCCTTAGGGTAATATTAGTGTATTGTTACATAATGATTATGAATAGAGAGGTGGAATAGAAATTGAAATAGACGTAGATCATAATTATCATGGAAATATTACAAGGTAAAGATTCATACGGTAGAACGATAGTTGTTGCACTTAGGTTACATCCATCAAACCTAAGGCAAAGTACATAAGGAAATACAACTTAGATAATTCTAGACTAGAGTTTTTTATTTTACAGCAGGAATCTATTCATCTGCTTAACATAGAGGTCATTCTTCGACACGGTTGAGATTCTTTGACAAGTTCTTATTCCCTTGCACAATTCTTGGGCTCCCAATGGGCTTTGTAGTTCGGGCAATGACTCTTGTAATGGCCTATTTCACCACATCCATGGCATTTTATGGATGATGGTTGCTCATTTCCTTCCATGGCTTTGCAATTTCCTGTCTTATGGCCTGTTTTTCTGCACCTCCCGCACTTAGCAGTGCAAATCCCGGTGTGATGTAACTTACATCTTGGGCATAGAGGTTTCCTTCCACAGTATTTGTTTTCGTTACTAGGGTTGGTGATACAGTTTCTTTTAGCTTCTGGTTTGGGCCTTTGCTGGCGAAGATAGTCAATGCGGTCTTGTAGATGATTGCGGATGCAAACATCATTGTGGAACTCACATTCGTTGAGGATAAAGGATCTTCTCTCCTCAAGTTTTTGCTTTTGGTTATTTTTCTTAAGTGCAACGTCTTGCCTAATTCTTTGGGTACATGTGCGGATAGGTTTAGTCATTTTTCTTGAATCCTTTAGGCAAACTGGCCTACATCCCATGAAACTTTCATGGTTATGCTTACAAGGTATAGCCTTCTTTTTTTCTTTTCTCGTCATATCATTGTCACTCGGGTGGGCTGTTGTGGTCACTTCGAGTACTGTTGCAACGATATTGTTTACCAACTTCTTGATGGTTTTAGGAGTCATGGTTGTTGTGGGCACTACGCTGTTCATGCTGTCCATTTCCTATGAGCATGAAACGCTGATTTAGTATTCACTTTATCGTTAGAATAATTCAAATAGCAATGTATTTGCATATTAGTGCTAACAATGTGATCTCAATACGAAATCAAATCAACTGGGGATCATAAAAATACGATGTGTCTGGGTAGCATTGTAAAATAATGATCATCTCTTGATATGGGATTGTTAAGGAACAAACGGATTATTTTACAAAAGCTGAAGTCCAACAACTTCCTCTTCATTCATCAAGTTCTCTTTTGAATATTTGCTCTTGGAATTTCTATGGTTTATTGTTTAGTTGTGGTATATTTGATGTAAAATCACCGATAATGTCGTAGTAAATTTGAATACAATCATCAAAAATTGACATAACTCTAATAACTTGTTTGATCGATTTTTGCAAAACAACCAACACAAGGTCTTTTATTAATGTCTTATTGATTTACGTGGGTTATTCGTTTACTTAAAAGAGTAACAAATTGTGAGGTTTTGCATGGCTCTTTGCACTTATAGCATCGTAATAGGGTTCGGTGAGAGGAATTTGTTTACAACAGAAAAATACAACGGAAAAAGACTGTCATAGATTAAAAGTCGATTACAATTTCTGAGAGTTACAGAATTATTGCGGATACATGAAATACTAACCAAAACTATTTGGTTTATTGAATACAACAACAATACTTAAGATCAGTTATGTCTCTGACGTAAACGTCTAACTTCTGCCTCAAGATCCAGTTGTGCACCTTCCATGGCTGAGAAACGTTCCTGGCACGCATTCATCTGATTAGCTAACATGTTTTCCAAAGCTGCAATCTTTTAGCTCTGGGTTCTTGCTGCGTCTCTAGCCAACCATAATGCTCTTTCAATGTCTTCAATCCTAATGTGTGTTTGGGTATGACCTCTACCTAAACAGCGGGTTCTGGCATCCAAGTTTCTAAGTTCTTGTTCGTAATTGTCTTTCATGTTACCAATATTCACTCCTAAACCAAACACTTCTCGTCTCTCATCATCTGTCCTTTTGAATAAGGTGTCAATGTTACGATCATACCATTCAAATCGTAATGGTTGTAACTCTTTTAGCTGTTCAGAGTGAGCGTTTAGTATGCTGGTGTGTTGGTGAAGGTGAATCCATATAGAGTCATGGGTGTCTATATTGTAATCAGAAGGATTGGGTGAGGATACATTGTTTGGGGCATCTGGCATGGAGAAATCTGAGGTATTGGGTAGGGGAGTATTTAGGTTAACATTCTTCCAAGTCATTTCTTTTTGTGAACTTTGTCCATATTCAAATGTTGGTTGACCACCAATCGGATCTTCATCTGAATAAGATTCGGTTGCTCTCCTAAGTTTTTGACGTGGAGGTGATTGAGTAGGTGATGACGGAGGTGATTTCTGAGTGAGTTCTATGTCGGACGGGGTTGTGACACTTGTACATAAGAATCTTCAGGATTTGGTGTAATATGATAGCTAGGTGATACATGGGTAGTAGGAGGGGTAGTCTTAGCGATGTCAACTGGTATGGAAGACATGTTACTGTAGCAATCGAAAATAGTAATTATGAGTATTTATACGTTCAAGATGTAACGTTGAGTGTGAAATAATGCAGTGTGTAATGTGTGAAGAGTATACATCAAGCATGTAAAGATTAGTACAAAACAATCTTAATAGGTAATGTATTGAGCACGACAGTCTGCAGACACGGAAGGCATAAGATGATAAGGTGTAAAATCATTTATTTTGAAAGTGTGGTTATAGTTCGATGTTTGAAAACATTTGGTTCTCTATAACCTGGCTCTGATACCAATCTGTAACACCCCCTAATTTGTTTAGTGGCAGCGGAAAAGTAATTAGGGTGTTACGGTGAGGATCGAGTTAACATTTCAGAAAAAAGGTCCAAAATAGGCATTTTGAAAGTTATATGTCATTCGAAATAATAGTTTTGGTATAAAAGGAAAATATCTGATTTGAAAATCCCACGAGAGTGTGGTAATTTGGAAAGAATGACATATTTGATTTTACACCAGTTTATTTATCAGAGTATAAGATGCCCGCTCCGTGTCTTGTCCTGCTCCGTTAATTACCTGAGATAAACATGCTTAAAACGTCAACACAATGGTTGGTGAGTTCGTGGAGTTTGATAGAAAATAACTTTCTTTAAATGAATTTAAAAGTTGTATAGCGGTTGTCGAAATAAATAATAGTTCTTCATGAAATCAATAACAAGATGAGTTGAATAAAAATCCACAAATGATTCATGTATGATCTCAAGTGATCATAAGTTTCAAGTTTTAAATGAGAATGAGCTACGTTGTTATACGCTCGAAATGATGTGTTGGGTCAACTTTTAGAAGTAACGATATACTAAGCAATTTGGGCTATCTCGAATAGAATTCTCATTTAAGTCACATATGATAACAGTTAAAGTTCAAGTACATGATTCATAATCATAACACATAGTGAAAATATTAATCTAGTGTCTGAAATCTATCAGTGTAAAGTGGTGGTTTACTAAATACAACTGTATCCTAATATATATGAAACATTCATATATTCATAAAGTTATATTACCCTAAGCCTCATGACACGCAAAACGTTAACAATTTCCGTAAAACAGCGGTGTCCCATCAGGGTTACTGATGGGTGTTTAAGCCCTCATGTAATAGGTGATTTGCCAATTCCTATTTTTCTCAAACATAGTGTATCACGACTAAATACGACTAACCATAAGGCATTCCGTCAAAGTATTTAGTGGGATAGGTCGTCAGCCTCTAACAGGTTTCGAAGCTGTCCACTATATTCGCGCTCACCGCAGTGATTAATGGTTCATGATCGAGGGACTTTATGGCAATAAAGTAAACTTAGGCAATATAGGTTTCAGGGTTCATACAATATACGTATTCTGGTCTTGGCAATTATTTACAGTTGGAATGTAGAAATATCATAGTAAAGTAACAGTACATTCATTTGTTATATGAATGCATACAATAAGTCTCAGTATCATGTTACATCAAATAGTTTAAAAATATTATCTTTCGAATTCAGTGTTTAAGCTAAGCAAGCAATTTGCACATATAACGAACATATATTTCTCTCAAGGGTGATTCGAACATGTAAAGCATAGTGGATGATTTTGAGTAAATTATGAGAGTTTTCAAAGTATATAAGTAACTTAAAAACAGTTAAAGCATGTATCTCCCCCAAAAAGTATAAATCAAGTATTAAAATAGGAGGGGCCACGACTCACCTGGAGCGTATCTGACAAGATAGAATTATTAGATCTATGGAAACGATCACGGAAACGTCTTCGATACGAAACCTGAATATAAGGGAAGTCTAAGATTCTGACTTACTACTAACAGTGAGTGTGATGTGAGAAATCGTATAACGATTTGATCGGTGATATGAGTGTGATATGCTTAAAATGCCTCAAGTTAAAAATATAATATCATATATGATATTATCTTGATTCTTATGTCACTCGACTCAAAATATTATCTTCCCAAAATATGCTGAAATGATATGCAAAGTGAATCGCTAAATTCCTAGTTATAATAAATAACGAATATTAAGTAATGCATAACTACAATAGAAAATGCATATGATGTGAGGGTGGAAAATGGAAAATAAACTAAGAATGTTAAGTGAAATTAATTAGTCCTTGTCCTTTTCAGATTTTGTACTTTTTACCCTAACTGCGCTTGCGTTACATCGTTAGTCCTCGGTTAAGTCCAATGTCCATAATAGTCCAATATTTGTCCATATGTCCATATAAGGCTTGAAGTCCACTGGTATGTCAATTTAAGTCCTTTATAAACTGTTTTCACAGCTTCAGTCCCTAAGTTTCTTAGTTTGGCAGTTTTAGTCCTCCTAGCTAAAGCGCGTTACATTTTTAGTCCAAAAGTTCAAAAATGGTGGAGAAAAAGGTGGCTCATTTTTCTGAGTTATAATTAAGTTAAAAGAAGCTTACTTTAATAGCTTATTTGGTTGTTTGCTTATTTTTCCTACTAATGGGCCTTAACGAGCCAAATGGCTAGCCCGTTAACATGTTTTGGTCCAAGGGTTTTTGGAGCGAGTTGGATATACTAAAAGTCCACTTTTATTACCACATTTCATATATAGAATTGCCAAAAAGTCAGATTAGTCATAGCGTACAAAACAGTTCAGTGGGTTATAAAACCCACTTCGCTAGTTTTAGTTTTTCTCAAACAGTTTCTGCATTTTAGTTTGCTCATTTTTAAGGGTCGAATCTCAAGTGTTTTTATAGGATGTTTATACGAAAAGTGTAGTTCGTAGCATGGTCTAACAGGTTGTGTAAAGAAAGGGTATGGTCCTTAAGTTATATTATGAGATATGAAGTCATTTTTAAAGGCCACTTGGGACTGTTTCGGTAATAAAACTTTTGAGATAGTTCTAAGTGTTTTAAAGTCTTATTTATACTTGAGAGTTAAGACAGTAGCATGCAAGGCAAGTTTTTAAAAGTGAGGGTGGTGTGAGTTGTGTTTCTCAAACCTTCACAGTGGAGGTGGGTTACTTAAAATGATGTATGCAAAATAATTAAGTGTCAATATATACGGTCGAGTGAGATGATGAAATGATGCATGGAATTTGTAACGTGCAACAGAGTGTGTTGGAGTGATCTCTAAACCTCCTCAGTGGTGACATGCAACACCCTTGTGGGTTTGTAACTTTATTGTACGTACAAGTAAAAAAAATAATACGTTCGAATGTAAAATGAAACATGCATGTGTATAACGTGGACGTGAGATGTGGAGTGTGAGACATGATAATAAAAGAGATTAAGGATACTTACTACACCTCTTAAAGGTGGTAGAGAGTCGTGAGAGGATGAACGAAGCACAAAGAAGGCAACCCACTTCGTTGCACACCTTATACGCTTTTAGATTTGTAACCCTTTTTAGTCGACAAGCTTCTAATCGTGGCCACAGAGGACTCCAGGTTTTCTAAGGTATTTTGTGAGTGAGAGGGAGTGAGATGTGAGTGGTGTAGAGTAGTGATAGTGAAATGGGTGGTGAAGGAAGTTGTGTAGTTCGAAGGGATGCACAACAAAAGGAAGGCAGTAGGCTTTCCTAGTGAGCTCGATATGTTTTTAAGGGTTTAGTTCTTTACTCGATTTGCTATTCTAAAGAAGGATAGACATCTCTGGCCTTTAAGGTGTCATTGTGAGAGTGAAATGAGTGAAAGATAGGCAATGCAAAGTAGCTAGAAAGTGTAGGATTTATAGAGAGAATTTTACACGTTTCTATTGACTCTTGACTTCACCCCAATTATTGGTAGTCACTATAGCCGAAGGGACACCTAGGCTAATTGTTCTGACAGTTCAAGATATTTAGGTGGATGGGGTAACATGGGAAAATCTTATCTTGTGTTATGGTAGTGTGTATGTACACGTTTTCTCTTCCAACTAGTGCCAAAATGGACTAACAAATCACAACCCTTTCCTGCTGCCCTATACTTGTTCTAAGAGTTGTATATTGTTAAAAATATCATGTGTAGAATATAGGAAAAATCGGGTTTAAAATGGTTAAGTTTTTATTTGTTATGCATGTCGAGTTGGGTGAGAATGGGACAAAGAGATTGGTCTCGAAAATCATGGCAATACTCGATATCTAAATCTGAAATTTGGTACGCATGAAGTCTAGTGGGTGGTGAGTAAGATGGTGCAAAAACATGGACGAGTCGTGTTTGATATTCGAGAACGAGACGCGTTTCTGGAATGGGTTTGGTTGTCGACCACACATAAAGTCCTAATGGGAAATTGGGTTTTTGAAGTTGGGTCAGTGTTTGCGTATGGTGGTGTTGGGCCGGAATAATAGAGCAGCCCATTTGGTTGTATTAGTGAAAGAAGGAAATATGTTTAGAGTAAATTTTGTGTAATTAGTGATGACAAAATAATAATCAGTGAGATTTGCACATATTGTGATTTATGAAATATTAATCCTTGTGAAGTGGTTACGTTTCGTAATATAAGTCGTGGTCTAGTGTTGACATTCGGTAATTGTTGTGTTGACGTGACTTGGTAGGAATAATATAGTAAATAAAAATTTTAAATTTCTCCGTAAAAATAGGTTTAATTAAACAGTAATGCGAGTTTATTATTAATTAAAAAGGATTATCATAATGGATTTTCGTGGAATCCTACATCAACTACTGACGGGTGTTTTCCAGTAGTATCACTAGGCACTTTTTGTGATGGTTGGTGGTCCCCCTTTCCATCAGGATTGTACTGCCCTTTTGAGGATTTAGGGTCCTTGACTCCCTTGGGTCCTGACTGTGATTTGTCAGTACCTTCATTGGGATGTGATTGGGTGTGGGTCCCCTTCTCAGTTGAGTAGTGCTGCCCAACCGAGGATATAGGACCCTTTTCTCCCTCAGGCTCTGATTGTGATTTATCAGTGCCTTCATTGGGATGTGAATGGGTTGAGGTTCCTGACTCCAATGACTTGTTTATGTCAGTGGAATCATGAGGAAGAGGGGGTTTGCCCGAGGACACTGAGGATGATTGCTCAGTGACCTCCGTTGGCCTTTGTTTTGTGGTCAGGGGGTTCTCTGTAGTGGGTGTCTCAGAGGTCTGGGCCACATTCAACCCTTTTTTAAGGTTGAGTTGGTTCTCGGCATCAGTCTCAGTGGCGAGTGGTTTGGGTCTAACCACCTTACTGGACTGACCCTTCTTTGTCTTCTTCACCTTCTTTGTAGGTGAAGGTACTGGAGAAACAGCGTCCTCCCCCTGAATAACCTCTTGCATGTAGTTAGTCAGGGCAATGGGTTGTACCTCAGTGATGCCACTAGTGAAATTGGTCTTATGTAAGACGTCAGGTTTCATACCTACGACGTCAGGCCTCACATAGTCAGAACCAAGAAGGTCCTGAAGCACACAGGAAATAAACCTAGGATAAGACAAGTGTTTTTGCCTAGATTTTCCTGAGAGCTTAGCAACAAGGTCTCGGAAGATAATACCTCCGATATCTATTTTTCTACCCTCCAAGAGACTGAACAACATTAATTGTTGTGATGAGTTCAATTGCTCAGTGGAGGATTTATTCCCCCCAAAGACCTGAATGACGAATGTCATCAAGATCCTCCATCTGACTACAGTGGATCTCAGTTTATACAGATGCTTTAATTACAGAGCTGTCATAAATTTTATGAAAGGATATCACTAATTATTCAATCTTCATTTTTAGCATCCTACTACATACGAAGGAGATTTCTGCAAATTATCTGCTGTTCACATTCAAGGCGTGTCCATAGCATAAGTAAAAACCTAAGTACAACTTTAAGTGCCCTATAAACTATCCTTTCTCTAAGTGTGTCTGATAGGCCTTTTCCTCGCCAGGTCTAGTGGCAAATTTTTCTAGGCTTTCACATATTTTTTTGTTTCTTATTTAGTAGTTTTCAGAGGATGACATATTCTTCTAATCACATTACTCTTAACAAAAATGAGCATCGTTAAAAACAATCTACTTAATAACAAACTGATCTCTTAAACGAAACTTTTAACATTTATGGTAAAAGAAATCAGCATTTTCATGTTTTATGCGGCTTTGTCATTATTCATAGGACTTGCCTTCATCTAGAAGTCAAAATTAGCTTCCCTTTAAAGAAGATACCATCTAGAATCACTCTAAAGTGCCATATAATGACATCGTCATCAACTCCTAAAAAAAGAGGTGACAAGCAATGAACTTTTTCATTCACATTTGTGTAGTCCATAGTACTAATTCTGTTTTTGAGGATTTTCATCAAACACTTGGTGGTCAAAAAATATAATGGGTTCAACAAACATCAATATAACCCATTAACCCATCCTTACAAATACACAAATTAAACACATAAATAACTAAATAAACAAACTAATACTAAAAAATTAAAAGATGAACAAACCTTTAATTTGTGTTGTGGTGGGGGTGGCTGGGGTGTCTGTGGTGGTCGGCGGTAGCAGCGGCGGCGAGCAGTGGTCCGGCAGCGGCGGCAGTGGTGTCTTTTACACAAACATAAACAAACACAAATGTAACAACATTAAAATTATAATTGGACAACAAATAAAAAAGATTTAAAAAAAAAAAAAAAAAAAAAAAAAAAAAAAAAAAAAAAAAAAAAAAAAAAACTTTAATATAATTAGACAAAAAAAAAACAGTGGTGCGTGTGTGGTGGTTTCGGTTGGGAGGATGAGATGAGTTTTGTGTGTGTGTGTGTGTGTTTAAGGTGGTTGTGGTGGTGTCGAATTTGTGGTATCGATCACAGATTGAAGAAGAAGAAGAAGAATAGCATCGGTGGGTTTTTTTTGTGGAGATAAAGACTTAGAAAAAAAAAAAAAAAGAAACAGATCTATTGGTGGTATCAATTATAATTCAAGGTGGGCTATTAAAAAATTTGGCGGGTTGTTTAATTTTTGGTGAAAAAAAAAGTCCCTTTGTGTTATTTTTCCTTTTATCTTTATCTTATATATATAAAAAATGATTTAATTTATTTAATTTATTTAATTAATATTAAATAAATTAAAAATGATTTAAATTAGTTATAAATTATTAAAATTGTTTAAATTAGTTTAAATTTTTTTAAAATAATTCAGATCCCGAGAACCTGTATGAAATGAGCCGAGTTGTTTCGTTTGATCTGTTTCATTTGCTTGTCAGGTTGTTTCGTTTGACTTTGTATGAAATAAGCCGAGATGTTAACCGAATGAGCCGAGATGATATGGTTGTACATGAGATGTTAAACGAATGAGCCGAGCAATCATGGAACTCGTGCTCAACAACAAAGTTCCAGCTTATCTTAATCTAGTTTGAAAGATGCAATTCCTAACAATGGGCCAAGTGTAAAGCAACTTATTAACTCGCCTATTTCGTTTAATGAATGAGCCAAGTTGTTTTGTTTGTTTGTCTAGTTGTTTCGTTTGATCTGTTTCGTTTGCTTGTCAAGTTGTTTCGTTTGAGTCTGAATGAAATGAGCCGAGATGTTTAACGAATGAGCCGAGATGTTTAACGAATGAGCCGAGATGATATGGTTATACACGAGATGTTTACCGAATGAGCCGAGATGATATGGTTGTACACGAGATGTTTAACGAATGAGCCGAGATTATATGGTTTTACACGAGATGTTAAACGAATGAGCCGAGATGATATGGTTGTACATGAGATGTTAAACGAATGAGCCGAGATGATATGGTTTTACACGAGATGTTAAACGAATGAGCCGAGATGATACAAATGTACATGAGATGTTAAACGAATGAGCCGAGATGATATGGTTGTACACGAGATGTTTAACGAATGAGCCAAGATTATATGGTTTTACACGAGATGTTAAACGAATAAGCCGAGATGATATGGTTGTACATGAGATGTTAAACGAATGAGCCGAGATGATATGGTTGTACACGAGATGTTAAACGAATGAGCCGAGATGATATGGTTGTACATGAGATGTTAAACGAATGAGCCAAGATGATATGGTTGTACACAAGATGTTAAACCCAAACACCCTTTTGGTGCAGAAATAAGCAATCCCAAACAACCGTGTTTGGATAGCATAAACCAAACGGCCCTTGTGGGCTGCTGTTAACCAAACAATATAAACCAAAAGGAGCGTTGAAAAGTGTTCAGTGCATAAACCAAACGGCCCTGTTTGGACAACAACATTTTATTAAACAAACAACAACAACAACAACAACAACAACAACAACAACAACAACAACAACAACAACGACAACATTACATATGAAGATTGTCCATGTCACCTAACAGCTCACGGAGTATTGCAGCCTAAACGTCAAAACGATGGAATTCTAATCCTAGAAATGCCAAAATAATTTTCTTGAGTTCTATTTAATAAAAGAAAATTTTAGAAAAAAGAAATATATTTTTCTGATTATTATTAATTTACTACGAATTAAAAAACTATTTTAAACTAATTAAATTGTTAAAAATACTACAACTGTTTAGAAAAATCTGAAAATTTTACTGAAAGTACTTTATGATACGACAATCCTAGAAAAAATACTAAAAAGGTCCCAGCTTATTTAAATAAGCTGGGAATAAGCTAAGTAATTCGAATAGCAAATGAGGGAATAAGTGTTAAAAGGATTATTAAAGAAGGATAAAACTCAAAAGACCCAAGGGCAAGAGTGGTAGTGGTGTGTGTCTGGGAGTCCAGAGACCAGGGTTCGATCCCTGCTCTTGGACTTTTTGAAAATTATTTTTTTTTTTATTTTCTTTTTACAAACATGAAAAGCACTAACTTTTAAAAGAAGCTAAAAAGCCACTATGGGATGATGTTCTAAAACTTTTTTTTTCTTTTTCTTTTTTTTCTTTTTTTTTAATCTTAGTTTTGTATTTTTTATAAAAATATTATTTGTATATTAATTTAATGAATAAAAATAGTTGAGGGGTTAATTTGTAAATTGTAATTTTTCAAAAAGATGTGTTCCAAAAGGTGGTCTTATTTAGTGTTATGATAACGGGTGATTTTTTGGTGTTGAAATGATGTGGCACTGACGTGGTGGCACTTTTTAATATAAGCCACTACAACCCAATGCACATGACCCATGACCCATGTTAATTACCCATTGTCGATCACCAGTCATGTATTGGTCGATAACATGACACTATAAGCCACTACAACCTAATGCACATGACCCATTACCCATGTTAATTACCCACTGTCAACAGTAATGGATGTGTCGTAACATGACACTCTAAGCAACTATAACCTAATGCATATGATCCATATGATGTAAAATACCCATTAATGAATGTTACCAGTGATAACCTAATGCACATGACCCATGACCAATGTGAATTAGCCATTATCACCGGTCATGCATGTGTTGCATCGGCTTGGTAGATGTATAGTTATAGTGTGAAGGTTATATGAATTGTATTTGAAGTTATTAAAGGCGGTCATGCATGGGTTGCACCGGCTTGGTAGATGTATACCGTTTGTCACAGACACTAAGAAGCAAGTATCCAGGGACCTTCCCGATCATGTTATCCGGGATTGAGAAAGTTTGAACTCGGCTTGAACTTGACTCGAAAAGCTCGATTTATTTGTAAAAATGTGTTTTCTTACACAAATTAAAATTGAAATATAACCTAAGAATCGAATTCGGTTCGATTTCAGCTCGAAAAGCTCGATACATTCATAACTAAGTATTTACACTTAGTACACTTACATAGAAACTATATAAAAAACATATGATATATCACTTACAAGCTTGAAAACTCAACAATAACTCGAGTCGAACTTATATAAGGTTGAGCTCAACTCATTAAACATTTCGAGTTCATTTGATAGGCTTGAGTTTGAGCTCAAAGCTCGATAAGAATCAGCTCGAACGAACTCTACTACTCAACAAAAGCTCTAATCATTTACGCCAAATCCTTACCTATTTTACATAAAGAAAAAAAAATCTATCTTTTCCCCAAAATTTCAATCTCCCGCTCAAGATCCCGCCCCTTTTTTTCCCCAAAATCAAAACCCTAACACTAGTCAGATCTATCTTCTCTCTATTCATCTCTTCTCCTTCTCTCTAGAACCGACTCACACCAACGCCACACTTCACCGCCTTATCTCGCCGTCGCTACACCAACCATCGCTCCTCCACGCCATCACCATCATCAAGACAAGGGAGGCAAAGGGTGAGTTTGTTTGCTTCGGTTGTTTGGTTCGAGATAACCACCACATCCACCACCATCACAGTCGAGCCACCATCACCCTCATCTCACCAGTCATAAACAACAAAAATGGCTATAGAGGAGTGAAGGTATGTTGCTATGATTAGTATTTGGTAACAACATTACGAATTTACTACGATGTGTAACAAAAAAAAGTAAGACCCTTACTATTGTTAGCATTTAATTTATGCTATTTAGGAAGTGATGGTCATTTGTAGTCTCGAATTAAATTGTCATGTATAATATGTATTATAGGTAGTGGGCTAGTAGTATTAGAACTATTAGTGTATCAAATGTATAAGTGTAATACATTTTACTTAGCCCACTTTGAGTCCTAAAGTCAAGATCCATGTTAAAGCCCACAAAGCCCATCTTTGTTGGCTGTGTAACGTACAAAACCACACACACTCTATCCTTAACAGAGTGCCTCATTTTAGATAAGAAGAGTGTGTGTGTGTGTGCAAAGGTCCCAAAGTCTCTTGTATTATTTTCTTTCTTTGAAGCTAATAATCATTTGACTTGAAATTACACCATACGATCCATGCTACTCTTATTGTTCTTATATTGTTTGTGAGTGTCATCATCATCAAGTGTATTTGTGTGTGATAAAGAAGGAGCTTCGGTCCTAACAAGTGGTATACATGAGCCAATCTTCAAGGTAGAAGGTTTGTATGTTTGGTTTGTTTTAAAAAAAAAAAAAAAAAAAAAAAAAAAAAAAAAAAAAAAAAAAAAAAAAAAAAAACCACTGTTGTGTTTTTTTACTTCTAAAAAACGTGACCAAGTGTTGTTTTTTTCTTGGAATAGAATAGCAAAAATCATTTGCAAAGTTGTGTGTGTAATACTCAGTGAGTATTTCTCTTTTGGTGAAAGAAAAAGTGCAATATTTTTGATGTTCGTACCTTGTTTGATCGAAAAAGTATAAAGGTTGAATAACTTTTGTGTTATTGAATATTTTATGCGAGATATCATAGATATTATTGGTTCAAGTGGTGATAAGTGTCAGGAATATTGCAAGTTGGTGAAAGGTTGTAAGGCATCACGTGGGAAGTGTCTCAAAAGTCAACAAAAGTGGCCAAAAAGCAGAATTCTGTCGCAATTCAGTGGTTCTGTCGCAATTGACTGCTTCTCGCAATTACTGCTGCTCTATCGAAATTACTACTGCTCTCGGAATTAGCCCAGTCTCGCAATTGCTGCTGCTTATCGCATTTCCACTGCTATCGCAATTCAAGCAGAATCTCGCAATTCAACATTTATCGCAATTGCATCTCGCAATTCCACTGAAGTATCGCAATTGTGTACTGTTTCGCAATTCAAAGGTTTTCTCGCAATTGTATCTCGCAATTCAAGTTGAGTATCGCAATTGGAGCTGTTTTATCGAAATTGGTCTCGCAATTCACATTTTGGACTCGCAATTGATGCAATTTTTGGAATTGGCAACTTTAGTCCTTGTACTTTCAGCTGCAATAGAAGATCTTTCGGATTTGACACTTTTGGCCCTCGCAATTGTGATTAAAAGACTTCAAAGTCAGATAACTTTTAAGGATTTGATTCGAACGTAATTTCGTCAACTCGAAAGTGAACTCGGTATTTTTACTCTTGTATAAGAGTGTAAAATACTTCGACAAACGGTTATCTACCCTTTTGTATAAAAGTGGTAGATTTTATATAAATTACGAATTTATATAAATAAGATATTTTTCTATCTAAATTATATTTTGCCATAATTTGTATAAATTTTGGTCAAATTGTAATTTCTCTAGAAAGTGTCGTGTTTATCTAAATTGTAATTTACATAACTTTTTGTCGAAATTGTAATCTTTTGACTTTGTCTTAATTATACTTGAATCAAGTTTCGTAACGTTATTTAATTTGTTACAACATCAACGATCATCAACAACAAACCAAATCATCAACATCAAGTTCAAGTTCAACCTTCAACGAAAACAACTTCTATTTTGTTGAATCGATCCTCAATCCACTTTATCATACAATACTGTAAAGATGACTACACAACAAGACATTCATGCCGCAGGTTCAGAAAACCGACCTCCAATGTTAGAAAAGGGTGGTTATCTTCCATGGACGAGTCGTATGCTTCGATATATGAGATCCAAACCTAATGGACAAGGTATACTCTTGGTTAACTCCGTTAAGAAAGGTCCATTCCAGCCTGGTGAGATTGAAGAAACAGCTGGAAACCCTACTGCAGAACCTCCCGTCAATCCAACGTACCGACCCAAAGAGGAATCGGATTACAATGAAGCAGATTGGAAGCAAATTGAAGCTGATCACCTAGCAATGCATCTAATCCAACTCGGTCTACCACAAGAAATATTTTGTGCTGTAGATAGCTGTGAAACTGCCAAAGAAATGTCGGATCAAGTTAGACGTCTTTGTCATGGTACAGAAATTGGCATTCAAGAAATGGAAAACAAGCTTCTGACTGAATGGGAGAAGTTCACAACAACACCAGCTGAACAGATTGAATCTTACTACACACGGTTTTGTACTCTAATGAATGAGTTGATCAGAAACAATTTGGCACCTAAGCAAATTGTTCAAAACATCAAGTTCATCAACAACCTTCCAGAAGAATGGGGACGATATGTTACTATTGTCAACCAAACTAAGAATCTTCATGATGTGAACTACGATCAACTCTATGACTTTCTCAAACAAAACCAAAAAGAGGCAAATGAAGTCAGAACAGAGAAACAAGCTAAACAACAAGATCCTCTTGCACTCATAGTCCAAACACCTACACCTGCAACAGTCATTGCACAACCATCATCATCATCATCCACTCAGCAATTCATGCAACAACAGTATATTCCACAATCACCATTCTACCCACAACAACAACATGAAATCCCACAACATCAATACCCGCAACACCCAGATCAACATGATCAGGATGAGTCAACTGATGCTTTGACTCAAGCTTTTGCCTACCTATCAAAAGTATTCCAAGGACGCTACTCCACACCCACCAACAACAATCAACGAATCTCATCGAACACTCGCAACAAGCAGATTGCACAGCCGAGTTTCAACATGGGACAACAAGGACAGATGGTTGGGGGATATGGGAATCAGCAGGGATATGCTCCAAGATATCAGATGGGTAATCAGAATGTAGGGCAGTATGTTGGTAATCAGATGGGTCAGTTTGCAGGGAATCAGATGGGTATAGCTGTTGGTAATCAAAGGGTACAGAATGCTGGGAATCAGTTTGGGAATGTTGCTCAGGGAGCTGGGAACAGGAATCAGGGTAATGTGATGAAGTGCTTCAACTGTCAGGGTGTTGGTCACATGGCTAGGAACTGTCCAGACAAGCCGAATAAGAGGGATCCAGCTTACTTGCAGAAAGCATTAATGTTGGCAAACAAGGAAACGGCTGGACTTCAGTTGAGTGCAGAAGAGAATGACTTCATGGCCATTATGGATGCTTCAGAAGATCAAGAGGACATCGATGCAAACTGCATATTTATGGCAAATCTCCAAGAGGAAAAGTACGACACAGACTCAGAAGCACCTCCTGCTTTTGACACTAATGCGGTTTATGAGGTACAACCATATGCTACATGTCACAATAATGAAATGTTTGATATGTCACCTCAAAATGAACAGCATCCTGAGACTCCTAATCTCATTTATGATACATACATGGACGAACCAAGTTGTAGTAATGCTAATTTGGAAACTCCAGATATGGATCCTAATGAAGAATTCGAGTCACAGCATACTGATAATGATGAGGAAACACGTGCTATGTTTGAATCATTATTGCAAAATTGTAGTGTAGAAATAGAAAAAGTCAAAAAGGTCAATCGCGATGTTAAGGCCGCGAATGAAAAATTGACCACTGAGCTTGAGAGATATAAGGTGAATGCAAGAGCTTATGATTTTCATAACAAAAAACAGTCGGAACTTGAGGTTAGTTTAAAAGATTCTGAGTTAAGAGAAAAACGTTTACAAATCAAATTTAACACTCTAGATGTTAATTTGAACAATCAAATCAAATCTCTAAACAAGGAAATTTCTGAACTAACCAACCAACTTTCAAAACAAAAATCAACTTATTCCAATCTTGAAAAAGAAAAGAAGGAGTTGAATGAAAGGTTTTTAAAACGTGAAAAGGATCTTCTTAAAGAGATCAATGACAAAAAGGAAACCATTGCAAAGTTGGATGATTTGCTTGTAAAAACGGGTCATTCTGCACAAACAGTTAACTTGTTAATAAACGATCCAAACCCGATTTTACATACAATAAAGAAAGTGGCTATCGGTTATGAAAACCCTTATAATCTCAAGAAAGCTCAGAGTGTACAGAATGTGTTATATGATGGTAGTGTGCTTAATGATAAACATTCTGGTGTTCATCTTATTAAAAAAGAGTCACAATTGTTTTTTCAAAGACCAGTGGTCTTCACAAAACAAAAAGCAGTTTCAAAACATCTGCCTAACATCGAACAAATGGCATCTAAAAACACTTATGATTCAAGTGCAGCTAGACTATATTTGGTCGATCTTAAACAGAGAATTGAGAAACTTCAACGTATTGTGGCTTCCAAAATTAACAATAACAAGTTTGAATGGTTTCCGGGTGTTCAGGATGAACTGAAAAAGATTTTTGAAAAGGAAATTAATCCACATGTTGCTGCAATCTATGCGGTTGTTCAAAATGTGGAAAATAATCTTTTAAAAGAGTCTGCAGAATTCGTTAAGGATCACAAATCCTTAGTGAAGGAAGCAAATGAATACTTGGAACACATAAAAGTTTTGGAACATCAAAATGACTCTCTCTCTTTCGAAGCTCTATCGACCGATATCATGTCTATTATTTTCCAAACATATTCTGTTGAGGATGATGAAACACTTCGAGCTGAGACTTCTCAAATTGTTGAAAAATATGAAAAGGCACTTTTAAAGCTTGAGAAACAAAATTGCACATATTTTAAACAACTTGATACGAAAAAGGAAGAATGCAAGTATGACAAACTGTCGTATGAGCGTTCTTACAAAAACATGCAAGATCAAATAAATCTTTTGAAGTCTCAGCTTGCAAGTCAAAAAGGGCAGGGTGAGGAATCTACGCGTATTGCACCATTAACCCCCTTGCCTAATGAGAAACAAAAAGGGAAAGCTGTTGTCAAGAACACTAATGTGATAGCACCTGGCCTTTATAGGATTAGTCCCACTACTGCGTCTGCCTCTACATCTAAAACATATAGGGCGATAGACAAAAGTATTAAAGATAATCCAAACGAGATTAGGAATGCTAAAACAACATCTCGGGACAACAACATAAATTCTAATGAGTGTGCCTTACCTTCTACAGGATTAGAAAGCAACTCTAGGAGCAGAAGACAGACTAGGTGCAATATCAAGAAACCTAGTGTCCCACCTGTTTCTGAGAATGCAAGCAAGAAAGTAGAAGAACACCCTAGGAATTTACCGCTTCCCAAGAAGAAACATGTATCATCTAGTTGTAATGATAAGACTCCTGTTTCTAATGCATGTAATGATTCTGATTGTTTAATGCAAAAGAAATCTTTGTCTGTAAATGCTTGTGATGATAATGTTTCTAATAATGTGAAAAGGAATGATATGCCAGAACAGAAAACGGGTCCTTTTGTAACTAAGGCTAAGTCTAGATATATTCGAGGACTTATTGCAAAAGCTAGGAAAACAACTAGCAGCCTATTGCCTAAGGATCACTCTAAGTTTTGTGCATGGAAACCAACGGGTAGAATGTTCACACCTAAGAATGGCACACTAGAAATAGTTCCCACTGCATCTAAGGAAACCATCTCTAAGTGTGATCCACCTGTTACATCTAACCCCTTGGAACCAAATGTTAAACGGTTTCCATATACAAAATCATCTGTTCTTTGCAGGTCATTGAAATTTGTCTTTGGATCGTCGACTCGGGTTGCTCCAAGCATATGACCGGGAATCTGAAGCTGCTGATCAATTTTGTGTGGCAGTTCATGGGGACTGTACATTTTGGGAATGATCATGTTGCAGCTATTCTGGGTTATGGAGATCTTCGGTTTGGAAACTACTTAATCACTCGGGTTTACTATGTCGAAGGGTTGGGACACAATCTGTTCTCTGTCGGACAGTTTTGTGATGCTGATTTAGAGGTTGCATTTCGGAGAAACACTTGCTTTGTCAGGAATTTGGTTGGGGATGATCTCTTAATTGGGGATCGTGGCACCAATCTTTATGCAATTGACATAAACCAAATGGCCTCTTCATCTCCTATTTGTCTCATGACCAGGGCAGGCGAAACAAAATCCTGGTTGTGGCATAGACGTTTGTCCCATCTGAACTTTGACACGATCAACAAGCTTGCCAAAGACGACATCGTCTCCGGTCTTCCTAAATTCAAATACACCAAAGAACACCTATGTCCATCATGTGAGCAGGGAAAGAGCAAAAGAGCAACATATAAACCTAAACCCGTACCTAGTTCGGTTGATAGGTTGCATCTGTTGCACATGGACTTATGTGGCCCGATGAGAGTTCAAAGCATCAATGGGAAGAAGTATATTCTTGTAGTTGTCGATGACTATTCAAGATATACATGGGTAAAGTTTTTAAGATCTAAAGATGAAGCACCAAGCACCATCATCACCTTTCTGAAGCGGATTCAAGTTCTACTTCAAGCTCCAGCTAGGATAGTAAGAACGGATAATGGCACGGAATTCGTTAATCAGGAGTTAAGAACATTCTTTGAAGAAACTGGTATTACACACCAGACATCAGCTGTTAGAACTCCACAGCAGAATGGGGTAGTTGAAAGAAGGAATCGAACCCTTGTAGAAGCTGCTCGCACTATGCTGATCTATTCCAGTGCACCACTATTCCTATGGGATGATGCTGTTTCTACTGCTTGTTTTACTCAAAACAGATCCCTAATCCATCCAAGATTCAATAAAACCCCATACGAACTTGTCAACAACCGAAAACCGGATATCTCTTATCTTCATGTATTTGGCGCTTTATGCTATCCAACAAATGACAGGGAAGATCTGGGAAAGTTGAAGGCTAAGGGTGATATTGGAATCTTTATTGGGTATTCTGAAAACTCCAGGGCATTCAGGGTGTATAACAGGAGAACGAAAAAGATAATGGAGACGATGAATGTGAAGTTTGATGAAATTTCACAAATGGCTTCTGAGAGACTCGCTCTAGAACCCGCGCTTAACCCGATGACTTCTGGACATATCAGTTCGGGACTCGCACCTCAAGGAGCTCAATCAATTCATGTCGAACAACCCACAACTCAAGAATTGGATAATTTCTTCGAGTTCATGTACGATGAATACTATGGTGGCGCTTCGAAAAATGCATCTAACCAACATTCCGCTGCAACCACTCAACATCAAGAACCACCACCAACACCACCAAATCCAGATGCATCCACAACATTCGAAGCTGGCGCACCACCTCCCTCACCATCAACATCATCTACATTTACTCCTAAAACTCCATTCATTGAAATTGTTCTACCAAGAATTGATGAGCAAGAACAAAATAATGCTGTGTTAGACGATGAAGTCTTTGAAAACCCGTTTGGAACGGAATCTGGTGAATCATCTTCCAGATTACATGAACCGTCTAACATACATTCAAACAGTCCAAGGTACCCTTCAACATTACAGTGGACAAAAGACCATCCGATTGAACAGGTTATTGGTGAACCCTCAAGACCAATTCAGACGAGAAAACAACTTTATACCGATTGCGACATGTGCATCTATGTCTGCTCAGTCAGTCTCATAGAACCTAAGAACATTCGGGAAGCAATGGCAGATAATGCCTGGATTGAAGCGATGCAGGAAGAACTTCTTCAATTTCAAATCCATGACACCTGGGATTTAGTTCCAAGACCAATTGACAAACTAGTCATTGATCTTAAATGGTTATGGAAAAATAAAAAGGATGAAGAAATGACTGTGATTCGCAACAAGGCTCGTCTGGTGGCAAAGGGATTCAGACAAGAAGAAGGAATAGATTTTGAAGAGTCATTCGCACCGGTTGCAAGGCTTGAAGCTGTCAGGATTTTCTTAGCTTATGCCGCTCACAAGAACATCACGGTTTATCAGATGGACATCAAGACTGCTTTCTTGAATGGAACTCTGAAAGAAGAAGTGTACGTGAGTCAACCAGACGGTTTCGTTGACAAAGATCATCCGGAATACGTCTACAGGCTAAAGAAGGCAATCTATGGTTTGAAACAAGCCCCACGGGCGTGGTATGACGAGTTATCATCTTTCTTGTTGTCAAATAACTTCACCAAAGGAACAATTGATCCAACCTTGTTTACAAGAAAATACAAAAAAGACATTTTGATTGTTCAGATTTATGTGGACGACATAATATTTGGGTCCACTAATCCGACACATTCAAAACATTTTGAAAATCTCATGAAAAGCAAATTTGAAATGTCCATGATGGGTGAATTAAAATTCTTTTTAGGCTTACAAATTCATCAATCCCCACGTGGTATTTTTCTAAATCAGGCTAAATACACAATTGAGATTTTGAAAAAACATGGTATGGAAAATTGTGACTCTGTTGGTACTCCAATGGTCACTTCACCAAAAATTGGCGCTGACCTATATGGGAAACCCATGGATCCGAAGAAATATCGGAGCATGATTGGTTCTCTCATGTACTTAACTGCAAGCCGACCAGATATTCATTTTGCTGTTTGCTTACTTGCACGGTTTCAGGCAAGGCCTACCGAACTTCACCTCCAAGAGGTTAAACGGATCTTTTGATACCTTCGAAGAACCATTAACATGGGACTTTGGTATCCGAAGGATTCGGAGTTTACACTAATTGCCTTTTCAGATGCAGATCATGCTGGATGCCAAGTTACAGCGAAAAGTACATCAGGCGGAGCGCAATTTCTGGGAGAAAAGCTAGTAGGCTGGTCATCAAGGAAACAAGATTGCACTGCTTTATCAACAGCAGAGGCCGAGTATGTGTCTCTATCTGCGTGTTGTGCTCAAGTCCTTTGGATGAGAACACAACTCACAGATTATGGTTTCTCTTTCAACCGCATACCTTTGTATTGCGATTCAAAAAGTGCCATAGCCATCTCGTGCAACCCAGTGCAACACTCGAAGACCAAGCATATTAGAGTCCGCTACCACTTCATAAAAGAGCACGTTGAAGAGGGTACTGTTGAATTGTTTTTCGTGAAGACTGAATACCAGCTCGCCGATCTATTTACTAAGGCCCTCCCAAAAGAGCGGTTTGAAAACTTAGTTCGTCGAATTGGCATGCGAAGCCTAACTCCCGAAGAGTTAGAAAGTCTTCTCGAATCTTATTGATTTACTTCATAAAGCTTCGCATGTAAATATATATGTGTAAATATGTTTGTAAATAGTTATGTATATATTTTTGGTAAATATATATATATACTTTTTCAAAAAACAAAAATATAAAAATAGAAAACTTCAAAAAGACATAAAAAATATAAAACAACAAAAACCAAAAATATTCTTCTCACGACATGTCTCTTGTCTAATCATTATTCTGTACGTATCTAGATATGTAATTCAACAATGATACGGACATGTACAGATGCTTGAGCGAGAGTTATTTTTTATGTTTTTCTAAAACATGTCGTTTCTCAAAATTCTTCATTAAGGCTTTCGTGCATTTCAGTACGGAACCCGTTCTTAAACGTGAAATCTTTTAAATGTAGCTCGGGTATGCCGGAAAAGGTTTCAAATAAACGCTACATTGAATGACTTCTGATTATTTCCGATCAGAACTCGCAATGTTAATGGCGAAAAGCTAAAACCCGTGAGCACTTAATCAAAATTGTTTCAAAAGATTTTTCAAAGTCTTTTTATAAATTTTGTGCTCACAACAACTCCCTCGAAGACCTCTAAATGCTTTTAAACTCGAAAGTTTAACCATTTGCTATGATTAAGGGGGAGTATAAAAAGAAAAAATGTTCCATTTTTCATGCTAAAATCAGTCCGTCTCTCCGCAAAAAGTTTCATTTTTAATCAACTGTTTTCAAAAATACCACTTAATGCTATTTTTGAGGGGGAGATTAGGTGTTTATTATAATATGGTGGAGAGAACGTGATTAAAATGTGATCTAAAAGAAGTTTTATCGTTTGAATCTCAAAACGAGTTCTTCAAAAAGACTCAGCATGAACCCTCGAATTGACGAAACTAAATGTCCGTTCTCGAAAAGACTTGTCCTGGACGGGTAATAATTTCAAGCTGGTTTACCAGTGATGTAAGCGTGTCTCGCAAAGGACTTGTCTGAGTAGAATGTACCAATTCGAGAGATGATCTTTGAATATGACCAGGACGGGTAATAACTTCAAGCTAGTCTAACTAGTGATGTAAGCGTGTCTCGCGAAGGTCATGTTCATTGAAAGTTGATCATTTCAAATGTGCGAACTCTACCCAACATGTGCAATTTATTTCAAAAATGCATGAGCACATGTGAAGGGGGAGTGTTTCAAAAATGTAAAACTCTCGATGTGTTAATAAAATGTGTTTTTCTCATAAACACGTTGAGAGATTTTCACAAGGTTTAATGGCATGTGACAAATAATCTAGGATAATCATGGAGTAATAAGGTGATTATGGTTAGGTTATGTCCAATGATCCGCCAGAACCGGAGGGATCTACCAAAGGACAACTCCAATAGCTTAGCATTAGAAGTCCTTAGGTATGATTGAAAAAAAGGAGTATAATGAGAAAGGAGAAAGAAGGGGTTGAAGAATGAAAAAGAAAAGTTTTTGTAAGGGTGAAAAGAAATAGCCCTCCATGAAAACTTAGGTCAGAAACCGGGTCAATACATTTGCTATCGGTACTCACTAAGGTGATACTGGTATTGAAGACAAGACGTCATGGACCCAGTGACGCATTTGCACCACCCCTCCTTGCCACTCAGATATCTCTTAACAGATATTTGTTTCATTTCTCACGGAGAACACTTCATAATCTATCGACCTCTCACTCCGAGATGTGTTGATATTGAAAAGGTGGCACTCTGCTCCATGCCTCCGACGTCTAAAACAAAACGCACATAATTGAGTCTAGAGACATGAGATTCATCAAAAGATCTCTTAGGAACACTTCCTATGAAATACTCTTGTGTTCACCTCAAAGGATACAAGTTGTATGAGTCTTAATGAGATCTAAAAGATCTTGCCTCACGACATGATGGCCGAAGGACGATTTATTGCTAATTGTTTTATGCAGGTACCGACGAAAGTCCATTCACCATCATCATCTACAACGACGACGCATCTGGACAGAAGATGTAGATCAAGGCAAGAAAGACCAAAAGACGATTCTTTGAAGATCACAGTGCATAAAGGAACATAGAATGAAGAATGTTATACATTGACACACGAAGTTCAAGACGTCAAATGCAAAAGACCAATCACGGGAGCATCATTGATATGACCATCCCTTAGGGGGAGATTGTTAGCATTTAATTTATGCTATTTAGGAAGTGATGGTCATTTGTAGTCTCGAATTAAATTGTCATGTATAATATGTATTATAGGTAGTGGGCTAGTAGTATTAGAACTATTAGTGTATCAAATGTATAAGTGTAATACATTTTACTTAGCCCACTTTGAGTCCTAAAGTCAAGATCCATGTTAAAGCCCACAAAGCCCATCTTTGTTGGCTGTGTAACGTACAAAACCACACACACTCTATCCTTAACAGAGTGCCTCATTTTAGATAAGAAAAGAGTGTGTGTGTGTGCAAAGGTCCCAAAGTCTCTTGTATTATTTTCTTTCTTTGAAGCTAATAATCATTTGACTTGAAATTACACCATACGATCCATGCTACTCTTATTGTTCTTATATTGTTTGTGAGTGTCATCATCATCAAGTGTGTTTGTGTGTGATAAAGAAGGAGCTTCGGTCCTAACAACTATTAATGTGTTAAACTAGAAAAATGTTTATTATTAATGATTTCACCTAAGTGTACTATACTTTTTTTTCCTGAAAGGTGATGACTTATAACACAGCTGTTAAACACCTAATAATATTGTCAAGTGAGACAAGACTAAATGCTCTTTGATAAATGTAGATACTTTTACATTCATGTTCTTAGATAGGAAATTTTTATTATTTGCTTTGTATATATTTACATTTTGATTTGATGGATAATAATTACAACCAATCGATGCAAAGGTTATTAACACAAGTCAATTACATTTGCAATTGCAAGTAAAATAAGGTTAGTAATACTTATACTTGCAAGGGAAAAGGACAAAGTTTAGTATCTGTTACATTTTGATACTATTAACTGTGACTGTTACTATGTACTTGTTCATTCAAATGTTTATCATCGCCCATTCAAAAATCAGGAATTAGTTGATTGGGATCACAGGAGCAAAATTGATGGAAAGATGCACGCCTGCGGTCATGATTCTCATGTAGCAATGCTACTTGGAGCTGCTAAGCTGCTCCAAGCCAAGCTACATGAACTCAAGGTAACTTCCGGACTTCACCTAATGTAACAGGTGCAACCTTTGGAGTATGAAACTTATGATTCTGCTTTTGACTCTAATAAGGGCACAATAAAGCTGATTTTCCAGCCAGGCGAAGAGGGTTTCGCTGGAGCTTACCATATGCTTAAACACATATGCTTAAATACTAATCATAGCAACATACCTTCACCACCATCACAGTCTGATTTTGGGATTGTGTTTGGTTTCGGTTTACAAGAGAAGTCGAGAGAGTGTTTGTTGTTTATTCTTTTTTTTTTCTTTTTTTTTGGTTCACGGTATAAACAACAAAGAGAGTGTATGTTTGTTCTCGGCTCTAACCACCCAAGGGGTGCGTCTGGCTTGTGTCTCCGCTCGGTACAGCCACCAACCCAAAGAGGGTGCTTATTTGGTTTGAGTTTGAACCGCGCAACAGCCCTGCTAAGGGTGCGCTTGTGTTTAGTTTGGTGCTCAGTTGCTAACAGCCCACCCCAAGAGGGTTTGGGTTTGGTTTTGGTTTCAGCTCGCACCAACGACACCACAGGGGTGTTTGTTGCTCTCGGTTCAATATTTTGTGCCTTATGTCAATGTTTACCCGCAAAAGGCCTGATAGCTTATTCCATGTATATTAAGGCATATTGCTTTAAGGTTAACCAACTTAGTTAAGTCAAGTTTATATTTCGGGTAACCAACAGTTTCACAAATTTATATGCAAGGCAGTCTTCCAAGTTAACCAATTTCCTGGTGGCTTGTCAGTGTCACATCAGAAAAAATTCAAAGTTACCTACGCGTAGCTGCCATGTTATTGTTTTCGGCGGGTTAACTGGGTTAGATTACTTAAAATGAAACTTTTTGGAATTTTGATATTTTCTTCTTTTTTTGTGTGACCTAAAAGAAGATAGTATCTGTCATAATTCGCGGAAAATCCTAAATATTTAATAACATTTAAATATTAAATATTATTTAGCTATTATTTACAAAATTATTTTTCCGGGTAAATGTAAGATTTTCAATTACGACGTTAATATAATTTTTACTCGACACGAAAATTTATTTTTCACGACTCGAACTTACGAACGAAAACCAAAACGTCACAAATTAACTTCACATGGGCTGAAAAACAAAAACCCAAAACCTCCCTCGGATCACTGTTCATCCGGCCCAAAAACTAACCCAACCCACTTCCTTTATTTTATTTTCTTTTCTTTCCTTTTTGTTTTGGCTAGAACGACCCACGACCCTCTCAAAAGGGCTTGGGCATTTTCGATTCTTACAAACAAAGTGGCCAAATATTTTTGCCACTCGATTACCCTCCCACTCAAGAATTGGGATACCGAATATTACTTAAATCCCTCAACGTTTGATACCCGAACTTGAGCCAAAGCAATTGACGAAAACTCACCCAATCCGGTTTGACTAACCTTGTCAAATTCATACCATTCGACCTATAGCTAATTTTGGCTATACCTAAGGACTATTTTACGTCACAAATGAAGTACTAAGGCTGTTTCTTTCACACATTGGCCAATATCACACGAAATTAAAGTCATTTGGACCCATAGTGGTTCGAACGAACCATGAAACCACCCTAGAATTATTCTATTCGACACCTACCTCATCCTAGCTTCTTAACTTTGTCAAACCTCACTAATTATGAGCTCACAAGCCCTGGAATCTAGCCACACTCGTTTAAGAACTCAAAGCCACAATTATTTGCCTATGTCGAATATAAAATTCCCCCTAGGCTACTATATTCGATTCCTCCTTATCCCATGACTCTTAGTTAACACATTTCAGCTGTCTTACACTCTCTCCTAACTCATCCAAAGTCCAGAAGAACCTCTCATAGTTTCATTCCAACCATAAGGCATGTTTTGAAGATCCTTGTAATCGTATGTCATTATTTCGAACGAACCAAGAAGAGCCAAGCCATCCAAGCCCTCTTAACCTCAGTCATATCCATCATAGTGGTGATTGTAAGTCCTCAATCTCAATTTCCAATTCATTTCGAATGATATTCTCATCTATTTCATTTCGTATATCATGTTCGAACGTATAAGTTGTCATGTGAATTTTTACGTGCACGTTTGGTTCCCTAGGTTCGAACCAACTTCCACACAACTCTCTAGCCACCAAAGATCACAAATGAACCCTTAAAACCCTCCCGTGCAGTCGCAAACCATGAAAACAAAATTTATTTCGTTATTGTAAAAATCACGTTTTACACATATGAAAAGACTTAGAAAAATTCTAAGTCTTGAAATTTTGAGAAAACAGCCTAAACCCTTGTGTTCACAGCTCATTTTCTTCGAATTACCTTGATTAGCGCCCAAATGTTTTTCTTGGTGTCGAATCCCAACATGACAAACTTTAACTTTGTCTTTCTGAACTACTCCCGAAAAACACCCTAGAGCATTTAAAAACGTCTCTTTTAAACGTCCTCGAAACTGTTTAAAATACTTGGAATATTTTTAATATTTCAGTTTTCAAAACATGCGACAAGGCCAACTCTTGGCCTATTTTCTTCGAATTCTTGTACACAACCACCTAATCTTTTTATACCATCTCATTCATGACCTGAAATACTAGACCTTTTGTGTTTTGAGTTCTCGATAATAAGTCCAACCCGTCACTTAGATTCATCCATTTTGAATTTACCATGTCGCAAAACCAACTAGAAACCATTTTATAAAGTTAACTATTCTGTTTTGGGCTAAGTCAAGCCCAACAAGACCTGACGAATTAACAGCCCACTGGACTCAAGCCCAACATTTTTAGACTCACAAAAATATTCCAAATCCAGGCCCAAAACAATTTTCATGCCCTCGCCTCTAATCTTCTTAACGGGCCATAGTTAGCCTCGTTACAAGGCCCATTAGGTCAAAAATCACTTTTCTGGTCAAATCAAAAATTGACTTAAACTATAATAAGCTAATATAAGCTACTGGAATTTTTGTAGAATTTTCCTATAAGTTTTTAAACGTTTTGGACTTGTTTTGTAAACAAAGTTAACTTAGAGGGACTGTTTTTGCCAACTAGCTGAATTAAGGGTCTGAAAATGCCAAAACTGAAAGTTTAAGGTTCTAACTGATAATATAAGTCATTTTGAGTCAACTATAAAAATTTGGAAGTATTTGGACATGAAATAGACACTAAAATAGTATAAGGACTATTTTTGTAAAACTTCTAAACTACAAGGACTAAAACTGCCAAACTGGAAAAACAGGTGTTAAAACAGTAAACTCAGTAAACTAAGGGTGACAAAGTGGTTATTTTAATATTGTGAGTACAATAGTGTCAAGTCTATATTTCATAGGGACTAAAAGTGTGATTTTACAAAGTTAAGGGACTAAAAGTGTAAATACCTATAACTGAGTACCAAAACTGTCAAAACTATAACTTAAGGATAGAAATGGAATATTTATGAACCCAAGGTGTCTAAATGTCATTTTTGATAAGTATAAGGTTAAAAATGTAACTTTTGGTTAACAAAGGTCTAACGGTGCAAAACCTACACCGTTAGGGTATAACATGTAATCTTTATGAAACATTAAGGTCTGATTAAGTCAATAACATATTCTAAATCAAAGAAATGACTTTTCCCTAATTACCTTCACATTTTGTGATTATTCCAAACCCGAGTACGAAAACTAAGTTCACGTTTCCTACCGAACATAACAACCTTGAACCAACATTTCGTTCCACTCATTTCGAGACCACAACTACTATAACTTCTGAATAATATTGTTAGAATATTATTCAAGACACCAAGACTTCTAAACCATTCACACTCACGACACACAATAAATCGTTGTACGATTTACTCATCACATTCGTTACTAGTATATAACGAATTATGAATGTTATTACTACTCAGGTTATGTGTGAATCTATTTCAAGCCTTCAATTCAACGAACAATTCAAGAATACCAAGTGAGTTCATAGCCCCTATTTTACTCGTTTTCTCTTTTGGGGGAGAATACATGCTCATTACTACAATACTTGTTTACGCAAACTAATACTGGTTTTACCTATGAACATGTGCTTTACTCAAATACGATGTGTTTTCATAATACAAGTTAATGCTTTATATATGGACATAAGTGCTTACGTTGTTACTTTGCCTTAGTTACCACATTGCTATTAAAGTCCCCTGGAAATCATGAACCGTTAATTAGAGATAAGCGCGGATGTTATGGATAGATCTATTTGGGTTGACACCCCCGTCCGGGTTGGTAGCGCCAACTCGTTAAACGGACGCATATCATTCGGAACAATACCGAGTGCCTAGCAAACACTACATTAGGGGCCAACTTTACGTGCTTGATTGCATGCCTGTACGTCGAGCTTCGGGGTCATGAGCTTTGGCATTGTATTCCTGACATTACTATTTTAGCTGTGACATTATATTGGTTATATTGTCTGCTAATGATTTCTTATGGTCCATAAATATATACTCATATATATATATTTTCAGATATATACATAATACTGAACATGAACATGAACTTATTAGCAACGGGTTATAAACACACAGGTTGCAAGCCTGGAATGGGACGGGCTTGGAACTGAGTGGATTTATAATGCCCTTGCTGGACGACCTTTTTACAACTGTTTTCCAAGTACCGAACTCTATGAACTCACCAACCTCGTGTTGACCCGTTTTAGCATGTATTTTCAGGTATTAAGCAATAGCTGGAGGCATTTGGCGAGGCAATGGCATGGTCATAGAAGACTCTGATAAACATACGGGACCAACCAAACTATTTATAGCCTACTTCCGCATTTCTTTTAAACAATGTAAACCTTAACATTTTTGTAAACATATCATTTTTAAATAAATGAAATGAAAACCATTTTGTACATGTGTTGTGACGCCAATTGAGTAGCACCCCAGCAACACGTAAGCTTCCGCTGGGACCCGATTCCGGGGGTGTTACAGATTGGTATCAGAGCTTCGGCTATAGAGAATGGTAAATTTTTAAAACCGAGACTATAGCTATTTTCATGAAAACTTAAACCTATGACCGTCACGTGCCTGCCTGCCAAGCTGATGCCTCAATTACGGTTAGTTGCTGACATACTTGATAAGATTATACTTGCTTCTATGCTTAATACTTTGCCTATCTAGATTAGTTATATTAATCTCTAGGAGTTAAGTATTTCAATCTTTAGGATTCTCAACTTAATCTTATTATTAAGTTCTTACGATTCCGGGTTACGGATCGTTTACAGTACCATGGCCACCCTATACTACTATAGTGTTTCATCAGATTCAGATTCTGAATCTGAAAGTTCCCTAACTTCGGTTACCTCATCCTAGGTTCTAAATAACTTGAACCTCCCGATACCAAGTACCCCTACCGATGAAACTTAACCTTTCGAGGAAGGTGAAACTATCCCAACTCCTCCTTTAACTCATGTAGTCCTATTTGACTCTCCACCAACTGTGGATCCATGTGTGCAAATTGCACAAACCACTACTCCACCCCTACTAGAACAAATAAACTCTTATGCTCTTGTCCGTGTATCACGCATCGATGATGACTACAATTCCTACCTGCTGACGACTTATCTTTCCCTGTGAAGATTTCCCCTAGAACATGTAATTAAGTTCAATGGACTTTCCTACTACTCCGACATTGTAATGGTTACAATAGTCTCAATTATTTCTCAGACACTGTAAATGATTACGGTGATCTCTCAATTCCTTAAGACTTTATGCTATATGACATAGAACATGTCACAAACTATTGATTTCTTTGGTAGAAATCAACGATATAGAATTCCCGAGTAACAAACTGACTCATCGCCTACGAAAGCTGAGGTTCAGCAACTTTCTCTACATTCATGAAGTTCTCTTCCGAGACTTTCATTGCTAAAAGCCTATGATTACAACTCGATGTGGATCATTCTTTCATTTCCACACATACGAGTGTTTTGTCGGACATTTCAAGTAGGATGATTTACAATGTCTCTACTTAAATGGATTGGGACGCCTTTTTATTTAAATAAAGAAATCGTGAATCACCAGTTTATACTTCCTTATTTACACCGATTGGGATGCTTCTCTATGTAAATAACGAATTATAAATGAGGATCTTGTTTATATCCGATACGACATAAGTATGAATGTACAACTTGAACCTTAACGGATTTCAAACCCAACTCTATTTAAGCAAGTACTATCCATCCGACCTAACGAATCAGTCCAAATCCAATCTTATATATTGGAGATCTTCTAAGACTCGATCTCATAACCCTAACTTGTGATCTTGATATCTATCGACTCTTACAAGCAATTCATACGATTCTCTTTGTCGCTCGATTCACAACCTGTCCAAGTTTTGGCATGTTGAGTATCATCTCATGGCATCAACGTTTGATACATGAAACAATTAACTATCGAGCATCTACTTCAGCTTTGACCATTTTGTGTCAAATCAACCAAATCGACCCGTGATCATTTCTGACCAAACCAATACTCATTACACTCTTCTAATGACCTACCAAGTGGTTTTCTATGCAAACGCATGACGTATAGACAAATCTTCAGCCAAGGTCCTCGAGTACAACCTTCCCTTTTCCAGAATTTGTAATCCTACAAATTCGAAATACTTTTGACATCAATAGGATTTTCCTAGGCCAAGATATCTCAAGAAGAAATCCGAAATTGGATTTTTCACAAGCCGGAGACGTTTATCAACTTGTATCGCTATCAAACCATTGAAGAACCCTCGAAAGTAACATAACGAAGATGATAGATCTTCTAGTTCAAGGTCAACATTCTTGAGAATACCTAAATCTTCTAGACTTATATTGAATCCCTCCTTAGGTGGACTTTACACTCATTTCCCCAAAGACTATAACTTCAATTTGCGTGCTCTCTAAATCCATAGCACCAAGGTATTTCATGCATTGATATGCGTAAGGAATTGAATAGCTTCAATAAGAAAATCCAACTAGATTGAGGATCATTTGATGGGACATGCCTCCTGATGCGCGTGATGTGTCGTTGCGGTTTAGCAGTTTTAATGCCTACTCAAGTTTTAAATTTATATTTAGCCGACTTATCAATAACACACACACTTAACGAGCAGTGTACCCGGTCAGTATGAAGATAATGGTAAGTAGAGTGTCGATCACTAAGAGTGGAACGTATAATCTCGTTAATCTAATCAGTATTTTAATATCCTAACGCAAGGGGGTTTCAGCCTGAGAGACTGGCACAGTTTTGTTTGCAATTAAATAGTAAAATAAACAATAGGCACGAATCAGCAAGTAGCACACACGTACACAGATAGATACTTGAGACAATAAGAGGGCTGTCCTTATGATTAAGTAGGTTGTCACTTGTTTTATTGATAGCTTTATATGAAGTGTATGTAATTAACCCTTTCTCGTTGGTCCTATTCTTATCGGCGAGTAAACCCTTAATGATTACTTATGTCTAAAAGTTATTTCTAAGTGATCAATTTAGAAACAACCGTGGGAGCCACATCTTGTCCCGCAGTCGGATGCCCGCAAGCCACTAATAAACACAGAGGTTATCAATGCACTAATAAGTAGTAACCAAAGACATCAACATATAAACTTTAATTAATGAGAAAGCAGTTTTAAGGGAGTGCAATCTTTCCGTTGCCACATTACACAAGCCACCAATCTTGATGAATTAAAGTTTGCTAAAACAATAAAACAAAACTACTTAATGAATTAAATACATGCAGCACCTTCTTACAGCTCTTGTATCTTCGATTTGGGTGTGTCTTGTGCTGCCTTCTTGACTGAATTCGTCCTTCTCTTCTGTTCGGTCTTTAGGTTTTCGAACTCTCAAATCTCGTCTGGTCTACGGGGTATTTATAGTTTGTGTCTGAGGGAAGATGCGGCGCATCTACTTAAGTAGATGCGGCGCATGTACTTAACTTCGCGTGGGGTCCAAGATTATAATATTCAGGAATATTCGTACACCGCCAGAAGATGCGGCGTAACTCCATGATTAGATGCGGCGCATGTCCTCTTGTATCTTGGATCGTATCTGGTGACATCTTGATAGAGATGCGGCGCATGTTGATAGTGAGATGCGGCGCATCTGGAGCAGATTAGTCTTGATCTTCTTCATTTCAGTAGACTCTTCACTTTATGCATGTTTTGCTCCATTATTAGTCCAAAATCGCCAAGTTTCACCAAATGCTTGTTTTTACCTGAGAATTACAAAAGTAAACGATTAAGTATCAATCCTCATACATAATATAGTAAAACAAGTCAAATTAATAGGATAAATGATAGTAATAAAATGTACTTATTTGAGTTCATCAAATATCCCCCCACTTGAACTTTACTTGTCCCCAAGTAAACCTTAGATTAAATCTCATGAAAATGTATCCTAAAAGATGTTAGGATTTATTTTTATATTTAAGCATGTATTCGTTTATTTCGTAATCACACAACTAAACACTTAACGAATTAGAAGTAAAATAAAATAAGTTGATAAAAGCAAATCTAATCGTTTAACTGTCCAGTCGCGACGAATATTCTATCATAGGCTTGGCAAGTATACACATCTCCACCACTAAAGCTAAGGAATAACAAGTCTAAAGCGGTAAAAAGGGTTTTTAGGCTTAAGGGTTAATTATTCTTATTTCACTATCGATCTCAAATTCCAGAAAAGGCGACAAAATCACAAATACATGATCGAATCCACGAACACGATACTTGCAATTGCTCAAATCCTTAACTCGAATAGGCTAAAGATAGGTCCAAACTTCACCAATAATAATATATCAAAAAGGGCGACAAAATCATAAATACATAGCCGAATCCACGACTACGATACTTAAGATTGCTCAAATCCCTAATCTCAATAAATCAAAGGTTCGGTTGGATAAAGAATAATATAGGGTATGGATAATATTTGGGATATAAATTGGTGTAAAATAAAAAATAAACAAAACAAATAAATTAAAATCCTAAGTGTGGTTAATCACTATCCCAACCATCCCATGAATAAGACTCATATCATTGAATAACTCACGCTTTAACACTTGAAACACACGCTTTAGGTAGACACGAATTATACTCAACAAAATCTTAATCAAAGAATAATCCTTAATTGGCATTCCCATAACTGCCAATTCCCATTCAATCCATAGATATAGTACAACAAATAGTGGTGATATCGACCACTTACATAACTCTACATCGTTGGCTTAAAATAAACATCCAACTCTTTTTTCTTTCTTTTTCTTTTCTCATTTTTTTCTAATTTTTTTTTTTTTTTTTTTTTTTTTTTTTTTTTTTTGAAACATAAACATAGATGTGTAAAATTTCACCACATCACTACAACTTTCTTTCCGGATAATTTTTATTCATACTTTTCATACTTTCAGAAATAACGCTAATAGTGAAAGTAGTAAACACACGAAAAATAAACTCAAAAATATACAATATTTACTTTCACTCCAATTTGCATTGTGCAATTTCCCGACCTAACCATAGATAATGAATTACGCACGCGAACACAGGTAATGTAAGGAAACACACTCTGCCTATAGCAATTAACCAACCACGGATTCTAATCTACAGGGTAGGCTAAGGTTTAAGGTGTAACGAAACATTTTAAACATAGGTGTAAGAAACGAAAGGAATGGCTCTGAGTGTTTTTCTAGGGGTATCTTACTCTAAAAGTGAGAGTAACAAAAGGGTTTATACGGGGGTTAACTAACCAGTGTAGTTAGTTAATAACACATAACATATAATAGGCTATTTGGGTGTAATCCTAGAATTTTACCAAGTTAGACAAGTCATTCCAATTAAATAAATAATACTCATTATGGTGGTCTCGAATAGTATACAAGCCAAGTTCTAAAGTTTACAAGTCACCGGCACACTCATAGATTTGTGAATTTTGGAAAAATCACAATTTTTGAAAATAACGTCATGTGTGCAGTTATGTAACTTAGATCTTAAACAAAAACATGCTAAAAAAAAATTTTTAAGTTTGATATATTAAGCACATTTTAAGCATAATTTTTGAAAAAGTTTAGGACAAGTAAGTGTTAAGTGTTCTAATTCTCCTATCCCCCCACTTAAGTTAAACAACGTCCTCGTTGTTTGTATAAAAGGTTAAAAACTGGAAAATAAAAAGAATTAGAACAGAAAAACTCCCCTGAGATTTGCTCGGTATGATCCTCCATTAGTGTAAGAGCAAAAATCATCTTTCTTGTGGATTAGAACGTTAAAGCTTCATACTTGATGTATCCACAGAAAATTCAGAAAACTATAATACCACCAACACTTTAAAACACACCTAAGATAAGAAAGGTTCAACTTGCATAACACATTAGTAGTTAGGAAAAATAAAACTTAAAAATTAAAAAATTCAAAACTGAAAATCATCAGGTCAGTCGATGCGCCGTATCTTATTGAAGAAGATACGCCGTATCGAGCCTGGAATTAATACGGATCAGAATAAAGATGCGCCGCATCCTTAACCAGGGATGCGCCGCATTAAAATAAACTGATAAATAGTTTTAAAGTTGAAAATTAAAATGCAGAAAAATAAAATAAGATATGACCGTTGCAGGAGATGCGTCGCATCTCAGGATTGAGATGCGCCGTATCTTCGTGCGGCCTGGACTGACTCGACACAGAAAACAGAATAATAAATGATAAATCCGGGTTGTCTCCCGGTCAGCACTTGTCTTTATTCCAGAGTCTTCAAGTTAGACTCACGTTCAGCTCTTTACTTGGTCCTTGTCACGGTCCATCCTTCTTCCTTCATCCGAAAGATTTTCCCGTATATCTCTGCGACGTTTTCCTCCGTTCGACTTAATCTAATATAACTTTTGGTCATCACAGCAGTATATTCTTCATCAGGACCCAAAGAATATTTGATGATTTTAAATTTTTCAGAAATAATCATGGGTGGCTCATTGTATGGAATCCCAAGTAGTTGACACTTTCTTTTGGTGAACTCTTCTTCGTCCTTGTCAACAAACTTAAAATAAGGATCCTTAATCAAATAGTCATCTAGTTCCTCAATCAACGACTCATTATTATTATCATCTTGAATCGCCTCCCATTCTCTTTCCAAATCATATTGTAACCGTCGACTAAGCTTTGTGAAATCATCAAACTGTTTATGCACCCATTCCCAGAAAGTAGTATCCGATGTCCCCTTAAGTCCTTTCAAGCGTTCAATCCTGCCCTTTTCTTGTAAAGCCTCCGATTTTCGTGGGCAGTCTTCAACATTATCGTACCACTCATAATCTTCAAAGGTTACATCCTTTCCAACTCTTTTCATCCCAATTATACTTCCCCCATTACAGGTTCCGTCACTTTTATAATCACAGGTTGGCCAAACACTACTCCCGTCCTTGAAAACGAAGGGTGTACAGGTATGATTAATGTGCTCAAATTCCCATGGTTTATCCGATACCCATGGTACCTGGTCATTCCATTCATAGTACCAGGTGTTTTTGAAATCATCATAAGTCTTAAATCCTGGTAGATCCCCAGTAAGCACATCATCATCGACTCGAAGAAGGTAGTTAAATTCCTTGAACTGCTTGCACAAGGGTGTCTCATACTCTAACAAATCAATGTCAATTCTGAAAAGTTCTTCAATGCCTTCATTGATTGTTGAATCATGAAGTGACGACCCATAATTGCTTTCTACTTCTTCGTCTTCTCCTCTCATCCAATATACCCATAATGCATCCTTAGTAGCTCGATCCATGCTCTTATGGTTATTAAACTTACTAGCTAACCATTCTGAAAAATCAACATCGTTAGGGTCATGGTTAACGTCAAAGCAAACCTTTCCAATCATATTCTTTTTTATCTCCATGAACTCGTTAAATTGCTTCTTAAAACTCCGAGTCAACCATGAAGTCATAATCTCCTTGACTTCGTTTGCAGGGGCAAATTCCGGACTACCATATTTGAGTTCTAACCAATCATTGAGGGAGAGGTCTATCAATCTTACTATCCTGCCATGAAATAGTAATTCCGCCAAAGCATAATTCATGTCATTATCCTGATAGTTCTCATTTAATCCCCAGTACCACTCGAAATAAGGCATATAAGAGTTTTGGGTATTGTCTCCACCACAGTTGTTGTTGCTTGAGTCCATGTATGCAAGAGAGAATTTCCCATCATCTTCTTCGATAGTAGTCCAGTTCAATCCTTCGGCTTCAATGCTAGGCCATAAGAGCGATAATTCTTCTCCAGTGTACCTCACAAATACATCATAAGAGAATACCTCTTTGTCAATGTTGCATAAACGCATAAATTCCTTAAAAGCAGCTTCAAGAGGAGTCTCCCAGGAGAATAAATCTGCATCGATCATGAGTACATTGAATGAATCTGAAAACAAGCATTCCTTAGCAAGATATCCGTTAACTGACATGTCTTCCATAGCAAAATCTGTCATCCAAGGTAAAATCATCAGTAGGATTTGTTCGCTAGGAGAGAAATTAATGAATATAGAAACGGATATAAGAATACAAATAGCTGATATCTGCAGACGATGCGCCGTATCCAAAGAGTTGGATACGCCGTATCTTATAATCGTTAAAATTAAATCAGACTTTATTCAGAAAATAGATACGCCGCTTTGAATTCATGAATGCGCCGTATCGAATTAATTAATCAAAAATCAACTTATCTAATTAAAATTAAATGCGTCGTATTAACGAAAGTTAATGCGCCGTATTTTCGTTACGTTTAAAAATAAAAGATTTTTGATTCAGTAAGATGCGCCGTATCGACGGAAATCGATACGCCGTATTTGTTTAATAATTCGCAAACTGTTTTTAATTAAAATAATAGATACGCCGTATCTGCGAAAGCAGATGCGTCGTATGGCGTTAACGTTTAGAAAAAATTTTTATCAAAACAGATACGCCGTATCTACAAAAGCAGATGCGTCGTATTACTTTATCGCTTAGAAAAATTTTCTTGTTAAAAACAGATACGCCGTATCTTGGGGAAAAGATGCGTCGTATCGAATTAATTAAACGCGTTGTATATAAAAATTAAACGCAATACGCCGTATCTGAGAGATCAGATGCGCCGTATCGTTTGATTTAGCACAGTACAACGATAGCAGAACAGAAAAATACGAAAAATAAAAATTAAAAATTAAACACACGAAAATAAAACACACAAAAATAAAAACAAAAGCAAACAAATAACACACAATACAACAAATATGCAAAATAGTACAATGATGCAATTTAATCTAATAAAAAGAAAAACCTAATTAAAATACTAATCAAATTAACAGAAAATAACAATTCACTCCCCGGCAACGGCGCCAAAAACTTGATGCGCGTGATGTGTCGTTGCGGTTTAGCAGTTTTAATGCCTACTCAAGTTTTAAATTTATATTTAGCCGACTTATCAATAACACACACACTTAACGAGCAGTGTACCCGGTCAGTATGAAGATAATGGTAAGTAGAGTGTCGATCACTAAGAGTGGAACGTATAATCTCGTTAATCTAATCAGTATTTTAATATCCTAACGCAAGGGGGTTTCAGCCTGAGAGACTGGCACAGTTTTGTTTGCAATTAAATAGTAAAATAAACAATAGGCACGAATCAGCAAGTAGCACACACGTACACAGATAGATACTTGAGACAATAAGAGGGCTGTCCTTATGATTAAGTAGGTTGTCACTTGTTTTATTGATAGCTTTATATGAAGTGTATGTAATTAACCCTTTCTCGTTGGTCCTATTCTTATCGGCGAGTAAACCCTTAATGATTACTTATGTCTAAAAGTTATTTCTAAGTGATCAATTTAGAAACAACCGTGGGAGCCACATCTTGTCCCGCAGTCGGATGCCCGCAAGCCACTAATAAACACAGAGGTTATCAATGCACTAATAAGTAGTAACCAAAGACATCAACATATAAACTTTAATTAATGAGAAAGCAGTTTTAAGGGAGTGCAATCTTTCCGTTGCCACATTACACAAGCCACCAATCTTGATGAATTAAAGTTTGCTAAAACAATAAAACAAAACTACTTAATGAATTAAATACATGCAGCACCTTCTTACAGCTCTTGTATCTTCGATTTGGGTGTGTCTTGTGCTGCCTTCTTGACTGAATTCGTCCTTCTCTTCTGTTCGGTCTTTAGGTTTTCGAACTCTCGAATCTCGTCTGGTCTACGGGGTATTTATAGTTTGTGTCTGAGGGAAGATGCGGCGCATCTACTTAAGTAGATGCGGCGCATGTACTTAACTTCGCGTGGGGTCCAAGATTATAATATTCAGGAATATTCGTACACCGCCAGAAGATGCGGCGTAACTCCATGATTAGATGCGGCGCATGTCCTCTTGTATCTTGGATCGTATCTGGTGACATCTTGATATAGATGCGGCGCATGTTGATAGTGAGATGCGGCGCATCTGGAGCAGATTAGTCTTGATCTTCTTCATTTCAGTAGACTCTTCACTTTATGCATGTTTTGCTCCATTATTAGTCCAAAATCGCCAAGTTTCACCAAATGCTTGTTTTTACCTGAGAATTACAAAAGTAAACGATTAAGTATCAATCCTCATACATAATATAGTAAAACAAGTCAAATTAATAGGATAAATGATAGTAATAAAATGTACTTATTTGAGTTCATCACCTCCTAAGAAAAACGCGACTCCTAGAAACGATCAAGGAATGATTGATGAAACCACTTGAACCTCCTTATAATCTTAATAACCTCAAGGGATGACACCTAGGTTTAAACAGAAGATAAATTCCTGTTGAAGATAAATGAGCCATAGCTTAAAACATCCTAAGTTATATTTTTCCTTAGGTACCACGGAGATGGTCTAAGTGAAACCACTACTTTTCTACTGTAGGAAGATTCAACCTTGTAATACCCCGGGACAATCTTAGTCTACGACCATTTCAACTCCTATCCCATCTTCTCTACACATAGTCGTGACTTAACAATCCACTATTATTGCTTCAGAAACCTGGTCAACATTATTTCTGACCGAACAATAAGATATTACCATCTTGTAAGAACTCTCACATGAACCTTAGGATTCATCTCAAGGATATTTCAATATCACCCTAGAAATTCCCAACTCATCATCGTAGGAGGAACAAAGATTTTCTAATGATTAGATAGTATTCAATGTTATGACCGAACCATCTAAGCTTTTGAGGAACATAATACCAAATGTGATTGAATCAAGCGTCACATCATAGGTCATTAATAGCCTAGCTACCTACGTATGATTTAGGAGGAATACTGTCGAGAAGGAAACCGTCATCTTGTGAAATTTCTAAAAATAATCTTTATACCAACGCAAGTTCTTATAACAAAACAAAAGAGTTTTAATTCTCAACTTACAATCGATGTGTACCCCTACGATAGGAAACCAACAAAAGTACGAACATTAGAACCTTAAGAATCTACAAGGAACTAAGGAAAACGCAAACGACGAGGATCTTATTAGAAACCACGAAAATTAGTACATAATAACATAATTAGCATCGAACGTGTTAATATTACGAGGATTACATAGAGACCTAACTAAGACTTATTCTGGCAATCCTAACATAAACCTATGACCACCAAAACTTATCCACCGCATATGATAGAGCGGTGAGTGGTATGATCATACGCGAGAAGCTCGAACACGTATAGGACGGAAGGACTAGATATACCTAGTAAACCAAATTCCTTCACAAATAAACCATAACAACATTAAAACAAATAGAGCGCCGGGACGTCGCTCCTTAAACGGGAGGAGAATTTCACAATTCGCGGAAAATCCTAAATATTTAATAACATTTAAATATTAAATAATATTTAGCTATTATTTACAAAATTATTTTTCCAGGTAAATGTAAGATTTTCAATTACGACGTTAATATAATTTTTACTCGACACGAAAATTTATTTTTCACGACTCGAACTTACGAACGAAAACCAAAACGTCACAAATTAACTTCACATGGGCTGAAAAACAAAAACCCAAAACCTCCCTCGGATCACTGTTCATCCGGCCCAAAAACTAACCCAACCCACTTCCTTTATTTTATTTTCTTTTCTTTCCTTTTTGTTTTGGCTAGAACGACCCACGACCCTCTCAAAAGGGCTTGGGCATTTTCGATTCTTACAAACAAAGTGGCCAAATATTTTTGCCACTCGATTACCCTCCCACTCAAGAATTGGGATACCGAATATTACTTAAATCCCTCAACGTTTGATACCCGAACTTGAGCCAAAGCAATTGACGAAAACTCACCCAATCCGGTTTGACTAACCTTGTCAAATTCATACCATTCGACCTATAGCTAATTTTGGCTATACCTAAGGACTATTTTACGTCACAAATGAAGTACTAAGGCTGTTTCTTTCACACATTGGCCAATATCACACGAAATGAAAGTCATTTGGACCCATAGTGGTTCGAACGAACCATGAAACCACCCTAGAATTATTCTATTCGACACCTACCTCATCCTAGCTTCTTAACTTTGTCAAACCTCATTAATTATGAGCTCACAAGCCCTGGAATCTAGCCACACTCGTTTAAGAACTCAAAGCCACAATTATTTGCCTATGTCGAATATAAAATTCCCCCTAGGCTACTATATTCGATTCCTCCTTATCCCATGACTCTTAGTTAACACATTTCAGCTGTCTTACACTCTCTCCTAACTCATCCAAAGTCCAGAAGAACCTCTCATAGTTTCATTCCAACCATAAGGCATGTTTTGAAGATCCTTGTAATCGTATGTCATTATTTCGAATGAACCAAGAAGAGCCAAGCCATCCAAGCCCTCTTAACCTCAGTCATATCCATCATAGTGGTGATTGTAAGTCCTCAATCTCAATTTCCAATTCATTTCGAATGATATTCTCATCTATTTCATTTCGTATATCATGTTCGAACGTATAAGTTGTCATGTGAATTTTTACGTGCACGTTTGTAAAAATCACGTTTTACACATATGAAAAGACTTAGAAAAATTCTAAGTCTTGAAATTTTGAGAAAACAGCCTAAACCCTTGTGTTCACAGCTCATTTTCTTCGAATTACCTTGATTAGCGCCCAAATGTTTTTCTTGGTGTCGAATCCCAACATGACAAACTTTAACTTTGTCTTTCTGAACTACTCCCGAAAAACACCCTAGAGCATTTAAAAATGTCTCTTTTAAACGTCCTCGAAACTGTTTAAAATACTTGGAATATTTTTAATATTTCAGTTTTCAAAACATGCGACAAGGCCAACTCTTGGCCTATTTTCTTCGAATTCTTGTACACAACCACCTAATCTTTTTATACCATCTCATTCATGACCTGAAATACTAGACCTTTTGTGTTTTGAGTTCTCGATAATAAGTCCAACCCGTCACTTAGATTCATCCATTTTGAATTTACCATGTCGCAAAACCAACTAGAAACCATTTTATAAGTTAACTATTCTGTTTTGGGCTAAGTCAAGCCCAACAAGACCTGACGAATTAACAGCCCACTGGACTCAAGCCCAACATTTTTAGACTCACAAAAATATTCCAAATCCAGGCCCAAAACAATTTTCATGCCCTCGCCTCTAATCTTCTTAACGGGCCATAGTTAGCCTCGTTACAAGGCCCATTAGGTCAAAAATCACTTTTCTGGTCAAATCAAAAATTGACTTAAACTATAATAAGCTAATATAAGCTACTGGAATTTTTGTAGAATTTTCCTATAAGTTTTTAAACGTTTTGGACTTGTTTTGTAAACAAAGTTAACTTAGAGGGACTGTTTTTGCCAACTAGCTGAATTAAGGGTCTGAAAATGCCAAAACTGAAAGTTTAAGGTTCTAACTGATAATATAAGTCATTTTGAGTCAACTATAAAAATTTGGAAGTATTTGGACATGAAATAGACACTAAAATAGTATAAGGACTATTTTTGTAAAACTTCTAAACTACAAGGACTAAAACTGCCAAACTGGAAAAACAGGTGTTAAAACAGTAAACTCAGTAAACTAAGGGTGACAAAGTGGTTATTTTAATATTGTGAGTACAATAGTGTCAAGTCTATATTTCATAGGGACTGAAAGTGTGATTTTACAAAGTTAAGGGACTAAAAGTGTAAATACCTATAACTGAGTACCAAAACTGTCAAAACTATAACTTAAGGATAGAAATGGAATATTTATGAACCCAAGGTGTCTAAATGTCATTTTTGATAAGTATAAGGTTAAAAATGTAACTTTTGGTTAACAAAGGACTAACGGTGCAAAACCTACACCGTTAGGGTATAACATGTAATCTTTATGAAACATTAAGGTCTGATTAAGTCAATAACATATTCTAAATCAAAGAAATGACTTTTCCCTAATTACCTTCACATTTTGTGATTATTCCAAACCCGAGTACGAAAACTAAGTTCACGTTTCCTACCGAACATAACTACCTTGAACCAACCTTTCGTTCCACTCATTTCGAGACCACAATCACTATAACTTCTGATTAATATTGTTAGAATATTAATCAAGACACCAAGGCTACTAAACCATTCACACTCACGACACACAATAAATCGTTGTACGATTTACTCATCACATTCGTTACAAGTATATAACGAATTATGATTGTTATTACTACTCAGGTTATGTGTGAATCTATTTCAAGCCTTCAATTCAACGAACAATTCAAGAATACCAAGTGAGTTCATAGCCCCTATTTTACTCGTTTTCTCTTTTGGCGGAGAATACATGCTCATTACTACAATACTTGTTTACGCAAACTATTACTGGTTTTACCTATGAACATGTGCTTTACTCAAATACGATGTGTTTTCATAATACGAGTTAATGCTTTATATATGGACATAAGTGCTTACGTTGTTACTTTTCCTTAGTTACCACATTGCTATTTAAGTCCCCTGGAAATCATGAACCGTTAATTAGAGATAAGCGCGGATGTTATGGATAGATCTATTTGGGTTGACACCCCCGTCCGGGTTGGTAGCGCCAACTCGTTAAACGGACGCATATCATTCGGAACAATACCGAGTGCCTAGCAAACACTACATTAGGGGCCAACTTTACGTGCTTGATTGCATGCCTGTACGTCGAGCTTCGGGGTCATGAGCTTTGGCATTGTATTCCTGACATTACTATTTTAGCTGTGACATTATATTGGTTATATTGTCTGCTAATGATTTCTTATGGTCCATAAATATATACTCATATATATATATATTTTCATATATATACATAATACTGAACATGAACATGAACTTATTAGCAACGGGTTATAAACACATAGGTTGCAAGCCTGGAATGGGACGGGCTTGGAACTGAGTGGATTTATAATGCCCTTGCTGGACGACCTTTTTACAACTGTTTTCCAAGTACCGAACTCTATGAACTCACCAACCTCGTGTTGACCCGTTTTAGCATGTATTTTCAGGTATAAGCAATAGCTGGAGGCATTTGGCGAGGCAATGGCATGGTCATAGAAGACTCTGATAAACATACGGGACCAACCAAACTATTTTATAGCCTACTTCCGCATTTCTTTTAAACAATGTAAACCTTAACATTTTTGTAAACATATCATTTTTAAATAAATGAAATGAAAACCATTTTGTACATGTGTTGTGACGCCAATTGAGTAGCACCCCAGCAACACGTAAGCTTCCGTGGGACCCGATTCCGAGGGTGTTACAGTATCTTAAATAAAAATTTGACCAAAAGTGGTTACCTAATTATGCAATTAGCTGGGTTTATACAATTATAATTCCAACATGTCGCACAGGAAATTAAAACTTTTTTGCTCACTGTTTGTGCAGCATATAGGTCAACCAAATTACCAAAGAATTAATTTATATTAGTTTCAACTCCCTGTATGTTTATTTAACAGGTTTATTCTGGCGAATGTTTCAGAGTACATGATAATCCGAATATCATAGTCTACTACAACACTGAAACAGTGAATGTCGTCAGCAACACAAAAGGATAAATGTCGGGAATTAAAATCAAGAAGCATGATACCGGGAGGAATCAGTTCTGGAGGCTAAAGGATTATTTTATGGAATTGGTCACACCCGAAATAGTCAACTGTTGGAAAGTCAAGTTGATTTGGATAGTGCAGGATAAATTTTGGTCGAAGATGGATCTGCCAAGACGTCTGTAGATGGGGTGTTTGCTATTGGAGATGTTCAGGTATTAGTCCACTTTCTGTTATTCGTTTTATATGTCATAAATTTTTTCTTTAGTTTATTTTCATGATTAAAGTTTTGTTCCATTGTTCTATAAACTTTGCACGAACCTGTAGCATATTTTTTTTCATGTTCAATTCTGGGTAGGACCATGAATGGAGACAAGCCATAACTGCAGCTTGATCAGGGTGCATTGCTCTCTATCAGTAGAAAGATATCTTGTCAGCAATAATCTCCTTATTGAATCTCACCAGGTATTTTACCATTTAAAATTTGTTATCTTGTTGAAGCCTTGGAGCAACCGGTAAGGATACTACTTTCAATTTGTAAAGCATACATATGCAGGTTTGAGACTATACTCATTCAGTCTTTCAAATGAATTATGTCGCGTTGATCTTATCTAATTGTGTGTTGAACGTGTCATATAATTATATCTGTTCCTTTTGTTCCTTAAAGCAGCAGGTATAAGGTTCTTAGTCCAACGCCTCAATATGTATTGATTTGGGATCACTTCAATGTTAGCGTTCTTAAAGACACAGAAAATGTGTCTGCATAATATTCCAACTCGAACAAAAAGTTGACAAGAACATACAACTGATCCATCTTCTTGGTTACGCAACACCTACATGGACAAAAAGTAATAAGATAGGTAAAAATCACATGTGATAATACAAAGGAAAAAACAGAACACTATTTTTAAGAAACTAACATACCTTATACAGTCCATCTACTCTATGAAACAGGTTTAGTGGCTCTTCTTCTTCATCTTTATCATTATCCTTACCATTATCCTTAACTTTCTTCTTAGCTTTCTCTTTCTTCTTAGCTTTCTTCTTCTCCATAAATTCATCAACAAATTTCGTCTCTTTAATAATAGAAACCTCAGATCCTTCAACCAAACTTTTCGCATCTATTTGACAATACCATGTGCCTGCAAATATCTCTGCTTGAACCAACTCAAACAAAGGACGAGTATAAACCTTCGATGCATGATGTTCAATCTTAAGATAGGTTCTAAACTTCGGAACAGAATCAATAGTCTTATGATCTAACCTCTCTTGTATATGCCTCTGCTTTTCCATAGCCGTCTCAAAACAATTCATAAAATTCATAAGAGTAGAACCTGAATTCGTAAAATGAGAGAAAAAGGCGCTCTCACTCTCAGACCTAGATGTCGTCCTCATCAAACCACACAACGGGGAATCAATAAAATAAGCAGGAATCCAAGATGAACGTATACGAAACATCTTTGTTAACCACTTATGATTCTGCAAACTAAACTCCTCCAATAACTTAGCCCATTTATCCTCAAATTCCTCCGGACCGATATACATATTCCATACAATTTGATTGAACTTCTTTTTAAAGTCAGTGTGATCATAGATTTTTGAACATATCTGAAAACAATATATCACATCTAATTTAACAAATGATTTGAAAAAAAAAATATGCGTTATCATATGTGATAAATGAACAAGAACATGTTATTTTTTATCACAGGTGATACCTAATATGTTATTTTGTATCACAGGTGATACCTAATAACTTAAGCCAAAACAGTTTAATACTTTATCACAAGTGATAAATGTCAAAGTATTCCTAATAACTGATCAATAGCAGTACAAACTCTTTTCAACAAGCACCAACATTATAAGTTATTTTGTATGTATCACAGGTGATAAAAACTCAGTAGTAATCAAAACTCAGTAATAATCAAACGAAAAATACAAGAAGGCAGAAAAATACCTTTCCAGGAAGCTTTTGTGTAATATGCCACATGCATAGTCTGTGTTTCGAACCAGCAAATTCAGATTCAATATCATTTCTCATAGCACCATCCTGATCAGTAACAACAATATTTGGAGCATTACCAAACGCTTTTATGAATGCTTTCAGCAACCATATACAAGAAGTTGTAGTTTCGTTTTTCAGCAACCCTGCAGCAACAGTAACACACCTCCGATGATTATCTATGCCTGTAAAGGGAACAAACACCATTTTGTACCTGAAAAAAAAAATAAAAAAAATAAAAAAAAAATAAAAAAAAAAAAAAAAGAAAGAAAAAAAGAAGCCAAATCATATCATCAAAATCTCATATTTAACATAGAAATACTTACTTGTTTGTTCTGAAGGTAGCATCAAACGAAACAACATCACAAAACTCTCTGTAATTGTACTTAGAAACTTCATCAGCCCAAAAAATTGTAGAAAGCTCAGCATTTTCAACCATATAATCAAATGAAAAATATGTCACATGCTTCTTCCTATTCTCCATCTTAGATATAAGCATCTGTGCATCACTATCGCCTATATAACAGTTCACACCCCTAAAAAAGTTCTTGAAATCAACAGTTGTACCATGAACAAGCAAATAAGAACCCTTCAAACCGGTTAAGATGTGATGAGCTCTCGTTGCACCTATATTTATACTAGCAACTTTAACAATAAAAAACTGCTCATCATAGGTTAACTGCCTCTCAGTCTTTGACAAATGCTTATACTCTTCACGTTCAAGCTCGTGATTATGAATACTATCAAAAACACTCAACTTGTACTTACTAGTACCAGGAATCAAATCAAAAATAACACGTGCTTTGCAGCCTGTGATATGCAGGTTCAAACTTCTAATCTGCTTGTCACTATTCTCTAAGTCTAACGTATCCACATGTATTCCCTTAGGACAACCTTCCCTATTACACACTAAATACTTTCGTTTCACAATACCATTCCTCAATCTTTTCTGGCATGATTTCCTAACCACAAACCCTGCTTTAGCAGCATATTTCATATAGGCAGTAATGCACTCATCAATCGAATTATAAACTTTGCCCTTAACTAGTAAAACGTCTACAGGAACTTTAGGAATATAATAAACAGTTCCCCCAGGAGTATCAAAATTAGAGTGAGTAGCAAACGATTTAGGAGTTTTCAAAGCATTCAAATCTGAAAAAAATAAAAATAAAAACAATAATTAACTAAAAATGAAATATATCACATATAATATTACACTGATATAATATATGATATATCATATATCATATATGATATATCACATGTGATACATCATTATAACATCTAATATACTATTCATCAATCGATTTATAAACTTTGCCCTTAACTAGTAAAACGTCCACAGGAACTTTAGGAATATAATAAACAGTTCCCCCAGGAGTATCAAAATTAGAGTGATGGTTATTATGCTCTGAAAAATAGATTTTTTGATGTTATCTTTGTTTCCCTTGTAACCCAAAACTCCTCTTCTGTTAGCTTTATTTTTATACTTAAAGTGATGGTTATTCAAAATACATTAGAACTTTGTAAATTGGGCTTATGTTAGATTTATTACTAGATGTAAAAGCCCAATCCAAGAGTAAAAGCACACAAAGCCCATAAGGCAAAAACCTTGTGGTATTTAAAGTCTTATCCTCATTTGTGAGGAGGTGGTTCACTGTGTGAGTGTATGTGTAATAAAAGAAAACCTTTAACATCCATATCATTCTCTCTATTATATGATCCATACAACACCTTGTCCCATCTCATCTCTTGATCTTAACGTGGCATATTAAGTGTGATAAAGAGTGATTTCTAGTCACAACAAGTGGTATCAACGAGCCTAGCTTCGAGGTAGGAAGTTTTTTTGTGTTCGATTCGTGTTCAAGTGTTCTTGTTTTTCTGTGAATCGTGGCACAACAACACTAGCTCAAGACCAAAGGTAGTATTTTTTTTGTGTTTGATCCTAAAGATTAAAACACCCTTTGTTATTTTTCTTTAACTAGAAAAGTTACAACTTGTGTTTTTATTTTTTTCGATCCATACAAAAAAATCAAGTTAAGTTGTGTTTGCTTTATGAGTAAATCGACTTGGGCTGTGAAGTTTTCCAGTATTTCATTCGAATATTGACTTGGAAGTTTGGAAATTGGTTTGTTTTTAGCTACTTCAAATCGACTAAAATAATAAATCTTGTTTAAGATTTGTTGTTGAAAAGTTTAGTAAAAGTTTTGAATTATTGGAGATTGTGAAAAGTAGCGTAATTTGTGGTGAAAGTGGAAGAAGTTAGTGAAAGTTGTCAGGGATATCTATCTTAAGAGATAAGGTTTCAAGTGGGCAAGTGGAAGAAAGTCATAAAGTGGTTGAAAAGTGAAAAATTTCGCATTTGGCCTCAAACAGCGAGTTTATCGCATTTGGCAGTAAACCAGCGTTTTATCTGAATTCGCAAATTCTATCGCAATTGGCAGTAAAAGGGTCTATCGCAATTCAGGCTGTCTTCAGGCTTTATCGCAATTGGCCACTATCAGCGTTTTATCGCATTTGGCAAATCTTATCGCAGTTGAGACTTGTCGCAGTTGAGACTTGTCGCAGTTGAGACTTGTCGCAGTTGAGACTTGTCGAAGTTGAGACTTGTCGCAGTTGAGACTTGTCGAAGTTGAGACTTGTCAAAGTTGTTTTCAGATTTGTCAATTTCAGCCTTTGGGAACTTCCAGATTTGGCAGTTTTGGCCCTCGTACTTCTGTGAAACTTCAAACGGCCATAACTTTTGAACCGTAACTCCGTTTTCAGCGAATCACCTGTCAAAACGACCGTGAGACAGAGGAGAAGGACACGTTGAATTAATTTATTCATTCAACCCAAGTTTCGAGGCCTGAAAACGCTCCAAAATGAAGTTATTGAGGTTTTAAGTTTCTAGACCAAAATTCCACCGTAACAACTCGCATCAACCTAACTAAACTGCAACTTTAACGATCACCAACAACATAACAAGCCTTCAACAACAACATCTCCTATTTCGTTGCAAAGATCCTGAATCAAATTTATCACACATTGGAGCTAAATGGAAAAAGAAATGAAAATGAAAGAGAGAAAATCAAGGAAAGCGTTTACTGTGCTCAAGACTCATATTGAGAATGTCATCATTTCTTCAGGATATGACTCAAGTTTCGATCAGGCATTTGAATACTACTTAAGATGCCAATTTCATTATTTCACCCCTCCACTTCAACAAAGCCTGAATCAATATGAGAAGATACTGAATGAAGAAGAACTGTATACGCACAACTGCAAGGATGCTCTTGAAGTGATCAAATCTCAACTTCAGATTATCCTGCAACCTGGGATATTAAGCCTGTCAGGGTTTCTCAATGCATTTTCCCGAAAATATCGGCTAGACTTCAAAGACTTCCAAACTCAATGCATCGAGTACATGAGTGAACTCGAAAAATCACTTGCTGAAGAAGAAGTTGAGCAGAGTGAGATTGAAAAGCAGAAACGGGAAAGGGAGCAAATTGAAAGAGAACGGCTCTTAAAGGAATCAGTGGGAAATGAGAAAGAGGCAAACAAAGAAGAAAAGGTCGATGAGGGTACAACATCTGATGATAGCTTGGTGTTAACGGGAAGTGACACATCGTCAGAACTGCAGGTTGAAAGCAATACTCCAAGATACGATTCGGATGCTGACAGTTCGCACATGAATGAAGCTGTTTGGGATACTGAAGCTGACCACATCAGACTTTCATCCGACATTGCAATAGTGGCTACGGTACAACATTCAAACGATCATGATAATGTTGATTTGTTCGAGAATATGTTTGTTCATGACAAGACACATCCTGCGCATCCTGAGTCCATCAGTGACACATATGTGGAGCAAAGGTTTGATAGTAATATCACTCCCACAACCCCAAATATGGATCCTAATGGAGGGAAGCCTGCCCAGGATGGATCTTCTCACGATCAAGATCATGCCATATTTGCTTCTTTAATCGATAATTTCAAAAATGAACTTGAAAAGTGCAAAGAGGACAATCGCAAAGCTAAGCAAACCAACGTCTTATTGTCCAAAGAGCTTGAGGAATTTAATGAAATAACAAAAAGCAAAGACACTCAAATCTCAAACCTTAAATCCCAAGCTCAGAAATTTGAAATTAACGAAGATGTTCTCAAGCCAATTTTAAAACAAAACAAAGAACTTGAAGTTGAGTTAAGCAAAGCTCTTTCACGTGAAAAACGTTCCATTCAACAACTGGATGAAAATTTGGGCCCCGCCAACAGAAAGGTCCAAGAGCTTTTAAAAGAGAACGTTGAATTAAAAATGAGATATTCAATGCTTCAGGAAAGCACTTCAAACTTTAAAATTGTTAATACACAACTTGAGAATGAAAATCAAGAGGTTTTGAAACGTGCAAACAATCTTGAAGAAAAACTTCGAAAAATAGACCAAAGTGCTCAAACTCTTCAAATGATGATTCCTAAAGCTGAGAAAGTTCATAAGGGAAAATCAGGAATTGGTTTTGAAAATACAGATCAGGTGGAACATAAATTTTTGCCGCCTGATGCTCTGTTCATATCAAAAGAAGATGAAAAATTGGCAGAGGAAAAACGCTTAAAAGTCATAAAAACAAAAAATCCACTTTCGTACCAAGGCTTTGTGTATGGTTGTATACAATTGTCAGAAATACCAAAACCACCTTTAAAAAGAAAAGACACAAATGTGAAAAGATTTTTTAAAGAAGTTCAACTTGCTACTTATGATGCAAATTTATGGCAAAATAAAGCAAGGAAACAATTTTGTAATCTTAAATATCACATTGAGCACATGTTAAAGGTCATTTGGTCAAAACAACAATACACCAACAGTGACTACACTCGTCTCATGTCATCAGACGCTTGGCTAAAAAGGGAAGTCTGTAAGTATTTAAAAGATGAGATTGAACCTCTTGTGGAAAATATCAATTTCAGTTTTGAACATTTTGAAAAATTTCTTGTCACTGAAATGAGAGAAGATTTAAAGTACATCCATTCTCTTGAAGACGAATTTGATGCAAAATGCTTAAAATTTGATATTCAAAAGGACTTTTTCACAAATCAAATTGAGTCACTTAAATCGGTGTCTGTCTGCCATGAGCATGAGAATGTGGATTCTGATCATACATATTTTTTGAAATCTGAGAATCTGTGTTTCAAAAGGAAAATCACCGAACTTTCAAAAGAAGTAGCTGAAGTCAAAGAAGAATTATCAAAAAGAATTGCTTCTTCTAAAAACCCTTTGACAACAGTGCTCAAAGAAAAGGAAAAGATTTTTCAAGAAAATTGTGATGATGCCAAAATCAAGTTTGATCTTGACGAACTTGATACAAAAAATATTGAATTGGAACACGCTGTGGCATCATTACAAAAAGAAAATGAGCATTTAAAACAGACTTACATAAACCTGTTTGATTCAATCAAACGTTCACGAGTTCAGACTCAAAAATCTATCACAAAACAAAAAGAGACTGAATTTTTGAAGTCTCAATTGTCTGAATTCGCTGACAAAAAGTTTGAAAAGGTTCTGCAAAAGATTGAATCAATGAAGCAGAAAAAGGTTGAGTCTCAAAACACAAAAGTTTCCTATCCAAATCCTCTGTTTGATTCTAATTCTTCCGAGTTTGAAACAGAAAATGCAAATCATGTGCTTCAAACAAAAGTACTTGAGCTTGAAACTCTTTTAGCTCAAAGAACAAACGATCTTGAGGATGCCAAAACTGATCTTTTCAACAAAACGAACAAATTCGAAACATATTTTGAAAAACTTGAAAAAGAAAATATTGTTTTCGAACGAAAATTGGCTCGTAAAATGGATGATTCAAAAGCCGAAAAAGATCATTTTTTGAAACAAATTGCCTCTCTGGAATCTAAATTGACATCTCAAGATCATCTTCAAAAGGAATACAGTGATTTGCGAAGTTCATACAATGCTTTAAGAGTGAAGTTTGAGTCTCTTAACCATTCAAAAAGAAAAGCTCCCATTTCAAATCACTCAACACCAAAAGTGAGTGTTTCAAAGAAGGTTTACACGGGTGAATCTTCAAGACCAAGACCATTTTTGAAAAAGGTTTCCCAATTTACAACCTATTCTTTGCAAAAAGGAAGGAAGTTTTCAAAGAACCCAAGTTTTTATGAAACGCTCACTCCTCCAAAGCTTTCAAGGTCAAACATGTCTCATGAAGAGACTTCAAGATTTCAAACTCCACATTCTAGCTTTACACGGGTAAGGCAAGTGTGGAGACCAAAGCAAAGTCCTTCTAACTCTGAAAAACTTCCGCTGCAACACAAGGACTCTGCTTTGAAAAAGATTTTTAAATCTCCGTTGATTCCGCGAGTGTTATTTCCAAATGAAAAACCAGTTTTCAGTCCTCGTTGGAATTCAACTTCTTTGAATCAGATTGACACAACTTACAAATGGATTGCAAAACATGCTAAACCCGTTGGTGCAGTGCTCAAATGGGTTCCAAAAGTTGTTGTCTAATCTGGTCAAAATGGCTTTTGTTCAATTCAGTTCAAAACCCGCGCTTCATTAATGGTTTTCGTATACTTCAGTACGAAACCCAAGCTTCAAAGAAAGGAAAGTGCTTCATCAAAAATTTTGGGCACTTATCCTAAAAATCAATGGCTTGTAAGTATTTCAGCTTACAACCCGAGCTTCAACGTTTTGGCTTATGCACACATAACAGTGTATAACCCGTTTTTCAAAGAAAGGACTCTGTTGTACACTTTATGGCAACAATCCTACAAAGAAAAGAAGTTTTCATGAAATGTTTATTCAAACTTCTTAACCTTAAGCAAAATTTTATTCAAAATTTCTCAAAAGGTTTTTCAAAACTTTTCAAAAATTTTGCTTAAGATTTTTTAAATCGTTACTCCCACTTGCTCCAAAGTTTACTAAATGTTACAACCAATGCAAGTTTTGAGGGGGAGTATTCCAAAAAGAATTTTTGTTCCAAAAAGTTCATGCAAATCAGTTTCTCCCTATTAGCTTTCAAAAAACAATGATTTTAATCAAACGGTATCAAAAATACCATCGAAATGCTATTTTTGAGGGGGAGAAATGTGATTAAAATGTGATCATGGTTCGAATCTCAAAGGAGCTCATCAGAAAGACTCAGATTAACCATCGAATTGACGAAGCTTAAATGTCAGCAATCGAAAAGACTTGTCCTGGACGGGTAATAATTTCAAGCTGAATTTATTCAGTGATGCAAGCGTGTCTCGCAAAGGACTTGTCCGAGTAGAATGTACCAATTCGAGAGATGATCATTGAATATGACCGGGACGGGTAATAATTTCAAGCTAGTCTACCTAGTGATGTAAGCGTGTCTCGCGAAGGTCATGTTCATCGAAAATCGATCATTTCAAAATGTGCGAACTGTACCCAACATGTGCAATTTATTTCAAAAATGCATGAGCACATGTGAAGGGGGAGTGTTACAAAAACGCAAAACTCTCAATGTGATCTAAATGTGTTTTCTCATAAACACTTTGAGAGATTTTCACAAATGGTTTTATGGCATGCGATCAACAAATCTAGGATAATCATGGTGTAATAAGGTGATTATGGTTAGGTAATGTCTAATGATCCGCCAGAACCGGAGGGATCTACCCAAGGACAATTCCAATAGCTTAGAATTAGAAGTCCTTAGGTAAGATTGAAAAAAGGAGCAAATGAGAAAGGAGAAAGAAGGGGTTGAAGAATGAAAAAGAAAAGTTTAATGATAGGGTGAAAAGAAATAGCCCTCCATGAAAACTTAGGAAAGACACCGGGTCAATACATATGCTATCGGTACTCACTTAGGTGATACTGATATTGAAGACAAGACGTCATGGACCCAGTGACGCGGTGCACAAACCCCTCCCAGCCACTCAGATATCTCTTAAAAGATATTTGTTTCATTTCTCACGGAGATCAATGCATAATCTATCGACCTCTCACTCCGAGATGAGTTGATATTGAAAAGGTGGCACTCTGCTCCATGCCTCCGACGACTTAAACCAAAACGCACATAATTGAGTCTAGAGCCATGAGATTCATCAAAGATCTCTTAGGAACACTTTCAATAAAATACACTTGTGTTCGCCAAAAAGGACATAAGTTGTAAGTGTCTTAACGAGATCTGAACCTGAAAGAGCTGGACTATTTATTGCTAACTGTTTTATGCAGGTACTGAAGAAAGTCCATCAATCATCGTATGTCTCAACATCTACATTGGAAGAAAAGACGCTGTGAATACATGAAGATGTTGATCAAGGCAAAGAACAATCCAAAAGTCGATACGATGAAGATCACAATGCATGAAGGAACAAAGAAACACAAAGTTCAAGACCCAGATGTCTAAAGGTCTAATCACATAGTGCATATTTTGAATGACCATCCCTTAGGGGGAGATTGTTAGCTTTATTTTTATACTTAAAGTGATGGTTATTCAAAATACATTAGAACTTTGTAAATTGGGCTTATGTTAGATTTATTACTAGATGTAAAAGCCCAATCCAAGAGTAAAAGCACACAAAGCCCATAAGGCAAAAACCTTGTGGTATTTAAAGTCTTATCCTCATTTGTGAGGAGGTGGTTCACTGTGTGAGTGTATGTGTAAATAAAGAAAACCTTTAACATCCATATCATTCTCTCTATTATATGATCCATACAACACTTTGTCCCATCTCATCTCTTGATCTTAACGTGGCATATTAAGTGTGATAAAGAGTGATTTCTAGTCACAACATCTTCCTTTCTTCAAAATAGAAAATACAATATCATTTGAACCCATTTTCCAACTAGAAGCACCATATTTGTCTCAAAATCCTTAGTTTGATTAATTGCAGAAACACTAAAGATGCTCCTCAACAAACTGAACCAACATGAAAGCCGAGATGAAATATAAAATACATCTAACGTTTGCATGAACATATAATGTTCATTAGAAAAAGTACATCTTGGAACTTTAGCTCTTTTAAGTATAATCAACATGTGTTTTTTTTACGGAGTAAAATATTATTCAAATATAGACTTTTCTAACTAAAATGACTTTTAAAGTGAGTATGTCTTTTTGGTCAACTCTACTCTCTCAATCACATAATGTCATGGTACAACAAATATGATTTTTTCTATTTCTACTATCTTTCTCCAATTATATCATCTTCTTCCTCCAAAAAGCTTAGATCTACAATTTCAAGTTTCTTTCTTTTCATCCCAAATCTGTTTCATTGATGGATTGTTTCATCGAGATTCAATCCAAATCACGATGGCAAAATGACGACAAACACGAGAAGGGAATGCATGCAGCAACAAGTAAGTTTGGATTTTGTATACACGGTACTTTGTTTATTTATGGAATGATAAAAAAGAAAGAATAGAAGTTTTTACTGATAATTGATAACTTAATTGGCAAGCTTAAACACAACGGTCACAACCTAGGTCGGTTCGTTTTTTAGACACTTTGTTCCTGTTTCCTTTTATTGTGATGAGCGAGACTTATAAATAATGCATCCTATTCCATCATCGATTATCGAAACTCGTTCATGTAAAAGTCATTGTTTTGGTGGTCTCATTCGATTATTTTGCTAAACTCTTTTACATATTGACACTAGCAAATCGAATGACTAATTTAGTAAAAGAGTTTAGCAAAATAATCGAATGAGACCACCAAAACAATGACTTTTACATGAACGAGTTTCGATAATCGATGATGGAATAGGATGCATTATTTATAAGTCTCGCTCATCACAATAAAAGGAAACAGGAACAAAGTGTCTAAAAAACGAACCGACCTAGGTTGTGACCGTTGTGTTTAAGCTTGCCAATTAAGTTATCAATTATCAGTAAAAACTTATATTCTTCCTTTTTTATCATTCCATAAATAAACAAAGTACCGTGTATACAAAATCCAAACTTACTTGTTGCTGCATGCATTCCCTTCTCGTGTTTGTCGTCATTTTGCCATCGTGATTTGGATTGAATCTCGATGAAACAATCCATCAATGAAACAGATTTGGGATGAAAAGAAAGAAACTTGAAATTGTAGATCTAAGCTTTTTGGAGGAAGAAGATGATATAATTGGAGAGAGATAGTAGAAATAGAAAAAATCATATTTGTTGTACCATGACATTATGTGATTGAGAGAGTAGAGTTGACCAAAAAGACATACTCACTTTAAAAGTCATTTTAGTTAGAAAAGTCTATATTTGAATAATATTTTACTCTGTAAAAAAAACACATGTTGATTATACTTAAAAGAGCTAAAGTTCCAAGATGTACTTTTTCTAATGAACATTAGAGCATTAGGATCCTTAAAAGAGGGATGTCAGGATCACGAATTATGGTGTTTAAAATGTGTTATGACTAGAAATCTAACCTTATCACTACAACTAACTACTATATTAAACTACTTGTGACACTCAACAATAGAAATAATAAAGATGAGAAGAAGTGATGTGGATCATATGATGTAAATAATACTTGATGTTTATTAGCTTGCAAAGAAAGAAAACAAACACAAAATAAGAGAACACACACACTCTCACCTTTACTACACTTTGAGGCACACCCTAAATGGATGAGAGTGTGTGTATTTATAGCTAGGATGTGATGCCCTAAAGGCTTCACTTGGGCTTTGGATGGGCTTGGTTGGGCTTTTGATGGGTTGGTTCTTTACTTACATATTTCCATCAATTTATAATAACAAAAGCCCAACTTTCTAGACTTAGTTAATTCTACATGACACACTAATCTTAAATATTACAAATGGCCATCACTTCACTAATAATTTAAATGCTAACAAAATGAATGTTTGTTACTTTTAAATGTCATTGAGATCTTGAAAGTTATTTTCTTATTGCAGGCCAAGTGCAAGGGTGGGTCAGTCCAGGTTGTGATGACATTGTTCTGTATGACCAACTTAGCTGCTAGTTATATATGCCTTTCTTCAAAAACGCTGTAATAAACCGCTATCACCCCCTTTTCATGCTTGTTTCTACCAATATATATTTAACGTGGTGCATCTTTACCTGAATTTGTGTCTATCGGGCTGTAAAATTATAGTTGTGTTGCAACTTTTGCATATACTGCCTAAAACCTTGATGCTTGAGGAAGAAAATAGATGCACCTTAGGTATTACAGTAATAATATCTTACAAGGTATGAGGGCCTTGAAGTGTCATGGTAGTATATAAAATACAAGTCTCGCTAGACATATTCTTGCACATTGGCTAATAATGTACATGATAATATAGCTAAAGTAGTTGACTGATAGGTAACAGATGAGGGCATGCGACCATTATCCTTGCGAAAAAATAGCCCTTGGTATAAAGGGATGTTGATGAGAATTATTAAACCACACAGGATCATCTGTACAGCTAATTCACTAAAACGATTGGTGTTTGAATCCACAATCAGCAGCTTTACTCCTATAAGAAAGCTGAAAAGATTGACCAGTGCAAGTGTTGATAAAATGTGGAACATTGGTGAAGTAGCACCAAATTCCATAACCTCTTTATTGTATCTCCGAGATGCATCATCTTCCTCAGAAACCTTTGATGTTATGACGAAACCGGTGTTGGTGAAGCCCATTGACTTGAGAAGGACATCAACGAATGCAAAAAGGTAGGAAGTTAATCTTCTGTAGAGCCACATTCGTTGGTGGTTCCACCAACCTTTTCTCGTGCCCCCACAACAGTAAAATTCCCCCAAGCTGTATGCATATTTTCCGACAAATACATATGCGAAAGGTAGGAACCAGTAGCTTGATAACTGTATATGACCATGAAATATGTAAAAGTTGCTATCAGGTTTGTACATGTAGGAGAAGTCGAACACATTTAGGGACTGAATATTAAGGAATAGTGGGAAATTCTAGAAATAGATGATACCTTTGGAAAGAGAGAGATGCCTGAGAGGAGACAATAAGAAGGGACAGCAACATAATACAGTGTAGCCCAGCAATTTAGAGCCCATAAAAGGTAGCGGCAATATGAAATCTGAAGTTTCAGTGGGATCCTTCCCCGCCCGTATACCAAGGGGCAGCATTTGGATAAGAATATTTGAAAGTCGCCTTCTACCCATCTTTTTCTTTGTACAAGTGTCTGCAGAAGTGTAGTTGGAGCAAGTCCTAAAAAGCCTTTTCTTTCCGGATTGAGGTGGACAGATCTCCAACCTCTACATTTTATTGCGAGTCCAGTAATCACATCTTCCACTGGACAACCATACTTGACTCCCAACTGCAGGTAAGGGTGGACACTGAATTAGTACTGCAATAAGATTATTACGTTTTTTTTTTTTTTTTTTTTTTTTTTTTTTTTTTTTTTTTTTTATTAAAAATATTTGTATTTTTGTTTAATTCCGGGAGATCTGAGAGGGAGAGTAGACCTCCTTTCCCCATTGAGTGTTGTGTTCATAGCTACAGCTTGCATGAAGTTTGCATTTCTTTTCGAGCACATGGGTAGCTTCTGCTGCTCGTATCATTTGTTTACGATTCTCTTTTTCCCAGTCGAATAACGTGTCGTTGATATAGCTCATGCCACATAGAGCATCTCTCCTGTGAAAGCACCCACTTCCAATATAAAGACACCCTCCATGGGAGTCCAAACCTCCAGTCTCCACCTTTATTAGATAATAAACTAATTTAGTCATAGAATCAAAGAATACAAATGTCATCCTAGATGGTATTGCAACTGCTATATATACAGAGTCTTACCTCATTGATGACCCGCAAAGAATTGCTGTAAACATCGTTTCTTGTAAGGTTGTCAAAGTTCTGTGGAAACTGCACAAATGCAATATTCGATTGGTCCATGAAAAAAACACATTGCATCTCGTATGGACTCCGAATTGTTTGAGTACATGTCACAGTCCATGTTTAGAATAATTTGGCTGTTGCTTATCTGTGATGACACCCTTATCTGTTCATTCATATATTAAAACTGTCAGACTTGAATGTCATTCTTCAATTCATCATCTTATTTTTTTTTCTTCAATTCATCTTTTAATTTCAATACCTGTGTGTGCGTGTGTGTGGAAAGCGTGTGTGCATGGATAACTATAGACGTAAACACATGCATCATAAATGAGTAATATGACATAAATACCAGTGCGTTCATGGCTCCTGCTTTGAAGTTATGATGCCATTCAGGTCTCTTCTCACGTGCCATGTATGTTAAACTTGGTAAAGTTTTCCCTTCAGTATCTACCGCCTCAGGATCTCGTTGATCAATCAGTATCTGTAAGATAATGTAAAAATTGTAGAAAATAAGATGATCATCAGAGGAGCTTAAGGTAGATATTTTTATCTTAGAAGCTCATGTTATGTGAAAGATGTGGAATACTTGGACAATAGCCTGATGGTCATATTTGTTCCAACCGACATCCCATTCCTGAAACCCTTTATGCTCTTTTCTCAACTCTTCTGTCAGTTTCCCCAGTTTCATGGTATTTTCTATTCGTTTCGTCATTTCTTCATATTTATCCTGTTTCAGCATAAATATATATTTATAGTACTTAGATTGTGTGAGAATGCTAGCTTTTTAAAACGAGAAGGATGAGAAGATATTGATTCATTAGATATGTAACTTTGATTTAAATATTCACAAAATAGAGAATCAAATCTGCAAGTTGTTACATTGATTCACAAATATGTATCATGGTCATATAAGAGATATTTTACGCATAAACTTGTAAATTACAGGTGTGAATGAAAGTCAAAAACACTTTTCATATGATCCTGATTCTTTGATGGTGTATATAGCAGTTGTCAAAGTGTCTGGATTGGACCGATTACTATTCATCGTAAAGATATCCTTGCAGTTTAATTTTCTTCATATTTTGCTGGTCCTTTCTAGCAACATATATAGCAGCCATGGAGCATCTATATATCAAGGTTGTGAGTTGGAGCCACCAATCTAATAACCTCCATGTTTATATAGAATGAATTCATATATGGTGCAAGTGTACCTTGATGAAGGAGATGCATTCATTCGCAATAGGGGAAGATTTGTGTGGAAGGGTGGCAATGTAAGCTGCAGGCGAGCGTGGCTCTGTCTTGTACTTTTTGCAAAATGGTAACCAGTATTTAGAGAAACGAGAAGCCTGTAGCAGTGCATAGAACATCAACTCCGATCCACCATCATCAGAGAGATAAATGTTGAGTTTTTCTGGTGGGTAATCGTATGCCATTGCAGACAACACCGTGTTTATCACCAATATGGGTGGCTCTATCAACGGGTCTGCTGTGCAAACAAATATGTCCACACCGGGGAGCACCTTCTCATACCTGCAACCACATCCACAGCCACCCGTTGAAGATAAGATAAGAGATAGTATGTACGAGAAAGAGAGCTGACCTTTGGGAGAGTCGTTGTTTGAAGGTAAGGTGTGTAACAGGATTCCAACGAACCAACTGAGTAATGAGCCAGTAGAGGGTAAACCATAGCTCAGCCATAAACAAACCAATCCAAGCATACCTCCCCCTGTTTACTGGTACATGAGTTGCTCTGTAATAACATATCAGACATATACCCATCATCATTAAAGCCGCATACAGCTTGAACAAAAGCCGCCATTTTGCCCTCTTGGTTTCAAACAAAGGAAAATGTTCTGCGTTTTCCATCTCGATCTATCATAAAAGACAGGTGGTTGTTTTTTCAATTACATATAGATGTATACGGAGTAATATGGAATATGAATGATTGGTGGACATAATAGTACAAGTAGATGTGGACTGAAATAGTTTGGCAGTTGCTGTCTTCAATGCTAATAATTGCCTAATCTACCATTCTCACAGGAAAGAATAAATGTTTGCTAACTAATATAAATTTTATGATGTGAACATAATCATAGACTAAGGGTCTTCCAAGTACATCACCAACATAAAAGCAGATAATGGAGTTTCTCCACTCTTTATTATGTCAGCGAATGATTATCATAAAACCCGGATAGAATCCTAGAGGAGTTAACCAACTTAGAACATGACATAGTTCCCCAATTGAAGAGACATGAAATGGATTATCATTTATATAATGTTTCCAGCCACTTTATTTATTTCTAAATATAGTACCTACACTCATTTACATGTCCAACTCATCTCCAGGATAGTTGGCTAACCATCCTTTTGTTTTTTTTTTTCATTTTTAGTGGTCAGATTCTCCAAATTTCCACCTTCATCGATCATTTCATTTGGAAAATGCAGAGAGAAGAAATGAAAGAGAGAATCTAGATTCTCTCTTTTGTCATACATTTTTCGATCGATCTCCTGTGTTAAGATACATTTGGTTGGTCACATTCAGAAAGCCAACACATTCATACATATATCTATCTGAGTTGCAACTTTTGAGACAACCACAAGAGGCAGCTTTCGTTGGAGGTACATATATTTTCAAAATCTTCATATCAATTCTCATTTCCTTTTGTTTGTTTGTTTTCTTTTGGTTCAAAACGTAGATTTTAGACTATATAAAGTGATTTTAGTATCTCGTTTTTTTCTTTCTTTTCTGAATGTACCTATATTCCTTCCTCATAATTTTAGATTAGATGTGGATGATGGAGGTGGCTGGATTCTTGAAAACGATATAATGTTTGGTTTTCAAGTAAGAAACCGCCAAAATGCGGTTGCTTCTCAAAGCGACCCAGCTTCTCCAATTACACAAGCAGTTGGAGAGATTGATACAAAGGCACCCTTTGAATCTGTTAAGGCCGCTGTTACTTTATTTATTGAAGCGTCGCCAAAAGCCGATAGACCTGTCCTTAAAAAATCCAGAACTATGGATCAGGAGGTAATTACATAACTAGCATAAACGTCCAATAGTAATTAATCTTATAGGTGCATTATAAAATTATAACAATTTTTTTTTTTTTTGGAATGAAAGAGTATTAGGGAATGAAACACAACTTCACTGCATACTCAAGGAGATTGACAAGTACAAAGAACATATGAAAACGGCAGAATCTACAAAAGGCCAAGCACTTGTGGAGCTTGAAAAGGCCAATAACACTTTGAAGGATCTAACCAACAAGCTTCAGGCTGTGAGCAGATCGAAACAATCATCCATCGAGTCAACAGAGGCTGCAAAGACTCGAGTCAATCAACTGGAACAACTAAAATCCACCACAATTAACCAAGAAGCTTGGCAAGAAGCTGTTGACAAGGAAAGAAACCAGTATAAAACTGTTTCTGATCAACTTATTTCAGCCAAGCAACAACTTAATAACCTTAAACAGGATTTTGACATTGCGTTGGAAGCAAAGTTGGCTTCTTTTCAAAGGGCTGCAGAAGCCCAAAATGCTGAAAAACTCAACCGCACAAAAATAGATGTACTCTCCAAGGAATTTGACGAAATGAGTCAAACCCTTGAGCGGGTCAAACTTGCTTCTGCCAAAGCTGAGGAAGATCATGCCAAGCTTATGGTAGAAAAACAAGCTATCATAGACTCCAAGAGAAATGAAAAGGAGGATATCGAATTAAGAATTCAGTGTTTAAGGAATGCAAATTCGGAGAAACGTGTTGAAACAAGGAGACTTGATGAAACAAGTGAAGCAGTTAATGCATTACGGGACCAGTTGAAAGAGGTACGTGATGCAGATATGGATCTTTTAAGGAATGCAAATTTAGAGGTTGAAGAGGCTAAAAAGAGACTTGAAGAAATGAAGAAAGAAGAGACGTCTGTTAGAGATGTGGTGGAGTCATTGAAACAGGAACTTGAGAATGTAAAGAGTCATTGAAAGAGACGTCTGTTCCGCTTCCAAACTGGATCGGATTTTTTTCGGATCCGTAGTATAAAAATCCGTGACCGGTATACCCGGTTTCGGTTCGGTTCTAAATTAGGATCCGGTCGAACCGGTTCCCAAGAACCGGTCGACAATTCCTTAATAGTGGACAATTCCTTAACAGCACTTGATTGTATATCATCTTGCTTTGAACCACACTTGATTGTATATGTGGAACTAGAAGAAATAACGCTATTTGTTAACAGTGGGCTCGTTTCGGGGTCGATTCGTAGTGGGTTAATGAGATTATAGCGTATTTTGTGTTCGTAGGTTGCTATGTAACTGCAACTTAGAAGTAGGGTTTGATGGTTGTAGATGAAGGGATAAGGTTGGCTGTTATTGAAGTTGGAGGGATAAGGTTTGATGGTTGTAGATGGATTGGGTTATAATATTTTTTTGGGCTTCAACGTATAACATTTGGGCCACTGTGATGGTGAAACACAACATATTTAGTGAAAACGCAACATATTTAGTAGCTTTAAAAAAAACCAGATTTCGAACTGGTTCCAAAAAAAGGGGTTCCAAACCGGTTTCTAGCCTCAAAATCAAGAACCGGGTAGGAACATGCGGTTCCTTCAAGAACCGAACCGGTTCTTGGAAAAACCGGGTTTGACCGGTTTCGGTTTCGGTTCCGGAACCGGTTTGGATGACCACCACTATGTTAGTGTGCGTTACCCACTCTGAGCTTGCATGCTTTATGGTTTGCGTTGGTTTAGTAACTCAAGTTATAACTTGAGTTATGGCCATGTTATGACTCACCCACCCAAGTTATGGCCAAGTTATGGTTTGCGTTAGTATAATTTGTATTTTTTTTAAGTGGGTCTCAAAAGTTGGTGTTATGGTAACGGGTGATTTTTTGATGTTATGTTATTTGGTGTTGAAATGATGTGGCGCTGACGTGGTGGGGTTTTTGGTGTTATTTCGTGTTATCACTCCCTTTGCTCTAAGAGAAAATTCTCTAAAACGTACAAAAAGTGAGGTGGTGGTCACCATCTAAAAAAAAAAAAAGGCATCTTCTCTAAATGGTCATGTGCGAATGTGCGACTCCATTACCTTTTTGACATGTGTCCCCGACAACAAGTACAATCCCAATCATTTGTCGGCCCACATCCTATTTGTCTTATACTAGCAGATATGCGACTGACGGATGTGCTACTTCGGCTAATGTGCGACTGCCAGCTAAAAGGTAACATTGGAAACTATCAAAATCTTCAAAAGTAAATCAAATATTTTGATTTGATTTATTTTTTAAATTAGTTTTATATTTATTTTTGTATGTAGTTTAACTCATTAACCCCGTAAAAGATTATTTATTTATTTATTTAGTTATTTTTTTCTGGAACGTCTAGAATTACTTTAGTAAAGCTAGTATCATTGATAAGGTGATGGAAAATTGCACATTATATTAAGAAGGAAATAGCTTTAAATTAGGCGATTAATTAAGATACAATTAAATATTGTTGTGAGTGTGTAATTGGCCCCCCATGTGATGTGTGAGACGTGGATGTTGGGATCCTACGTGTCCATTGAGACACGTGTGGAGTCCTTTTGACCAAGTGTATCAACCTTGTTATGGTGTCTGCATGCAACTCAACTTGATGATTCTGTGTACCTTATGAATCATAAAAGTTTACATGTATATGGTATTTTGACTTAATTTTATGCTACATATATAATAAATGCATTAATTAACTGTTACGTGGGCAAGTTGGTGGTACGTGTATATATAATTAAGTCCATACACATTGGCTATGAAGAGTGTGAATCATATCAGGCATCAAATATAGTACTAACTAGCTTTGTCTGAACTAAAAGTTATGGCTTCAAAAATAAGCAATGAGACGGAATGTACGGTGGAGGAGGTGTCGTTGGTTGTGCCTGAAACCGACGACCCTTCACTGCCTGTGCTGACATTTCGAGCATGGACACTTGGTGTGGCTTCATGCGCCCTTTTGATATTCCTAAACACTTTCTTCGTATACTAATAATAATTAATCTAATGATAACGACCATGCATATTTGGTTTTACATAATTGAGCATTCTTGTGGATTTTCTTGGCTGAAGTAATTATTAGCGTTTCCGTTATAGCCATGATGATTATTGTATGCATATCCATGTCCATATCCAGATGACGATGGCACTGGCATTCCATATCCAGAATGCTGAAAAGGGGCTCCACCGTAACCTTGTTGCTGCTGCTGCTGCTGTTGCTGATATCCGTATCCAACCATAGGGTAAGTAGTCATTGGTGGGTACATTTGTGGATACCCATGATCAACCGGCGGCTCAAACATCATTTTTGCCACCTCAGTTTTAGGGGCTGCGTCACCTTTTCGAGGTGCTTCTGCTGCTTTCGGGGGCTTATTGTTGTCGCCTTTGGGCTTATCGGATTCCTTGGGCTTGGGCTTGGGCTTCGGCTTGGGTTTATCATCCGCAGCAGCAGAAGATTCTTTGGGCTTATCTGCTACAATCTCTATTTTTTGGATGGATTTTCCACCCTTGTAAGAGAGCTTGTCCTTGACCCTTTCCGGGCTACAACATACCACAGTGATCTTCACCTTGTTTTTGTCCAAATCATATTCCTGGTCCCTTATTTCTATTGAAGGATAAATATTAGTAAACAGAAATTGGCTAGAGTACGTACGTACATCATGCATGTGGATTTATATATGTATAGATATGGAAGCAATGCATAACAATGAGATCGATCATATATATTAATCGACTGACTAACCCGGAATTTTACAGATGACTTTCTTGACCTTCTTGTAGCAATCAGAGCACTTGAGGTCAACGTCGACCACCATTTTCGTTACCTTTTACAAAGAATGCACAATGAAAACAAAAATGACGATGACATGTTAATTCCCAAATATACAAGCTAGAGAAGCATTATGATATGATGGATGAGTGAATACCTTTTCAGGAGCCATTGATGAATCAATTGTGTACAAACAAGAGCAAGTTATTTGGTGGTGGGTACGTGTGTATGTGTATGTTTATATGTCTCCCTTACATACTACGTAAGTAATATTTGTATATAAATCCAAGGAATCAAAAGGAGTAGTGAGCTGTAACGACTAAACTAATACCAACCAATTCACCCACCTCACCTAAATTCACATTTACTATTTATTGTCAACTAATTAACAGTACAATCTCATGTATATTTCTACTATTTGATTAATTAATACTACCTCCGTCCCAAAATAAATGTCATGTTTGACTTTTTAGAGTCTTTATTGTTTAACTTTGACCGTAAATATTTTTATTTGTGTTATATAATACTTAATGCAAAATATATGAATCGATTGAGTTTCAAATATATTTTCATTAGTATAATTTTCATCAAGTATTATATAACACAAATAAAAATATTTAATGTCAAAGTTGAACAAAAAAGACTCCAAAAAGTCAAACCTGACACTTATTTTGGGACGAAGGGAGTAATTGTTAGGATTTAAGAGGGATATTCATGGGGCAAAAGACCAAACCAGCAGCAGAAGCACAAAGATCAAAAGCAGAGGTTCAAAACATGAGCAAAAAAATGGGAGCACAAAAGCTGGTATTTTATTATCCAAATTATGAAGTCAAAGTCTAATGCAAAGTTCTAATGTCTGCTTATGGTTATATAAGAACAATACCCACCTACAAAACTTAACAACAAAGAAACTTATATCTTAAGATACAACCAAAATGACTAAAATGCCCTTGTACTACTAGCTAAGTTATGTAGTACCAAAATTACCAAACTAGCCTTAGGAGGTGAAGACAAAATATCTAACAATAATAAAAATGGGTGTTGGGTAATGTTTGAATGCATGGTAATTAAGTAATGAGTTGTTTAGGTGCATGTGTTAGAACGTAATTTAATAGTTGGATGATGGAATCAGAATAAGCTAGTTGCCTTCAATTCCTTGTATCACACTACCAATGCAGCATGTTCTATTGTTCTTTATAATTTACTTACAACTCACCTCATCTATTTTTTTTGTGTTTCAGAAATGTTTAATAGTTTGATGCTTGGTGACGACTTCATGCCCATGTTCATTTCATCATTGATGTTATGATATGATATGATTGGATTTCATTTCTTTTTTCCACATAAATATTTAAATACTACAAAGTGCACGTACTTGTCTTCTAAATATGTCAATGGACCCTCAAGGCGAGCATATAATTGTATCGATCATTTTATGTTTTTATTTTTCTTAGAACTGTCATGGGCTGATATATTCTTAAGACCAACCTTTGGTTTGCCTAGATAAAGGACCAAAGCCCATCATCACTTCAAGCCATCACACTTCTACCAATAACCTATTGGGCTGATATATTCTTAAGACCAACCTTTGGTTTGCCTAGATAATGCTACTTTATCAACGATAAATAATAGTTACGGGGAATTCTACAACATGGTATCAGATCTTTAGGTCTGATTCTCGAATCTAGTGGGCCACCTTGAGCCGCCACTTCTAAACCATCCGGTCAAATCCTAGTCGTCGTCGTGTCCCTAATTTTAAAAAGAAAAACAAAAACGCAACCCACTGTTTCGATTATAACTCCCAAACCATAATGAGTTAACTGACGTTGTCAGCACCATTGGCTTCATAATTAAATTCAAAAGAAAGTTATACCGAAATCGCAACTGTAGCCTCGGCAACGCGTTGTTACACGCCGTAACAAGCCGTCGGCTTCAAATATAAATAATAAGAGCTGTAAAATTTTAAATTCATTCTCTGTATCTTGATAGATAGCTTATATTTATTTCTTAGAGAGAATTACATGTAATTTTATCAATATCATTCTTAAAGTTTTAAATTCTCATATATATCCAAAAATCGATTAAATTATAATTATATTGATTTTAAATTCTGAAAGCATTATTTATCTCTTACATTAAAAAGAACATGATAATATAATTACAAAAGTTTGGATATAGATATGAAAGAACATATTATTAATATATATTTATTTGTTCATATATACTTTTGGGCTCGAGTGATGAAATAACATGTTGATTTTTGGATACATAATTTAAAAGTTTGTGAAAGATATGATGTAATTATAAAAGTTGGGAGGATATTGATGTAATTACATGTAGGATATAACCATCTTGATTGTGTGGATGATTCGGGTGGTCTTGGTTCATGGAAGATTAGATCCATGGTTTAGAGTTAGAGAGATGAGATGAACTAGAGAGAGAGAGGGAGACTCTTGAGAGAAAATCTGGATCTATTAGATTACTATGTGAAATTGTGACAAGAGTTCCACCCTTCCCATGTGTAGGAAGGGGTTTATATACTTACAAATATTTGTGCCCCTAGTGGGCTATGGAGTGAGCTGACAGTGGGGAAAGCCCCGACCCACTCCACAAATATAGATACGACTAATCTAATAATACTAATAATACTAATAATAATAATAAGCCTACGAGCTACATAAATGCTAAATAGATACTCGGGGTGACCGAACCTTCATATGAATATTTATATTCCTAACAATCTCCCCCTAAGGGAGGTCACCCCGGAAATAATATTTCGAATTCTAGCATTTGATCTTATGATCTTGACTTCATAGCTCGTAGTCTTCGATTCTTCAACGTCTTGAAACTTTGTGCATTCAGCAGTAATCTTTTGATGACTGATCGGTTGTCTTGGATGATCTTTGAGAATTCTTTGAGTTCATCATCCAACGGTTGTCTTCAAGTCATCTTTCAGCAGTATGTCACCACGTGATGTGTTATTCTTTGAGCCGACATGCTCACTCTAGTCAGGGTCATGACTTTCAGCATCAGAGTTTGCAGAAGCTGTGTTGAAGGTCTTTTAGGTTGTCATGACTTCTTTGAATATGATGATGGAGTAGAGTGAACATGTGGTAATGGATTGTGTATGTTGTGTCGACATGCTCACACTTTTCTGGATCATGATCTTTAGCTTCAGAGTTGCGAAAGCAGTGTTGAAGGTCTTTTTAGATTGATCATGACTTCTTTGTTTAAGATGATGATGTAGTGTGAACATGTGGTAGAGGATTGGCATCTTTTCTGCAATCAGCTACAACAGCAACCAGCTACAGCATTCCACAGCTACAATCGCCAGAAGTTCCTGCGTACGACAGTTAGCAACAAATCGACCGGTACTTACAGGTTCGGACTTCGAGATAGTTAACAGCATAGTGTGAAAACTCTCTCTAATCCTTACCAAGACCGTTCCTAATCAAAAACCCACAGAGGGCTTTTTAAGATCGAACCGTAGCACATCAACGATTAGGTGAGTCGCTGGAGATCACTCCACGACTGTAGACCGTTAGAAACCGCCGTGACCACTAAGCGTAATCCATAAAGAATTACCGAAGTGACCTGCTTTCAGGGCTGCTTGATGTTGACCCTGGCAGGAATTTCCATTCAATCATTGAGAATTACATTTTTAAATTCCCTCATAAATGTTCTGGCAGATTGCTAAGATCTGCGTAGGACTCTTAAGTTTACAACTGGTGTCCTTAATGTTGAACACCCAGTGTAGAAATAATTCGTGTCCCTATGAGATCTTATTATGCATCTCGTGGCTCTAGACTCAATTGTGCGTTTTGATTTGGTGATCGGAGGCTGTAGAGGACTGCCACCTTTTCAATATCATCTAACTCGGAGTGAGAGAGATGATAGAAATGTATTGATCTCCGTGACAAGTGAAACAAGAGCCCTTTGAGGGACCTTGAGTGGCTAGGGAGGGTTGTGCAGCGTATCACTGGGTCCATGATACTTTGTCTTCAATGCCAGCAATCAACTAAGTGATTCTGACAGCATATGTATTGACCCGGTTTCTGCCTAAGTGTAAGGAGGGCTTCTTTCTTTTCACCCTTTACCTTTACATTTCTTTTTCATTCTTCAACCCCTTCAGTGCTTACCGAGACTTCCTTACTAGTACCTTGTTGGGTTTGTTCCAGTACTAGTTCCATCTCAGTCGGCACTCTTCCCTTATTCACTTTTCTCCTTTTTTTAATCATACCTAAGGACTTCTACACTAACTAGCGCGGGTTGCTATCTGAAGTAATAGCAAGCCATTTAGACATGTTTTAACCATCCATTTTAACTTCTGCTCGAGCTTCATTTAAAGACCCGTGCCATTATTGAATGACATTTCTAAGTCCGTAAATGTTATCGATAAACAGAAGACATGCCTAGGTGAAACTATTTTTGGTATTTTCTATTTTTCAATTTTTATGGTTTTTCTGGTTTTACATTTCTCTATTTACAATTTGCAGGTTTTCTATATATCTATTTACAAAATGGTATAAGATATGAACAAGTATATATATACAAGGATACGAACCAGAAACCATTACTCCTCAGCATCCTGAATCTTCTCCGCATTCATCACTTGACTTGCTGAAGAGCAATGTGAGCACTTTTAATCAGGGATTGATTCTGGCTTTTCACTCTCCCCTAATTAGTGCTCTCCCCCAATCTGACAACCTTTCTGATGAACACCCATAATAGGAGGAAGACTTTGGATGAACGCCCATAATATGAAGAAGTCTTTTGGTAACCAAATGCATGCCGTCTTTAGTCTTCTAACACATAGCGGAGAATGTAGAATAGACTGTAGACTCGACCTTCTTCAAGATTGCCCAATATGGAGGAACAGAATACCAATCATCTTCATCTCACCAAATGTCTTCCAGTAACCTTACATACAACCCATCAGCCCGCAGTATACACATGAGATGATAACACACAACAGAGAATGAAGAATAGACTGACGACTCGACCTTCTTCAGTCTTTAGTATAACACCAAAGTAACAAGTTGAACCACTGATCATCTATAGTATGTATCCATCCTTGGATATTAAGCCCTAATCACATGAACCTGTTGTGCGTCCTTGATGTACACATTCTCTCTCCCCTGATGGTTACGATTAATCAGCCCATGATGTAACAGTGAAACGTTAATACCAAGGTAACAAGTTGAACCACTGATCATCTCTGCGGTTATCAACACCGGAATAAATGATTAAGCCCGATCACGTGAACCTGTTGTGCGTCCTTGGTGTACACATTTCTCTCCCCCATGATGGTTACGATTAATCGGAATCATCATCATGATGTGTACATGCAGCGTAATGAAGTGTACATGAAGCATTGACTAGAAACCCTTTGATGCTAATTGTACCAGCCCGTGAGACGATGTCGATTAGCATTCCATGACCATGTTCTTCAACACCTTGATAGACGGAGGAAGATGTAGTGTTGGAGAACCATGGTTTGCACGACTCCTGAATTGACGTATTCAGGAGTCGTATGACCATTTCTCAATCATCAATCAACATGTAGAATATTCACCCTTCCCCCCCCCCTCTCAAAAATTGCATATGCCTGCCAACTGCAATTTTTGATTATTGAATGAGTGAATATGAATACCATCATTGGTGAGTAGCTCCACTTGACGGTTCTTGAAGACTGACATATTGTTTATTCACCCTTTCCCCCCCTCAAAAATTGCATATGCCTGTCAACTGCAATTTTTGGTTGAATATGTGAATAAAAGTATACTCCAATATGCGCCGATCCACTTGAAGATTGAATAAGCACGGAAAGAGCATGAATCTTGTTGATGAGAATGGCCATAAATAAGAAGATTCCTCTTCTTTTGAAGATAAAGTGCACTCAAGCGTACACTTTTCTTTTCTTTGAAGAACGAGGCCTGAACTGATTTGAACAGACATCATAATGATGAAGAGCGAGGCCTGCACTGAAGTGTACAGACGTCATAATGATGAAGAGCGAGGCCTGCACTGAAGTGTATAGACGTCATTATGTTGAAGAGCGAGGCCTGCACTGACTTATACAGACGTCATATGATGAAGAACGAGGCCTGCTGATGTGCGTGTATGTTGTGCTCTAATTTATACCCACGGTATGTCGTTGTGGTTTTTAGCAGTATTCAAGTTTTAAATTTATATTTAGCCGACTTATTAATAACACACATTTTAACGAGCAGTGTACCCGGTCAGTATGAATATAATGGTAAGTAGAGTGTCGATCACTAAGAGTGGAACGTATTATCTAGTTATCCTAATCAGTATTTTAATATCTTAAGTTAGCTATACAACCTAATCTAACGCAAGGGGGTTTCAGCCTGAGAGACTGGCACGGTTTGATTATGATTAAATATAAACTAAACTAATAAGCACGAATCAGCGATTAGCACACACGTACACAGATAAATACTTGAGACAATAAGAAGACCTGTCCTGATAGTTAAGTAGCTTGTCACTTGTTTTATTGCTAGTTTTATATGAAGTGTATAGTTCGATGCAACGCACCGAGATTAATCCTTTCTCGTTGGCTCTAATCTTATCGGCGAGTAAACCCTTAATGATTACTTATGACTATCCTACTTATCTTTTCTTCCTACTTTTCTATAGACGATAGAATGCATAGGCGATATAATAAATAGGCGAGGAAGGGGCATGGCGACCCAAGCAATGCTCAGCTAGACACAGAGGTTATCAATGCACTAATAAAAGTCACCAAAGACATCAACATATAAACTTTAATTAATGGGAAAGCAATTTTAAGGGGAGTTGAAGTGCATGATTAAATCAATGACACAAGCCCATCAATCCTGACCAATTAAAGTGTACTAATACAATAAAACAAAACTACTTAATGAATTGAATACATGCAGGACCTTCTTACAGCTCTTGTATCTTCGTTCAAGGTGTGTCTTGTGCTGCTACTTCGTCTGAATTCGGCTTAGGGTTTCTGTCTTCTCGTTTAGCTAAATTGTCGAACTCCGAATTTCGTCTGACTTTGGGGTATTTATAGTTTCTGTCTGAGGGCTAGATGCGGCGCATTGACTTAACTTCGCGTGGGGTCCAAGATTAATATATTCAGGAATATTCGTACACCGCCAGAAGATGCGGCGTAACTCCATTCTTAGATGCGGCGCATGTCCTTGCTGTCTTGGATCGTAGCTTGTGAAATCTTGATAGTGATGCGCCGTATATAATAAGTAAGATGCGGCGTATCTGGAGCAGAATGATCTTGATCTTGTACATTTCAGTAGACTCTTAACTTCTTGCTTGTTTTGCTCCATAATTAGTCCAAAATCGCCAAGTTTCACATAATACTTGTTTTTACCTGAGAATTACAAAAGTAAACATTAACGTATCAATTCTCACAGATAATATAATAAAACAAGTCAAATAAATAGGATAAATGATGGTAATAAAATGTACTTATTTGAGTTCATCAAATGTCCCCCCACTTGAACTTTACTTGTCCCCAAGTAAACCTTAGAATTAATCTTATGAAAATGTATCCTAAAAGATATTAGGATTTATTTTTATATTTAAGCATGTATTCATTTTGTCATAATCACACAACCAAACACTTAACGAATTAGAAGTAAAATAAAATATATTGATAAAAGCAAATCTAATCGTTTAACTGTCCAGTCGTGACGAATATTCTATCATAAGCTTGGAAAGTATACGCATCTCCTCCACTAAAGCCAAGGAATAAAAAGTCTAAAGCGGTAAAAAGGGTTTGTTGGTTAAGGGTTAATCATTCTCCTTAATCTCTATCGATCTCAAATTCCAGAAAAGGCGACAAAATCACAAATACATGATCGAATCCATGAACACGATACTTGCAATTGCTCAAATTCTTAACTCGAATAGGCTAAAGATAGGACCAAGTAATCTTCACCAATAATATTATATCAAAAAGGGCGACAAAATCATAAATACATAGCCGAATCCACGACTACGATACTTAAGATTGCTCAAATCCCTAATCTCAATAAATCAAAGGTTTGGATAAAGAATAATATAGGGTATGGATAATATTTGGGATACAAATTGGTGTAAAATGAAAAATAAACAAAACAGATAAATTAAAATCCTAAGTGTGGTAAATCGCTATCCCAACCATCCCATGAATAAGACTCATATCATAGAATAACTCACGCTTTAACACTTGAAACACACGCTTTAGGTAGACACGAATTATACTCAACAAGATCTTAATCAAAGAATAACCTTAGTTGGCGTTCTCATAACGTTCAACTCCCATTCAATCCATAGATATAATATACAACAACTAGTGGTGATATCGACCACTTAATACAAAACTTTACATAAGTTGGTTAAAACAAACATCAAACTTTTCTTTCTTTTTCTTTTCTATTTTTTCGATTTTTTTTTTATTTTTATTTTTTTTATTATTATTTTTTTTTAACTTGAAACATAAACATAGATGTGTAAAATTTCACCACATCACTATAACGATAACTCTGGATAATTTTTCCATACTTTTCATGACTTCAGAAATAACGGTAATAGTGAAAGTAGTAAACACACGAAAAATAAACTTAAAGATATACAATATTTACTTTCACTCCAATTGCATTGTGCAATTTCCTGACTCAACCAAAGATAATGAATTACGCACGCGAACACAGGTAATGTAAGGAAACACACTTTGCCTAAAGCAATTAACCAACCACGGATTTTAATCTACAGGGTAGGCTAAGGTGTAAGGGTGTAACGAAACATTATAACAAAGGTGTAAGAAACGAAATGAATGGCTCTGAGTGTTTTTCTAGGGGTATCTTACTCTAAAAGTGAGAGTAACAAAAGGTTTATACGGGGGTTAACTAACCAGTGTAGTTAGTTAATTTCACATAACATATAAAGGCTATTTGGGTGTAATCCTAGAAATTTACCAATTTAGACAAGTCATTCCAATTATAAAAATAATACTTATTATGGTGGTCTCGAATAGTATACAAGCCAAGTTCTAAAGTTTACAAGTCACCGGCACACTCATAGATTTGTGAATTTTGAAAAGTTCACAATTTTTTTTTAAAAATAACGTCATGTGTGCAGCTATGTAATTTAGACTTTAAACAAAAACATGCTAAAAATTTTAAATTTTGATATATTAAGCGCATTTTAAGCATATTTTGAAAAAGTTAAGGACAAGTAAGTGTTCTAATTCTCCAATCCCCCCACTTAAGTTAAACAACGTCCTCGTTGTTTGTATAAAAGATTAAAAACTGGAAAATAAAAGAATTAGAACAGAAAAACTCCCCTGAGATTTGCTCGGTATGATCCTCCATTATTTGTGTAAGAGCAAAAATCAACTTCCTTGTGGATGAGAATGTTTAAGCTTCATAATTGATGTATCCACAGGAAATGCAGGAATCTATAATACCATCAAGACTTTAACACACCTAAGTTAAGAAGGTTCAAACTTGCATAATACATTAGTAGTTAGTAAAAATAAAACTTAAAAATTAAACTGAAAATCATCAGGTTAGTCGATACGCCGTATCTTATGGAAAAAGATACGCCGTATCGAGCCTGGAATAAATACGAAATGAAATAAAGGATGCGTCGCTGATGAAGCGAAAAGTGTACCGCTTTTAAGGGGTCATTTAAGCCCGAAATCGTATTTATTTGATCAAATATCGCCCTAAATCGTTCCTTTTGTCATTTTAGGTACTTTTGAGGAGAAATCTGGAAAAGGAGGCATTTTGGACGCTTTTGGAGCATTAAAGTGAAGAATACGACAAAGTCTCAAAATCGGCTGAAATTTACCTTTGACGGCGTCAGAATCATCTCTTGACGGCGTCATGCCTTGGCAAGAAAAGTGGGATGTGAAATTTACTCATGACGGGCCAGTGAGTTAGCATGTGAATTCTGACGGCGTCACGCTTTAACTAAATCAAGGGCGTCACGGCTTAATTCATAAGGGGACGGCGTCACGTTCAAGAGGTGAGGGCGTCAAGCCTTGATAGGCCAGAACGGATTTTGGAGAATTAAAGAGGGACGGCGTCAAGATGGTCATCCGAGAACCCTAAAAGCGGCGAGGTGACGGCGTCACAATCCATAAGTTGACGCCGTCAGATGCAAAAGTCTATATATAGTTTTCTAATTTTTTGTCATTAAGAGAGAGCTTAGTGTGTGGAATTTTGGGATAAAACCCTAAGACGATTTTAGCTACTTTTTCAGGGCTTTTAGCCTTGAGATCTTCCATGTTTCATTGAAAGATAAGTTATCAATTAATCATTCAATATGTCTATGTGTTGTTTGATTCTATCTTATGCTTGTCTTTTGTTTAACATGTTAGGCTAATTTTATCTTGTGTTTGCTTAGATCTAATGAAACCTAGCTATTGATTATTGGTTGTTAGTGTGTTGTTAGTTGTATTGGATGATTGTTTATCTATGTTAGGCTTAAGAAAACTGGCTAACTTCCTATTCGGTAACTTGCTTGAACGTCTTAAGAAACATGAACCAAACGCGTACTAAAGGTTTTTATGGTTGTATTTAATGCACAAGCGAATTCTAGTGATCCCATGTTAGGAGCTTCCTAGCCGGCTCGACATAGGAGTGAAGTAGGAGCTTGTAGAGTTTGGGGAAGTAAGTACGCCACCCCACGAATGGTATTAAGGAATACACCCGTCATCCACGCGACTAATACACACTAATTAACCGGTAAAAGATAGTTAGGGAGTAAGGAAATCTAAGTAAACACATTTCTCTACACATAAGTTTCTCACCACATTTCATTTTTGTTATTTTATTTTATTTGCATTTGTAGTAATTTGGGTTAGTTGACTAGCAACTAATTCCGCCCACTCCTTCAAAACCGAGATTTTACTTGCTTTCATAAAAATTATAAAAACATAAAAAGAATCTTCCTCAATCCTTAGACCTAATTAGAGTAGCCTTTCATACCTAACGAACACTATTCCCTGTGGAGAACGATCAATCCCCCGTACTTACCACTACACTATACTACATCGGTCAGGTACACTGCCTGGTGGGGTTGTAAGCCTCTTGAGATCCCTCGAGAGGTAAAACCTGTTGTAAGGTTACAAAACCACGCATCAAGTTTTTGGCGCCGTTGCCGGGGAATAGTTATTGTTTAGGTTGAATTTTTATTTCTATTAGGTCTACTCACTAGATTCCTTTCTAGTGAGATTTTTATTTTATTTTTCTAGGTTTTCTTTAGTCTATCTATTTTCTTCGTGTCTTTGTTCGTAACCATACCATCCGACATCATGGAAGATGGTAATATCCTTAACCCCCACAACCCACCACCACAACAACCACCACCACCTCCTAGAGCCCGTACTTTAGGAGAGTATTCCCGTCCTAGCCACCATGGCTATCGAAACACCATTGAGCTCACTCAAGGAGCCAATATCACACCCTTGCGATCCGACACCATCCGGTTGGTGCAAAGCGGATGCGCATTCCATGGACTTCGTTCTGAAGATCCTAATCAACATCTCAAGGACTTTCTTAAAATCGTTGATTCTATAGACCTTGATGTTGCCACTCGAGAGATGACCCGATTGCGTCTCTTCCAATTCTCTCTGCGGGACCAAGCTAGTCAGTGGCTAGAACGTCAACCCGCAGGATCCATCACCTCTTGGGATGATCTCACCACTCGTTTCCTTGCTCAGTTTTTCCCACCGGGAAGAACTACCAAGCTAAGGAATGATATCTTGATGTTCCAACAACGTCAAGGCGAAACTCTCTACGAGGCATGGACTCGATTCAAGGACTTACTCCAAAAAGTCCCTCACCATGGCATAGAACTTTGGCTCCAAGTCCAAATCTTCTATGACCATATCAATCTCTCCACGAGGCAAACCATTGACCAATCGGCCGGTGGCAAGCTACGTGATCTAAGTGCGGAACAATCATGGGCTCTCCTAGAGGATCTTGCTCTTTATGACAACGAAAGTTGGAGTGATCCCCGTGATTTGAATAAAACGGTCAAGGCAATATCTTTGCCTTCGAACAATTCAAGCACTTCTGACCGTAGGATCATAGAACTTGAAGACCAAGTCAAGTTTCTAATGAAATCCTACGAGGCTCCTAAACCTTCAAGCCAAGTGAACAAAATCACTTCTTCATGTGAATTATGTAGTGGTCCCCACGACACTCGTGATTGCATGGAACTCCCCGAACAAGCTTTTGTGGACTACGCATCCTCGCGTACCGACGGAGCGGGAGACAAGTGGTACACTTTCAAACCCGAGCCAAACCATTACGGTGATTCATACAACCCCTCATGGAAAAATCACCCGAACCTTAGGTGGAAACAAAACCAAAACTCACAACAAACCAATTCTTCCAACCCACCTAATCGTTTCCAATCAAGCGGTTCCAACTCGAACCGTACTTTCAACAACAATCCTTCCGGCAATGGTAGTACCAATAACTTTGAAGGATTGATGTCTCAATTTATGGCATCTCAAGAAGCTCGGATAGCTAGATTCGAATCCGAATTCAATCAACAACAAACAGAGATGACCAACAAAATCGACAATTTGTTGAAAGCCCTCAATAACCACGTGCTATCACCTCCACATAAGGACGCTAGGAACACAAATAGCGGACCCCAAGTAAAAGACCCCTCTTCATCCAAACACGTCCACTTTGTCAACATTGTCACTATTAAACCAATTGATAGGAATGAGGATAATAGTGAACCTAAGGATGAGGATAAGAAAGTCGAGGTTGATAAGGAAGTTAGGACAAGTGAGATTGAAGAAGTAGATGATGATGAGGACTACTTCAATAGGCTACCCACTAAGGAAGAGCGCGCATATCATACAAACTTATTCGATGACCTCGAGACACCATACTTCCTAGGTAGACCAATCATTGAAATAGGCGACCCTTCTAATCTCAACATACCATGCAACATCGGACATCTACATGTGTGGAAAGCTTACATCGACCTTAAATCACCCATAAACATCATGACTAGAGCCCACTACAACTTGATAATGAAGAATCAACTTGGGTATAGGATGTTCCCTGACAAGGGTTGGATGAGTAACTTCACGGGAAGAGTTAAGGGATTACCGGTTTATGTAGGAAACTTCACCTATGTCACCGACTTTGTAATTGTTGAAGATATCCGCCCAATAGTCGATGCATCCTTAACTCAAGTGGTTTTTGGAAAACCATTTGTTGAGGTCTCTGGAATGACTTATGAACCTTCCTTAGGGATAGTTAGATTTAAGGATGAGACCGATGAAGTAAGCTACCAAATGCCATATAAGATAGAACAATTCCAACACTTGTCAAATGTTGAGAAGGAGCTCAAGCAAGCGGTCTACTATAGGAATGATGAGGATAGAAGTAAAGGAGTAGACTATGTTATGAAAAGGATATTCGGTTTCTACAAGGATTGTTTGAAATTAGGACCGGAATATAAAACCGGGAAGGAGAATGGCCTAGGAACCGTGACCGATGATGGAATCACGTAATGTACGTGACTTTGAGTCTAGCTACAAGACTCGTTAATAAAGAAAAGCGCTTCTTGGGAGGCAACCCAAGCTTTATTTGTTTTATTTGCTTTGTGTGTTTATTTAATTGTTTGTTTGATTTTATTTTCCGTATGTGTGTTTAATTTTTATTAGTATTGATTCATGTTCAAAAGTAAATTGTGAAAATGCTTTATTTTGTTTTTAACTTCGTCTTAACTACATATAAAGGTATTTTGCAAAAGATAAGTGTAAGGGAAATCTAAATCGGTTTAGTAGAACACAAATTAACATGAATCATAATAATAATAAATTAACATACATATTTGTGTTTGTTTGAGTCAAATGCTTGTATCGAGTCATAGTGATGTTTTGCAGGATTTCCAGGAAGTAAGGTAAAGGTTTTTCCAGAAATTTTCCGGAAACTTAAAATGAAAATTTTTGTCAGGTCATTTCTGACGGCGTCAGGGGTTATAACCTGACGGCGTCAGATTTAATTTCCAGAAATTTTTGAAGGTTTTGTTTTCATAAAAAGTTTTTATTAAAATCTCCAACTTATAATCTCCAGGAATCTGCAAAATTATCATTCCACAAGCATTATATCCTTATATATAGATTTTATCCCGCCGATGTTATGCAGGTTTTCGTGTTTGTTTTCTCAGGTTTAACAGGTTATTTTGGACAAGGAGATGTTTCAAGCTTATGGCGATGCATTAATCATGGAGCTTCAACATTCTCTTTGGAGGAAGATTTAACCGTGTAATTTCATTATCCAACGAGCGAATCAGGGGAGTATTTGATTTCATTCTTTTACTTTATGCTTTTACATCTTGTTATTTGAACATTGGGGACAATGTTCATCTTAAGTGTAAGGGGAGGGTAAAAGTACGATTTTAGAGAATACAATTACGCTTGATTTTTGTTTGTTTGATGGTAGATGTGTAATAAAACTGAGATAAATACTTGTTAGGGCAATTTTAGTGCCAAATTTAAAATTTTTTACAACATATAGGAGTGAAACTTTGATCTTAATGAGCGTCTCACGGATAGGAGTTATATGACTAGCACAAAAACCGTACCACTAAAAAAATTTTCCACCCCCAAATATGTGAGGTTCGCCCCTAGAATTGGTAGGAAAAGCATTTATGCTATGATGTGTGTACCGGTAGCACTTAGATTCTAAAACTTGCGTTAGGACCATTCCAAGGCCACAAGTGAGACTACATTCGTGTAGTTAGATTTACTACATGATAAGAGGCATTAGGATTAACCCATTGTTTTACACCTGTGTTTTTGTTATAATTACTTTGGCTACATTGGTCAAGTAATTCTCCCACACCCTTTGCGTTGTACTCATTTTTAGTACACGATACCCCTAGTACACCCCTCAGAGCCTATCTTTTCGTTTCGACCTTTAAGCATTTTACTTAAAGGAAGAATTTGTTACACCCCACTTAAATGTACACCCAAATCGCCTTAGCCTACCTTGTATGCACTCATCTTTAGTGCATTATTGTTACAACATTTGTTTAAACCCAAGTTAATTATCTAGTTGATTACATGGTTGCTAAGTCGAGTCATATCCTTGTACATATTGTTTTGGGACGATTGGGACTCATGGGTAAAGTACTAGTGTAATGGAGTAATGGGGAAGAACATCATTTATTACCCCCATATGTGCTAAATATTTTAAAAGTACTCCAAGTTTTTCAATTATCTTAATCCGAGTCATTAGATTAGTTATTTGTAAAGTTATGTAAAAGTTCAAGTGTAAGGGGAATGCAACGCCCCTATGATGTATTATTTTGGATGGTAGGGCAAAAGTGTATGCAAAAAAAAAAAAAAAAAAAAAAAAAAAAAAAAAAAAAAAAAAAAAATCAAGAAAAATACAAAAAAATGAGAAAAAGAAAAGTAGAAAAAACATACGGACTACCATCCCGTTTTATTTTATGTTTATTTTATATTTTTGTTATTTTGTTTTTAGCTTAAGATTGAGTCGAGTCTTGGCTTAGCAACATTGTATAGTACATGTAATTGATCAAGATCTTTAACTCGCCACCAGTAAAATATTCCTTATCCAACAAAACCGTGTTTATCATATCCCTACACCTAACGTTATAACCCATTTAAAAGCCCTCTTTGATAGTTTATCTTAGGTGCTTACGCCTAGTGGAGGAGGTTTTCGATCCTTTCCCAAGCCTATGGTAATCTATTTGCTATGACAGGTAGTGAGAGATATTATCCGTTTTCATTTATGAGATTTATTTTGATGACACTTGAGAGATGTGAGTATCTAAACACTACTTGTGAGGTGCTAGTTTGTAATCTCCGTGCTTATTTTGATTAAAGTGGAACGAATATTTGTTGTAATTACTTTTATGTTAGCATTAAATGACCCCTAACTTGTATTTTGATTAGAATAAAAGCGCATTTGCTTGAGGACAAGCAAATCTCAAGTGTAAGGGTATTTGATGAAGCGAAAAGTGTACCGCTTTTGAGGGGTCATTTAAGCCCGAAATCGTATTTATTTGATCAAATATCGCCCTAAATCGTTCCTTTTGTCATTTTAGGTACTTTTGAGGAGAAATCTGGAAAAGGAGGCATTTTGGACGTTTTTGGAGCATTAAAGTGAAGAATACGACAAAGTCTCAAAATCGGCTGAAATTTACCTTTGACGGCGTCAGAATCATCTCTTGACGGCGTCATGCCTTGGCAAGAAAAGTGGGATGTGAAATTTACTCATGACGGGCCAGTGAGTTAGCATGTGAATTCTGACGGCGTCACGCTTTAACTAAATCAAGGGCGTCACGGCTTAATTCATAAGGGGACGGCGTCACGTTCAAGAGGTGAGGGCGTCAAGCCTTGATAGGCCAGAACGGATTTTGGAGAATTAAAGAGGGACGGCGTCAAGATGGTCATCCGAGAACCCTAAAAGCGGCGAGGTGACGGCGTCACAATCCATAAGTTGACGCCGTCAGATGCAAAAGTCTATATATAGTTTTCTAATTTTTTGTCATTAAGAGAGAGCTTAGTGTGTGGAATTTTGGGATAAAACCCTAAGACGATTTTAGCTACTTTTTCAGGGCTTTTAGCCTTGAGATCTTCCATGTTTCATTGAAAGATAAGTTATCAATTAATCATTCAATATGTCTATGTGTTGTTTGATTCTATCTTATGCTTGTCTTTTGTTTAACATGTTAGGCTAATTTTATCTTGTGTTTGCTTAGATCTAATGAAACCTAGCTATTGATTATTGGTTGTTAGTGTGTTGTTAGTTGTATTGGATGATTGTTTATCTATGTTAGGCTTAAGAAAACTGGCTAACTTCCTATTCGGTAACTTGCTTGAACGTCTTAAGAAACATGAACCAAACGCGTACTAAAGGTTTTTATGGTTGTATTTAATGCACAAGCGAATTCTAGTGATCCCATGTTAGGAGCTTCCTAGCCGGCTCGACATAGGAGTGAAGTAGGAGCTTGTAGAGTTTGGGGAAGTAAGTACGCCACCCCACGAATGGTATTAAGGAATACACCCGTCATCCACGCAACTAATACACACTAATTAACCGGTAAAAGATAGTTAGGGAGTAAGGAAATCTAAGTAAACACATTTCTCTACACATAAGTTTCTCACCACTTTTCATTTTTGTTATTTTATTTTATTTGCATTTGTAGTAATTTGGGTTAGTTGACTAGCAACTAATTCCGCCCACTCCTTCAAAACCGAGATTTTACTTGCTTTCATAAAAATTATAAAAACATAAAAAGAATCTTCCTCAATCCTTAGACCTAATTAGAGTAGCCTTTCATACCTAACGAACACTATTCCCTGTGGAGAACGATCAATCCCCCGTACTTACCACTACACTATACTACATCGGTCAGGTACACTGCCTGGTGGGGTTGTAAGCCTCTTGAGATCCCTCGAGAGGTAAAACCTGTTGTAAGGTTACAAAACCACGCATCAAGTTTTTGGCGCCGTTGCCGGGGAATAGTTATTGTTTAGGTTGAATTTTTATTTCTATTAGGTCTACTCACTAGATTCCTTTCTAGTGAGATTTTTATTTTATTTTTCTAGGTTTTCTTTAGTCTATCTATTTTCTTCGTGTCTTTGTTCGTAACCATACCATCCGACATCATGGAAGATGGTAATATCCTTAACCCCCACAACCCACCACCACAACAACCACCACCACCTCCTAGAGCCCGTACTTTAGGAGAGTATTCCCGTCCTAGCCACCATGGCTATCGAAACACCATTGAGCTCACTCAAGGAGCCAATATCACACCCTTGCGATCCGACACCATCCGGTTGGTGCAAAGCGGATGCGCATTCCATGGACTTCGTTCTGAAGATCCTAATCAACATCTCAAGGACTTTCTTAAAATCGTTGATTCTATAGACCTTGATGTTGCCACTCGAGAGATGACCCGATTGCGTCTCTTCCAATTCTCTCTGCGGGACCAAGCTAGTCAGTGGCTAGAACGTCAACCCGCAGGATCCATCACCTCTTGGGATGATCTCACCACTCGTTTCCTTGCTCAGTTTTTCCCACCGGGAAGAACTACCAAGCTAAGGAATGATATCTTGATGTTCCAACAACGTCAAGGCGAAACTCTCTACGAGGCATGGACTCGATTCAAGGACTTACTCCAAAAAGTCCCTCACCATGGCATAGAACTTTGGCTCCAAGTCCAAATCTTCTATGACCATATCAATCTCTCCACGAGGCAAACCATTGACCAATCGGCCGGTGGCAAGCTACGTGATCTAAGTGCGGAACAATCATGGGCTCTCCTAGAGGATCTTGCTCTTTATGACAACGAAAGTTGGAGTGATCCCCGTGATTTGAATAAAACGGTCAAGGCAATATCTTTGCCTTCGAACAATTCAAGCACTTCTGACCGTAGGATCATAGAACTTGAAGACCAAGTCAAGTTTCTAATGAAATCCTACGAGGCTCCTAAACCTTCAAGCCAAGTGAACAAAATCACTTCTTCATGTGAATTATGTAGTGGTCCCCACGACACTCGTGATTGCATGGAACTCCCCGAACAAGCTTTTGTGGACTACGCATCCTCGCGTACCGACGGAGCGGGAGACAAGTGGTACACTTTCAAACCCGAGCCAAACCCTTATGGTGATTCATACAACCCCTCATGGAAAAATCACCCGAACCTTAGGTGGAAACAAAACCAAAACTCACAACAAACCAATTCTTCCAACCCACCTAATCGTTTCCAATCAAGCGGTTCCAACTCGAACCGTACTTTCAACAACAATCCTTCCGGCAATGGTAGTACCAATAACTTTGAAGGATTGATGTCTCAATTTATGGCATCTCAAGAAGCTCGGATAGCTACTGATATCTGAAGACGATGCGCCGTATCCAAAAAGTTGGATACGCCGTATCTTATAATCGTTAAAATTAATCAGACTTTTATTCAGAAAGCAGATACGCTGCTTAGAATTAGAATGCGCCATATCAGTTTCAATTATCAAAAATCGATATTTATTTAAAATTAAATGCGTCGTATTAACAAAAGTTAATGCGCCGTATTTTCGTTACGTTTCAAAATACAAGATTTTTGATTCAAAAGATGCGCCGTATCGATAAAAATCGATGCATCGTATCTGTTTAATAATTCAAAAACTATTTTTAATTAAAATAATAGATACGCCGTATCTGCTAAAGCAGATGCGTCGTATGGCGTTATCGTTTAGAAAAATTTCTTATTAAAAACAGATACGCCGTATATTGGGGAAAGATGCGTCGTATCGAATTTATTAAACGCGTTGTATTTTATAAAAATTAAACGCAATACGCCGTATCTATGAAAATAGATGCGCCGTATCGTTTGAATTAGCTCAGTACAACGATAGCAGAATACAAGAAAATAGAAAAAGAAAAACAAAAATAAAAACAAACAAAAAGAAACACAAATTAAAGAAAATAAAAACACACAAAAACAGAAAATATGCAAAATAATACAATGAATGCAATTTAACTAATATACAACAGAGTTAGCGGTTAGAATAAAAATTAAAAAGAAAAACCTAATTAAAATACTAATCAAATTAACAGATAATAACAATTCACTCCCCGGCAGCGGCGCCAAAAACTTGATGCGTGCGTGTCGTGTTGTGCTCTAATTTATACCCACGGTATGTCGTTGTGGTTTTAGCAGTATTCAAGTTTTAAATTTATATTTAGCCGACTTATCAATAACACACACTTTAACGAGCAGTGTACCCGGTCAGTATGAATATAATGGTAAGTATAGTGTCGATCACTAAGAGTGGAACGTATTATCTAGTTATCCTAATCAGTATTTTAATATCTTAAGTTAGCTATACAACCTAATCTAACGCAAGGGGGTTTCAGCCTGAGAGACTGGCACGGTTTGATTATGATTAAATATAAACTAAACTAATAAGCACGAATCAGCGATTAGCACACACGTACACAGATAAATACTTGAGACAATAAGAAGACCTGTCCTGATAGTTAAGTAGCTTGTCACTTGTTTTATTGCTAGTTTTATATGAAGTGTATAATTCGATGCAACGCACCGAGATTAATCCTTTCTCGTTGGCTCTAATCTTATCGGCGAGTAAACCCTTAATGATTACTTATGACTATCCTACTTATCTTTTCTTCCTACTTTTCTATAGACGATAGAATGCATAGGCGATATAATAAATAGGCGAGGAAGGGGCATGGCGACCCAAGCAATGCTCAGCTAGACACAGAGGTTATCAATGCACTAATAAAAGTCACCAAAGACATCAACATATAAACTTTAATTAATGGGAAAGCAATTTTAAGGGGAGTTGAAGTGCATGATTAAATCAATGACACAAGCCCATCAATCCTGACCAATTAAAGTGTACTAATACAATAAAACAAAACTACTTAATGAATTGAATAAATGCAGGACCTTCTTACAGCTCTTGTATCTTCGTTCAAGGTTTGTCTTGTGCTGCTACTTCGTCTGAATTCGGCTTAGGGTTTCTGTCTTCTCGTTTAGCTAAATTGTCGAACTCCGAATTTCGTCTGACTTTGGGGTATTTATAGTTTCTGTCTGAGGGCTAGATGCGGCGCATAGGATAAGTAGATGCGGCGCATTGACTTAACTTCGCGTGGGGTCCAAGATTAATATATTCAGGAATATTCGTACACCGCCAGAAGATGCGGCGTAACTCCATTCTTAGATGCGGCGCATGTCCTTGCTGTCTTGGATCGTAGCTTGTGAAATCTTGATAGTGATGCGCCGTATATAATAAGTAAGATGCGGCGTATCTGGAGCAGAATGATCTTGATCTTGTACATTTCAGTAGACTCTTAACTTCTTGCTTATTTTGCTCCATAATTAGTCCAAAATCGCCAAGTTTCACATAATACTTGTTTTTACCTGAGAATTACAAAAGTAAACATTAACGTATCAATTCTCACAGATAATATAATAAAACAAGTCAAATAAATAGGATAAATGATGGTAATAAAATGTACTTATTTGAGTTCATCACCTGCACTGACGTGTACAAACGTCATTATCTCTCTCTTTACTACTTCTCTCATCTAACTCGTTACCAACCCCATTATCATTTTGTCGGCTTGATGTCGTGACCACTGATGGAGAAAAGCCCAATATGATGAACTTGAGACTGAAGTAACATAACCCGAACTTGTGACTTATACTTGTACTAATGCGTGACAAAGAGCGGTGTAGAGACTTCGTGCAACATTGAATCCCTAAGTACTTTATACTCTTCCACCAACCACCCATCAAGTATGAGATGTACATCACCTCTTGGATATCCACAACTTTGTGTGACACTGAGCACTACAACATGACTCCTTAAAGTGATAGTTATTTTTTAATAGAGAGAAAGAAAAAAATAACTAGATATCCAAGTCCTCGTCATTGTAAAAGTTGAAAACTCGAACAAGGATCTCGAAGAATCTTCATCCAACCTCCCCGATATCTTCAGACACTAAGTACACGCACCCATGAAATTTCACTTCAGCCTCAAATAAATAATAATGAATTAACGCCGTAGTCACATCTGGTTGATTAAATACCCCGATCTAGCCTTTTATGATGTCTTAACAGAAATTTGATAATGGTTTTACCCCGATCACGGTCAAGAGCGCATAACCCATCATCACGGGATTTACAAATCTATGATTTAAACCGAGAAATAAGTTCTTTCGCGGGATTTTACAAAACCAAGAAGAAACCGTGAGACAGTAACAGATTGAATGTGGCATGACTGATTTGATTTTGGTGAACATCAGTTTGGGTTAAGAATATCTTGTGAGAATTACAGATCACATCACAACTTTTAAAACCTTTGTCCAACTAACCAACCTTGTACACAGATTAGTGACCACTTGATGAAGGAAACCCGATATACCAATACTGAAAACTGAAGTAGAAGTCCCCAAATTTGTTACTTAAGCTTGCACTAATGTTGGAAGAACGGTGTAGAGAATAATGCTCCAAGCAAATCTCTAAGTGCTCAATACCCAACCAAAGTATGAGACATTAACACCTCTTGCGATTATCGACAACGTCATTGACGTGTGACACTGAGTACTCCAATAACTCTTAAGTGATAGTTACCCCGACTGCTGGTAACTAGATAACCCAAGTCTTCAACTTAAATTTTAAGCACGAGCAAGTTATCATTGAAGGTCATGCATCCAACCAACCCCGACTTCAAGATAAAATAAGTAGACGCCTTCGTGAAATTCAGCTTCAATTTCAAATGAGGAATACCAAATGAACTTCGTGATCATCTTGTGCTGTTGACTAGCCAAAAGGAGAAGAAACATGCGCTAATTCTCAGCAGTGCTCATGACTCATAGTCAGTCCTTTCAAGCATAGCTGTCTGACCCAGCTACTTGGATGTTATCAGGTGCAGTGCATGGAATAGTTGTCGTACTGTGTACAGGATTTTACAGTTCTTGAGATTTATCCGAGAAATAAATTCAAGAACAAACTGCACAACAGTAAGTATCAAACTGCTGAAATCTTAGTCAATTTGCTAAGACCCAAACCACTGAAAGCTAAACCACTGAAACTGGAACCGCTAATATTCAAACTGCTGGAGACTGAACCACTGAATCCTGAATCGCTACGATCTGACCCGCTGAAACCGGAGCCGCTAAAATTCACATCACTGGAGACGGAACTGCTAGGAAACACGCGCTAATTCTCCCCCTCAAAAAGGGCATGAAATGACCTTTTTGCCAAAGCTAAGAGTCCGTGATGTTTGTGAATTTGTCAGGCACAATACATGGAAAGAGACAGATAAAACTACAGCAACGAAGATGGTGATTAAGACTCTCTTGAAGTAACCCCTTGCTTGTCTCCTCATCAATAGTTTAGCAGATTAATAAATTCCCTGAAGCTCATAAGATGCCAAAACCGCTTGATGATTGTGTTTAACTTTAGAATGTAACAGGTTAAACCACGTCTCTGAACAACCACCTCCTGTCTTTAAGTCTGACCACCTCTTGAGAAGATCTTGTACTACAATCCCATTAGAAGCTTGAGAGACAACAATCACTTGATGAAGCTTGATAAAAAACAAGTTCGCGACTTATACTTGCACTAAATTGTGATTTAGAACCTATATTGAGCACAACAACGTAACTCCTTTAAATATAGGTAGTTATATATACCCAACCTTCCATCCTTAATTGTATATATCCACTTCTTGAAGATCCAAGTCTAATCACCTTAAATACGCTCGAGCAAGGGTCATCAAACATCGTGCATCCATCCAACCTCGAGAAGTTTGAGACACTAAGTACACCAACCCGTGAGTTAACAAACCAACCAAGTTACCATAATTTCCCAATTCCTACTGATCTCGAAGCACAAACTTATCCCAAAAATATAGTCAAACCCCGTAAGTTTTATCATGTCTAAATCCAAGTCCAGCCTACTTGTCCAATATTATTCCACGGGATTTTACAGCCCTTGAGATTTAAACTGAGAAATCGAATCTTTCGCGGGATTTTCTAAAACCAATCAAGAGAAACCGTGAAGTCAACAAGGATAACCAAGAGTGAAGTGCAATACTGATCTTCGAAATTTAAGTTAAAGAAGTCAAATGTCAAATTGATCAAATTGCAATTAGTCAAGTCAAAGTTTGTCAAATTGCAACAAGTCAAATTGCAATCAACCAGATCGCAATAAGTCAAATCGCAAGAGTTAACTTGCAACGCCAAATTGCAACTGGTACCATTGCAATCAGTCAAGTTGCAACAAGTCAAATAGCAAATTGTCAATTCGCAATTAACCAAATCGCAATTAGTCAACTGTAACTCAACTCGTCAAGATCAAATTGCAGGATCACTCAAATCGTGGGCACTAATAGGACAACGCTGCCACATACACAACTCTGAGATCACGTTGATATTCATAAATCCAAATACGAGCCGTGACGTGAGTATCCTCAGGAAAATTTGTACTACCAACATACCACACTTCATCGCCAAACTTTATACCAAAAAATAATTATACAATGTATTAAAGATACATTTAAATAATTAAATTTAGGCACAAGATTTTGTTATATAACCATTTTGAATCCAAGAGCCCAAGCCATAAAATTGGTTATACTGTTCAGCCCATAATAAATCAGTCCAAAGAAAAAAATCACGAAGCCCAACACCAAATCGTGTGAACACAACCCAAGTCCATTACTTGTTCATAGCCCAATCAAATCCAAAGTATATTAATACTTGCAGCCCACTAACACTAGAAGGATCCGACCCAAACAAAAGAAACCCGATCCAATTCACTCTTTACCCTAATTATTCGGTATTAATACCCACTTAAGCTTTTATCTCAACCCTAACCACATCTTGAGATAGTCAGCCGCCTACCACATATCAACCTCTCACCTAACTCACACCGATCACAGTAAATCCTCCCATCTCATCTCACAATCATCATCAAAAACACAGTCCGATTCACCATCACAGTTGAACAAGCACATATCCTGATCCTATGTCTTCACTTATGGCACCATCCGAATTAAAATCAATTCGAAGGCTTCACGATCCTAGGGGTCTCGGGTAGGTGTGTTTTTAGTTTTAGTTCATGTGTTTTCATAACCGAATCAAAAGAAAGATTAAAACATTTAATTGTTTTGATTTTTTTCTTTCTTTTAATTGTTCGGATATTAATGAAGTATAATCTTCAAAAATTAGATCGATGATGATTCTTTATTTCTTTCGTGTGTTTGACTTTTGAGAAGTCCTTATGGTCCTTTGAATATCACGAAAAAGAAAAAATAATGAGCTGAGATCTTTTTGTTAAAGTATTCTGTTTGGCTCGATGTGTTTGAGATATAGGCTGTGAGTGTTGGCTGTGGGGTTAGGATAAAATCTTGTAGTAGTCGAGATGGGATTAAGGAACTGAGAATGGATTTATTGTTAAGTTTGGTTATGGTTTGTCGATGGGTTTAGGATAAAGAATGATTCGTTGTTGTAAGTTGTGGAGTGAGATTGCTGTTATCATTGTTATTGTTGTAATTGTTAGGATTTGTTGTTGAGGTTTCCTTTATTGTTGTAAGGTTGTTTGCTAGATCTGGTTATGGTAATGATATGTCCTTCTTCATCTCCTTTCTTACTTTTGGCACTGGTTTGACTTTACTGATTCAACATGGTTTGACTTAGGCTAACACCACAAACCGCACAGACAAACCGCACAGAAAAACCACACAACACAAACCGCACAGACAAACCGCACAACACAAACCGCACAGACAAACCGCACAACACAAACCGCAACTTTGACCAGTCAAAGCTGTCACTTTCGTACTTTTGTCCACTTTTCCAGTTACAATCCAGATCTCAAACACAAAGGACACAAACCGCAACATCACAGCACATAACACCAAAACGTAATAGCAGAAGTCACTATCACAGTTTTGTTTTCTTCCCCACTTTTGTTAACTTCCAAAATGCAATATTGGACCACACACAAACCGCATACAAGAACATAGACAAAACTCTATCAAGAACACCATCATCACCATGAAGCAGCCGAGACATATACATTTGCAAAACAAAAGGATTGGACAAAAAAGATTGACTTCTTGTTGTGAACTCTTGACTGGCTTGTTGTTGTAACTAACATACTCATTCTGACTTAAAAGAAAATTTTGGTTAACAGCCAAGAGAATGAAAATATGCCCCACACTTACCATGACTTCATATTCTAACAACCAAATCTTTAAAGCCCAAACATGAACATGTAAATTTTAAAGCCCAAACTAACATGTAAACCCACAGATCTGAGCATATTCGAACCAAAAACAACAAGCAGTTAACAAGAAACGTACCAATCAGAAACAAAGACAAGAAACGTGGACACCACGAATCCAAATCTAAAAAAAACGTTTCATACAAATCTTAAAAACAGTTGGAGGCCCACATGTGAATAAAGAAAAAGATGGATTGACCAATAACAGTTAAAGTGGTATAAGCAAATTGTAAAAATATAGATTCTAACAACAATATATGCGACACAGTTTAAGCATAAATGTTCGAACCAAAAAGTAAAACCGACACACAATCAAACCGAACCTAACCATGGCTCTTGATACCAATTGTAGGATATAACCATCTTGATTGTGTGGATGATTCGGGTGGTCTTGGTTCATGGAAGATTAGATCCATGGTTTAGAGTTAGAGAGATGAGATGAACTAGAGAGAGAGAGGGAGACTCTTGAGAGAAAATCTGGATCTATTAGATTACTATGTGAAATTGTGACAAGAGTTCCACCCTTCCCATGTGTGGGAAGGGGTTTATATACTTACTAATATTTGTGCCCCTAGTGGGCTGTGGAGTGAGCTGACAGTGGAGAAAGCCCCGACCCACTCCACAAATATAGATACGACTAATCTAATAATACTAATAATAATAATAAGCCTACGAGCTACATAAATGCTAAATAGATACTCGGGGTGACCGAACCTTCATATGAATATTTATATTCCTAACATTACAAAAGTTTGGGAATGATATTGATGTCATTACAAAAGTGAGAAAGATATTGATGTAATATTGAACTTTTTGTAGGTAAAGGGTTACCCCGGTAAAATATATTAATCACAGAAAAGTTAAGTACAATGAAATGTGTCTGAAATACCACATTAATCTCAAGCAAACGCTTGAACGACCACTAAATCGTTTGTGACACCTCTAAAGAACCAATACAAATCAGCTTAATCATATTGCATAAGAAAAACACATATCTCCCTATGAATATAAACGAACGTAGATGCTGGGTAGGTTCCAGAATCCAACCTCCATCTATTAGTTTCTATTTTCAACATATCAATTTAGAATGTAATTTGTATATTTTAGTTACTTGTTGTGGTTTAACACCGTTTGATTTAGTTAACTTTCAAGTTAATTTGATCATGTCGTTGATGATCATGGAAATGGTCTAAATTCTTTATTTCAGGTAGCCGTCATGGAAATGGCGGAATGTTGTCTATTCTTAATAAAAATGGATTGTTAATCATGCATGAAACGTTGTCTATTTTTAAACAATTATTTTAAATAATTTATAATTAATTTTAAATTAGAGTAAACTGCAAAATACATCCCTGTAGTTTACATCTTTTGGCACTTTATATCCCTGTCAGAAACTATTGGCAATATACATCCCCCGTTAGGCAAACGTTTGCCACATTACATCCTTAGTCCCTAACTTCGTTAGTGTTTAGTCCTAACTGACGTTAAGTGGGAAAAACTGAGGGGTATTAATGTCTTTTTACCTATAAGAGGGATGTATTTTGCAAATTACTTTACCTACTTCTAATAGGGATGTATTTTGCAAATTACTTTCATACTTTATTTATTTTTTAATTATTATTATTATTATTATTATTATTATATTATTATTATTATTATTATTATTATTATTATTATTATTATTATTATTATTATTATTATTATTATTATTATTATCATCTTACGTTTCGTCCGTTTTTATACGCTGTCTTACGTTTTCAATCATTTTTATCTGTTCTCGTCCGTTTTTTTACATTTTTATCCGTTTTTTACGTTTTCGTCTGTTTTTTACGTTTTTGTCCGTATTTTTTACGTTTTTGTTTGTTTTTTACATTTTTGTCCATTTTTGTACGTTCTCGTCCGTTTTTTTACGTTTTCAACCATTTTTATCTGTTCTCGTCCATTTTTTTACAGTTTTATCCGTTTTTACGTTCTCGACCCCTTTTTTACTTTTTCGTACGGTTTTTTACATTTTTTTACGTTCTCGTCCCTTTTTTAACGTTTTCAACCATTTTTATCTGTTCTCGTCCGTTTTTTTACAATTTTATCCGTTTTTTACTTTTTTTTTTACGTTTTCAACCATTTTTATCTGTTCTCATCCATTTTTTACGTTTTTGTCCTTTTCTTTTACATTTGTGTCCCTTTTTTTACGTTCTCGTCCGTTTTTTTTTACGTTTTCGTCCATTTTTTTTACGTTCTTTTCCATTTTTTTACCTTTTCAACCATTTTTATCTGTTCTCGTCCGTTTTTTTACGTACAAAAATGGTTGAAAACGTAAAAAAACGGTTGAAAACGTAAAAAAATGGACGAGAACGTACAAAAATGTAAAAAATACAGAAAAAAACGTAAAAAAACTTACGAAAAAGTTACAAAAGGACGAGAAAGTAAAAAACGGATAAAATTGTAAAAAAACGAACGAGAACAGATAAAAATGGTCGAAAACTTAAAAAAACGGACGAGAACGTAAAAAAATGGATGAAAATGTAAAAAACAAACAAAAACGTAAAAAATACGGACAAAAACGTACGAAAAAGTAAAGAAACGGACGAGAACGTAAAAAACGGATAAAAGTGTAAAAAAAACGGACGAGAACAGATAAAAATGGTTGAAAACGTAAGACAGCGGACGAAACGTAAAAAAAAACGGACGAAACGTAAGATTAAAATAATAATAATAATAATAAAAATAAAAAATAATAATAATAATAATAATAATAATAATAATAATAATAATAATAATAATAATAATAATAATAATAATAATAATAATAATAATAATAATAATAATAATAATAATAAATGTTGCAAAAATCGGTCGTGGCGGCCGATTAATCGCCGATATCGGTAATCGGCCGCCGACCTTATCGAATTATGAAAATCGGACAAAAAATCGGTTTGGGGAAAAAAACGGCCAAAAATCGGCCGTATCGGCCAGGTTTAAAAAAAATAGGCATTCTACTTAATTTGGGGATCGTTTATTTCACTTATAACACACAATGAGCTTCATAATCAGAATTGAAGCCTTTTATTGAGGTTTAAAAACATAGTAGGCTTGGAATCAGTTACGATCTTTAGTTTGGTCTCTAGAAATACCCAAAACATGCAAAAAATGCCAATCCGATTAATCACCGATTAATCCCGCCTTGGCAGATTAATCGCTGCAGGGTGGTCGACCGCCACGCTACCGATTCACGATTTTTGCAACATTGATAATAATAATAATAATAATAATAATAATAATAATAATAATAATAATAATAATAATAATAATAATAATAATAATAATAATAATAATAATTAAAAATAAAAAATAAAAAAAAGTATGAAAGTAATTTGCAAAATACATCCCTATTAGAAGTAGGTAAAGTAATTTGCAAAATACATCCCTCTTATAGGTAAAAAGACATTAATACCCCTCAGTTTTTCCCACTTAACGTCAGTTAGGACTAAACACTAACGAAGTTAGGGACTAAGGATGTAATGTGGCAAACGTTTGCCTAACGGGGGATGTATATTGCCAATAGTTTCTGACAGGGATGTAAAGTGCCAAAAGGTGTAAACCACATGATGTATTTTGCAGTTTACTCTTAAAATTATTAACAAAAAATAATTCAAATCTATAGGACGAGTTTAGTGACCACTTGTCGTCGCTATGGGTTTAGCGCGAAAATTTCCTTCCATCAGCAAATATAATTTTGACTTTTGACTATTATTTTCGTCCTCACACTTATAGCGACTACATATCGTCGCTATAAGTCATAGTCAAAGTCAAACATTTTACATGCACTCGTTTTGTCGTCTCCTTAACCTTTAGCTATGACACCGTTGTCGCTAAAGGTTTTGGAACCGCCGCGGTCAAAGACGGGGCCAAAAAAGTTAGTTTTTTGTCGTTTAGTGGACCCTTAACGACGACATCATATCCGTCGTCGCATAGGTGGGTGTCATGAGAAGTGGAAATTCGCATAATGTAATTAACCCAGCAAAAGATTAACAACAAGTGAGTCAATGTTACAATTTTTTTTTTTTTTTTTTGGAACGTCTAGAATTACTTTAGTAAAGCTAATATCATTGATAAGATGATGGAAAATTGCACATTATATTAAAAAGTAAAAAGCTTTAAATTAGGCAATAAATTAAGATACAATAGTAGTATTAAATATTGTTGTAAGTGTGTAATTGGCCCCATGTGATCCTACTTGTCATGAGACACGTGTGCAGTCCTTTTGACCAAGTGTGTCAAACCTTGTTATGGTACGTGTCTGCATGCAACTCAACTTGATGAATCATAAAAGTCACATGTAACATGTTACATGTATATGGTATTTTGACTTAATTTTATGCTACAGATATAATAAATGCATTAATTAACTGTTACGTGGGCTAAGTAGGTGGTACTAACTAGCTTTGTCTGAACTAATTAAAAGTTATGACTTCAAAAATAAGCAATGAGACGGAATGTACGGTGGAGGAGGTGTCGTTGGTTGTGCCTGAAACCGACGACCCTTCACTGCCTGTGCTGACATTTCGAGCATGGACACTTGGTGTGGCTTCATGCGCCCTTTTGATATTCCTAAACACTTTCTTCGTATACCGAACACAGCCTTTAACCATATCTGCTATTCTTATGCAAATAGCTGTGTTGCCAATTGGTAAGTTCATGGCTGCCACTTTGCCCACCAAAGATATTCATTTCATGGGTTATCGTTTTAGCCTGAACCCGGGTCCATTCAACATGAAGGAGCACGTGATCATCACGGTGTTTGCAAACTGCGGGGTGTCAATGGGTGGAGGTGATGCATATTCTATCGGTGCTATTACGGTTATGAAAGCTTATTATAGACAGAGCTTGAATTTCATTTGTGCCTTGCTCATTGTCTTGACAACTCAGGTAACATTTTTTTTTTTATAGTTTATATATAATTATATATTAAGTAAAATGTATATTATTTAGTGACTTAATGATGGATATGACGACATTGTTGCAGATTGTAGGATATGGATGGGCAGGGATGTTGAGGAGGTACTTAGTTGATCCTGTTGAAATGTGGTGGCCTGCAAACCTTGCTCAGGTTTCGCTCTTCAGGTATATATCAGCTAGCTACCTTGTTCAATTCAGTCTAATATATATGTGTTGTTGTTCTGAAAAGTTTTCGACTAACTTGTGTTAGTTGTTGTTGTTGGGATGGGCAGAGCACTGCATGAGAAGGAGAACAAAGCAGATGGGTTGATGACAAGAATGAGATTTTTCATCATCTTCATGGCTGCTAGTTTTGCTTATTATGCTTTTCCGGGTTATCTTTTCCCAATCCTCACTTTCTTCTCATGGGTTTGTTGGGCGTGGCCACACAGTATCACCGCACACCAGGTCGGTTCTGGTTACCACGGCCTTGGTGTAGGTGCTTTCACCCTTGATTGGGCAGGCATATCAGCTTACCATGGAAGTCCACTAGTCACACCTTGGACATCTATTCTCAATATCGGTGTTGGCTTCATCATGTTCGTGTACATCATCGTTCCTATTTGTTACTGGAAGTACAACACATTTGATGCCCAAAAGTTCCCTATATTCTCTAATAAGCTATTCACAGCCACCGGCCACAAGTATGACACCACTAGAATCTTGACCCCTCTGTTTGACCTTAATATTGCTGCATATGAGACTTATAGTAAGCTCTACTTGAGTCCTCTCTTTGCACTCTCAATTGGATCAGGATTTGCCAGGTTCACAGCCACCCTCACCCATGTCGCCCTTTTTCATGGCGCGTACGTATACTACTTAATCTTCTTAATTTCTTAATTTCTTTTTGTTTGTTTGCAAGTGTTTAATTAATGATGATGATGATAAAATGTATTAATTCTGTTTAGGGATATATGGAAGCAGAGTAAATCTGCAGCAAAGAATGTGAAAATGGACATCCATGCAAAACTGATGAAGACTTATAAGCAAGTTCCTCAATGGTGGTACCTTGTTTTGTTACTAGGGAGCATTGGTTTGTCGCTTGTGACGTGTTTTGTGTGGAAAGAAGATGTACAACTCCCATGGTGGGGTTTTCTCTTTGCTTTCGCTCTTGCTTGGATTGTTACCCTTCCCATTGGTGTCATTCAGGCAACCACCAACCAGGTAGCAGTTAGCTACTTTCATAGACTAATATATATACCAGTACTCTTGGTTACTGATACATATATATACTTTTTTCTTGTTTCTAACTAGCTATTGTACGTCGTGCTATGCTATTTTTGTATAACAAACACAGCAACCTGGATACGACATTATCGCACAATTTATAATTGGTTATGTGTTGCCTGGGAAGCCTATCGCGAATTTGCTTTTTAAGATCTATGGGCGAATCAGTACTGTTCACGCTCTCTCCTTTTTATCTGACCTTAAGCTTGGACACTACATGAAAATCCCACCTCGATGCATGTTCACAGCTCAGGTATTAATTGTCGTTGCTCCCTGCTAACAAATTATCACTAACTAGTGGTCATCAATAGATCGACCACCATCAATGTACACTAATTTATTTATATGTATCTTTTTTAATTTATATTTAATCAGTTGGTGGGAACTCTAGTTGCTGGGACAGTGAATCTTGCAGTATCTTGGTGGATGTTGGAGAACATTGAGAACATATGTGATATTGAGGGTCTTCATCCGGAGAGTCCATGGACATGCCCAAAATTCCGAGTAACATTTGATGCTTCTGTTATATGGGGACTCATTGGGCCACAACGACTGTTTGGACCCGGAGGCTTGTACAGAAACCTTGTGTGGCTGTTCCTTGTGGGAGCATTTTTACCTGTTCCTGTTTGGATCCTCAGTAAGATTTTCCCTGAAAAGAAATGGATTCCCTTGATTAACATACCTGTTATATCCTATGGTTTTGCTGGGATGCCACCCGCAACCCCTACAAACATTGCAAGTTGGCTTATCACTGGAATGATGTTTAACTACTTTGTCTTCAAGTACCGAAAACAATGGTGGCAAAAGTACAATTATGTCCTCTCGGCTGCACTTGATGCTGGCACAGCTTTCATGGGGGTGGTCTTGTTCTTTGTGCTTCAAAATGAGGGGGTTGATTTAAAATGGTGGGGATCAAAGCCAGACCACTGTCCATTGGCTACTTGTCCAACGGCCCCAGGAGTTAATGTTACCGGGTGCCCCATTTTCTAGCATATATTGTATGTAGTAATCAAGTAACAGGATTATCCAGCTGGTTACTAATCAATTTTGTTAGATGAATGTGATCCAAACATTGGGTATTAATTACAGGATACTGTGGTTAATTTCCTTTGGTAGTGATATGTTAGTTTTAATATGATTTAAAGGCTTGCAGTACTTTATATTTTTGAAGAGATATGATCCTACATCTGCATACAAAGACCATCATCTATGACAGCATGTTCAAATAAAACCCGAGAGGTTCGGGTTAGTTAACCTTCCTAGCTCGTTTCCAACTCCCCAACCAAAAAAAAAATAGCTTCAAAGTTTGTTCGTGTATGTGTCCGGACGACCTATTCCGGACGACATACGCAGGACGGGGCCATTCACGCCATCCGGTCCGGACTATACGTTTACATATAATAATGATAAAAGTACCTCGGGAAAGACCAAGACATATACAGTGGCACAAGCCGAACATGCGCCACCGTCCCGGGTTCCACGGGATATGGTCTCCAAGTACATGCACAGTGGCCTATAGGCCTAGTCTAGGCATAGACCGGCTTCTTGTTTTCCTATGGTGTCAGGTACAGTAAAAGCATAGTAACTGAGGTGCTATCAAAACATTTATTTTTTAATATTCCCACCTATATATTTTATTGTTGCATATATATGTTTATATATGTTATGATCTTTTATACGAGTAGTGTATTTTCAAAGTGTATTACAATTAGTAATGGTTATCCTTGAATATATATTTGGCGCCTTCAAAGTATATATGTTCACTCACGCCTTCTCATATATTTATCGTGCACCTTTTAATTCGAGTTGAATTCATAAAAGGGTCGACAAAAATAACTAATACATTCATAACACGTGTTTTTGACACGATTAAGTAAATGCGTCGGGTTTGGGTTAGAATATATGAACGAGTCAACACAAAACGGTCAACAAGTCAATAAGTGAAAAACTGAAATTAATGTATTTCCAATTTTGCCCTTGTACATCTTGACCCTTCATTTAAAATCAATGGCTAAGATCAAAAACCCTACTGCTCAAAACTAGCTGCCATATAAAAACAGAAAAAAACACACACATACATTTATTCCATTTCTCTCTCTAATACTCACTTCTCTCTATAAACTAAAAATGGTGTCGCCACCACAGCCACCGGAGCCACCATCGCCACCATCTTCGCCATCACCGATGGTTTGATTGATGTTTCCGGTTGATGGTTTTGAGCTACCTAGGAGGTTTTGGTGTGTGGCTATTATGGTTTAAGAAGAAAGGTTTTCATTTTTTTTTATTTATTTTTTTTTTTTTTTTTTTTTTTTTTTTTTTTTTTTTTTCTGGCTGAAATCTACGAAACCCCAAACACCACCAAATCCACCTCCAACGAAACCCCCACCCAACCTAAACTCAGTATTACAGCCAACCTTTGAGGTATTTTTTGAGTTTTTATTGTAGATCTATTTCGCTTTTCTATGTTTTTGAGGGATCTTTTTAACGTAAATCTGAGTTGTAATTTGGTATAGCAAATCTCAGTTGGTGGTAATGTGTATGCGTGTCTTACATTTTCTTTCATTTTTTTTTTTTATTATTATTATTATTATTATTTTTTTTTTGCCATAATTTGGCTACCATAACCCATAAGCAGATAGGGTCTTTTTGATTCAAATATGATTTTTGAGGATTCAAGTCATATTGATCTGAGATTTGATATGTCTGTGTTAAATGATTATATTGTTACAAGTTTTGAAGATTTCTTTGTTGGATCTTTCGAGCTTTTAGATAGCTAACAAAATTCATTTGTTGGATATTTGTTGTGTTCTAAATGGTTATTTGATGTTGTTTTGTGTTACGAAATTGACGATGTCACAAGGTTTTGGCGAATCATTATCGTTTTGTTATGGCCTATGAAGTTATTAGGGTGATTTACTCAAGGCCTAAGATGTTTAACTTCTCTTTATTAAACAAGATCATTTTAGACCATTTAATGATCTTAATGCATTTGTGTGGGTGGTGATAAATCATGTAATGAACTTAAGTAAAGATAAGTTTTGACCAAAGATGAGCAACATTCCAAACGCTAGAAAACAAAAGAATTGAATAACATGTTAAAAGTACTCATCTTTGGCAAAATTTATGTAAAGAAGTTATTAAAATTTATTTGAAATTTGAAATTCGGGGTGAATGAGTTTAGAGTTTGCTTTAAAATTCGAGATCCTCCATAAACTTGCAAACAGTGGGCTACTCTTACAAATGAGTCAAAAGAAGGATTTTGAAGATACCAACTGAGTGTGACTAATCAAAAACGTAAACCAAAGTTAAAGCAACTAAACAACTACTTAAGGACTAAGGCCTCACGGAGTGGTAACGGGCTTCAAGCGGGCTGGGCTAACCCGCTGGGGAACACCGCCGCCGACCCAGCGGGCTGGAATGGGCGGGTTGGACAAGCAGCAGCGGGCTGGAGTTATTTTCTTAAAATTTGACCGTTAGTTGCAATAAAAAAAAAACTCTGTCTCTTCCCTTCCACACCAAAACACAGCCAAAGATAAACAAAAAAAAAAATTCCGGCGAGCCATGGATGCGTGGAGAGGAAAACAAAAACCACAAAACGTGGCTGGTGGTTCACGAGGTCGGGGTCGAGGCGTTATTATGTTCCCGAACCAACAATATCAACAACAATATCAACAATCAAGCTCACAATACTATGTTCCCGAACCACCAATCCGAAGGCAATCCTTTTCTGTACCGGTATCTCATCCTCCCTTAATGGATCCTCGACATTACGGTGTCCAACAAACGGCGGAGGTAGAATTAGAACATTTTGATCCATTCGCTTTCCGCAACCCACCACCCATTATCGACGAGGATGATGTTGATGATGTTGAGCTCGTTCCAGAAACACAACAAGCTCCACTTGGTATGTTTTTAACGTATACATTCGTATATAATATATGATGCGCGTAACATGTTTGATAAAATGCCTGACCGGATAAAAGACGTTAGAAACATGCGTTTGTAGTTTGTAGTTGTATTTGGATTGACTAGTTCGTGTATCATAATGTGTTCATATATCACCTTGTTTGTGTTTGTAGTTGTATTTGGTTTAAAATGAAATATTGTTACTCTAAAGATAGATAATGTGTTCACATATTAAAACTTGTTTGTGTTTGTAGTTTGTAGTTTGTAGTTACTGTAAAATGAGATAATGTGTTTCTAGTTGTAGAAAATGCGGTTCAAGAAAACATGACGAAAAAGAAATTTGCAAAACGAGCCGATAAAAAACAATGGACGCCACTCCTACTCGACCAAGGAAAGGCAAGGGGAAAAAGAGTTTTGTGGGTGGTGCATCATCGAGGGGGGATGCTTTTGAGGTAGACGTCGCTGATTACATTTCAAAGAAAAAAGCAAACATGGAGGAAGCGAACGCGAAGAAGCAAGAACTATTGGACGCACAACTCCAGCATCAAAGGTCGAAGACCGCCAGGAGTGATTTCAAGTTCTTCAATACCTCACACGCAGACATCACCGATCCAAACCTGTTACAGTGGATGCTTGAAGAAAAACGGTCGATTGCAGCGAGACATGGATGGAAGTTTGATGAGTGCTTTTATGTAACGGATGATTGTTATGTTTTATTAAATAGTTTTATGTAATTGATGATTTTTATGTTTTATTAAATGGTTTTATTATATAAATGTTTGATTAAATTAAATGAAAAAGAAAATAAAAAAATTTGGGAGGGTTGAAAAAATCATGAATGCCTAAGAAATGAGTTGAAAGGGTTGGTTGGGAGGGTTGAAGGAGTAAAATGAGATGGAGGGCTGTGATTGGAGGGATTTGGGAGGGTTGCCCATGTAGTGCTACATGACTCCCCCTCCCCTAAGAGCCTCTTTCTTTTTTCTTTACCATAAGAAATTGGGCCCACTATGATATTTAATATTGTTCCTTTATTGCATGGGGACCATTTATTTCTTTTATTCCGTCTGTATCAATGAAGGATGCAAAGTGATATCCTCATCATCCAGTGGCTAAACCAGACATGGACCCACATGGTCCAACTTGTACTCAACAAAAAAGACGAAGATATGATCATATATTTGTTTTGATTTTAATAACCATCTTTTAGATTTACATAACAAATTCAAATTTTACAAAAAAGAAAAAAAATAGATAATGTAACATTATGCGTTCGTTTACATATATAATATATATATATATATATATATATATATATATATATATATATATATATATATATATATATATATATATATATATATATATAGTGAGACTTTCTTGCGAGAACCATTTTATCTGCGAGAACTGAGAGAACCACCAAAAACATACATGCACGCCTTCAATAATTGTATTTTTGCACATATGTTCTAAAAACAACATATATGTTTTTAAAAAAACATAATTGTTCTAAAGAATTTGATAAGAAATTGGAAATACAACATTTTTCTTTGAAGGTGTGCATGTATGTTCTTATAAGGCGTGCAACGACAATATTGCAGCCTTGTGTAAGGTTTTTGTGAAAAAAGAGGATGAGTTTATGATGATATTGAAGAACATAGGTGGATACTTACGATTATTGATGATTTGCATGTATTTTTATTTTATTTTAAAAGGCGTGCATGTATGTTTTTTGTGGTTCTCTCAGTTCTCGCAGATAAAATGGTTCTCGTAAGAAAGTCCCTATATATATATATATATATATATATATATATATATATGTAGATTCGAGTCTCTGCAAGACATTACCCGCTAAAAGGCATCAATGGCTAAAAGGCAAGGTGTGGAGGCGGTTGATCGAACTCTGCAAGACATTACCGGGGTCAAACTTCCATTCGGCGGCAAGATAATGGTTTTAGGAGGGGATTTTAGACAGGTTTTACCGGTCGTTAGACGTGGAACACGAGCGTAGATTGTAGATTCGAGTCTACGGATGTCACCTCTTTGGTCCCGAATTAAAAAAATGCGGTTAACCATAAACATGAGGGCACGGACAGACCCATGGTTTTCAAACTTCCTATTACGAGTAGGTGACGGAGTTAAAGAGGTCATCGATGAAGACTATGTACGCATACCTGATGACATGACCGTCCCTTACACTGAAGAGGCTGCCTCAAAGGATGCATTAATCGATGAAGTGTTTCCTTCCTTCGCCGCCAACGCTCATTCATCTACTGATATAGTTTCAAGAGCAATTTTATCCACTAAAAATGAGCATGTTGACAGCATTAATGATATGTTGATTGAAAGATTTCCTGGCGAAGAGAAGGTTTACTATAGTTTTGATGAAGCAGAAGACGACACCCACAACTTCTATCCTTTGGAATTCTTAAACTCGCTCAACGTGAGCGGGTTGCTCCCTCATTTCCTGCGTTTGAAAATAGGATGCCATCAATGCTGAAAATGGATTATGTAATGGCACGAGGTTGATATGTAAACGTTTTGACCCAAATGTCATCAATGCTGAGATTGCTGTCGGACAACACGCTGGAGTTAGAGTGCTCTTGCCAAGAATTCCTCTTGCTCCATCTGAAGAAGACATGTTCCCTTTTAAACTAAAGAGAACACAGTTCCCTATTCGCCTTAGCTTTGCGATGACTATTAATAAAGCTCAAGGCCAAACAATTCCAAATGTGGGTGTCTATTTGCCCGACTCTGTTTCCTCGCATGGCCAGCTTTATGTGGCATTGTCTAGAGGGATATCCCGTCAAGCAGGAATCTACACCTCAAATGTCGTTTATCAAGAAGTTTTACGCGAAGAGTAACGTGTGTTGTTAGTTTTTATCTCATAACTAATGTAATGTTTTACTTTCAGTTTCATTAAATGTTTTTATATGTTGTTTGATAGATGTTAAGAATTTTTTCTAGACTTTAGTTATCGTGTAGTACAACCGTTTGCAATTACATTCTGATCGGTTCACGTTCTATTTTGAACGCTACACAAAACACTCACCACAATATCACAAATCGTTAATTATTTGCCGCTACGAATTCCGTTGCTATGCACGGGTACTCGCCTAGTAATGCAAGATGTAGCTAGCGTGGCCAAACAAAATGAGCGATGATCATATATCATTGAATTCAATTCGTTGTACTTGCCATTAAATGCAAATCTTATCACAACACAACTTTTTAACAAACATCATTGTTTGTTTGCTTAAGCAAGTATAATTTGTTTTACGCCCTTTAATTTCGAGTAGATAATACAAGCAACACAACACTATATTTATGTACATATTCCTCTCATGAACACACACGTACTGGTAGACAAAGATAAACGTCGGAAACAAGATTCCACAACTCATCACTTTTGTGACCTTAGCGCCATCATATCGTGCATAAGTTGTGGCACGCAACCGGCCTCTACCTAGTTAAATTAATTGGTTACAAAATGTGTAGGGTGGGTTTTCCTTTCCCTGAATCGATGTGAATGTCTTTTATGTGTCGTCAGATGGATCCCATGACTAGAGTAAGCGCGAATTCCATTCCCTGATGATGATAACAACTCTATCCGTTTGTGTTTATAATTAGTTAAGGCTGATTGGTGGCAAGGAGATTTCTTCGGTAGGCCAAGAATTCTAACAAAACATCTCTTTTCCATGTTTGAAATTGCATGAAGATGCGAAGGAAGATCAATCTGAAAATCTCCATACTGATCAGTTTTGCCTTTTATTACCCAGTTTGATGATTTACTTGTTTTCCTGTGAACACTAGTATGACGACACGAAACTCCCACCAATGCTCCTGAATGTAAATACAGTTAAATAATAATAATTATTAGCAAAGTCTATCGTTTTATAACAGGCCTGATCGATTAATTGATTGCCATGCATATACATACATACCAGGGATTGGACGTGACTCAAGGGGAGAATTTTTACGTAAAAAAGCATCACAGAGTAACGTCCCAGAGACCACCACAGTAGAGAGCTTCTCTTCTCCATATCCAGCGAATCTTGTCAACTCATCCGTTGTGGCAAGCTCCACCACGGGGTTACGAATAATCATGTCACGTGCCATGGCTGGAGCTCCTCCAATGATGAAAGATATTATGAACAACGTGTAACCTTACTCGAAGAAAATTGCTTACTCGAATAATTTTCTTACTTGAAGACTCTTACTCGAAGGTTTCTTACTCGAAGACTTTAATCCTTACTCGAAGAAAATTGATTACTCGAAGAATTTTCTTACTCGAAGTATATAACCCCTTAGTAGAAGGATATAAAAGTGAAGTTCTGATTTCCTAACTCGGAAAATATAAACAGAACTTAATGTTTCCTTACTCGAAGAACTGTTCTAACTCGAAGAACTTCTTCTAACTCAAAGAAATTCAAACTGTTGCTCAAAGAAATGCTTCTAACTCGAAGAAATTCAAGCCCTTACTCGAAGAACTTCTTCTTACTCGAAGAAATTCAAACCTTACTTGAAGAGCACCGTATCTTAACTTCAAAAATCACCCAAAACCACCACAAAACACGTTTTTTAATCCAAGTTTTCACCAGATCTGACCAAAATACAACCTAAACAAATATAAAGTAACAAACTTTATCAGTTTTAAAACAATTTTTTTGATTCGTTAAATTTGCTTACTCGAAGAACAGTTTTAAAACTAAGCAAAAAACTTTATAAAAAACCACAAATCAACCAAAAATATTAACGAGGCTCTGATGCCACTTGATGGATCTATTGATTTAGTTGATTATGTGATTCGGGAGGTCGGGGATTATGGAAGTAAAGAGTAGCCATAGTTATAGAGAGAAAGTAGATAGAGAAGGGAAAACTATGTGTGTTTTATTGATAATAATGAAAATGATAAGTTACACACTTAGCATCACCCCTCCATGGAAGTATGGAGGGGTATATATAGCCTAACACTAGCTTAACTATTACAATATTACATAACTAGTCCATGTGTTTCAACTAAACAAGATAGTAAATGTAATCCCGTAAATGTCGTTCCATTTACGTGTTAGGAGCATTCCCAATATTCTTCAAGACCAAACTCTCTCCTGCATCAGCCATTGCATTGAACCATTTGACTTTTCTTGTTGACAACATGATATACCCCATCACCAATCTGACTAATGTTCCACATCCATATCCCAACATCACCACTTCCCACGTAAACCCACTTTCCTCATCCAATCCTTCATCACTTTCAAGTTGTGGTCATGTGAATACTCACTACATTTTTTTAGCAGCGGAGTCCCACAGAGTCTTGGATTTCCACCAAATGAGTTCCCTTCAAATGTCGCAAACTGAGGTCCTTGTGGTATACGACCCACAAGAAGGTTTTGCGAGAGATTGTCTTGATGTCTGCAAGGCTTTGAGGAATCTCTCCAGAGAGTTGGTTCCAAGATAGGTCTAGCGACTCAATCTCAATGAGACTGCCCAGAGCATTCGAAATTGGACCAATGAGGCTGTTGTGGGACAAGTTTAGCACTATTAGCGAATTAAGACCACCGATGACATTGGGAATGTGTCCTTCAAATGAGTTATTGACAGATCAATAATTGTGTAGTGAACCGAAATTTGTGGAAAATCTTGATTCACCCCTTTCACCGCAATAATGAATGATTAATACTTTCCACCCATGAATAAATATTCTGGTTCTTTGCTGCTTTTAACAACATTCTTCATGGAATTGAAATTTTGAAAATATTTTGCAGGGAGTTGACCTACGAACCCATTATGAGATAAGTCAAGAACTCGAAGACTTGGAAAGGGGGATTCAACAGTTGAAGAGGGTTGAATGTGACCATGAATGTTGTTTGATTTGAGGACAAGAGCCTGCAAATTTGGAAGATCTCCTAACCAACCAGGGAATGTACCAGTCAAGTGGTTGTTTCCAAGATCAAGCACTCTCAAGCCTGAGCATTTAGACAAGGAACTTGGCACATCTCCTCTTAATTGATTTCCATTCAAAATAAGCCCATCTAAACTTCCACAATCCTTTTATACTTTTGGAATTGTTCCTTGAATGCTATTATTCCCCATATCTATCATTGTAAGATATGAGCTGATATTTCCAAAACATTGTGGAATCAACCTACCAAAGCGATTATTGGAAGATAGAACCTTTAATTATTAGTCTTGTCTCTAAGACCAAGAGTAGTGGTGTTGAAATTTTTGGGTGTGGGTTGGGGCAAATGTTGACACTTGGCAGTGAGAAAAGAAGGGCGTTGAAGCAAAATTGGGGGTAATGGTTCAACGCCCGTTTTATATCTTTGCAATAAAAAAAAGAGAAAAAAGTAACTTGCTAGGTGTCAAGCTTTGAGAGAGAAAGAGAGTTAACTTGTCCTCAGCTTTATTGAAAGAGAGAGTGTTAACTTGTCATGCTTTATTGACTTTAACAATGAGAGAGAGTGTTAACTTGTCAGGCAAATAAAATAAACGCCCGTTGTAGAATCAACGGACGTTAATTTTTTTGATTTTCAACGGGCTTCAACGGTTGATGGGGGTGGTTCAACGGGCGTTGAAAGGGCAACTAAGCCCACTTCAACGCCCCACTACTCTTGGTCTAAACAAATGTTCATTTTGAGGGTGTGACACATGTTTAAAAAGTATAAGCTTTTTTACTAGTAATCACTCAAATGTTTTTCTGTAACTAAAAAATGTTTCGATTTATTGTAGTTTGTAAGTAAACACTTATTTTATGATGCAAAAAACAGTAAAATGAACATTTATCTAAAAATAAAAAGAGTATTTTTAACTATTACAGAGTATTTTTCACTTATGTTAATTATGAGTACCATATTTCAACATTTTTTTTTTCCAAACAAGATATTTCTACTTGCTAGTAGTATTCAAAAAAGTAGTTAGTTTTGCGTGTTGGGCCAATATCACGATAATAGGCCATTATGCCTAAATATTGGGCTTCTATATTTCATTTATTAAAGTCCAACATTGCTTTCATGTTTTGTTTTTTGTTTAATTGCAAAGTTTCCATACTTCATTTCGAGGTAGTGATAAAACAAAACCATGCATAAAATTTCATCCATTGACGTAACGTTGATTGAGGTCTAAATATTCTATGGTCGGATAATAATACTCTTTTCAACCAATGAGTTGGGGTTATCCAGGTCTATGAATTCCACATGGGGTCATCCAGCTGCAATATTGTTTTTTAGCAAGAGGCCTGTGGAGTAACTTGTGAGGCATATATTAAAGTCTCATCTTTCAGTTGAATCAAATAGTTGACCAAAAGACTCTAGATTCTCTAAGTACGTCTTTAAGCATTTTTTGGATTGAAAGTTATATATTAAAACCCAACTGACTAAATTATCTGATGTTTAGGTACAGTATTATTCATTAAAATTGTTTTCCACAAATGAAAATAAAGTGAAATGAGAAATATGAATATGTACTTATGATTCGATGCGTTTGAGCCAGACAATGCAAGTGGACATTTCATTTTTGGATTTTTAAAGTGTCTTATTCAGAAAGCTCACTGTATAAGTTTCATTTACACACTTTCAGCAAATATATTAACATGTACCTGTTCTTGGTGAATCACTTTAATTTGAAGTTTGGAAAATTAAACTTAGAAACAAAGATATACAACATTAACAGCCTACACCGCTGTCACTCATTCGAAAAGTAGAAAAGTTCGTTTACTGCGTTGTCCTTACTTCTTAAGCATGTGAGAACACAAAGAAACTTTAATACTTCTTTACCACCAATGAGTTAATTACTGCCCATAAGACATAAGTGTTATTCTTTTCAACAAATGATTAATTAGAAAAGCATGTGAAAAGCACGCGACTGGAGTTCTTATCTAACTAACAAATTTATTCTAGGTAGTTATGAGCACCATAGCCATGCTACAAGTTATGTCTTGAAACTTTTGCTGAAGGCATATCACAGCCTCATTAATGGCAGATTCAAATATTTTCTGCTACTGGTTCTTATCTAGGTAATGCAAACGAAACAAAAGCAGATCGAGGAGTAAGTAGTTTTTTCAATTTAAACATCAAACATGCCACAAACAATGACCTGTCTCGTGAACTTATAGTTTTGGTAAAACATATAAATGGGTGTATGACCATCAAATAACCGAAACGTGATTAATTGTATTGAAGGTTCAACCCGTGACTGTTCTTGAGACTGAACTGAACTAACCAGACTCATTTTGACCCATTACCTTACCCAACCTCCATTTTGACACCAATATTTCATTATTTCTATTCTCATTGCCTCAGTCATCCTGTGTCCCTTAAAAGGTTTTGGATACATACTTTTGCATATCCTGTTACAGATGTATCTTCACAGCCAATGATAATGTTTTAAATGATTTGCACCAGAAACCATGAAACTTGAATTCTTCAGTTATTATTACTGATTTACTGAATTTTTCGGTTGTTATATAGAGTACCATCAGGTCATCAACTAAAACTAATCTTAAGTTATCTCATAACTTCCATTACAGAAAAGCATAGAGTATACGTCCTACAAGATGGTTTTGTGAGAGATTCAACACTTCAAGAGTTGTGATGCGTGCAAGACTTTGTGGAATCTCTCGAGAGAGTTGGTTCCAAGATAGGTCTAACGATTCAATCTCTGTGAGATCTCCCAAAGCATGTGGAATGGGACCCCTAAGACAGTTGTGGGATAAGTTGAGCACTATTAGCGAATTAAGACCACCGATGACGTTTGGAATCTGTCCTTCAAATGAGTTACAGGATAGATCAATAATTGTGTAGTCAACCGAAATTTGTGGAAAATCTTGATTCACCCCTTTCACCGCAACAACGAATGAGTAGTCACAAACATCTAATTTGCTGCTTTACTAATAAGCAGAACACACTGAATTGTCTGCTTTTTGCTTGTTTGTTTATGACTCCTTTGCTCTCGTATATTTGCTCTCTCACCCGCACAACTGCACTTGCCGGAGGTCCTATTGGAAGCGGTCTCTCTACTCCCGGGTTTATCCTGGGGTAGGGGTAGGATCTGTCTACATTATACCTCCCCCATACCCTACCCCGGCGGGATTGGGTTTGTTGTTGTTGTTGTTGACTAATATGCAGAACACACTGAACTGTCAAATTAGATATACTAGAAGACGCACTATTATTAATCATGCTTTCATTCACAAATGCATTTCTACTGCAACTTCTTGTTAAGCGTGCAACTTACAATTCATACTAATGAGAAGCATATTGTTTTGCCAAAAGCAAAGCACTATCAGAAACGTACAAACACTAATACTCAGATCCGGGATCCCGTTGCCACCATTGAAATTATAAAATAAGCTTTATAGTATAAAAATAAGCAAATGTGTGTTGCCTTTCCATAATCCGTATGAACATCATACTACGAAAACGGCAGCCCAAAATTTTTTACATTATTAGGCTTTGTTCTGATGAAGCATTCGCGTCAACATATGACACGAAAACTGTTATGCAAATCCAAAATGGTTGTATAATTAACAAAATAACAAAAATTGATCGAATTACCATGGAGGTCAACAAAATTAATACGCAATCACCCAGTGACCAAGTAAAATATATTATTATTAACAACACACTAATATTACATACAACAATAATTCAAAGATACAAAACACAAACATCACAATTCAGAACTGATATACGACTGCATAATTCAAAAGGTCCCAGCCCTCCTCAAACTCCTCTACCTGCCTCATAAATATTTTTATAATCTAACGTCATTTCCCTATATATACGTGTCTTCTCTTCTTCTTCTTCTTCAAGACCAAACTCTCTCCTGCATCAGCAATTGCATTGAACCATTTGACTTTTCTTGTTGACAACATGAGATATCCCATCACCAATCCGACTAATGTTCCACATCCATATCCCAACATCACCACTTCCCACGTAAACCAACTTTCCTCATCACTTTCAAGTTGTGGTTCATGTGAATGCTCACTACACTTTTTTGGCAGCGGAGTCCCACAGAGTCTTGGATTCCCACCAAAAGAGTTCCCTTCAAATGTTCTGAACTGAGCTCCTTCTGGTATACGACCCACAAGATCATTTTGCGAGAGATCTAACACTTCAAGGGTCTTGATGTCTGCAAGGCTTTGAGGAATCTCTCCAGAGAGTTCGTTCCAAGATAGGTCTAACGACTCAATCTCTGCCAGATTCCCTAGAGCATGTGGAATTGGACCAATGAGGCTGTTGTGGGACAAGTTGAGCACTATTAGCGAATTAAGACCACCGATGACGTTGGGTATCTGTCCTTCAAATGTGTTATTGGACAGATCAATAATTGTGTAGTCAACCGAAATTTTTGGAAAATCTAGGTTCACCCCTTTCACCGCAACAACGAATGAGTAATACTTTCCATCACCAAGGTATAAATATTCTGGTTCTTTGCTGGTTTTAACAACATTCTTCATGGCATTGAAATTTTGAAAATATTTTGCAGGGAGTTGACCTACAAACCTATTATGAGATAAGTCAAGCACTCGAAGATTTGGAAAGGGAGAATCAACAGTTGCAGAGGGTTGAATGTGACCATGAATGTTATTTGATTTGAGGACAAGAGCCTGCAAATCTGGAAGATCTCCTAACCAACCAGGGAATGTACCAGTCAAGTGGTTGTTTCCAAGATCAAGCACTCTCAAGCCTGAGCATTTAGACAACGAACTTGGCACCTCTCCTCTTAATTGATTTCCATTCAAAATAAGCCCATCTAAACTTCCACAATCCCCGTATACATTTGGAATTGTTCCTTGAAAGCTATTGTTCCCCATATCAATCATTGCAAGAGATGAGCTGATATTTCCAAAGCATTGTGGAATCAACCCACCAAAGCGATTATTGGACATATCCAAAGAATATAGTTTGCTCATGTTGCAAATTGATGGAGGGAATGGCCCCTCAATCAAGTTGTTAGAGAGATCTAACTCTTCAAGTTGTTTCATGGCTCGAATTGAATTCGGAAACACCTTTAGCTTGCAAGAGGCCAATCCTAAAACAGCAAAACCAGGGTTGACATAATGATTGGCATTCTTTGTGGTAACAGTGAAACCGTTGTGCGAGAGTTCTAACCCGTTAAGGTTTGTGAGGCTTGATAACAATGTATCCAACTCCAATTCACCACTAAAATTATTAGATGAAATGTCCAGGGAGTTAATTATTAGGTGAGTGAGGTTGTAACTGAGGTCTAATGTTTGCACATCAATTTGGCCAGCAAACTGATTGTAACTGAGGTCTAATGTTTTTAATGATGGAAGAGCAAATGACTCAAAAGGAAAATTTCCACTGAACATGTTATGACTTAAATAGAGATATTCTAAAGAGGGGGAAGTAAACAGCCAAGATGGCAATGTCCCATTAAGTTTGTTCCAGGATAATTCAAGAGAAGTAAGGTGTGTGAGGTTGAAGAGGGAGCTGTCAGGTACATTTCCACTGAACATGTTACCATTTAGAAAGAGAGATTCTAAAGAGGGGGAAGTAAACAGCCAAGATGGCAATGTCCCATTAAGATTGTTAGCTCCCAAATCAAGAAAAGTAAGGTGTGTGAGGTTGAAGAGGGAGCTGTCAGGATGAATTGTACCTTGTAGCATTCCGCAAGAGAGATCGAGGCCGATGACGTCACCGGTGGAGTTGTCGCAAGTAACTCCATCCCAGTTGCAACAATCTCTACTTGTGTTCCAGCTCATCATTATTGGAAGATTAGGATAACAGTCATCGTTTGGGTAATTGATGGAGGAAAGGCTATGTTTAAAGAGAAGCAAAGCTTCACTTTGTTTTTCAGGGCATTTGTGAATTTTATTATTCAAAGAAGTGGAAGAAGCAAAAGTGGTGAAACCAAACAAAAGGAAAAAGATACTCAACAGTTTAGAATAAGCCATAGTGTTTTTTAGTTTAATTTTTATTGCTATACAAACTCACAATTGCTACAAATATATATAGTAACACAAGTATTGCAAGAATAGTGTTTTAGTCGCTTTCACAATAATATGACAGAGGAATATTTTTGTGGTCTAGTTTCATTCCGTATCACTTGGGAAATTGGGTTATACGATGAGTCTATTAATTGACTCTAAGCTTTTATTCTTTGTGGAATTATGCAAAAATTTCCAACTTTTGATTGCAATAAAAAAGAATCGTTCAATGAAATATTGTGGTCCGCAATAATAATGCTTCTCAACAAGAAATATATATATACATACACTAACTATAAGAGTGTTAGAATATTAATGTAGTTGCTTTCACGATAAGATATATCGAAATATGTTTGTGGTCTAGTTTCGTTGATAAACGTATCACTCGGGTTATACAAGTGTATTGATCGATCTTTGTAAAATTATGCAAAATTTTCAACTTCGAACTATTGCGAAAGAAAAGAATCTTTCAATAAAAATTTTGTGGTCCACATTAATGTGTGCCAAAAATTTCATAAAGATTCTTATGTTTTCTATTAATTTTTTTTACATTTGTGATCCTAAGAGTCACATTATACAACTCTTTTATTTGATAGTCCCATAATTTTCAATTCATTTTTTATTGTGCAAAATTTATAAACTTCAAATTGACATAAAGAAAATTAACATTCTTTTATTGGAATTTTTATCCGGTTACTCTTTTGACTTGGATTTCAATATTATGCTTAGAAATTATTAAATTTAAAAAAAAAAATGCTTGCATAGTGGTTTTTTTTAGGTTTACTAATGGTGTAGGTCTTAATGTTAGTGTTCTTTCTACGCGTACATAGATTTTTCGAATGGTATTTGCTTGTCAGTATATGGAGAAATCTAAGTCTTCTTTACTCTTTTTAAGTTTACAGACTTTTTGAATGAACCAACTCACAATCTAACATGTATTTATGAATGTAAGTTCTTGGTTATAATCTTCTTTCTATATTTTATATGTAGACTTTTTAGACGAACCATGTCATGACTTGTTAAGACCTCGATTTATAATTCCTTTGATCCACTAGCGATAAAGAACTATTGATGGGAGAGAAAATGTAGGGAAGCGTACATCTGCAAATCGAATAAAAGGTAGTAGTCAACAGAGCCTAACACTTGGGTATTAAGATGTAGATGCTAAATTTTAATAGACAAGAGAGACCATAACAACTAAACTGCATACATCTGCAAAACAAATAAAAGGTTCTATTAGTCAACCCGAGCTTATACATATTACCCTAAAAAAATTGCAGGTGCCCAAAATAGAATTGTAAGGTAATTTTTCAAGTGGATGATTATTTAAACCGAAGGACATAGAGAGACCAATAAGGCGGTACAGGACTGGTATGGGATCGGTTTGGTATCAGTATTTTGAGGCATAATATCATCCCTAAATATACAAACGACCCCTACCTACCATTGCTCCATTACAAGTTACATAATGATCATTCACAACATTTAAATCTTAATTTCGCATAGCTTCTCATCAAACTTTTGTTTTGCGGGTACAAGGTAACCCCACCCGAGCCAGCTTTGATGACCAAGACCCATAAAGCCTGGTAAATCACTAGCCCTCCACAATGTGCAGGGCCGTCCCGTGGATTTCGGAGGCCCTGTGCCATGATTGTGAAAGAGGCTCTCTAAAAGAGAAAATTTTAAATGTTGTTTTCTCCTTACGGTATCCATACTCAGACCATTTAAATTTGTTGGTTTTGTTTTAAATACAAACTTCAAGTGTACAGTACAAAAAATGTTTTAAAATATAGCAATCAGAATTAAGTTCATATATTAAAGTGAAGTACTATGTGATAAATAATAAAGAAAATAAACAAATCACGGATCAACACCGTGTGAAAACATAAAGTTCTGAACTTCTGATGCTTCGTCAACTATAAGTGCTGTGCAAGAATGAAGAATTGATATCATGCCACATCTAATGTGCTTTTTACAAATCAAGTTTGCCTTCAATTAGTTATTTACATATTGGGCTTTTTTTTGAAATATGAGGCCCCCTAAAATCTTTGGGCCCTGTGCGGTTGGGCAGCCCGCACAGGCTTATATCCGGGCCTGACAATGTGGCCCTAAGAAGTTTGCAGCTAGCATGATTTAAACCTAATGGTTAAGAGTTACCAAGCTCTTACCACAAATCTACAACAGACAACATTTTATAGGCTTTATACACTCAAATATAAATCCATACAATCAAACAGCAGCATCAACTTACTAACTAAAAAGCACAAACACTCTCACCGTTATAAAATCGAGTTAATCACATATCCCTACATTTCACCTAAGAAATAACAAGTGAAATAGCACATACATTAGCATATCCTGTTATGGAAACATCGCTACTTCTTTGTGGTGTATATATAGTCGCTTTCACAATAATATGACTGATAATATGTTTATGGTCTAGTTCCATTGATCAGCGTATCGATTGGGTTGCAAAAGTCTATTATTTGATGGGTTCTAAACTTCATCTTTTGTCTGATTATGCAAAATTTCCAACTTTGGATTGAGATAAAAAAGAATATCTCAATAAAAAATTTGTGGTACACAATATGCATAGAGATTTGTAGGTTCTCAAAATGTTAATTTATTGAATGAATACACTATAGTTTTCGAGAAGGACATTTTGGGTGTTATATGAGTCACTACAATTGTTACCACTCAATCCTTACTCCTTAAAAATACGTAAGATAATAATGAGAAATAAAACAAATCTTAACTCTTTTATATTATTAAAGGGTTGGTACAAGGCTATAAATATTGAGGTCATAGTTGAGATTGTTTTTATCTTTGCAATATTTGAAATCATAAGGTCGGTTCGAAATTTTAAGATTTTATTAATTTGTCATGTTTTGTTAATATGGGATAAATGAGTCAAATGTTTTACATTTCTACTTTAACATTTTTAATAAATTTATATAACAGCCTCACAAAAATGTCAAAATTCAAATTCTAAACATCGCAATAATAGTAAAACACAAGATGTCAACTTTTAATCGTTACACCAACAATTTAGCATGATAAGAATGAACAACATATGTTATAAGCGTCTCAAAACACATAAGCCATAATGCTAAAAGATTAAGTCATTAAACCATCAATCTATAAAATGCGTACTAACTTCATAATTCTCATACAAATCAAAATATGGTTCTTCGATCTAAAGTGATACGGAGTAGAAAAATAACCATTGTATATGATCCTAACCATTGCGTACGACCATAAACCGATCCTAACCATCGTGTTTTTCTTATAGACAAACAAGTTAAGCATAGTTAACCTTCTTGCTGTACAACCTAACACAATTAAAGAAAACGATTAATACACAATTAATTAATTAACTTCCAAAACATAATTAAATTAAAAAGTAACAAAGTACCTGTAACATCTGTTCAACAGTCCCCGCCTTATTCTTCCGTTTCTTTGGATCTCTATCAGTTTGGGATTGATGACAAAAAAATGTTGTTTGGTATGTTCGTGTAGGTCCCACAATTGGGGATGAGTCCCAAATTTTTGTCCATGAGTTAAACCCAACTAACATGCCATCTTTTTGTTATATTACCATTTAAGGTGGGCCCATTTTATAGGGAAGCATGCATCTGCAAAACAAATAAAAGGTATTAGTTAACAGAGCCTAACACTTGCCTATTAAGATGTAGATGCTAAGTTTTCATAGACAAGATAGACCATAACAGCAAAACCACATACATCTGCAAAACAAATAAAAGGTTCTATTAGTCAACCCAAGCTTATACATATTACCCTAAATTATTTTCAGGTACCCAAATTGTGGCACTTCTTATGACATAAGGAGCAGTTTGTAAGGTAAATTTTCATGTGGATGATTATTTAAACCAAAGGACATAGTCAGACCAATAGGGAGTCAAAATACAAGATACACCAAAAACATTGAAATTGCGTAGATCATCAACAGCAGGGTCAGCACTGGTTTGGGTAGCCTTATGTATTAATGTAAGCTAACCTGAAGTTCTGAGTGATCACTGGCATTGACTTGAATGGCAAGATGATCAACAGCAGGATCAATAACCCTGTTCCAAGGCCTCGTTGTAAGAATTCCTGCAAACAATGCATACAGATCCTCACCAGCACTCAATTTCATGCAATTTTCCTTTATTCCCTTCATCAACCAGTACTAAAGCCTGTAAGAAAATCATACAGGTCAAAGGTTAATGATGCTCTTAAGCAACAACAGAAATGGTAGTAAAGAAAAAATAATAACAGATGCCATGAGAAGCCATTTATGTTCATAATATTGCAAGAGGCATCTTCCAGAGTGCAGCATAGTTGGTCCTGGTTGAATTGTCAACTAATTCAGTTTCAGTTGAGCTCAAAAATTTCTTAATTAAATGTTATGCTTGCATTTTATAAAAAAGGTTAAATTAAATAAGTTCCAGAGCAAACAAATAGATCATACTATCATTGTCAATGCAGTGAAAAAACTTAAACTTTTGAAGTATATGAGGGTTTAATTAAGAAGACTTCAAATTGGAGATATGGATCTAAATTTAATGTTGTTGTCTACTAGTGTAGACTTTCAAAGTAAACTCATCTTAGTATCAATCATACTATCATTGTCAATGTAGTGAAGAAACTTAAATGATGGAAGAAATGTCTAAGAAAGGTTGTGGGATATAACTGCTTATGACCAACTTTTTGAAGTATAAGAGGGTTTAAGAAGACTTTAAATTGGAGGTAGGGATTTAAATTTAATGTTGTTGTCTACTAGTGTAGACTTTCAAAGTAAACTCATCTTAGTATCATACTATCATTGTCAATGCAGTGAAGAAACTTAAATGATGGAAGAAATGTCTAAGAAAGGTTGTGGGATACTGCTTATGACCAAGTTTTTGACGTATAAGAGGGTTTAAGAAGACTTTAAATTGGAGATAGGGATTTAAATTTAATGTTGTTGTCTAATAGTGTAGACTTTCAAAGTAAACTATCTTAGTCTACAATTCATTAACCACCACATTCATCTGGTGGCCCTTTTAAGTCTTGGGCATCACATGCATATATCGTGTAACATAAGTTATTGGTTCAGGTACATGAATTGCTTCATAAATTTGACTCGGAAGTACATGTTTACAATTTCTAAAACTAAAACATTAGACCCACGTCTCATATTTTGAGGATGAGGTATAAATCTATACTTATCATGATCTATACTCTATCCAGAAATGAATAAAACTTTGGACTTTTTAGTTCCACGTCATTCAAATATGTGTGTACCTGTAGTTAAGCCAACTTGCTGAATTTCCCATACTATTATGGGTTCGGAACAAGGGGCTTGAAGCCAAAGAATGTGCACTACTTTTGAATCAAAAACCAATAAGGACTGAACACCCAGTGATTTCTCTTGGAATGATTTCTGCCTTCTATATATATGCTAATAAACCGATATTGTGTTCACAGAGCCAAAGCTGAACGAAACTGCAGTATCCACAAGGCTACTTGCATTTTGAGAATGATTTATAGCACATGATCCTTTAAGTTATGTATCATGTTATACACAAGGATATAAGCGGCTCTAATAGGTATAAATCTCGCCTTAAACATACCAATAACTTGACATATAGAAGCTATGCATGCCCTTTTATTTAGGTTTTATTTGCATCTCATTAGTCTAACATTTCTCTAATTTATAATTTTGATTTTTCGGATGAAAACAAAATTCCATCATATCATTTATATATGACTGGTTCGATAAATTTAATAACCCCACTTTGAAACATAGCTTCGTTGAAGTGTCGTAAAACCGAAGACAAACATAACTTCATACTTGACAGTTAATACACATGAATTGCAAGAAACTTGCGTCAATTTTGGATATGTATAATTATATCTAGCATGGCAACAGGGTAGTCTTTTTACGAATCAATAAGAATCAAACATATTTTTGTAGGTTAACAGCAATCTAGTTAAACAAAAGTTAATGATACCAGGCCATAATTCTAACAAATATCCTTCTCATATTTTTGTAGGAAGAGATATTTACCCTGGCTACGTAATTTATGCATCAAGTTATCAACTGATCTAGGTTTAAACGCTAGATAGTGCTTGTGTTTGAGAGCTTGCTTGAAGCTTGTGGAGGAATAAGTACTTATGTTTTTGTTTTGTAAGGCACGTGTATAGTCAATATTTTAATCAGCTATCTTCCAGCTTTCTCCATGACAAGGGTGGGAATTGTACTTCTTAGAAAAAGAATTGTGTTTTTATTCATAATAAGACATGAATCCTACATTTAAAGCCTAATTGGGTTAACTGTTTGTCAACCCTGTTTGTTTGACCATTTAGGCACCTTTTATCATGAGCTAGTTCACAAATGCGAATCTACGTTTAGTAAATGTTGCTTATACGAATAGTCATAATAGATGGCGTTTGAGCCGGATGGTGTTTAAGCCAGATGGCGTTCAAGCGTGATGTAATGGCGTATGAGCCTCATGGTATTTAGACGTGATGACTTGGTTATGCCAAAAAAGGATATGTATAACCTGACTTGGATACAATACTCCATCAAAGTAATGTTCTCGTTATCAGGTTTGTCGCAGTCGACTTGTGTCATTAAAGGTTAGTAAGATAGGGCAAGATTTTTGCAGCTTTGAAGGAATAGTTCCTCAGGCTGAATGTTTGTCAGGGGAATAATTGACCCTGTTGGTTTGTTTGTCGCAGTCGACTTGTGTCATTAAGGTTAGTAAGTTCATGCACCAGTTGTTGTTGTATTCTATAAAGTGTGTTGTGATTAGCTCCGGCTTCATTGTGACTTTAGGTCATCGTGTTAGGCTAATTTTGTTTCAAATTGATGATAAATCGTTTTGAATCAAACGAGTCGAGCCAGGGCACATTATGTGCCCTGAGGCCTGAGGTGGTGAATAATGTTTGACCCTGAATATGATGTCAGACCCAAATAATGTTAGGCCATTGAATTCAGGCTTATAAAGTAAAGCCAATGAATGCACATTCACGAAGATAGGTTGTTGAAGTTGTGTCATGAAGTAGTTCATTTGAGGGTGATGTCAGACCACTTGAGTAGCCTGATGCTAGGCCACTTGGGGCCGATGTTAAGCCATTTGAGGCCGAGGTTAGGACACTTGAGGCCAAGGTTAAGCCATTCGAGGCTCATGTTAGGCCACTTGGGGCCGAGGTTAAGTCGTTCGAGGCTGATGTTAGGCCACTTGGGGCCGATGTTAAGCCGTTTGAGGCTGATGTCATGCAACTTGGGGGGCCGAGGTTAGGTCATTTGAGGCTGATGTTAGGCCATTTGGGGCCGAAGTTAAGCCATTCAAGGTTGACGCTAGGCCACTTGGGGCTGAAGTTAAGCTGTTTGAGGCAGACGTTAGGCCACTTGGGCCAAGGTTAAGTCGTTTGAGGCTGATGTTAAGCTGTTTTAGGCTGATGTTAGGCTATTTAAGGTCGAGGTTAAGCTATTCGAGGCTAACGTTGGGCCACTTGGGAACGTTCAGGCCTTGTTAGGCCATATTGGGTTGTGTCAAGCCGTGTTCAAGCTACGGTTAGGCCGTACCAGGCCCGTATGAGATGTGTACAAGCTGTACCAGCCATATGAGGCCTTATTCAGGTCAAGGCTAATTATTTTGTGAGACGATTTTGGGATATTGACTCAGGTCATTTCACTCATTTGCGACTGCTAGGTCATGTTTCACAATAATATGACTGATAATATGCTTATGGTCTAGTTCCATTGATCAGCGTATCGATTGGGTTGCAAAAGTCTATTATTTGATGGGTTCTAAACTTCATCTTTTGTCTGATTATGCAAAATTTCCAACTTTGGATTGAGATAAAAAAGAATATCTCAATAAAAATTTTGTGGTACACAATATGCATAGAGATTTGTAGGTTCTCAAATGTTAATTTATTGAATGAATACACTATAGTTTTCGAGAAGGACATTTTGGGTGTTATATGAGTCACTACAATTGTTACCACTCAATCCTTACTCCTTAAAAATACTTAGGATAATAGTGAGAAATAAAACAAGTCTTAACTCTTTTATATTATTAAGGGTTGGTACAAGGCTGTAAAGATTGAGGTCATAGCTGAGACTCTTTTTATCTTTGCAATATTTGAAATCATAAGGTCGGTTTGAAATTGTAAGATTTTATTAATTTGTCATGTTTTGTTAATATGGGATAAATGAGTCAAAGGTTTCACATTTCTACTTGACATTTTTAATAAATTTATGACAGCCTCACAAAAATATCAAAGTTCAAAATTTAAACATCGCAATAATAGTAAAACACAAGATGTCAACTTTCAATCGTTACACCAACGATTTAGCAGGATAAGAATGAACAACATAGGTTATAAGCGTCTCAAAACACATAAGCCATAATGCTAAAAGAATAAGTCATTAAACCATCAATCTATAAAATGCGTACTACATAATTCTCATACAAATCAAAATAAGGTTCTTCGATCTAAAGTGATACGGAGTAGAAAAATAACCATTGTATATGATCCTAACCATTGCGTACGACCATAAACCGATCCTAACCATCGTGTTTTTCTTATAGACAAACAAGTTAAGCATAGCTAAATTAAACAAGTAAAAAGTCACAAAATCAACCTTCACACTGCTTCATATATGCAACTCTACTAACGTAATTCTAACGAGCTAAACCTAACACAAATTAGCTGTGATTCACCTAACCCAATTTCGTGACATTTTCTCAACACGTTTCAAGTTTAACCAGTCCATAGTGATCACACAAAACATTTTCCAACAGCAAGTAAATTTTACTTGCGAACACGCAGTCCCAACCAACGAAGGCGCCAATCCCTATATAACCGCCCCCAACCTTCTTGCTGAACAACCTAACACAATTAAAGAAAACAGTTAATACACAATTAATTAATTAACTTCCAAAACATAATTAAATTAAAAAGTAACAAAGTACCTGTAACATCTGTTCAACAGTCCCCGCCTTATTCTTCCGTTTCTTTGGATCTCTATCAGTTTGGGATTGATGACAAAAAAATGTTGTTTGGTATGTTCGTGTAGGTCCCACAATTGATGATGAGTCCCAAATTTTTGTCCATGAGTTAAACCCATCTAACATGCCATCTTTTTGTTATATTACCATTTAAGATGGGCCCATTTTATAGGGAAGCATGCATCTGCAAAACAAATAAAAGGTATTAGTTAACAGAGCCCAACACTTGCCTATTAAGATGTAGATGCTAAATTTTCATAGACGAGATAGACCATAACAGCAAAACCGCATACATCTGCAAAACAAATAAAAGGTTCTATTAGTCAACCCAAGCTTATACATATTACTCTAAATTATTTTCAGGTACCCAAATTGTGGCACTTCTTATGACATAAGGATCAGTTTGTAAGGTAAATTTTCATGTGGATGATTATTTAAACCGAAGGACATAGTGAGACCAATAGGGAGTCAAAATACAAGACACACCAAAAACATTGAAATTGCGTAGATCATCAACAGCAGGGTCAGCATTGGCTTGGGTAGCCTTATGTATTAATGTAAGCTAACCTGAAGTTCTGAGTGATCACTGGCATTGACTTGAATGGCAAGATGATCAACAGCAGGATCAATAACCCTGTTCCAAGGCCTCGTTGTAAGAATTCCTGCAAACAATGCATACAGATCCTCACCAGCACTCAATTTCATGCAATTTTCCTTTATTCCCTTCATCAACCAGTACTAAAGCCTGTAAGCAAATCATACAGGTCAAAGGTTAATGATGCTCTAAAGCAACAACAGAAATGGTAGTAAAGAAAAAATAATAATAGATGACATGAGAAGCCATTTATGTTCATAATATTGCAAGAGGCATCTTCCAGAGTGCAGCATAGTTGGTCCTGGTTGAATTGTCAAGTAATTCAGTTTCAGTTGAGCTAAAAAATTTCTTAATTAAATGTTATGCTTGCATTTTATAAAAAAGGGTAAATTAAATAAGTTCCAGAGCAAACAAATAGATCATACTATCATTGTCAATGCAGTGAAAAAACTTAAACTTTTGAAGTATATGAGGGTTTAATTAAGAAGACTTCAAATTGGAGGTAGGGATCTAAATTTAATTTAGTTGTCTACTAGTGTAGACTTTCAAAGTAAACTCATCTTAGTATCAATCATACTATCATTGTCAATCAGTGAAGAAACTTAAATGATGGAAGAAATGTCTAAGAAAGGTTGTGGGATAGAAGTGCTTATGACCAAGTTTTTGACGTATAAGAGGGTTTAAGAAGACTTTAAATTGGAGGTAGGGATTTAAATTTAATGTTGTTGTCTACTAGTGTAGACTTTCAAAGTAAACTCATCTTAGTCTACAATTCATTAACCACCACATTCATCTGGTGGCCCTTTTAATTAAGTCTTGGGCATCACATGCAGATATCGTGTAACATAAGTTATTGGTTCAGGTACATGAATTGCTTCATAAATTTGACTCGGAAGTACATGTTTACAATTTCTAAAACTAAAACATTAGACCCACGTCTCATATTTTGAGGATGAGGTATAAATCTATACTTATCATGATCTATACTCTATCCAGAAATGAATAAAAATTTGGACTTTTTAGTTCCACGTCATTCAAATATGTGTGTACCTGTAGTTAAGCCAACTTACTGAATTTCTCATACTATTATGGGTTCGGAACAAGGGGCTTGAAGCCAAAGAATGTGCACTACTTTTGAATCAAAAACCAATAAGGACTGAACACCCAGTGATTTCTCTTGGAATGATTTCTGCCTTCTATATATATGCTAACAAACTGATATTGTGTTCACAGAGCCAAAGCTGAACGAAACTGCAGTATCCACAAGGCTACTTGCATTTTGAGAATGATTTATAGCACATGATCCTTTAAGTTATGTATCATGTTATACACAAGGATATAAGCGGCTCTAATAGGTATAAATCTCGCCTTAAACATACCAATAACTTGACATATAGAAGCTATGCATGCCCTTTTATTTAGGTTTTATTTGCATCTCATTAGTCTAACATTTCTCTAATTTATAATTTTGATTTTTCGGATGAAAACAAAATTCCATCATATCATTTATATATGACTGGTTCGATAAATTTAATAACCCCACTTTGAAACATAGCTTCGTTGAAGCGTCGTAAAACCGAAGACAAACATAACTTCATACTTGACAGTTAATACACATGAATTGCAAGAAACTTACGTCAATTTTGGATATGTATAATTATATCTAGCATGGCAACAGGGTAGTCTTTTTACGAATCAATAAGAATCAAACATATTTTTGTAGGTTAACAGCAATCTAGTTAAACAAAAGTTAATGATACCAGGCCATAATTCTAACAAATATCCTTCTCATATTTTTGTAGGAAGAGATGTTTACCCTGGCTACGTAATTTATGCATCAAGTTATCAACTGATCTAGGTTTAAACGCTAGATAGTGCTTGTGTTTGAGAGCTTGCTTGAAGCTTGTGGAGGAATAAGTACTTATGTTTTTGTTTTGTAAGGCACGTGTATAGTCAATATTTTAATCAGCTATCTTCCAGCTTTCTCCATGACAAGGGTGGGAATTGCACTTCTTAGAAAAAGAATTGTGTTTTTATTCATAATAAGACATGAATCCTACATTTAAAGCCTAATTGGGTTAACTGTTTGTCAACCCTGTTTGTTTGACCATTTAGGCACCTTTTATCATGAGCTAGTTCACAAATGCGAATCTACGTTTAGTAAATGTTGCTTATACGAATAGTCATAATAGATGGCGTTTGAGCCGGATGGTGTTTAAGCCAGATGGCATTCAAGCGTGATGTAATGGCGTATGAGCCTCATGGTATTTAGACGTGATGACTTGGTTATGCCAAAAAAGGATATGTATAACCTGACTTGGATACAATACTCCATCAAAGTAATGTTCTCGTTATCAGGTTTGTCGCAGTCGACTTGTGTCATTAAAGGTTAGTAAGATAGGGCAAGATTTTTGCAGCTTTGAAGGAATAGTTCCTCAGGCTGAATGTTTGTCAGGGGAATAATTGACCCTGTTGGTTTGTTTGTCGCAGTCGACTTGTGTCATTAAGGTTAGTAAGTTCATGCACCAGTTGTTGTATTCTATAAAGTGTGTTGTGATTAGCTTCGGCTTCATTGTGACTTTAGGTCATCGTGTTAGGCTAATTTTGTTTCAAATTGATGATAAATCGTTTTGAATCAAACGAGTCGAGCCAGGGCACATTATGTGCCCTGAGGCCTGAGGTGGTGGATAATGTTTGACCCTGAATATGATGTCAGACCCAAATAATGTTAGGCCATTGAATTCAGGCTTATAAAGTAAAGCCAATGAATGCACGTTCACGAAGATAGGTTGTTGAAGTTGTGTCATGAAGTAGGTCATTTGAGGGTGATGTCAGACCACTTGAGTAGCCTGATGCTAGGCCACTTGGGGCCGATGTTAAGCCATTTGAGGCCGAGGTTAGGACACTTGAGGCCAAGGTTAAGCCATTCGAGGCTCATGTTAGGCCACTTGGGGCCGAGGTTAAGTCGTTCGAGGCTGATGTTAAGCCACTTGGGGCCGATGTTAAGCCGTTTGAGGCTGATGTCATGCAACTTGGGGGGCCGAGGTTAGGTCATTTGAGGCTGATGTTAGGCCATTTGGGGCCGAAGTTAAGCCATTCAAGGTTGACGCTAGGCCACTTGGGGCTGAAGTTAAGCTGTTTGAGGCAGACGTTAGGCCACTTGGGCCAAGGTTAAGTCGTTTGAGGCTGATGTTAAGCTGTTTTAGGCTGATGTTAGGCTATTTAAGGTCGAGGTTAAGCCATTCGAGGCTAACGTTGGGCCACTTGGGAACGTTCAGGCCTTGTTAGGCCATATTGGGTTGTGTCAAGCCGTGTTCAAGCTACGGTTAGGCCGTACCAGGCCCGTATGAGATGTGTACAAGCTGTACCAGCCATATGAGGCCTTATTCAGGTCAAGGCTAATTATTTTGTGAGACGATTTTGGGATATTGACTCAGGTCATTTCACTCATTTGCGACTGCTAGGTCATGTTGGGTCAGGTTATAATGTATAGCACATTGTATGTTTGACATGCTTAGAGGGAGTAGATAGCGTTCGGCCACGACTAGGAATTTGCAAGGTCGAAAGATGCGACATACACCGAAGGAAAAACAAAGAACTTCAGGATAGGAGAATGCACAATGACCTTCAACAATTTTGGAGCACCTATAGAACCTTAATCACTAAATTGTACTTTTTTGTCAATTTAGTATTTTTAATGTGATGAAATGTGTTGTTTTATTTTTATTTAAAAAAAAAAGAAAAAAAAAAAAAAAAACTATGGGGTCCGGGCGTGTCCAATAACTTGAGTGATAGAGAGAGGTTGTTTTTTAGTTAAGTAGTGTTGAGGCGACATTACTTTTTGCTATAACACAAGCCTGGCTCATGGACACCTAGTGCTCTAAGCATTAAGATGTCACTCTTTCCACTACGATAGGACAATTATGATATCCACATTTATTCATTCCAAAAATTTCGCCTACTACATACGAATAGAGGTGGCAATTTGTGCCCAAAATGAAAAAAATTGGGTAATTTTGGCTACTTTTTAAAAGATTTGGGCACATTTAGCCCCCTCATTTTTTTGAAATGGGCACATTTAGCCCATTGAAAAGTTAAATGGGCACAACGGACACATATTTTCTCTCAATTAGAGAACATTATAATCGTTTTTGAAGAAAAACTTATATATATAATATATTTAATTATAAATGGGGTATTACATTTAAGGAATTTATTCATTTTCGGACTTCTATATAGCGATTTGTTTAGCTCGTGCCCGTTTAAGCCCGTGCCCGTGCCCGCCCGTTTTGCCACCTCTACATACGAATAACTAAAAACAAACCTTCAAACTTTCTAATATAATGGATCAAATTTTATGGCCATTTCATTAATACAAAAATAAAAGTCCATTACATGACAAAAAAAAAATACAACATAAAAAAAACGAATTACATGATAATCGAAATTAAAACTAGAACTAATACACATCTAGAAATTACATGGCCAATCATATTTTGCTGCGAGTTGGCGTTTTTTGTTCTTTATCCACTCCACACATGCTAGGATCTTCGATATGGTCATGCGGATCCATGTAGAACTTCAAGTCTTGCCTCTCCTTATTGTCTTTAGCTTGTTCAATTTGGAGGTCCAAAAGTTGTTGTGTCTTCTCAGCCATATCCGACATCAGTTTGTTCTTCGCTTCAAAATGTGAGTTGACGGAATCAACAAGACTCTCCGCCTTTGACGACATTTCATCAACTTTTTTTTCCCTTTTCTTGAACGCGTGGGGGTTGAGTCCTCATTCAAATCCGGGATGACATTATTTGGATCGTTGCTACCCGTCTCATAGTTCCCCCCCTCGGATGACTTTCTTCGCTTGTCGGAGTGTGTTGAAGATGTCCCGATAACACATTTTTGTTCTACCCATTTAGCTTCGTCTTTGACCACCAACCATGCCGCTTGGTGAGTAAACGTTCTTCGCGTTTTCGTGCTATAATCAGTCATAGCGTTTTTCATAACATCCATATAATTGCATCCGCTCTCCCGTAGACGAGCCTACAAAAAAAAAAAAAAAAAAAAAGTTCGAACGTCTAAAAAACAAAAAAAATACAACCAAATGAAACAAAAAAAAAATAGAACCGAATGAAAAAAAAAAGAAAAAGAACCGAATGAAAAAAAATAGAACCGAATGTAAAAAAAATATAGAACCGAAAAAAAAAAAAAGATAACCGAATTTAAAAAATACCGATCGGTGGTAAAAGCCGTTAAATACACCCATGTTTGTGTTCATCGTATTCCACTTTGTGTTGTTCATTCCCGACTACTCTACATGTCGAGATATGAACCCATGCCTTCGCCAAAGCTTCTTCTTCCTCTTTGTAGCAAACTGCAAAAATTTACTATAATTAACGACGTTTAATTATATAGTAATCTCCATCATTATTTTAATCACCATTTTTACGGGAAAATTTAAATTTTTCTTTAATATATTATACTCACGACCAACATAAGATTAGGATAAGCCTACATATTTTATATGAACTATTTTCACTTTATTATATATTTTACATTATACTTTTTACGTAATACAAATATTCAAACCCTATTAAATTTTATTAACGTATACGCCCTCCGTTAAACTTATTACACATCTAATATAATTAGTTGGAGTATATTAATAAACTTTGATATTTTTATAAACGTTATATTTTTACGTTATCCGAATTTAAGTTTCGTGACTTAAAGACTTAACATTAGTAATTACCAGGTCAAATTTCACCTTAAATTTATGCCATATAACCAAATTATCATGCAAAATCACATGAGCCTTTCTGTAACATATAAATTCTAAATGATAGTGACATGTACTATTTTTCTCCATATCTTAACATGTAAGATAGATATAGAACGTGTAGGAACTTTAAACCATAAAATTCAACAACTCATATGTAACTTGTAGTAATATGTGGACGTGTATGGCTTTATACCATATAATTTAACATGCAACTACATAATAACGTGTTTAGTTTTCTATCGCAAAATACAACAACCTACATATGTATATAACGTGTTCAATGTAGACACCATGCATGCATTATATAACAAACGTGTAATAAGTATTATCCATGCAATCCGAAAATATCTCTGACATCTAACATTTCAACTTGTTTTTTTTTTTTATTAGAACAAGTGCATGCAATTTGAAAATCCATATATATACGTCTATACATGCGAGTAGATAAATGAAAACACAGTTCTTTTTCACTTCAAAAATCCCTTTTGCTACCGAGAAATATTAATAAGAATAGAAGTATTTTTCGGGTCCCATTTTATACGAATAAATCTTATTCGAGAGTATCTTTGATCAATCCAATCGTATAACCCATTCTTTGGGTATTGTTGCGTGCCGGAGACGTTTATCAACTATATTTTATTTGTTTTTCCATCCAGACTGTTAAGGTGAGTTTCATAACCCCTCTTTTTACATGTTTTGAATTATTTTGGGGGAGATACATGCTCAATTATCTGTTTTTACTTTCATAAGCAATTCTAAACTTTTACATAATAACGTGAGTTTCATAGCCCCTACTTTTATATGTTTTGAACTACTTTTGGGGGAGATACATGCTCAAACTCTAATTACTTACTTGTAGAAATACATTACATGTTTAGCTTTATGATGCAAATCTATGTAATACTTTATTCTTTTATAATATTTATATCCTATGTGTAGACTTATTATATTGTACAGTGTTATGTGTAAATCTATTCTTGTGGATTCGAATTCAAAGTCAAAGGAGAGGTATTGATAGTACTAGTATGGGACAACACCCCCACCCTTGTCCAAGATTCGAGACGTTGGGTGACATGTACTATTTGGGATGGTGGTTCCCCGCCTATGGGTCCAAAATGACGCGACCATGGGTGAATATAATCCTGAAATCTAAATTCTATGAGCAGTGGGTTGTAAACACACAGGTTAAAAGTCTTAAATGGGCGAGGCTTGGAACTGAGTGGATTTACAATGCCTTTGCTGGGAAAATCTATACTCAAATGCTAATGCTGTATTTTTAAATGACTTACAATGCCCTTGCCGTAAAATCTTTATTCAAATACTTTATTTTTAAACTAAACTCTATGAACTCACCAACCGTTGGTTGACACTTTTTAGCATGTTTATCTCAGGTTATTAAGGCGATAGTGGATGCATGGATTCTAGAGTCAAATGCATACTTGAAGACTTATATCTTATCTTTATCATTCGATACGCTTGAAAACTTTTATGTACCTTTACTTTGGAACTTATTGTCATAACTCTGATTTTAATAATTCGAATGATAACTTTTCAAAACGTCTCATTTAGAGGTCGTTTTCTATACATTGATCTGTATTATGAAGTAATACCCCCTTGACACTACTGTTTCCGCTGCGGTAATTTGGGGGTGTTACAGAATGGTATCAGAGCCTAGGTTATAGAGAACTAGGTTGCATTTAGGAACCTAGACTATAACCACTATATACATCGTGACTCTTATCCCTATCGCCTTACTTACGTAGAACTTTTCTCATTTATGTGCGCATTGTTAGATGTTATAATATTTGTACCAATAGGGAAAAATCTCAGAACTTGTTCGAGACATCAAAAGAGTGGAGCTCAGTGATAACTGGCTATTTAACTTTATCTTGTGACAGTTCTTGTTTGATGAGACATGGGATTAAGTTAAATAAAGGTTATCACTCGGCCGCAGAAATTTGATAAGTTCACTCGAGGATTTTCTGAGAGATAATCACCCTACTCTTTTATGTAACGTCGAGATATGTGTGCTTGGTGATATGTACACGTGTGAAAGGAGGCAAGTATAATTATGGTGGCCAACATAATTATAAGTGCGTCATGACACACGTGGACATATGTAACCATGCGTACGTTAATCGACATTGACCCCTTTAGGATAACAGCTAGTAGCGGGGTTTTTGTGAGAACGTTAAGTATAAATCGATAAATCAACGACTTCTACCTCATCTCTGACGTTCGCTAGATGTCCTTCATTGCAGAGAGGCAATGGCAACAAGGAGATCAGCTCGCAACGCTAACCGAGGAAATGCCACACTAAGAGGTGGAAGGACTAGTGGACGTGGAGGTCGAGGAGGTGGCCGTGGCATGGGTAACAACAACAATAACGACGGTGGGAATCCTGATTTTACCGCCATCATCGCTCAACAGCTTCAAACCTTGCTACCTACTATTATCACCCAAGTCGGCAATCACATCAACAACTCGGGAAATCACGGAAGCATAAATGACGATACCAATGGTGTAGGTGTGAATGAGACTACCACCCGCGCCATTGGATGCACATATAAGGAATTTACGGCATGTAAGCCAATGGAGTTTGACGGAAAAGGAGGTGCTTTGGAGTATACCCGATGGATCGAAAAGATGGAGTCAGTGATCGACATCAGTAACTGTGGAGCGCATCAGAAGGTGAAGTATTCGGCATGCTCGCTGTCAGGAAAGGCGTTAACATGGTGGAACACGCAGATCCAAGCTAGAAGCAGAGAGGCAGCTGTGGGAATGACGTGGGACGACTTCAAGGCGCTGCTAAAAGAAGAATATTGTCCGGATAATGAAATGCAGAAGCTGGAAAATGAACTCTATCATCACTCTATGATAGGGGCTGGTCATGCAGCCTATACAGATCGGTTTCATGAACTAGCCAAGTTAGTCCCTCATCTGGTTACCCCTGAATCCAAGAGGATTGAGAGGTATATCTATGGCCTTATTCCCGAAATTCGTGGAACTGTGAAAGCAACTGAGCCGTCTACGATTCAGAGCGCGATACTGAGAGCAGGAACTCTAACAGATGAGATGGTTAGGAATGGAGTTTTAAGGAACGGTGACAAGAGGAAAGGAACAACTGAGTCAGACAAACAGATGGCCCCCATGATGGACAACAAGAGAGCAAGAAATTTTATGGCCACTGGGCCTGGTCAGAAAGGGTATTCAGGTCCACATCCTAAGTGTGCTAGATGTACTTTTCATCACCCAGTATCTGTGCCCTGCCGTGAGTGTAAGAACTGCAATCAGTTGGGTCATTATGCGAATCAATGTAAAGCACCGGGAAATTCAAGCAATAGGAAGAGGGCATGCTATGAATGTAACAACCCGGATCATCTCAGAAATGCGTGTCCTAGGTTAAATGGAACACCTGGGCAGAGGCAAGGAAATCTCGCTTTAGCCATCGAAGGAAATAACCCAAATCCTGTAACCCAGTTTGGTCCAGCTCGTGGTAGAGCTTACTACTTGGGTGACTTGGACGCAGCTAATAAATAATGGGTACGTTTTACCTAGCCAAGTAGTATACTACCTTAGATTCTAAGTTTTTGCCTTATTACCTTAAACTTTACACATCGACTATCCGTTAGCATCTTTTAAGGGATAACACGGACTGAATCTCGGGACGAGATTCAAAAATAAGGAGTGGGTACTGTAGCAAACTGCAAAAATTTACTATAATTAACGACGTTTAATTATATAGTAATCTCCATCATTATTTTAATCACCATTTTTACGGGAAAATTTAAATTTTTCTTTAATATATTATACTCACGACCAACATAAGATTAGGATAAGCCTACATATTTTATATGAACTATTTTCACTTTATTATATATTTTACATTATACTTTTTACGTAATACAAATATTCAAACCCTATTAAATTTTATTAACGTATACGCCCTCCGTTAAACTTATTACACATCTAATATAATTAGTTGGAGTATATTAATAAACTTTGATATTTTTATAAACGTTATATTTTTACGTTATCCGAATTTAAGTTTCGTGACTTAAAGACTTAACATTAGTAATTACCAGGTCAAATTTCACCTTAAATTTATGCCATATAACCAAATTATCATGCAAAATCACATGAGCCTTTCTGTAACATATAAATTCTAAATGATAGTGACATGTACTATTTTTCTCCATATCTTAACATGTAAGATAGATATAGAACGTGTAGGAACTTTAAACCATAAAATTCAACAACTCATATGTAACTTGTAGTAATATGTGGACGTGTATGGCTTTATACCATATAATTTAACATGCAACTACATAATAACGTGTTTAGTTTTCTATCGCAAAATACAACAACCTACATATGTATATAACGTGTTCAATGTAGACACCATGCATGCATTATATAACAAACGTGTAATAAGTATTATCCATGCAATCCGAAAATATCTCTGACATCTAACATTTCAACTTGTTTTTTTTTTTATTAGAACAAGTGCATGCAATTTGAAAATCCATATATATACGTCTATACATGCGAGTAGATAAATGAAAACACAGTTCTTTTTCACTTCAAAAATCCCTTTTGCTACCGAGAAATATTAATAAGAATAGAAGTATTTTTCGGGTCCCATTTTATACGAATAAATCTTATTCGAGAGTATCTTTGATCAATCCAATCGTATAACCCATTCTTTGGGTATTGTTGCGTGCCGGAGACGTTTATCAACTATATTTTATTTGTTTTTCCTTCCAGACTGTTAAGGTGAGTTTCATAACCCCTCTTTTTACATGTTTTGAATTATTTTGGGGGAGATGCATGCTCAATTATCTGTTTTTACTTTCATAAGCAATTCTAAACTTTTACATAATAACGTGAGTTTCATAGCCCCTACTTTTATATGTTTTTGAACTACTTTTGGGGGAGATACATGCTCAAACTCTAATTACTTACTTGTAGAAATACATTACATGTTTAGCTTTATGATGCAAATCTATGTGATACTTTATTCTTTTATAATATTTATATCCTATGTGTAGACTTATTATATTGTACACTGTTATGTGTAAATCTATTCTTGTGGATTCGAATTCAAAGTCAAAGGAGAGGTATTGATAGTACTAGTATGGGACAACACCCCCACCCTTGTCCAAGATTCGAGACGTTGGGTGACATGTACTATTTGGGATGGTGGTTCCCCGCCTATGGGTCCAAAATGACGCGACCATGGGTGAATATAATCCTGAAATCTAAATTCTATGAGCAGTGGGTTGTAAACACACAGGTTACAAGTCTTGAATGGGCGAGGCTTGGAACTGAGTGGATTTACAATGCCTTTGCTGGGAAAATCTATACTCAAATGCTAATGCTGTATTTTTAAATGACTTACAATGCCCTTGCCGTAAAATCTTTATTCAAATACTTTATTTTTAAACTAAACTCTATGAACTCACCAACCGTTGGTTGACACTTTTTAGCATGTTTATCTCAGGTTATTAAGGCGATAGTGGATGCATGGATTCTAGAGTCAAATGCATACTTGAAGACTTATATCTTATCTTTATCATTCGATACGCTTGAAAACTTTTATGTACCTTTACTTTGGAACTTATTGTCATAACTCTGATTTTAATAATTCGAATGATAACTTTTCAAAACGTCTCATTTAGAGGTCGTTTTCTATACATTGATCTGTATTATGAAGTAATACCCCCTTGACACTACTGTTTCCGCTGCGGTAATTTGGGGGTGTTACAGAATGGTATCAGAGCCTAGGTTATAGAGAACTAGGTTGCATTTAGGAACCTAGACTATAACCACTATATACATCGTGACTCTTATCCCTATCGCCTTACTTACGTAGAACTTTTCTCATTTATGTGCGCATTGTTAGATGTTATAATATTTGTACCAATAGGGAAAAATCTCAGAACTTGTTCGAGACATCAAAAGAGTGGAGCTCAGTGATAACTGGCTATTTAACTTTATCTTGTGACAGTTCTTGTTTGATGAGACATGGGATTAAGTTAAATAAAGGTTATCACTCGGCCGCAGAAATTTGATAAGTTCACTCGAGGATTTTCTGAGAGATAATCACCCTACTCTTTTATGTAACGTCGAGATATGTGTGCTTGGTGATATGTACACGTGTGAAAGGAGGCAAGTATAATTATGGTGGCCAACATAATTATAAGTGCGTCATGACACACGTGGACATATGTAACCATGCGTACGTTAATCGACATTGACCCCTTTAGGATAACAGCTAGTAGCGGGGTTTTTGTGAGAACGTTAAGTATAAATCGATAAATCAACGACTTCTACCTCATCTCTGACGTTCGCTAGATGTCCTTCATTGCAGAGAGGCAATGGCAACAAGGAGATCAGCTCGCAACGCTAACCGAGGAAATGCCACACTAAGAGGTGGAAGGACTAGTGGACGTGGAGGTCGAGGAGGTGGCCGTGGCATGGGTAACAACAACAATAACGACGGTGGGAATCCTGATTTTACCGCCATCATCGCTCAACAGCTTCAAACCTTGCTACCTACTATTATCACCCAAGTCGGCAATCACATCAACAACTCGGGAAATCACGGAAGCATAAATGACGATACCAATGGTGTAGGTGTGAATGAGACTACCACCCGCGCCATTGGATGCACATATAAGGAATTTACGGCATGTAAGCCAATGGAGTTTGACGGAAAAGGAGGTGCTTTGGAGTATACCCGATGGATCGAAAAGATGGAGTCAGTGATCGACATCAGTAACTGTGGAGCGCATCAGAAGGTGAATTTATCGGCATGCTCGCTGTCAGGAAAGGCGTTAACATGGTGGAACACGCAGATCCAAGCTAGAAGCAGAGAGGCAGCTGTGGGAATGACGTGGGACGACTTCAAGGCGCTGCTAAAAGAAGAATATTGTCCGGATAATGAAATGCAGAAGCTGGAAAATGAACTCTATCATCACTCTATGATAGGGGCTGGTCATGCAGCCTATACAGATCGGTTTCATGAACTAGCCAAGTTAGTCCCTCATCTGGTTACCCCTGAATCCAAGAGGATTGAGAGGTATATCTATGGCCTTATTCCCGAAATTCGTGGAACTGTGAAAGCAACTGAGCCGTCTACGATTCAGAGCGCGATACTGAGAGCAGGAACTCTAACAGATGAGATGGTTAGGAATGGAGTTTTAAGGAACGGTGACAAGAGGAAAGGAACAACTGAGTCAGACAAACAGATGGCCCCCATGATGGACAACAAGAGAGCAAGAAATTTTATGGCCACTGGGCCTGGTCAGAAAGGGTATTCAGGTCCACATCCTAAGTGTGCTAGATGTACTTTTCATCACCCAGTATCTGTGCCCTGCCGTGAGTGTAAGAACTGCAATCAGTTGGGTCATTATGCGAATCAATGTAAAGCACCGGGAAATTCAAGCAATAGGAAGAGGGCATGCTATGAATGTAACAACCCGGATCATCTCAGAAATGCGTGTCCTAGGTTAAATGGAACACCTGGGCAGAGGCAAGGAAATCTCGCTTTAGCCATCGAAGGAAATAACCCAAATCCTGTAACCCAGTTTGGTCCAGCTCGTGGTAGAGCTTACTACTTGGGTGACTTGGACGCAGCTAATAAATAATGGGTACGTTTTACCTAGCCAAGTAGTATACTACCTTAGATTCTAAGTTTTTGCCTTATTACCTTAAACTTTACACATCGACTATCCGTTAGCATCTTTTAAGGGATAACACGGACTGAATCTCGGGACGAGATTCAAAAATAAGGAGTGGGTACTGTAGCAAACTGCAAAAATTTACTATAATTAACGACGTTTAATTATATAGTAATCTCCATCATTATTTTAATCACCATTTTTACGGGAAAATTTAAATTTTTCTTTAATATATTATACTCACGACCAACATAAGATTAGGATAAGCCTACATATTTTATATGAACTATTTTCACTTTATTATATATTTTACATTATACTTTTTACGTAATACAAATATTCAAACCCTATTAAATTTTATTAACGTATACGCCCTCCGTTAAACTTATTACACATCTAATATAATTAGTTGGAGTATATTAATAAACTTTGATATTTTTATAAACGTTATATTTTTACGTTATCCGAATTTAAGTTTCGTGACTTAAAGACTTAACATTAGTAATTACCAGGTCAAATTTCACCTTAAATTTATGCCATATAACCAAATTATCATGCAAAATCACATGAGCCTTTCTGTAACATATAAATTCTAAATGATAGTGACATGTACTATTTTTCTCCATATCTTAACATGTAAGATAGATATAGAACGTGTAGGAACTTTAAACCATAAAATTCAACAACTCATATGTAACTTGTAGTAATATGTGGACGTGTATGGCTTTATACCATATAATTTAACATGCAACTACATAATAACGTGTTTAGTTTTCTATCGCAAAATACAACAACCTACATATGTATATAACGTGTTCAATGTAGACACCATGCATGCATTATATAACAAACGTGTAATAAGTATTATCCATGCAATCCGAAAATATCTCTGACATCTAACATTTCAACTTGTTTTTTTTTTTATTAGAACAAGTGCATGCAATTTGAAAATCCATATATATACGTCTATACATGCGAGTAGATAAATGAAAACACAGTTCTTTTTCACTTCAAAAATCCCTTTTGCTACCGAGAAATATTAATAAGAATAGAAGTATTTTTCGGGTCCCATTTTATACGAATAAATCTTATTCGAGAGTATCTTTGATCAATCCAATCGTATAACCCATTCTTTGGGTATTGTTGCGTGCCGGAGACGTTTATCAACTATATTTTATTTGTTTTTCCTTCCAGACTGTTAAGGTGAGTTTCATAACCCCTCTTTTTACATGTTTTGAATTATTTTGGGGGAGATACATGCTCAATTATCTGTTTTTACTTTCATAAGCAATTCTAAACTTTTACATAATAACGTGAGTTTCATAGCCCCTACTTTTATATGTTTTGAACTACTTTTGGGGGAGATACATGCTCAAACTCTAATTACTTACTTGTAGAAATACATTACATGTTTAGCTTTATGATGCAAATCTATGTGATACTTTATTCTTTTATAATATTTATATCCTATGTGTAGACTTATTATATTGTACACTGTTATGTGTAAATCTATTCTTGTGGATTCGAATTCAAAGTCAAAGGAGAGGTATTGATAGTACTAGTATGGGACAACACCCCCACCCTTGTCCAAGATTCGAGACGTTGGGTGACATGTACTATTTGGGATGGTGGTTCCCCGCCTATGGGTCCAAAATGACGCGACCATGGGTGAATATAATCCTGAAATCTAAATTCTATGAGCAGTGGGTTGTAAACACACAGGTTACAAGTCTTGAATGGGCGAGGCTTGGAACTGAGTGGATTTACAATGCCTTTGCTGGGAAAATCTATACTCAAATGCTAATGCTGTATTTTTAAATGACTTACAATGCCCTTGCCGTAAAATCTTTATTCAAATACTTTATTTTTAAACTAAACTCTATGAACTCACCAACCGTTGGTTGACACTTTTTAGCATGTTTATCTCAGGTTATTAAGGCGATAGTGGATGCATGGATTCTAGAGTCAAATGCATACTTGAAGACTTATATCTTATCTTTATCATTCGATACGCTTGAAAACTTTTATGTACCTTTACTTTGGAACTTATTGTCATAACTCTGATTTTAATAATTCGAATGATAACTTTTCAAAACGTCTCATTTAGAGGTCGTTTTCTATACATTGATCTGTATTATGAAGTAATACCCCCTTGACACTACTGTTTCCGCTGCGGTAATTTGGGGGTGTTACAGAATGGTATCAGAGCCTAGGTTATAGAGAACTAGGTTGCATTTAGGAACCTAGACTATAACCACTATATACATCGTGACTCTTATCCCTATCGCCTTACTTACGTAGAACTTTTCTCATTTATGTGCGCATTGTTAGATGTTATAATATTTGTACCAATAGGGAAAAATCTCAGAACTTGTTCGAGACATCAAAAGAGTGGAGCTCAGTGATAACTGGCTATTTAACTTTATCTTGTGACAGTTCTTGTTTGATGAGACATGGGATTAAGTTAAATAAAGGTTATCACTCGGCCGCAGAAATTTGATAAGTTCACTCGAGGATTTTCTGAGAGATAATCACCCTACTCTTTTATGTAACGTCGAGATATGTGTGCTTGGTGATATGTACACGTGTGAAAGGAGGCAAGTATAATTATGGTGGCCAACATAATTATAAGTGCGTCATGACACACGTGGACATATGTAACCATGCGTACGTTAATCGACATTGACCCCTTTAGGATAACAGCTAGTAGCGGGGTTTTTGTGAGAACGTTAAGTATAAATCGATAAATCAACGACTTCTACCTCATCTCTGACGTTCGCTAGATGTCCTTCATTGCAGAGAGGCAATGGCAACAAGGAGATCAGCTCGCAACGCTAACCGAGGAAATGCCACACTAAGAGGTGGAAGGACTAGTGGACGTGGAGGTCGAGGAGGTGGCCGTGGCATGGGTAACAACAACAATAACGACGGTGGGAATCCTGATTTTACCGCCATCATCGCTCAACAGCTTCAAACCTTGCTACCTACTATTATCACCCAAGTCGGCAATCACATCAACAACTCGGGAAATCACGGAAGCATAAATGACGATACCAATGGTGTAGGTGTGAATGAGACTACCACCCGCGCCATTGGATGCACATATAAGGAATTTACGGCATGTAAGCCAATGGAGTTTGACGGAAAAGGAGGTGCTTTGGAGTATACCCGATGGATCGAAAAGATGGAGTCAGTGATCGACATCAGTAACTGTGGAGCGCATCAGAAGGTGAAGTATTCGGCATGCTCGCTGTCAGGAAAGGCGTTAACATGGTGGAACACGCAGATCCAAGCTAGAAGCAGAGAGGCAGCTGTGGGAATGACGTGGGACGACTTCAAGGCGCTGCTAAAAGAAGAATATTGTCCGGATAATGAAATGCAGAAGCTGGAAAATGAACTCTATCATCACTCTATGATAGGGGCTGGTCATGCAGCCTATACAGATCGGTTTCATGAACTAGCCAAGTTAGTCCCTCATCTGGTTACCCCTGAATCCAAGAGGATTGAGAGGTATATCTATGGCCTTATTCCCGAAATTCGTGGAACTGTGAAAGCAACTGAGCCGTCTACGATTCAGAGCGCGATACTGAGAGCAGGAACTCTAACAGATGAGATGGTTAGGAATGGAGTTTTAAGGAACGGTGACAAGAGGAAAGGAACAACTGAGTCAGACAAACAGATGGCCCCCATGATGGACAACAAGAGAGCAAGAAATTTTATGGCCACTGGGCCTGGTCAGAAAGGGTATTCAGGTCCACATCCTAAGTGTGCTAGATGTACTTTTCATCACCCAGTATCTGTGCCCTGCCGTGAGTGTAAGAACTGCAATCAGTTGGGTCATTATGCGAATCAATGTAAAGCACCGGGAAATTCAAGCAATAGGAAGAGGGCATGCTATGAATGTAACAACCCGGATCATCTCAGAAATGCGTGTCCTAGGTTAAATGGAACACCTGGGCAGAGGCAAGGAAATCTCGCTTTAGCCATCGAAGGAAATAACCCAAATCCTGTAACCCAGTTTGGTCCAGCTCGTGGTAGAGCTTACTACTTGGGTGACTTGGACGCAGCTAATAAATAATGGGTACGTTTTACCTAGCCAAGTAGTATACTACCTTAGATTCTAAGTTTTTGCCTTATTACCTTAAACTTTACACATCGACTATCCGTTAGCATCTTTTAAGGGATAACACGGACTGAATCTCGGGACGAGATTCAAAAATAAGGAGTGGGTACTGTAGCAAACTGCAAAAATTTACTATAATTAACGACGTTTAATTATATAGTAATCTCCATCATTATTTTAATCACCATTTTTACGGGAAAATTTAAATTTTTCTTTAATATATTATACTCACGACCAACATAAGATTAGGATAAGCCTACATATTTTATATGAACTATTTTCACTTTATTATATATTTTACATTATACTTTTTACGTAATACAAATATTCAAACCCTATTAAATTTTATTAACGTATACGCCCTCCGTTAAACTTATTACACATCTAATATAATTAGTTGGAGTATATTAATAAACTTTGATATTTTTATAAACGTTATATTTTTACGTTATCCGAATTTAAGTTTCGTGACTTAAAGACTTAACATTAGTAATTACCAGGTCAAATTTCACCTTAAATTTATGCCATATAACCAAATTATCATGCAAAATCACATGAGCCTTTCTGTAACATATAAATTCTAAATGATAGTGACATGTACTATTTTTCTCCATATCTTAACATGTAAGATAGATATAGAACGTGTAGGAACTTTAAACCATAAAATTCAACAACTCATATGTAACTTGTAGTAATATGTGGACGTGTATGGCTTTATACCATATAATTTAACATGCAACTACATAATAACGTGTTTAGTTTTCTATCGCAAAATACAACAACCTACATATGTATATAACGTGTTCAATGTAGACACCATGCATGCATTATATAACAAACGTGTAATAAGTATTATCCATGCAATCCGAAAATATCTCTGACATCTAACATTTCAACTTGTTTTTTTTTTTTTATTAGAACAAGTGCATGCAATTTGAAAATCCATATATATACGTCTATACATGCGAGTAGATAAATGAAAACACAGTTCTTTTTCACTTCAAAAATCCCTTTTGCTACCGAGAAATATTAATAAGAATAGAAGTATTTTTCGGGTCCCATTTTATACGAATAAATCTTATTCGAGAGTATCTTTGATCAATCCAATCGTATAACCCATTCTTTGGGTATTGTTGCGTGCCGGAGACGTTTATCAACTATATTTTATTTGTTTTTCCATCCAGACTGTTAAGGTGAGTTTCATAACCCCTCTTTTTACATGTTTTGAATTATTTTGGGGGAGATACATGCTCAATTATCTGTTTTTACTTTCATAAGCAATTCTAAACTTTTACATAATAACGTGAGTTTCATAGCCCCTACTTTTATATGTTTTGAACTACTTTTGGGGGAGATACATGCTCAAACTCTAATTACTTACTTGTAGAAATACATTACATGTTTAGCTTTATGATGCAAATCTATGTAATACTTTATTCTTTTATAATATTTATATCCTATGTGTAGACTTATTATATTGTACACTGTTATGTGTAAATCTATTCTTGTGGATTCGAATTCAAAGTCAAAGGAGAGGTATTGATAGTACTAGTATGGGACAACACCCCCACCCTTGTCCAAGATTCGAGACGTTGGGTGACATGTACTATTTGGGATGGTGGTTCCCCGCCTATGGGTCCAAAATGACGCGACCATGGGTGAATATAATCCTGAAATCTAAATTCTATGAGCAGTGGGTTGTAAACACACAGGTTAAAAGTCTTAAATGGGCGAGGCTTGGAACTGAGTGGATTTACAATGCCTTTGCTGGGAAAATCTATACTCAAATGCTAATGCTGTATTTTTAAATGACTTACAATGCCCTTGCCGTAAAATCTTTATTCAAATACTTTATTTTTAAACTAAACTCTATGAACTCACCAACCGTTGGTTGACACTTTTTAGCATGTTTATCTCAGGTTATTAAGGCGATAGTGGATGCATGGATTCTAGAGTCAAATGCATACTTGAAGACTTATATCTTATCTTTATCATTCGATACGCTTGAAAACTTTTATGTACCTTTACTTTGGAACTTATTGTCATAACTCTGATTTTAATAATTCGAATGATAACTTTTCAAAACGTCTCATTTAGAGGTCGTTTTCTATACATTGATCTGTATTATGAAGTAATACCCCCTTGACACTACTGTTTCCGCTGCGGTAATTTGGGGGTGTTACAGTCTTTAGTCCAAGTGATTTTATCCGCTTTGTTCTTCACTTTGTTTGTCGGAACATCTTGTACTTCTTGAACATCATCATCTAAAAAAAATAATAAGATCGAATGTAATGAAAAAAAAAACTGTTCGAATGTAAAAAAAAAAAAAAAAAAAAAAAAAAAAAAAAAAAAAAAAAAAAAAAAAAAAACGAATGAAAAAATAATAATAAAAATAACGAATGTAAAAAAACAAAAAAAAATTACCGTTAGGAAGTTCTTGTGTTTCGGGAACAACTTCATCTCGATAGTTAAGCATCAGATCAAATTCAAGCTCTGCCGTTTGATCGATCACGTAGTCCCTTGGTTGCATCGGTGGAGGATAGTAAGCATGGGGAGTCGATGATTGAGGGTAGTAACCATGGGGAGTCGGTGGCTGCGGGTAGTAAGCTCGGGGAGTCGGTGGTTGCGGGTAGTAAGCATGGGGACTTCGAACACCTCGGCCTCGACTTTTAGACCCAGATGAAATATTTTTTTGTTTTCTTGAATCCATGGAAGAGTTTTTAAATTTTTGTGTGTGTTTTAGGTTGAAGATAGTTAAGTTTTGGGGTTGAAATGGGGTTGAAAATATATATAGGGAATTTTTTTTATTTTTTTTTTTACACCTCAACGTATACATTTTTTGGAATTTATTTCCTTCCAACGTTCACTTTCTTTTGAATTTAATACTCTCCAACGTTCACTTTTTTGTTCAAATTGAATTTGTGGGAAGCGGCTTGTGAACCCGCTGTTGACACTTTTTTGGCATAGATTTGGAACCGGCGGCGGTGTTACCGCCTGTTTCCATCACACCGATTAGCAAACCGCTGGGCGCTCCTACCAGCCTTACTTGATTCATTTTATTATGTCCGTAACTACTATTTTCATTCCTCTACCACCTCCTACTTGTTTAATGGTATTAATAGATTTTGTGGTCTTGACGAGGAGCCCCGAGATCATTGTTTTCTCTCATGCTTGAAAGTTAAAACTTAGAGTTAATTGCATTTTTGGTCCCCTAATGTTTGGCCAAATTGCAGGTTTGGTCCCTAAGGTTTCGAAAGTGCAAGGATGGTCCCCATTTTGAAGTTTCAGCTGCATGTTTGGTCCCTGGTCTCCATCAAATGACAAAAATGCCCCTGTCCTTTTCTTTTTTTATATTCCTTTTTAGTTTTTAACACAAATGGTCCTTGTGTTGCGCAAGGCTTTACAAATTTAGTCCTTTTTTTTCACAAATAGTCCTTCTTACACAAAATCGTCCTTGTGTTGCGCAAGGCTTACATAAATGCTCGTTACATGATTTATTTTATTATGTATGTAACTACTATTTTCATTCATCTACCACCTCCTACTTGTTTAATGGTATTAATAGATTTTGTTGTCTTGACGAGGAGTCCCGAGATCATTGTTTTCTCTCATGCTCGAAAGTTAAAACTTATTTAACTAAAAATTTTGGAGTTGGTGGAGGACCCATAAGTTGTATAACCCGACCCTGATGGATATTTTAAAAGTAAATGTTGGTTTCTTTAAAAATAAATGGGTTTCAATGGCATTTCATTCGGTTTGCTTGACGTTTATATGGCTAGTATGGAACTGGAGAAATAAAATTCTTCATGCGACGACAGGTAACGAGGCGTCTTCAATCAGTACGAGGATATTTTTCCTTCGATTCAAAGGATGTTTTTCGTTTGGACTTCAAATCGTGCCTTCAAAATTCATTTCTCATGGAACCATTGGATCTCGAGCCTGATGAATTTGTAACTTCATATTTTTTGTTATGTATGATCTTTGGTGTATTTTTATGGTTATGTGCTCTACTTTAGAGCTTTGTTTTTATTTGTCTTTTTCTTTTGTCTAAGTGACTTATAAAATTTCTTTCTTGTTAAAGAAAAATAGGAGCAATCTAAGTCATTTTCAAAACTCTTTCATATTATTTCGCTCGAGGAATCAACGTGTAAAACCCTAAAATCTGGATTAACTATTAATCATCTGTTTGGAATATAACCTAAGATTTTATACAAATATTAGTGAAATAAATACCTTACATTATACTAGAAATACAAGTGGAATTAAATGAAAACAATCCCATCCTAAGTCTTAACTAAAATCGGCATGAACCTATGTTACTCAACATAACCCCTTTTTCAATATTAAGAAACGATTCTATGAATTGAATATTTCACACGTTTGTAAGTAGACCAAATCCGATCCTTATGTCAAGGCTATCACATTTATTTAATTGAGATAATACCTTCTAATATGCTTATATCTTTTCCTCATAAAACTAATTACAACCTACCTAATATAAAAGATATGGTTTTCCCTTATTACTCTCTTTACACACCTAAACCAATTCACCCATTCAATATTTCATATCCTGGTTGTCCTCATCTCTCTAACGAAAACAAGAAATTCTAAACAACTCCATCATCTAGTCTACAACCGAGAAGGAGAGAAGGAGACAACAAGCTGTGGTGATCGATTGTAGCAGACTTGTGACGATTTGGTTGGAGTATTGTTGTTGTTCTACTCGACCTTTTATCTGGCAATAAGGTACCTTGATTCTAATATATCCTAAACCACTTATCATATGACATACATGTTAAAATCTGGTCTAGTTTATGTGGTGTTAAAAGCTACATCTTTGTCACACAAAATCATGCAATCGTTAATTTCTTATCACATGAATCACCCATGAAAAGTAAAAGGTGTACGCCACATATATTGGGGATTTGGCATTGTGGGTGTGATTTACTTTGTGTCGCGATATATATATATATATATATATATATATATATATATATATATATATATATATATATATATATATAACAATATGCGTATGACGTCATCAAATGCCATAATGCCCAGTAAGCGCCCTTAAATGCCCAGTAATCAGGCATTAATGCCCAGTAAGCAGCCATTAATGCCCAGTAAGCAGGCATTAATTCCAACTCATCATGCCACGTGGCAAAATCTACATATAATATATAACAATATGCGTATGACGTTTTTTTTTTTTTTTTTTTTTTTTTTTTAAACCGAAATTGCCACCTAAGTAACTATTTTTTTTAAAATTCGGACATTATTTTAAAATTTTGCCATTTGCAAGATTCGAACTTAAGGTGTTGGTAACATCAACAAAGTTGATAACCACTAGACCAACACATTTTTTTGATTATATCTTGCAAGCCCAAATTTATAAACCTATGCAAACAATTATATTTAGGAGAATCCCTACAAGTTGGGTAACCCTAATCAAAACATATATTCAAAACATATACGTAAAAAAATGACACATCATTCATAATATACTTTCTCTCAAAAACCCTAATGTCCCTTTTTCTCACAATCTCCTCTAATGATTAGTTTTCTTTTCTGATTTGATGTGCAGGCTGTGTGGCCAAGAAGAAGACGATGCATAGCGATGATACCTTAGCCATATTTGTGAGCAAGTACTATAAATTCTTTGAATCAATTAACAAGTTGGTATGCAGCTCATGTGTTGGTTTGATTTATATAGTATGGACAATGTTAATGAACTGCAATATGTAATTTACTGTAGCGAGAAGAAGTAAATATTTCTTAAAACCGTAATGAAATATCCAACACCTGCTCCAAGGAATCAACCTAAAACGCATGGTTGACCAATTAATTGCCCAACGAAACATATTAACCAATTGATCATGAACTATTGGCCAATACAATAATTGCATAGATTTAGAAAACCAAATACACTTTATGCCTTTGAATATCTCACTTTATAACCTATTAAGTGACGGTAATTCCATTTTAAAACTGTGTCTTTATTTAACAGAATACCTAGGATCAACAAGGAATAACCCAAAGACCAACATAGTTCAGCCAAGAATCTGGTATATGGTCCATAGTATCTTTGTATTTTGAAGGGGTGCATTTTATCGATACAACCTTAACGGGTTATATCAATTATATATATAATAGGAAAATGTTAGTCCATTATTCTTTACTATGAATTTATGATCAATATTTTCTGCAATTGAAGTATTGAACATGTCAGATTCGTTTTTTGTATGTGAAAAAAGTCTGTGTATGGTGGCTCTCCTACCACGACTATAGTGTAATTAAAAGTGTTGGACTTAAAATACTCTTTGCCGGGATTCTTTTTGTAGACTACTTTAGTGTTCGGATTAACTGTGCTTTTCACAGCGGAAAGGATTGTGGTACCTGTAAAATTCAGAGGGTTTGGTTTATAGGTAGAAATAATGGGTGGGTCGGGTAGTTTGAGCAATGGATCAAAACGATCAATTATGATAGAGGTTGGGTCGGCCCGAAACACTTTTTTGCGAACTTCTTTATAAAAATATTCTCAACTCTCATTTATGCTAACAAGAGTGAATCATTTTTGTACCAGTTAATTTTTAAATAGAATGGCTACGAGTTTCATGTGTATTGAACATGCACTTTTTTGCTACTTTTAATTACTATTTGACCAGTTCTGAAAGTAGATTTTCAGGTCATAAAGCCGTGTTGTCGAATCCTATAGTTGGTGTCGTCATGTACTCTCAGACCCTTTTCGGGGTTGAGACAGAGAAACCCTTAATTTTCAGTGATTCGTGCACATCAGTATATGGTGTATCAGGAACCAACTTTTTATGGTTTTGAAAATTACTTTTGTATTGAATTATTTTTAGGTGAATGGTGGAGGGAATATGTGATGGAAGTGCTTCAGGAATTTGTTACATCTGATGGTGCCCCTAGGGTTTCTGGTACCAACTTTTTGATAGTAATGTATATCAATTCATAGTTCATAGCTGGATAATTAAGATCTTTATTTCGTAACTAATATCAATGTTTTGTCTTGCTTTAAAAGTAAATTATCAAACACAAATGTTGTCACACATAAATTTATATGCAGTTTTGGCTTGCTTTTGAGTATGTTTCGATTAGCGATAGATTGTTTTGAAAACTGATATTGTGAAAGTGTTTCCATATCTTTAACCTGTTCTTCATTACTTGGGTCCTTTTAAACTTAGGGTGTCGTAGCGAATACAATACTGCTAGCCCTTGGTTTTGCACTACCTGAACCTGCTAATGTTTCTTATGTTTTGAATGTCAGCCTCAGACTATTTTCACTTTGATGACCTTCTGACTCCTGAGGAGCAAGCTTTAAGACTGAAAGTACGAAAGTGTGTGGAGAAAGAAGTTGCTCCAATAATGACAATGGTACTTTCATATATTGTTCTCAGTACATAACACTATTAGGATTGTTAGTAAACCAAACATTCATCGAATCATTCACCATGCGTGTGTAGTAATTAATTATTCAAGGCTCCAAGTTACAAACCAGTGCTAGACCAGTATAATATTTTTTTTTTTTTTTTTTTTCTTTTCAGGTTTTAGGATCTTTGTTTCTTTCATTCGGCTACTGGACAGATTCTTTTACTTTGCAAAGGCGCAGACAGGTCGGACATTAGTTTTTCACTAAAGTCAACATGAATTTGCTGCTTGAAAATTCGTAGTTGTATTTTTACTTCCGTAATACTGTTTTGCCAATTTGTTGTCAATCTATTATCTATCTACAGGGGCTGAATGGGTTGAGCCATTTTTATTAGTCTCGTGAGTTGGTCAGCTGGTTGTACTTTTTTGATGATGGCAGCAAGTATTTCCGTATGTCATGGTTCCTGCGTTTTGTGTCTTTATAGCAACAGCCATGGTGATGGTAACGGCATTCTTCTTTTGGTCAATTAGGGAATCTTTTGTGGGTTGTTAAGTCTGCTAAATATGTATACATTATGGGCTACTTCTGTTATTTGTATCTGATGTAGCCATACAAATAGAAGCCAACATTTGCTAGGATCTTGCGTTAATAAACTGTGCTTAAGATCTTCAAAAGATCTTATTAGTTTGTATTTACAAGCAAGGTTGGTATGGCAATATTGACCAGTGGCTGAGTTTAGGCGTAAGAGGCGTAGAAAAGAAGTACCTCAAATGGTCAGTCTCATGGTTTTCTGGCTTTTAGATTTCATATTAATTGCACTGACCCAAATAGAGGTGCCAAAATAGGCGGGTCGGGTTAGTCGGGTAACGGGTTATAACAGGTTCAAGTTAAAACTAAGCAGAATCTTTTTGCTTTGTGGCTTATTACACTGCACCAATTAGAGGTGGTATAATGGTCAGGCTGAATGGGTATAGTTATTGGTCAACGATTTCAGGCCCAAAGTTTGATACTATATGTTTTTAGAGTGGGTCAAAACAAGTTGGGTTGGATTGGTCACACACATTTTTTTCCCACTTTGCTATATATATGGATTATGTGTTAAATATGATTCACAATTATATATTTACAATAGTAGCATAATTTGATACGATACATAAACAGTAAAAATGCACTTTAGGCAACTTTTAACCCATTTGACCCATCCCTTTCAAACAAATTTTCCGGTTGGACCTATTAGGAATGAGCAATATTTTAAATCAACCCATGAATAAGTAAACAACCTGAGAAAATGGCCACTTCTATCCCCATATAATGCCTGAATCTCCTTTCTGAAATGCCCCAAAGCTACCAATGTTGATAAGTTTTTTACAACTTCCAGTAACATTTTATATCATTTCACCGTACTTTGTCATTTATATATATAATTATGACTTGTTTTAAATCTGTCTCAGGTAGAAATAAAAGAAGATACGAAGAATAAAGAAGTGCGCATCTTTTGTGATGTTGGAAGGGTTTTGCGTCCACTATTAGTTGTTCAAAATTTGCACAAATTTAGACTTCTAAAAGGCATAACTCATTCATTTCAAGACATGATTGACAATGGTATTGTCGAACTAATTGGAACCGAAGAGGAAGAAGATTGCTGCACAGCATGGGACATCAAATATCTCTTTCTACAAAATGAGAAACATGTATAGATTACTTCTTAACAATGTTTTTCAGCATGCTAAAGAAAAACTCGTAAGTTGTTTTCGGTGTTTTTTTGACATTTTCATTGTAGGTTGTCTTGCTTATTTATTTAAATGTTGATTTAAAATACAGAGGGAGATCCGTTCTTCGGCAGTGGAGCCATCAACAGCTATTGGGGCAAAGAATATGGTTGATAACAAGGGTAAAAGAAAGAGTGCAGGTGGGGAGTCTGACAAGCCAGCAAAAGTAAAAAAAACGGAGTATGATATTCCTGATGTTTCCCTGAGGTATGGCTATTAATGGAATTTCAGTTGGTTTTTGCAATGGCCCGCTCTTCAAAAAGTTGACATCTTTTGTTGGTCAATATCTATGGCTTAGTGTCAACCAGTTTTTGATTGGTATGGGATCGTTTGTACTAACCAACCAGTTTTTGTCAAAATATCAACCTTAAAATGATAGTTTGTTTGTCAAGAGATAAATTAATTATGGAGATTCTATGCGTTAAATTCAAGTTATGGCCTAACTTTAACATGTTTTACCAGCTGTGTTGTTGAGAAGCCGGATGAGATCCCTTTTCCAACCCCTAACAAGAAGGGCAAGAGGAAGAGAGAAATTGAAGAATCTAACAAGTCGGCGAAAGTAAAGAAACCTATGGTTGATGTTTCCCCGAGGTATGGCTATCGTTGTTATTTCAGTAGGGTGATAATGTTTGAGGGGGAAACATGGGCAGTTTTTGGTAGTGGGTTAGATTTGGTTTTTGGCAAGCGAGCTAACAGATTGCAATGGCCAACTCGTCAAAAAGTTGTCCTTTTATGTTAGTCAATAATTATGACTCGGTGTCTTTTTCAATCTGGCCTTTTGGTTGGTATGAGATAGTTTGGACTAACCAACCAGTTTTTGTCAAAATATTTCCAACTTGACTCATGTTCAGTTATAATGTCTGAATGCAGTACTGGGAGAAGGCTGAATTTCCGTTTCAAGTTGTTCCAAAGCTAGGTGATTTGGACATATCTGGTGAAATTATCAAGGTAGTTTGGTTATATAGCTTTTTATACTTATAATACTACTACTTTATGAACATTACTTTGCTGTAATAGTTGTATTCTTTAGGGAGACAAGCATATATACAAGAAGGGAGAAAAGAAGGGAGCATGGAAAAACAAAGCCGCTGCAGCGCAATACGTAAGTCAGTCTTTTTAAGATTTAAGAAAACAAATTATTTAGTTAAAACACAAACAAGCACTTAGGAACCAATCACACCCAATCAAACACCCCCGCGTCCGCAACAAGGGTGTTTGGTTACTGCTGCAACACCCCCGCTGCTGCAACAGGGGTGTTTGGTTGTTGTTGCAGCAGTAACCAAACACACCTGTATTTTGGACGCATGACTGATAAGGAAGATCAAATTGTCTTTATTTGAGACAATTATAAAAGTGAACGACTTTGCTGATCAGATTCGTTTCTTTAAAAATACAGGTATATTTGAGAGCTTAATATGTGGCATATAACTTGGTACAAACCTAGGTAGCTCACAGTGTCCCAGTTACTCAAATGTGTTGGTGCACGAACACAATAACGGTGTGTCACTTGCGTGTGAACCAGTGAGTAACCTACGATCGATGTCGTCTATGCAGGGAGTTTTTGAATCGTTTGCATGTCACGTTGCTCACGCAGGTATGTTATTATTATAATCTTATGTTTCAGAGTTATTTTGGCAAACTTTATTTGTGACAGTTACCAAATGATTTTTAACCTGCTACAGTGGCGTTGCCAAAACTGGCTGTTCTTGAATTTCAGTCGGGGACGGTACGTCCTGTTGTAGTTACTCACGGTTACGGTGAATTGAACACACCTGATGCTAACAATTGCAGTTCTTTCTCATACGAAATGGATTTTGGGGAACCTGTTTCTAGGAATGTTGTTGTGGGATTTCCTTCACAAGGTAAATTTTTTGTATATTTTTCCTTCTGTCTAGATGTTCGGCTACCGTTCATTTTTGTGACTTTCTTAAAACTTTGATAAAATGTTGCAGCAACAACCCGTGAACCGGTGGCATTGGAGTTTCGGTCACATAGACTTTACAATGCTTCTCAAGGTTAGTTGGAACCAACGTTACTATTCTTTGCTGGATTTAAAAAAAATGAACACTACTTTTATTGAACCTGTTATTATTTATGTAGGTGATACATTTCATGCACGGGAACCACCTTTTGATGAATATACAGTCCCACCGTCTACAACAGGTATGTAGCGTTAACGTTTTTGGTTACTGCACTCTATTGACGATGCTTTATTTATTATATAAAGTTCAATTATACTCAAGAGTATTGTTGGTTATGCTACCGTTTATGCAGGCGATCGTTGAAATGCGTCTACATCGAACGGCTTTGTTTCACGCCAGCCAGCGTCCGCTGCACCACAACGTTCGGGTTGTAAGTTCACTGAGATTTTATAATGTGTCTTTGCGGTTAACGTTTTCCATTTTCTATTTTGTTAGTCACTGTTGCCAATAAACACGTTCTTTATTTTCGTATACGATTTATAAGTCTACAACGTCTGAGAAAGCGTCTTTTGGTTATGGGGAAAAAGTGTGTTATGCACACAGGTACTTTTTTTAGGATTTGTGATAGTTTTCAGATGTGGGTGATGACAGCGTGTTATGCACCCGTAAGCGAATTAGTTTTATCAAGCCTCCAAAAAATATTTTTTTTTCGGGGCTGTATGGCTAGCCCACAAAAACATTTAAAGCATCTCAGAAACGGACTGAGCCAGTGTGTAATGCATTGCAGGCATACTTTGGTGGGACCGACTTCATCTAAATTTAACAAAGACCCGTAGTCAGATGGTTGAGATGCTACTCCACCACATGCTGAGGGCAAACCTGCAGTCTTGGCCGCCTGCCACTCCACCTCCAGCTCCATAGATATATTTTGTACATCAATATCTCCCAGGTACACTAACTTGAATCTCATTTTAGTGCATGGTAAAAAAGTAATGCAAATTAGAACTTTGCTATGGTAGTGCTTACCCGCACATGCTACTAAATAAGCAAGCACCCTTCATTTCAAAACTGAAGTTTTTAATCCTGTTAGTATATAACTTGTAAATACACCTAGGATATGTCACAGTTACCAATTAAAAACGCTCATAAAGTTTTCTTTACTTGAGACAGAAACTCGACACAACAACCTAAAGAAGTCACTAATCTTTGCTTTTAATGAATACAAGTCAACATCTGACAAATACATAGGAAAAAATGCAGCGACGTTTGGTTTCCTATTTTTCGTGAGGTAAATAGCAACAGCCCGTTGATCGGAGGATTTTCGGCATATTTTAGATGGTGTTGATTGTCTTTTGGTTTATATATGTTGCAGCCATTGATTCCGATGATAAGCCTTTTGGTATTAATGTCTGTATCAACTAATGCGGCAACATGTTCTTCTCACTATAATTGCCATTCGTCTGAACATTTGGGTGATCCCAGTATGTATACGTAACTTTGTTGTCGGTAGTTGCCAAAACATTGACAGCCCATTGTGAATATGATGTCACTTGATTTAATACCTGAATGACATAAAAAATCTTATTTCGTTCCTAAAGTTTTCTTTTGTTCAATATAATGGTATGCTATGTTTATGTTTTTATTGTAGAAATGTTGTATGGTAAACAAAATATAAACAACCCTACTTAAATTAGAATAACACAAATAAACTGTATTAAACTGTATTTAAGTACCGCTGTTGTTGATGCATACGATTTTTTTATATTTCTAAACAAACATAAATAAAAAACGTTGATAACAAAAACAATATTTATGAAATCCACATAAAACCCCTCACGTTTACCATCATAGCAAATAAAACACTTAACAAAAACAATAACGCATAAAATTATACATCCTTTTCAGCAATTTTTATTAAGTAAAATAATGTACTACAGAAAATGATACAGCAACAATTCGTGGTCCCGTGACGCTGGATTTTCAGTCGCAGACTATTTTCGGTCCGTGTCAAGGTTATTTCTATGAAACGTTATTGTTGTTTTTTGGGTCAAAAAAATAGTTTGTGGTATCACTGAATATGGTGTTTTATATGTACAGCCGTGCCTTAATACACGTGTTTTAGATTTCTCAAGAGGTGCATCATTGTTCTTTACGGGAGGTAGACAGCGACTGATTATTATTTTTTAAATACGTTGTATGTTAAATGTTTTTCTTATTATGTGTCACTTACCAGGACCGTCCAACGGGCCCGTGGAGTATGCTTTTATCTCACGCGGACCGCACGCTGGTGCACCACAACTGCCTGCATTCACAACAGGTGTGTAACTTACTTGGTTTTATTCTATATAAATCATTTCAACATATCTACAGTATGTATAGGCTAACATTATGGTGCACTTTATTGGTAATTATCTTCCAATGAAGCACATTGAAAAGAAAAAGAAAAACCAACAGAGAAACTATAAAAGCTCTGAACCTAATATGGAATGAAATGAGCAAGAATGTCACAATTTTTAATTACAACGAGTTTTATAGCATACGAATTCTAGAGGCTGCACGTGTGGATGCTTGCAAGGGGATAGTTTTCTTAACTTGATTAGCTTAACTTAGTTACTTTCTACTATATATGATTGTATATATATATATACACATTCCAACCATATTTTTACTTCTTTCGCTATAGTAAAATATATGTCAACGATAATTGTAAGTCATCTTACGCTATACAAACATATGTCAACGATAATTATAAGTCATGACCGCCCAACGGGCGGGCTTATATGCCCGGGAGGGCTTATAAGTCATGCCCGCCCATCGGGCGGGCCATGAAAGCTATAATTACAAGTCATGCCCGCCCCTCGGGCGGGCTTTGAAGTCTAGTATATATATATATATATATATATATATATATATATATATATATATATATATATATATATATATATAACAACTTGGTGACGAATGTGTGACAGTTTATGTCATGTCTCATAAGTTCTGTATCGACCCTTAGATCACATGTGAAACGCACCCTTAATAAATATTAAAACGATATGTTTATATTATAAACCCAAATTGTAACTCACTTTTGGCGAGAGACCAGTAGGTGCGGTTTAACATATTAGCGAACATGAAACATGGAAAGTATAAGATTACAAGCAGGTGTATAAACAGAGGTTAAATTATAAACATATATATTTTTTTAGATCAAGGTTAAGATTGCATGTGTTTTGGTGATCGCATGCATGGTAAATATAAAAGATTAACGCATGATTCTTGTCATCGATTAATGTCGAGTGTGGTTTTCCTTTTTTCTCTTCGATATTCCCTATTATTCCAGCCTAAGTTTTTAAAATCGTTACCCTTATTGGTCATGCGAATTTGATGCGCATGTATTTTTATATATAAACCTAAACTAAATCACGATTTGCTGCATAAAACACCTCGTTAAATGAATGTGCTGTCATTTGAATATGGGATAAATGATCATGATACATAAAACATAATAGAAACTTTGTTAACTAATGATGTCAAGTGGTGTTTCCCTTCATCTTCGATCGACTTTGATTTCAGCCTAAAGTATTCTTGTAAACTATCATATTGAGATCATGCACTAATAAATTGTTACATTAGACCCTAGACTTTGCTAAATTGACATTTGAAACCCTAAACCATAGTATTTGTCATAATAAGCCTTTAACTTAACTTATTATCATTTGTAAACCCTAAGTTTGATTAATTACAAATGTAACCCTAAGTTACTAAATCTGGAAAGTTACTAAATTTGAAAAGTTACTAAATATGAAAAGTTGCTATAAATAGCAGAAAAACCTAATATGGCAATATGAATAACAATAATAACTTATGAAATGGTTTTGAATAATAAGACGATCATTAATTCATGTAAATTCGCTGAAAAAGGAGTAACTTCTGATCCTTGTGTTTTCTGATATGGTTTTATTTGCGGTTTAAGGCACATATATTCTATCCCTTCTCAGTAAGGATTTCTCATGATTCTTTGATCCTTGACTTTGCTTATGATCCGTTTGATATGGAGAAGAAGCAATGACGGTATCTGGGGAAGATATTTTAGAAGCTCATAAAGGTCAATGATCCTTTGATATTATTCACTATGATATGATTCAGTTTGCTAACCATTATGTTATGATGTTCATTATGCTATCTCCTTGATATGAGATTCTGTTCAGTTGATATGCTTTGTTGATTATACTATGATTACTACGTTACGATTATGGATAGCCTTGCTTTGTTTATCTGTTCTATTGCCCGAGCTAACTAGCCATGGAGGTACCATGTGTTGGTCCCTTTACACGTTAAGAGTTAACTAGAAAGTTAATCTATTTGTGTTAATGACTAATACAATGTTTATGATTAATTCTAACAGTTATAAAACGTGAATATAGAAAACTTAATATAATTTTCAACGTTTAAATTCTTATTAGAAATGAATCAAAGAATCTATACCCAAGTGTTTTGCGGAACAAACACTTGGGATTGAATAGACAAGGTATGGTGGTGTCTCCTATCTAAACTCAAGTTTTGCTTGAGTGGTAACAATGCGACCTCACTGAGCAATCTCAGGGATACGTTACTCTTTGTAGGAGAGAAGTTGTTTTGCAAAAGTCTAAGCTTTAATTGTACAAAACACACACAACTTCTCTCCTTCTTAATCTATTTATACACAAGTAATCTGAGTAAAAGTAATTAAAATATTACAAGTTGTTGAGCAAGCGTGTCTGACAATTACAACAGTAATTGTCATTTCCAATAACCAATACAAATGACTTATTAAGTCTTTAGAAGTGGTTGGTCTGACACTCCAAGACTTTAAGCCGTCTTAGGAAGGATTTCTTCCCGACAAGATAAGATTCGATCTTATCTTAAATCCTTCCTAGATATTTCTGCCTTTCATCTCAGGCACTTAGTTCTTCAGGACACGCTTCTCAGTTATCATTCATAATTACTTCATTGTTGTTGAGGAGACTGGGGTTCAGTAAGTTCTTGTCCAACACTTACTGAACCATCATCTTCTTCTTTGGCTTAAGTGCTACTTCAGGGAGTACCGCCTTCCTGTGTAGTGAATCCTTCTTCTTGAATTCGCCTTAAGCATCCTGAAGATGACTCACTGAGAGGCTATTCTCTCAGTGACTTGAATTGTTCTCGATTTAAGTTAACACTTAGTTAATTTGTGTCCAAATCATGTTTGAAGCATTCTTGGGTTTTTCATGACCCAACACCATGGCCATGTCATTGAGGCACCAATGGCATGACACTTTCTGTGGAGGTATGATTGATCCACGGCGTTCCCTTCTGTATATATATATATATATATATATATATATATATATATATATATATATATATATATATATATATGATTATTGCGTACATGGCCATTCTGTTATATGTATGTATAGTCTCGTACTTGCATATGTGTTCTGTTTTGCAGGGAGCGTATGGATGCATCCTAGGCATTTGTTTATTCTAGATATGTTTTGACTTAGTGATTGGTAGTGTGTGCCATGCACCTCATTTCACTTCTGGTACTTGAGAGGTCTCCCCTCCTTTTACACTTATGATATGATAGGATTATGTGACTAAGCATATGGCATGCTTTCTGAGCTCGGTGGCATTTATGTTTGATACTATGATTATGATTATCTGTTTGACTTTTTTGACTTCATTGATCTCCTTATGGTTCATTATACGTTGCTCCATTGATTATATGATTCTTTGTTCAGCAGATCCCTTTTTGATTCCTTTGATATATTCATTTGATTTAGTTATTTGTTTCGTTTATCTGTTCACTGGGCTTTTTAAGCTCAGCCGCATTTCTTTTCCTGCGGCAGGTTTTAGGTTGGAAGATGGTAAATATGAGTGAAGAGTGCATAGGAGCTATTAGTGGACCACCTTGACAATAATTAACCTTTTGCTTCTGGATCAAACTTGGATTTACCTTTAGTTAGATTTAGTTCGGATTTGTATTTTAGTTTTGGAACTCATTATGTTTAGAATTAGTATTTCATTATTATTTTAGAATACCTTTGTTATCCTTTTATTTATAAGACTTCCGTTGCGTTATATGTTCTGATTGGCACCATAATGTGACATTTTGACCCTTGTCAGGTTGGGGTGTTACAATTATGGTATCAGAGCCGGGTTTCGACTTGTAGCACATAAGTTATGGCCTGTGAAGATTTGGACCCTTAGGTTTGCACTATGCATGGGAGCTTATGGAATGACCTTTGAAGGATTTACTTTAGGTTTCTCCCCGTGGAAAACATGCTTGGTTGAGTGGTTTTGGATTTGGTTTAGTCATCCAGAACCACCAAACGGAATATACAAAAAATTTACTCCTGTTTGTTTTTGTAAGTGAGTATGCTATGGAGTATATATGTGTTTAAGTGGGTTTAGTATTTACGAGAGTTTAGTGGACGCTGATGTTACGCTAACATGATACCCGAAATAAAACATGCAAAACTATACGCATTAAAAGATGATGAAAAGGTATAGTGATAGATTTTAATAATTTAATAGCAATTTATTACACACTTATACCATGAATTTACGCATGATATCTCGCAAATGTCTTCAAGGAGACTTGAATCTATAACTTTTTAGTTGATGAGCAACTCGCATGTCACTGTAATAAAGAATTTGGTTACAAAAGCTAGTTTATTATTATTCTTCCTGAGAGTGATCATCTCCTCAGTCTGAGCCTTTACAAAGGTCATACCACCCTCTCTTCCTGAGAGATCCTTAGCCACAAGACCAATTTTCTCAGCCTCTTCCTGAACAACCTTAATTATAGCAGGCTTGCTCACCTTCTCTTCCTCCTTTAACTTCTTCTTTGCTTCCTCTTCCTCAAGATAAGCACTGAGTTCATCAGCTATGAAGTGGTGAAGAACTCCATCAATGTCATACGGGATCCTGGGTGGTGATTCAGGATCCTTTGCAACCGTGATTGGTGCAGGTTGAGGCTCAGGTTCAGTGAGGATGCCTTTGCCTTTATCTTGATGGAGGGAAGAAGCTTCAGGAATCTCCCCCTCAGTGTGAGAAGGAGGTTGTTGGCTTGGGACTCCAGTGTCTTTCTCCCCCTCAACTGTTGCTTGAGCCATGGTGATAGCAAGAGTTGGAGTCACTGGAGCAGCAGGACCCTTGAAAGTCTGATAGATCTCAGTCATCATTGATTTGATGTCTGAGGTGTCTTTCTGAAGAGATAAGATCTGATCCGCCAGAGATGCCTGAGAAGCTTCGATGCCTGACATCCTTGACCCAAGAGACCATGCCAAAGATGTTGAAGATTGTGCCCAAGTACCCAGATGTTTTTCTTGATGACCCAAGGAAGTCCTGATGGAGTCCAATGAAGAGGTAAGACCCTGAATCTTAGAATCCTTCAGTAAGCTGAGAAGATCACTGAATTCAGCTGATTGCTTCTGGTAAGTCTCAGCAGCCTGAAGTACCTTCTTGTTGAGTACGGGGTCATCCTTGACAGCTGTTTGAATAGTTCCAAGGCTTTTGGTGATGCCTTCAAGGGTAAGATTGAACTTCTTGAAATGAAGATCAATAGCTGTCAGGGAGTGATTGGTGTCAGAATGTATTTCGATCACATCATCATGAAAACTTTCAACATCTGCCTTCAGGTTGGCATAGTGAACAGCAGCTTCAGTGTGATGATCGAACATCTCTTCAGTGAGACCATTGTAAAGAGCTCTATTGGTCTTCAGTAGGAACTTGACCAATTTTCTTTCAGTGAGGGGAAGAGAGTCATCATACTTTTTGAGGATGTCCCCAGTATCAGAAGAATCAGAAGATTGAGAACCTGACTCTTCACTTTGGTGTGGAGGTGACTGATGTGATTGTTCAGGCTGTTCATCAGTTTCCATATCCTCACCTGCCTCAAACACCTCTTCATCACTCTCTTCCTTGAGCTCTTCATCAAACTCGATAAAAGCCTGAAAGTCCCCCATGGACTCAATACCCAAAAATTCAACCGGCTCCTCTTTATAAAAAGACTCGCCTTTGGTTTGGTCAGGTCCTGACCCCGTTGTCATAATAACTGAGTGGGTTTGCTTAGCCTGACTAGCCATAATAACTGGGGTAACACCAGCCTAGCTTTTGGGGGCAGTTCCTGAGAGAATTGGATCGCCTGAGGGGTTTATGGGTTACATATCAGCGGGTTATTTCTTTCCCTCTGAATCTTTGTCCCCCTTAGCACCTTCAACCACTGATGGGTGTTTTCCAGTGGTATCACTAGGTACTGATTGTGAAAGTTGGTGGACCCCCTTCCCATCAGGATTGCGCTGTCCTTCAGGGGATTTAGGGTCCTTTTCTCCCTGAGATCCTGAGGGTGATTGCTCAGGAATGTTAGCGGGATGTGAATGTTTGTGGGTCCCCTTCTCAGTAAGGTAGTGCTGCCTTACCGAGGATTTAGAACCCTTTCCTCCCTTGGGAACTGATTATTTTTTGACAGTTCCTTCATCGGGATGTGAGGGGGGAATGCTTCCTGATCCCTCTGACTTGTTTATGTCAGTTGAACCATGTGGAAGGGGTGTGCCCGAGGTCACTAAGGATGATTGCTCAGTGACCTCCGTTGGCCTTTGTTTTAAGGTCAAGAGGGTCTCAGAAATGGGTGTCTCAGAGGTCTCGGCCTTTTTCAACCTCTTTTTAAGGTTGAGTTGGTTTTGAGGATCAGTCTCAGTGGCGAGTGGCTTGGGTCTAACCACCTGGCTGGACTGACCCTTCTTTGTCTTCTTCACCTTTTTGGTCGGTGAAGGAACTGGAGAGATAGCGTCATTACCCTGAATGACTGATTGCATGTATTCAGTCAGGGCAATATGTGTAACCTCAATGATGCTACTAGTGAAGTTTGACTTGTGCAGGACGTCAGGCTTCGTACCTTCTGCATCAGGCCTCACATAGTCAGAACCAAGTAGGTCGTGAAGCACACAGGAAACAAATCTAGGATAGGACATATGCCTTTGCCTATGTTTTCCTGAGAGCTTAGCAACAAGGTCTCGGAAGATTATTCCTCCGATGTCAATTTTTGTGCCCTCAAGGAGACTGAACAACATCAATTGTTGTGATGAGTTCAACTGTTCCGTAGAGGATTTATTTCCACCCAGGACCTGAATGACAAATGTCATCAGTATCCTCCAAATAGGATGGAACCATGTTTTGACTACTGGAGCCTTCTCCAATAAGCCTCCCGCAGACGTTGTAGGACGTCTGGGGTCATGGGGTGCTAGAAAGATCAGTTCATTCTTTATGTCCTGATCAGTAGGGTTGGGTGAAAAAGCTTCAGCAAAGTCAAGGCCTGTGGCTTTGATGAAGGTTGAGCAGTCAAAGGAGAAGGTTCTGCTCCCATTCATCACCGTGAAGGTGATGATTGACTCTTTGGTGTCTTTGGGGCTGGTAGCCACAGCCGTGCACCAGAATTCCCTCAAATAGTCATGATAGATGACTGAGGGGTGTGGGTGAAAGCCTTTGCAAGAAAACAATTACGAAGAAATTTCATAACGTTCTTGTAGGCTAGATAGCTTTGTGGATAAGAGAAATTTCCTACCACATTGTTCTTTGTAAGGTCAACGTCCCCAGTGAGGAATTCCACATTGGGGGCGTATGCTTTAGCTCTAGAAGAAGCCATTTGTGGGTAAGTCTGGGTTTGACTAAGGTTTCTAAAGCTTAAGAATACACACACAATTTTTTTGAGAATTAAAATGGCAGAGTTTTGCTTAAGTTCTATAAAAACATGTGTGTGTGTGTTTTTTTTTGGATGGGTTATTTATAGGAAAGTGGAGATGGGGGTGTTTTAGACATTTGAACGATCATAATTTATTCAAAAAGAATTATTGGAAATTGTTTTGAATAATATGTTTTGGGATCCGCATTTAATGCCAACACTCCACTTTCCTGGTTTGGCGCAACAGTCGAAGTGAACAGTTGAGCAGTTCTGCAAAAGTGTAATTTGCAGAGATGAGTCATCACATATTTGTAATGTGATTGGAGAGGCATTTAATGCCAAGTGGGAATATGGTGGCCCAGAGGTGGTAGTCAGAAAGGCAAAAAGAACAAATATTCTTGAATTAAATATGAGTTCAGTTACCAACCTCGGACATTTACTAACTAGATACTTAGAGCATTTAAGTCAGTATTTAATGTCTCTTTTCAGGGCCCTGAATGACTTTTCATTCAGTGATGGTTTTTCAGGGACTTGGGATTAGTCACTGATGATTCAGGAATATGGAATGATTCCTGAGTAACAAGGATTCAGGAGCTTGGGATTAGTTCCTGAACCCTAAAGATTTCAGGAACTTTAGTTCCTGAGGTTGAGGATTCAGTGAGATGTTTTCACTGATGTACACATTGAGTCAGGGACCTGAGGTTTTAAGAATTTACACTTCAGTTGGAAGGATTCAATCAGTGGACTGATTCTCTATATCCAACATTTTTAATTCAGCTTTCAACCTTGTGAAAGTTGGTTCATCCAAAGGTTTGGTGAAGATATCAGCTAACTGATATTCAGTAGGGATGAAGTGTAATTCAATGTCACCATTCATGACATGGTCCCTGATGAAATGATATCTGATATCAATGTGTTTTGTTCTCTGATGAAGAACAGGGCTTGTTTGAGATTGCAATTGCACTTGTGTTATCACAAAAGATGGGTACCATCTTATACTGAATTCCATAGTCACTGAGTTGACTTTTCATACAGAGTACATTTGCACAACAACTAGCTGCTGCAACATATTCAGCCTCAGCTGAGGACAAGGCAACTGATTGTTGCTTCTTAGCACTCCAGCAGACTAGTTTCCCACCAAGTATTTGGCAAGAGCCTGAGGTGCTTTTTTTGTCCATGTTGCATCCAGCATAGTCAGAGTCTGAGTATCCTTTAAGATCAAGTCCTGAGCATTTTGGATAGTATAATCCAAGGTTAGGAGTGCCTTTCAGGTACCTGAATATCCTTTTCACAGCAGTGATGTGTGATTATCTTGGGTCAGATTGATATCTGGCACATAGACATACTGAGAATTGGATATCAGGCCTTGATGCAAGTAGATACATCAGTGATCCTATCATTCCTCTAAAGAGAGTTTGATTTACTGGTTTACCAGTTAGATCAGGACCAAGGTTGTTTGGGGGGACCATGGGAGTTTTGACTGAGGCACAGTCACTGAGATCATACTTCTTCAATAGATTCTTTACATACTTCTCTTGACTGATAGTGGTTCCTCTATCAGTCTGCTTGATCTGTAGACCAAGGAAGTATGTCAGTTCTCCCATCATGCTCATTTCAAACTTCTTTGTCATTAGTTTTTCAAATTGTTTGCAAAGTTTGAAACTTGTTGAGCCAAAGATGATGTCATCAACATATACTTGTACTAGTATGACATCATTATTTGTCTTATAGATAAACAATGTGTTGTCTATCTTGCCTCTGACAAATTTGTTTTGGATTAAGAAGGCTGAGAGAGTCTCATACCATGCCCTGGGAGCTTGCTTCAGTCCATAAAGGGCTTTGTTAAGCTTACAGACATGATCAGGAGACTCATGGCTTTCAAATCCAGGAGGTTGCTGAACGTAAACTTCTTCTTTCAGTGAACCATTTAAGAATGCACTTTTAACATCCATTTGGTACACCTTGAAGTTCATGTATGTAGCAAAAGCAAGGAAGATCCTGATGGCTTCCATCCTTGCTACTGGTGCAAATGTTTCCTCATAGTCAATGCCTTCTTGTTGATTATAGCCTTCGGCTACAAGTCTGGCTTTGTTTTTGATGACTATGCCATTTTCATCAGTTTTGTTTTTGAATACCCATTTCATGCCAATGACTGAGACATTCTCAGGACATTTGACCAAGGTCATTACCTTGTTTCTGTCAAATTGTTCCAGTTCATCATGCATGGCCTGAACCCAACTTGGATGTGTAAGTGCTTCTTTAACACTTTTGGGTTCAATTGTGGAAATGAAGTCCACATATAGGCATTCATTGGATGTGGCTGCTCTTAGACTAGCAGCTATGCTCCTGGTGAGCATGCCTTCAGTAGGCTCTCCAATAATATTGACAAGTTCAATGTCCTAAGACCTAGTCCAACTTTCTTGAGGTCCTGGATACTGATTTGAACTTGTGGAGGCCTGATTGGGTAGAGGGGTTGGTTCTGGAGTAGACACATGATCATTGATAGGATCTTGAGTGTCTACCAGTTCACTGAGATTGTTTGGTTCTTGAGTATTTTGAACAGGCTGATTGATTTCATCAGTGTGTGCATGTGCCTCAACAAACTCAATGATGGTTGGTTTAGGTAGGTTGTGAGGGATTATGTAGTAGGAGAGATTAGCATCATCTTGATACTGAGTAGAAGGATTGTTTTCAGAAATATATTCATCAGGAGGATATCTTGAAGAGTTATCAATTCCTATCTCTTCTACTGAGGCAGTTGAGAACCTGATTGCATCAGTGCTCTCATCAAAGGTAACATGAAATGTTTCCTCAGTCTGCTGTCTCCTTGTGTTGAACACTCTGAAGGCTTTTGAGACAAGTGAGTATCCCAGGAAGTATCCATCATCAGCTTTTGCATCAAATTTCCCTAAGTGATCCTTGTGATTATGAATAAACACAGGACACCCAAAGACATGAAAGTAGCTGATGCCAGGGATTCTTCCTTTGAATAACTCATATGGGGTTTTCCCATGTCTCTTGACAATGATGGATCTGTTTTGTGTATAACAGGCAGTTTTGACTGCATCACTCCAAAAATGGTTGGAAAGGACTGATCCACATAGCATTGTCCTAGCAGCTTCAATGAGTGTTCTATTTTTCTTTTCAGCAACACCATTTTGTTCAGGTGTGTATGGAGAGGAAAAGTTTTGGGAAATACCTTTCTCATCACAGAAACATTCAAGTTCATAATTTTTGAACTCAGTCCCATTGTCAGTTCTAATCTGTTTGACCTTAATGTCATTTTGATTTTCAATGTTCCTGACAAAGGACATGATTGTTTCAGCTGCCTGACTCTTTTTGATCAGGAAGAATACCCAGGTGTATCTAGAGTATTCATCCACTATGACCAGAGTATACTTCTCATGGTTAGTAGACCTTGGACTGACAGGTCCAAATAGATCCATATGGAGAAGATGTAGGCATTTCCTGATGGAAAAGTTAGTTTTGGTTTTAAAGGATGCTCTGTGATGTTTACCTTTTTCACAAGCTGAGCATGGTTTATCCTTTGAAAACACAAGTGATGGTAAGCCAAGGACCTTGTTTTGTTTTACAAGATTGTTTATGTTTTTAAAGTTCAGGTGGGTGAGTCTCTTATGCCAAAGCCAGTTGAGTGTATCAGTGGCCTTAGCAAAGAGGCAAGTTCCATCCTGAGTTAGACTGGTCATGTCTAGTACATAAACATCTTGTCTTCTTGGTGCAATGAGGACAATTTCCTTATTTGCATTGAAGATGGTTCCTTGCTTATCATCAAACTGAACTATGTATTTTGCATCACATAGTTGACTGACACTGATCAGATTGTACTTAAGACCATTTACATAAGCTATCCTAGTAAAGACAATACCATTGCAGTTTACTGAACCATAACCCTCAGTGAGACATTTTGAATTATCTGCAAATATCACTTTGGGTCCTGGTTCTTCCACATATTTGTGCAGACACTCCTTAACACCAGTCATGCTCCTTGAACATCCACTGTCTAGATGCCAAATAGGATCCCTGACATACTTCTGCACAAATAGTAAACTGGGTCAGTTCTTTCTAGGACTCCATTTCATGGAGGGTTTTGTTTTGTAGGTCTTTATGAAAGTATTAATTGATTCATGGTCAGTGGTTGAGTGGACTGAGCTACCACATGTTTTGCATTTAGTGGCAGGGGTAGCCTCAGTAGTCTGAGAGGATTGTTTATTCATTCCTCTTTTAGACTGAATGACCCTCTCTTTTCCTGAGGATTTCTGAGTGGTACTTCCACTAGATTCACAGTGTTTTTCATTTTGACAATCCTCAGGATGATGGTCATTGAATCCACACAATGGGCAAGGTGGAAAAGGCTTGGCCTTTTGCTTCTGTTTCTTCTTAGAATCAGAAGGATAGTTCAGACACTGAGCCTTAAGTCCTGAAAAGTTTGACATGACTGAGCATTTTTTATGATCAGAAGTCCTGTGATCTTCCTTTTTGCAAGTCATGCAGTAAAGGACTCTATAGCAGTCATCAGTGAGATTATTTGTATAGTTGCACAGTTCACACTTTTTCAGGGGTTTGGTTGGTTTGGGTTTGGTCTTTGAGGAGGCTAGTTTTTGTTCCTTCTTTAATTGAGAAGGTTTTTCAGAAGATACAATCTTCTCACTTAGCTTCCTGACCATTTCAGTCAACTGATCAATTATTGGATCAGGACTTTGAGTTGCAACTTCAGAAGGGACTGAAGTTAATGAGTCATCAGTATTTACTGAGACTTCAAGGGGTGGTCTTCTCAGGAGGATTCTACCTTTTCCTGATCTCTCCTTTGGAGAGTGTGGGGAGTAGACCAATGGTGGGAGGTCTGAGGTTGATGCAGCACCCTGAAGGGTATTCAGTGGAGGGAGTGGAGGAGTTGATTCAGATTCAGGTTCACTGATTGGATCAGAAATACTGAGTTGGTCAAAGAGTCCAAGCATACCTTTCAGAGCCTGACTTTCAGGGAGCAAGATGTTTCCAGTCTCAAAGTTTGGCAACTTACTGACTGGGTTATCCCTGACAATCCAGTCATTTGACTTGGGTTCCATCTCTTGCTCAAAGGACATGCCAGCTGGAACAAAGGTCATTTCACTGGGACTCTCACTGGAGGTTTCAGTGAGGTGGTCAATTCCTATAGTTATCTTTGGAATTAATCCCACAGAATCAAAGACCTTAGGGTTCTTTTTGGTCCAGCTTTCAATGACAGCTTTTTCTTTCTTAAGTTCTGTTTGAAGGACTTGGTTTTGTTTCAAAATTTCAGTGTTCTGAATTTGTAGAGTAATAGATTCTAGTTTGGCTTGTTTCAATGCAAGCAGTTCATCTCTACATTTATTTAATTCTGACACAATTTTGTTATATTTTGAAAACAGGTTAAGCCTTTGTTCCTCAACAAACTTTAGATCAACACAAATATAACTCATGTAAGACTGCCAATCAGAATCATCATCCATAGAAAGTAAAGTATTTACCTTCTTCATGGTGATGTTGACCCACTCTCCATTCCTAGCATGGCTTTTTCCCACAGCCACCTGATCCTCTTCAGAAAGTGCCATCAGTGCACTAACTCTTATTTCCTCATCTGAGGAAACCTCTTCTTCATCCCATTCATATGCTTCAGCAACTAATACCTTGTTCTTTTTCTGAATTAATATGGGGTTAGTTTCAAGAAGTGCAAGTTTAGCTTTGATTTTCCTATATTTTGTTTCAAAATCCTTTTGACCCTTGTTTTGAAATTGTTGGGTGGACTGAAACATTTTAGGTTGAAACTTGCTAGTTCCTGAGGAACTGTTTCCTGAGAACTTGTAAGAGGGTTCTGAGATAGTTTTAGAATAACAGTCCCTAGCAAAATGACCCTTTTTACCACATTTAAAGCATTCAGTGGTCTCATTTGCTTTTGGTTTTGTAAAGTTGGACTGATTTCTTTTGATGAACCGTCTTGAACTAGCAAGGAGTGCCCTTTCTTGGAATTCCAAGTTCAGGTCGTTAAGGTACTCCTCACCAGTCCTTTCATCAATTTCTTCTTCAGAATCCTCTTGAATATCCTGCACAACACCATTAGAATAGAAAGCAGTTGATATGGGTGTGGAGGTTAAGGCCTTTTTGGACTCAAGAGCTTTTGAGTCAGGGTATCTCCTTGAGATCAAGTTGTCTTCATAGACAAACTTCCCATAAATTTCAGGGAGCTCAAGGGTCTGAATGTGGTTAGCATTCCTCAGGCCTTGTGAGAAGTTGAGCCACTTCTCAGGGAGACTGTTGACAAAGCCAACATTTGTCTCATGCTTAGACAGTACAACACCATCATTTGATAATTCATTTATCAAAGTCTTGTATCTGGTGTAGGTCTGTGAGAGACTTTCAGAGTCTTTTGCCCTGAAAGTATTATACTCAAGTTTAAGGTCCATGACCCTATTTTCCTTGGTATCTGAGGGACCCTCAAAGCTGTTTACCAAGTCATCCCAAGTTTGCTTGGTTGTTAGACAGTTGATGACTGATTCCATTATATCGTCACGAAGACATGATATAAGGATGCTTTTCAGGCGTTGGTCTTGATTGACCACCCTCCTCTCATCAATGGTCCATTGGGCCTCAGGCTTGTTTAGCCCTTCGGCTGTCTTAGGGACAAATGGGCCATCCCTGATACATGTGATGTAGTAGGGTTCCATACCGGTAAGATAGCAAATCATACGCTTCTTCCATTTGCTAAATTTCCCAGCTTCAAGTCTGGGTGCAACAGCGGAGTAGCTGCCACCCTTTTTGTCGACTAGCTGGGGTACATTGATATCAGCCATAGTAGGATCTTGGTTTTAAAAACCTAGAGCACTCTTGGTTAGTTTAAAAAGATTTTATAAACCAGAGGCTCTGATACCACTTGTTGGTCCCTTTACACGTTAAGAGTTAACTAGAAAGTTAATCTATTTGTGTTAATGACTAATACAATGTTTATGATTAATTCTAACAGTTATAAAACGTAAATATAGAAAACTCAATATAATTTTCAACGTTTAAATTCTTATTAGAAATGAATCAAAGAATCTATACCCAAGTGTTTTGCGGAACAAACACTTGGGATTGAATAGACAAGGTATGGTGGTGTCTCCTATCTAAACTCAAGTTTTGCTTGAGTGGTAACAATGCGACCTCACTGAGCAATCTCAGGGATACGTTACTCTTTGTAGGAGAGAAGTTGTTTTGCAAAAGTCTAAGCTTTAATTGTACAAAACACACACAACTTCTCTCCTTCTTAATCTATTTATACACAAGTAATCTGAGTAAAAGTAATTAAAATATTACAAGTTGTTGAGCAAGTTGTTGAGCAAGCGTGTCTGACAATTACAACAGTAATTGTCATTTCCAAGAACCAATAGAAATGGCTTATTAAGTCTTTAGAAGGATTTCTTCCTGACAAGATAAGATTTGATCTTATCTTAAATCCTTCCTAGATATTTCTGCCTTTCTTCTCAGGCACTTAGTTCTTCAGGACACGCTTCTCAGTTATCATTCATAATTACTTCATTGTTGTTGAGGAGACTGGGGTTCAGTGAGTTCTTGTCCAACACTCACTGAACCATCATCTTCTTCTTTGGCTTAAGTGCTACTTCAGGGAGTACCGCCTTCCTGTGTAGTGAATCCTTCTTCTTGAATTCGCCTTAAGCATCCTGAAGATGACTCACTGAGAGGCTGTTCTCTCAGTGACTTGAATTGTTCTCGGTTTAAGTTAACACTTAGTTAATTTGTGTCCAAATCATGTTTGAAGCATTCTTGGGTTTTTCATGACCCAACACCATGGCCATGTCATTGAGGCACCAATGGCATGACACTTTCTGTGGAGGTATGATTGATCCACGGCGTTCCCTTATATATATATATATATATATATATATATATATATATATATATATATATATATATATATATATATATATATATATATATATATATATATATATATATATATATATATATATAATTGCACACATGGCCATTCTGTTATATGTATGTATAGTCTCGTACTTGCATATGTGTTCTGTTTTGCAGGGAGCGTATGGATGCATCCTAGGCATTTGTTTATTCTAGATATGGTTTGACTTAGTGATTGGTAGTGTGTGCCATGCACCTCATTTCACTTCTGGTACTTGAGAGGTCTCCCCTCCTTTTACACTTATAATATGATAGGATTATGTGACTAAGCATATGGCATGCTTTCTGAGCTCGGTGGCATTTCTGTTTGATACTATGATTATGATTATCTGTTTGACTTCTTTGACTTCATTGATCTCCTTATGGTTCATTATACGTTGCTCCATTGATTATATGATTCTTTGTTCAGCAGATCCCTTTTGATTCCTTTGATATATTCATTTGATTTAGTTATTTGTTTCGTTTATCTGTTCACTGGGCTTTTTAAGCTCAGCCGCATTTCTTTTCCTGCGGCAGGTTTTAGGTTGGAAGATGGTAAATATGAGTGAAGAGTGCATAGGAGCTATTAGTGGACCACCTTGACAATAATTAACCTTTTGCTTCTGGATCAGACTTGGATTTACCTTTAGTTAGATTTAGTTCGGATTTGTATTTTAGTTTTGGAATTCATTATGTTTATAATTAGTATTTTTCATTATTATTTTAGAATACCTTTGTTATCCTTTTATTTATAAGACTTTCGTTGCGTTATATGTTCTGATTGGCACCATAATGTGACATTTTGACCCTTGTCAGGTTGGGGTGTTACAATTATGGTATCAGAGCCGGGTTTCGACTTGTAGCACATAAGTTATGGCCTGTGAAGATTTGGACCCTTAGGTTTGCACTATGCATGGGAGCTTATGGAATGACCTTTGAAGGATTTACTTTAGGTTTCTCCCCGTGGAAAACATGCTTGGTTGAGTGGTTTTGGATTTGGTTTAGTCATCCAGAACCACCAAACGGAATATACAAAAAATTTACTCCTGTTTGTTTTTGTAAGTGAGTATGCTATGGAGTATATATGTGTTTAAGTGGGTTTAGTATTTACGAGAGTTTAGTGGACGCTGATGTTACGCTAACATGATACCCGAAATAAAACATGCAAAACTATACGCATTAAAAGATGATGAAAAGGTATAGTGATAGATTTTAATAATTTAATAGCAATTTATTACACACTTATACCACGAATTTACGCATGATATCTCGCAAATGTCTTCAAGGAGACTTGAATCTATAACTTTTTAGTTGATGAGCAACTCGCATGTCACTGTAATAAAGAATTTGGTTACAAAAGCTAGTTTACTATTATTATTATTATTATTATTATTATTATTATTATTATTATTATTATTATTATTATAACAGGAATAGATGTGACATATAATATTACGAACAATACTTTCTACAACTTACCTCACACCAAACTTCTATATTTCATTTAATAAGTTTATTATTATTATTATTATTATTATTATTATTATTATTATTATTATTATTATTATTATTATTATTATTATTATTATTTTATTATAAACATCACTTCATTAAAAACTCATAGAATTTACAAGAAATTGGTGGGAAGCCGAGAAACCAACTGGGCCCCCACACCTCTAGCAATAGCAAAACCAATTCTATTAAAAATATGAACCGCAGCACGCGCCCCAATGTCTTGAGTCATAGAGAATCGTCGAATACGCTTTAGTAGGGTTACTGCATCCTTCTCAAGTTCTCCAAAAGAAGAGAAAGAGAAGGGGAGAAAACCATACCCGATATCAACACATTTGGCATCGTACTTGACACGTTTACGCTGTGCTGCATCAATAACCGCACGCCCTGGCATAAAATCAATCATCCCAGATTGCGTCAAAGGCGACGAACCCGTAAGATCAACACATACATCACGCCCATCGTCCCAAGAATAAAGCAATATATCAGCCGGTCGTAAGGATCTGTCCCTGTCTCCATGAAGCCCAATATCCACTTCCTTACGAGCTGAGATTCCGGACCGAGAACAAATATCAACAAGAACATCACGTACAATGTTATGCCGGTGTTTAATGCCAACAATACCCGCACATGAAACAGCATGATCCCCATAAATATCTTCAGTGAAAACCCTAGAACAGGCTGAACACGGTACCTGAATAGTGAAAAGAGGAACGCCCAACCGATAGCACAACACACAACGATAAGTCCTGGCATTCATAGTTTGTCCCAGTCCCGAAATCGGAGCCACCCTAAGCCAATCTGAAGTATGATCCTCCTTTAGTGAACTCCATAAAGCCATCTGTCGAGGAGCTAGATGGTATGTAGATTCAACAGTTTGGGTAACCCGATCGAAATATATATCTGCCAATTTCTTCATAAGTTTGGGGGCAGCGACCTCGATAGGGTTACTCAAAAGGTCAATATCCATATTAACATTAAAAGTACATAAAGCATCATCAAAAGAAGGACCAGCAGTAACAATACCAGAACTATGGAGAAGCTTAGTCTGTAAGCTAGCAGATTGAAGTCTAGAAGCTAGGAAAGCATAGTTCAAGACATCACCTGCAGAATATACACCAAGCCCCCCAAAAGCAAAGGGTAGGGTGGCGAGTCTCTATTGCCAATCACCAAAACCAGGCCCAGAAGCAGTGACAATACGCTCCAAGGAAGAACGAAGTGCCGCATCAAAAGAAACCTGAGCACACTCAAAGACCCGGGGAGAACATGTGCGCATAGAAAAATACAACTTGGAAATACCAGCACATGCACGAAGTAACAACAACTCACATTGAGGGTCATTAAGTTTGGCAACCGCATCCATAAGTTCAATAGTTTTAGCAACCCTTTTCAAAACAAGCTTACTACCAAACTCAAAATCCACACTAACGGGCCCACCCAACAATTTAACACCGTGTAAGGGACGAGAAATATTGGGGGGAAAAACACCCGCAAACCTGCTTCTGGGATCTTCCTTTGGCCAAAAAACTTCAGTTTTATCAACATTGAGGTGTAAGCCCCGACAAGGTCCATCCATCATAATTAGCTCTAAAACCTTACCCACAACCAAAGTATCGCCAATAATAGTGCCATCATCCAAATACCATGCTTGAAAAGAAAGGTCAAAAGAGTCTCTAATCTTACATGCCAAGGGATGTAACACTAAAGCAAAGAGGAGAGGCCCAAGCGGATCACCTTGTTACACACCTTGATGAGACCAAAGAGTATGCTCACCATAATATAACCTGGCAGGACTGGAGTAACAGAATTCCACCCACCGTGAAATAGCCGGGAAATGGAGCCGAACCTCACGCAACATAACAGCCCGATCCACCATGTTGAAAGCGTTTTTAAAGTCAACCAACAACATAGAAAGACCAACATCACCCCCACGATCCTCAATCAAACGATTCACCGCATGAAGGATAGCCTCCCCTCCACCCGATACCCCAACACCAAATTGTAAATCATCTAAATAACCATATGAAGAATGGCCAATCATGGATGCACATACCTTGGAAACTAATCGCCTCCAAACAGTCCCAACAGCAATAGGACGGATACCCCCTCCTGGTTTGACTAAGGGTGTGAGAGGAGCACTAGCAATGTACTCCCCCAACACCCTCGGGCATTTACTAGCAAGAAAAAGATTCACCACTTGGGTGATAGAAGCGACCAACTCGTCAGAAATAGCCACAGCTGCACCATTTAAACAATCCAAAAGGTGTTGGGCACGCAACCCATCCCGTCCACATGAAGTACCACGAGGGAAACTCTTGATCATGTCAAGAACCGTAGCAGGAGATGTGATAAGGTAATGATGATCGATAGGAATATCAGGTAAGAGAGGAGCCGACTGGAAAGGGTGCTTAGCTTTTAAGTCTTCAAGAGTAGAAACATCATACGGTGCAATACCAGAAGACGAAAGAACTCTGACCGCTGCAGTATAGTGACCATCACAAATCTTCCTCTTACATTGCTTGACATTACGGTCACCCAAATCCAAACTGTCATCATCAATATTAGACCATGATGGGGATGGTTCGGCTAAAACCTCACGTACAACCTGCAAACTGCCCCCATGAGTGCCCCATGCATGAATAGCATTAACAATATACTCTTCCTGGCGTTGACGCTTAGTGGCCGACCTACACTCTTGATTACTCCTCGGGCAGAAGGTTTTAAGGATACACGTAGGCAAGACCAATAAACTAACCCAACAAGAAATGTCATCAGGCGGACAATACTACGAACAATACTTTCTACAGCTTGCCTCACACCAAACTTCTATATTTCATTTATTAAAGTCCAACATTGCTTTCATGTTTTGTTTTTTGTTTAATTGCAAAGTTTTCATACTTTATTTCGAGGTAGTGATAAAACAAAATCATGCATAAAATTTCATCCATTGACGTAACGTTGATTGAGGTCTAAATATTCTATGGTCGGATAATAATACTCATTTCAACCAATGAGTTGGGGTTATCCATGTCTATGAATTCCACATGGGGTCATCACACAACTATCACTCCAAACTTGGAACTATATTTGGGACATGTAAGATAACATGTTTTTTACCTAACTTTATTGTTTTTTACCCAACTTTATTGTTTTTTAGCAAGACTCGAGATTCCTGTGAGGCATATATTAAAGTCTCATCTTTCAGTTGAATCAAATAGTTGACCAAAAGACTCGAGATTCTCTAAGTATGTCTTTAAGCATTTTTTGGATTGAAAGTTATATATTAAAACCCAACTGACTAAATTATCTGATGTTTAGGTACAGTATTATTCATTAAAGTTGTTTTCGACAAATGAAAATAAAGTGAAATGAGAAATATGAATATGTACTTATGATTCGATGCGTTTGTTTGAGCCAGACAATGCAAGTGGACATTTCATTTTTGGATTTTTAAAGTGTCTTATTCAGAAAGCTCACTGTATAAATTTCATTTACACACTTTCAGCAAATATATATATTAACATGTACCTGTTCTTGGTGAATCACTTTAATTTGAAGTTTGGAAAATTAAACTTAGAAACAAAGATATACAACATTAACAGCCTACACCCCTGTCACTCATTCGAAAAGTAGAAAAGTTCGTTTACTGCGTTGTCCTTACTTCTTAAGCATGTGAGAACACAAAGAAACTTTAATACTTCTTTACCACCAATGAGTTAATTAATGCCCATAAGACATAAGTGTTATTCTTTTCAACAAATGATTAATTAGAAAAGCATGTGAAAAGCACGCGACTGGAGTTCTTATCTAACTAACAAATTTATTCTTGGTAGTTATGAGCACCATAGCCATGCTACAAGTTATGTCTTGAAACTTTTGCTAAAGGCATATCACAGCCTCATTAATGGCAGATTCAAATATTTTCTGCTACTGGTTCTTATCTAGGTAATGCAAACGAAACAGAAGTAGACAGAGGAGTAAGTAGTTTTTTCAATTTAAACATCAAACATGCCACAAACAATGACCTGTCTCGTGAACTTATAGTTTTGGTAAAACATATAAATGGGTGTATGACCATCAAATAACCGAAACGTGATGAATTGTATTGAAGGTTCAACCCGTGACTGTTCTTGAGACTGAACTGAAATAACCAGACTCATTTTGACCCATTACCTTACCCAACCTGCCATTTTGACACCAATATTTCATTACTTCTATTCTCATTGCCTCAGTCATCCTGTGTCCCTTAAAAGGTTTTGGATACATACTTTTGCATATCCTGTTACAGATGTATCTTCACAGCCAATGATAATGTTTTAAATGATTTGCACCAGAAACCATGAAACTTGAATTCTTCAGTTATTGTTACTGATTTACTGAATTTTTCGGTTGTTATATAGAGTACCATCAGGTCATCAACTAAAACTAATCTTAAGTTATCTCATAACTGCCGTTACAGAAAAGCAATAAAAGTATTATTCTGCCGTTCCAAAGGAAGTGCTAAATGTGCTGAACTGTGTGCCTCCTGGTATACGTCCTACAAGATGGTTTTGCGAGAGATTCAACACTTCAAGAGTTGTGATGCGTGCAAGACTTCGTGGAATCTCTCCAGAGAGTTGGTTCCAAGATAGGTCTAACGACTCAATCTCTGTGAGATTCCCCAAAGCATGTGGAATGGGACCCCTAAGACAGTTGTGGGGTAAGTTGAGCACTATTAGAGAATTAAGACCACCAATGACGTTTGAAATCTGTCCTTCAAATGAGTTACAGGATAGATCAATAATTGTGTAGTCAACCGAAATTTGTGGAAAATCTTGATTCACCCGTCACCACAACAACGAATGAGTAGTCACAAACATCTAATTTGCTGCTTTACAAATATGCAGAACACACTGAATTGTCTGCTTTTTGCTTGTTTGTTTATGACTCTTTTGCTCTCCTATATTTGCTCTCTCACCCGCACAACTGCACTTGCCGGAGGTCTCATTGGAAGCAGTCTCTCTACTCCCGGGTTTATCCTGGGGCAGGGGTAGGATCTGTCTACATTCTACCTCCCCTATACCCTGCCCCGGCGGGATTGGGTTTGTTGTTGTTGTTGACTAATTTGCAGAACACACTGAATTGTCAAATTAGATACACTAGAAGACGCACTATTATTAATCATGCTTTCATCCACAAATTCATTTCTACTGCAACTTCTTGTAAGCGTGCAACTTACAATTCATACTAATGAAAAGCATATTGTTTTGCCAAAAGCAAAGCACTAACAGAAACATACAAACATTAATACTCAGATCTGGGATCCCGTTGCCACCGTTGAAATTATAAAATAAGCTTTAGTATAAAAATAAGCAAATGTGCGTTGCCTTTCCATAATCCATATGAACATCATGCTACGAAAACGGCGGCCTGAAATTTTTTACATTATTAGGCTTTCTGTTATGCAAATCCAAAATGGTTGTATAATTAACAAAATAATAAAAAGTGATTGAATTACCATGAAGGTCAACAAAATTAATACGCAATCACCCAATGACCAAGTAAAATATATTATTATTAACAACACACTAATATTACATACAACAATAATTCAAAGATACAAAACAAAAACATCACAATTCAGAACTGATATACGACTGCATAATTCAAAAGGTCCCAGCCCTCCTCAAACTCCTCTACCTGCCTCATAAATATTTTTATAATCTAACGTCATTTCCCTATATATACGTGTCTTCTCTTCTTCTTCTTCTTCAAGACCAAACTCTCTCCTGCATCAGCAATTGCATTGAACCATTTGACTTTTCTTGTTGACAACATGAGATATCCCATCACCAACCCGACTAATGTTCCACATCCATATCCCAACATCACCACTTCCCACGTAAACCCACTTTCCTCATCACTTTCAAGTTGTGGTTCATGTGAATGCTCACTACACTTTTTTGGCAGCGGAGTCCCACAGAGTCTTGGATTCCCACTAAAAGAGTTCCCTTCAAATGTTCTGAACTGAGGTCCTTCTGGTATACGACCCACAAGATCATTTTGCGAGAGATTTAACACTTCAAGGGTCTTGATGTCTACAAGGCTTTGAGGAATCTCTCCAGAGAGTTCGTTCCAAGATAGGTCTAACGACTCAATCTCTGTCAGATTCCCTAGAGCATGTGGAATTGGACCAATGAGGCTGTTGTGGGACAAGTTGAGCACTATTAGCGAATTAAGACCACCGATGACGTTGGGTATCTGTCCTTCAAATGTGTTATTGGACAGCTCAATAATTGTGTAGTCAACCGAAATTTTTGGAAAATCTAGGTTCACCCCTTTCACCGCAACAACGAATGAGTAATACTTTCCATCACCAAGGTATAAATATTCTGGTTCTTTGCTGGTTTTAACAACATTCTTCATGGCATTGAAATTTTGAAAATATTTTGCAGGGAGTTGACCTATAAACCTATTATGAGATAAGTCAAGCACTCGAAGATTTGGAAAGGGAGAATCAACAGTTGCAGAGGGTTGAATGTGACCATGAATGTTGTTTGATTTGAGGACAAGAGCCTGCAAATCTGGAAGATTTCCTAACCAACCAGGGAATGTACCAGTCAAGTGGTTGTTTCCAAGATCAAGCACACTCAAGCCTGAGCATTTAGACAACGAACTTGGCACCTCTCCTCTTAATTGATTTCCATTCAAACTAAGCCCTTGTAAAATTCCACAAGGCCTGTATACATTTGGAATTGTTCCTTGAAAGCTATTGTTCCCCATATCAATCATTGCAAGAGATGAGCTGATATTTCCAAAGCATTGTGGAATCAACCCACCAAAGCGATTATTGGACATATCCAAAGAATATAGTTTGCTCATGTTGCAAATTGATGGAGGGAATGGCCCCTCAATCAAGTTGGACTGCAGATACAGATAATGTAATCCATACCATTGAAATTGTGGCAAGCCTGTTATGAAGTTATGTGAGAGATTTAAAAGATACAACTTATTGCCTCCTATCTCCCCTACCCATTGAGGAATTTGGCCATGGATTTCGTTGCTTGAGAGATCTAACTCTTCAAGTTGTTTCATGGCTCGAATTGAATTCGGAAACACCTTTAGCTTGCAAGAGGCCAATCCTAAAACAGCAAAACCAGGGTTGACATAATGATTGGCATTCTTTGTGGTAACAGTGAAACTGTTGTGCGAGAGTTCTAACCCGTTAAGGTTTGTGAGGCTTGATAACAATGTATCCAACTCCAATTCACCACTAAAATTATTAGATGAAATGTACAGGAAGCATAGGTGAGTGTGGTTGGTGAGTTGTCGAAATTTTTGCACATCAATTTGGCCAACAAACTGATTGTAACTGAGGTCTAATGTTTTTAATGATGGAAGAGCAAATGACTCAAAAGGAACATTTCCACTGAACATGTTACGACTTAGATGGAGATGTTCTAAAGAGGGGGAAGTAAACAGCCAAGATGGCAATGTCCCATTAAGTTTGTTCAACGATAAATCAAGAGAAGTAAGGTGTGTTAGGTTAACTGAAATTTCCGAATGGAAATCGCCTGTGAAACTGTTATATGACAAATCAAGTGTTTCCAAAGAATGAAGATTGAAAATGTAATGAGGTAATGTTCCATAAAGATTGTTAGCTCCCAAATCAAGAGAAGTAAGGTGTGTGAGGTTGAAGAGGGAGATGTCAGGATGAATTGTACCTTGTAGCATTCCGCAAAAGAGATTGAGGCCGATGACGTCACCGGTGGAGTTGTCGCAAGTAACTCCATCCCAGTTGCAACAATCTCTACTTGTGTTCCAGCTCATCATTATTGGAAGATAATCAGAAAGACCAGAACAGTAGTAATGTTTGGGTAATTCGAAAATTTTATTCGAAATTTTTTTTTAGAAAAAAAAAATCGAAAATTTTTTTTAGAAAAAAAATTTTCTAAAAAAAGTTTTAGACAAAAAAAAATTTTTTAGAAATTTATTTTTGAAAAAAAATTTAGAAATTTTTTTTCTAAAATAAATTTCGAATATTTTTTTTCTAAAAAATATTTAGAAATTTTTTTTCTAAAATAAATTTCGAATATTTTTTTTTCTAAAAAAAATTTTCGAATTTTTTTTGCTAAAAAAATTTTCGATTTTTTTTTTTCTAAAAAAAATTTTCGAACTTTTTTTCTAAAAAAAATTTTCGATTTTTTTTTTCTAAAAAAATTTTTCGAATTTATTTTTTAAAAAAATATTCGAATTTTTTTTTCAAAAAAAATTTTTCATTTTTTGAATTTTTTTTTCTAAAAAAAATTTTCGAATTTTTTTTTCGGGAAAAAAGTTTTTCGACAAATAAAATTATTTTAGAATTTTTTTTGAATTCTTTTAGAAATTTTTTATTTTAGAATTTTTTTGGGGACTAATGTTGCAAACGGACCGTTAGTGTAAAGGACTAACATTGCCACTTTGCAATTGGACTTAGCTAACTGAACTAACGGTCGTTAGTATAAAGGACTAACGATGCAAATGTAAGAGATGAAGATATGAAGAATTAACCATTATTGTACATAATTTTTGACCATGTTTATCATATTGGTACATAAATGACCATGTTTATCATATTGGTACAAATGAGAAAGCTTGTTTATCATTTTTAACTTTTACCCTTTGAATAATGTAAATTTAACACTTTTTGTTAATAAATTTTATTTTAAATGATTGAGGTAAAAACCGTTCTTTGTACTTGTGTTGTAATATCAATTGAGTAGCGCCCCAGTGACATGTATGCTTCCGCTTGACTCGATTTTGGGGGTGTTACAAATATAGTCATTTCAGTTATTATTTTAGTATAAACCGGTCATATGGGTGAAGTCAGAACAAATTTTGAAAGTTCGTTGGTGAAGTAAGTTAATAAAAAAGTAAGTGGTTCTAGACGAACAATTTTGAAAAGTACGAGGCGATTGAGGATATGGTGGTTTGTGGAGGTCCCTTCTTTGGGGATCTCCAGTGGCGACTTGCTTCTTTACCTATTAGGTTTGGTGGTTTGGGGCTATATTCGGCGGTAGAGGCTTCATCTTATGCCTTTGTGGCCTCGAGGGCCCAATCTTGGGTGCTTCAGGACCACATCTTACGCAACAGTGGCGTATGTGATATGGATTATGATTATGATTGTGCTTTGACTTGTCTTCTTGATATGATTCCAAGCTTTGACTTTGGCGGTTTCACTAAAAAGGACACCGCCCCCACTAAAGCCCAATACACATTGGCGAGTGCTCTTTTTAGCAAGATTGTCCAGGACATGGAAGTTCATTTTGAGATGACCGTTAGACAAAAAGCTGTTTTTGAGTGTCTGCGTGCACCACATGCTCAAGATTTTCTTCTTGCCATCCCTATAGACGGTCTCGGTCAACATATGTCGCCGATTGAGTATCGCACTATCCTTAAATATCGCCTCATGATCCCTATTTTTCCGGTTGATGAAAGTTGCCCGGTTTGTCACAAAGCTTGTTTGGACTCATTCGGAGAGCATGCAGTTCATTGTAGAGAGCTTCCGGGGTTCAAATACCGACACGATTTGGTTAGGGATGTTCTTTTTGACATATTCAGGCGTGTTGGAATTTCAGTTAAGAAAGAAGCACCTGTGAATTTCTTGACCGACCCGATGGAAGCAAGATCGACACTTAGACCAGCTGACATTTTGGTCTTTGGATGGATAGAAGGGAAACATGCTTGTGTAGATCTAACGGGGGTTTCTCCACTTGTGGGATTGGGGAATCATGCTTTTACGGCAGGTCAGGCTGCTTTGAAAGCCGCTTCATGCAAAGTAACCAAACACGAGAAAGCATGCCTTGATAACCAACACGCGTTTATACCTTTTGCATTTGATACTTTTGGTTTCCTTGCACCGGAGGCTGCGGAGCTGCTCAAAAGAGTCCAAAGGGTTATGCATAGAAATGTTACGACCCCAAGGTCTTTGAATGTAGTTTTTAAAAGACTAAGTTTTGCTATTCAAAAAGGGCTAGCGGCGCAGCTTGTTGCCCGCTTGCCTGCCGTTTCAGTGTAAAGCTTTTCCAAAATTTAATACCATTAAGCTTGAAACAAAAAATAATAATAATAATAAATAAAAAATAAAATAAAATAAAATAAAATTATAGTGAACAAAAATTTATTCCCTCCGTCTCAAAATTATTGTTATGAGAGAGAAATCACAATGTTTAATAAAAATGTGACCACTATAAATCTCAACCACTCAAAGAGAATATTCCCCTAATATATTCTCTAGTTTTTACTTAAAAAGTAAAATAAACAATTATTTTGATATCCAAAAAAAGAATTATAGACTATAATTTTGAGACGAAGGGAGTAATATACAAAAAGATTTTTTAGTTTGTTGATGTGATGTAGTGTGACGTGTCAAACTATTTTGATATTCTAAAATTTAAATTTACTAAAATATTGTATCAAGATTTCTTTTGTTTCTTTCGAAAAGACAACTAAGAATGTCATCAGTATACACCCTAAAATCATCTCGCATGACTTTAACAAAGGTTAGACCCACAAATATTTAGTTATGGAGCAATCTCACACAACATAAAGTACGGTTTGCTACAAATCATTTGGTTAAGATTTCTTTAAAATTTTATAAAAATAACTTCAAACCTTTCATATACTTTAACGTTCATAGTTTCTCGAAGTGGTCCAGAAAATATGGGAGAGGATCCTTTCAAGTAACTTGACTCAAGTTAAATGATCATCAACCATTGGATTAAAATCAAAGACCAAGATGATTTTTAATCCAATAGTTGAGGATCCTATAACTTGATTCAAGTTGTCCCACCAACAATAGTCTAGAAAAGAGCTCTTGGATGCTGCAATATGTTTTGTTCATATTAGAAAATGTGTCTAAAACTGAAATACCTAACTTGAAAATAGAAGTCGTCACAGGCAGATGCTCAAAATTCAAACTATCCCCAGCACGAAAGAAAATTATAGATAGAGACCATGTAGCTCAAAGAAATAAGTAATCGAGTTAATGAGCTACACATATGAGAAAAATATCAGAGAAACGATACTGTAGCTTATGACTCTAGCTTATGAAAGACGGTGTTGATAAACCAACTAAGGTTTACCGATGTTGTTCAAAATTGCAACAACCATCCAGGATCATACAATGTGGATTGCTAAGAGTGGGAGGTACACACAAGCAAGGGCGCAGCTACATAGGGGGGGGGGGGCGACCCCCCGAAATTTTTTTTGCGATGTAGGGGGTATATAGTTTTCGTGTAGAAAAAATTCGGTATATTCGGTTTCGACCCCCCATTTTAATTGTGAAATTTCGGTATATTAGATCCCGACCCCCTACTGAATCCATTATAGCTTCGCCATTGCGCACAAGCCATAGGCTCGCGTTGAGCTAGCAGCCCAAAAATGGCCACCGCGCACGGTACTGGGGCTGGCGCCGTCGGTCCTAGCGCCGTGGCGACCAGCCACCGCCGTAGAGGATTTTTTTTTTTTTTTTTTTTTTTTTTTTTTTTTTTTTTTTTTTTTTAAATTGTGAATGTGTGTTTTGTTGTGTTTGTTGTGTTTGTATATGTGTCTGTGTTTGTGCTGTTTTTTTGTGTGTTTGCAGGTCAGGCAACGCAGGAAGGAAGAAGGAAAAAGAAATAGTTTTTTTTTTTTTTTTTTTTTTTTTTTTTTTCCTAAACATTTTTTTGGGGCCAAGCTAATACATATTTTTGTTTGAGCCAATCTTACTCAGTTGGGCCTAGCTAGTACATATTTTTGTTAACATATTTTTTTTGGTTTAACATTTTTATGTAATGTCTTTTTAATTTATATAATGTTTTTTTTATTAATGAAATTAAATTTTACTTATATATATTGTATATGTTTTATTTTATATAAATGAAAAAAAAAAAAAAAAAAAAAAAAAAAAAAAAAAAAAAAAAAAGTTTGTCCTACGGCACCACATTTCTGGTGCTAAGGGTAACGACCAGAATATGGTGCCATAAGATTTCTGGTGCGATAGAGGGTTTTGCTGACGTGGCAGCACTTTTTTCCTATGGCACGAGCCCTATGGCACGAGGGCACCCAGCACTCTAATAATGTTGTTTGTAGGGGTGAGCAAAACCGACCGAAACCGAGTGAACCGAAACCGAACCGACCATACTCGGTTCGGGATTCGGTTTAGATTTTCCCCAAATTCGGTTTCGAGCTTTCTCGGTTCGGGTCGGTATTGGCCTGATGCTCACCCCTAGTTGTTTGTGACTTTAATCATGTAAGGAGTATAAGGACTGATTCAAGGACAATTGGTACAACACGAAAATATACTCCTTGACTTACAAATACATACCGAGGATATTTTAAACCCAACCTTAACTTTCATACGCGAATAACAAAAATAAATTACTCATATCAAAGTCTATGAGTTGTGAGTCGGGCTTGCGTTGGTTGTTAAGTCAAACAAGTTATGTTTAAGAGAGAGATTATTCCGGTTACTAAACAACAAAGATATCAAAATCATTAAACATCCCAAATATCAAAACGACTTTAAGTCGATTTACTCATAAAAATGTCACAACCAAAGTAAAAGCAAACCTATGCTATATATCGACCGTAACTAAATAAATTCATCACCGACCATTTTACACACTAGAATCATATATCATCGCTAGACTAAAACAAAAGGCCATGTCAAAGAAAAGCAACCAACGAACCAAAAACATTAAACTTAACGGATATGAGGGAGTGGTGGTGGAGGCTTGCATTGGTAACACTTTGCAAATAAACCGAATGTATCTACTTGCATATGCGTTTACTTGCAGCCTAAAAGCCGATTTCACATTACAAAATCGCCTACTTATATGCAGATTTTATTTGAGTGCTAGAGGTAGCGATTTGACCCGTTTACTTGTGAATGGGTCGATTGAGGTTAGGTTTTATCTCTAGCAGTTCTAACAAGTCAATGTAAAAACTTGGATTATTTTATAAATAACATACATTTTCTGTCATATTTGACACACTTATTGGTTATTGAACCAACTAAGATTAACCAACCCAGCTTGGTTTTACCCATATCAAAACTTACCCATTTTAATCGAACAAAATTTGACTTGTAACTCAACCTGCCCATTTTTCACCTCTAGTTTTGATTACCTGTGGGTTTCTTAGTTTGTATCTATTAGAAATTGAGATTTTAGTGACAGTGTGGAACGATTGCCTGGCGAGCAGAAGCCTTTCGGTAAGTAAGCATATGGGCTAGAGCAGGGATAATATTGACAGTGATGCTAACCAACAAAGCCCCAACAGCCGAATTGATTGGACCAAAAAACGGGAAGATGATGGCTAGGAACCAAATTGGAATCACAACTGGCAACCCAGCCAATGCCCGTAAACATATGCTCTTTGTATCATGCATTCCCACTACTTTCTCCCACACAAAGTACAGTGGAGTACACGCAATACCAAATGTTATAAACTGCAAAATATAAGGCAAAAGAAACAAACACAAATCAGTCAACAAAAGAATCAAATAGCCCTAGTAAGTCAATTAGACATTCCAAAATTCATACCTGATGGATGAGCATGAGGACAATGGTTGTATCACGAAAACGAGTTTTTGGCAGAAGGGAAAAAGCATTGGAGTGTTTAACAGTTGATCACCAAAGGCCCAATACATTGCAGCAGCTGATGGGAGTGTTATATACAACTTAGGTTGTTTGATAGGTCAGAAACTGTGCTATATAGTGTACCATCAGGTCATCAACTAAACTGTCAACTAATTTCTTAATTATCTCACAAATGCTGTAACAGAAAAGCAAAAAAGTACTCATCTTCCGTACATCAGAACAAAAGGCCAATAAAATTAGATGGCAAAAAGATGTAACCATGTGTTATTTACTCGGACACACATATCGTTTGTCTTCAAGGCTGGCAATACAACACAATAACATAAGTGAACTATAACAGCAGGGACTTGTTATAGAGCCAAAGCTGTACGGAACTGTAGATAACCGATTGTTACCTCCTATCTCCCCTGCCCAATGAGGAATTTGGCCATGGATTTCGTTGCTAGAGAGATCTAACTCTTCAAGTTGTTTCATGGCTCGAATTGAATTCGGAAACACCTTTAGCTTGCAAGAGGCCAATCCTAAATAACTAAAACCAGGGTTGACATAATGATTGGCATTCTTTGTGGTAACAGCGAAACCGCTGTACGAGAGATCGAGAGATTCAAGGTTTGTGAGGCTTGATAACAATGTATCCAACTCCAATTCACCACTAAAATCATTAGATGAAATGTACAGGGAGCGTAGGTGAGTGTGGTTGGTGAGTTGTCGAAATTTTTGCACATCAATTTGGCCAGCAAACTGATTGTAACTGAGGTCTAATGTTTTTAATGATGGAAGAGCAAATGACTCAAAAGGAACATTTCCACTGAACATGCTAACTCCTATTGGGATTGAGATTGAGGCCGATGACGTCACCGGTGGAGTTGTCGCAAGTAACTCCATCCCAGTTGCAACAATCTGTACTTGTGTTCCAGCTCATCATTTTTGGAAGATTATAAGAACAGTGATCGTTTGGGTAATTGATGGAGGAAAGGCTATGTTTAAAGAGAAGCAAAGCTTCACTTTGTTTTTCAGGGCATTTGTGAATATTATTATTCAAAGAAGTGGAAGAAGCAAAATTGGTGAAACCAAACCAAAGGAAAAAGATACTCAACAGTTTAGAATAACCCATTGTGTTTTTTATTTTAATTTTTATTGCTATACAAACTCACAATTGCTACAAATATATATAGTAACACAAGTATTGCAAGAATAGTGTTTTAGTCGCTTTCACAATAATATGACCGAAGAATATTTTTGTGGTCTAGTTTCATTCCGTATCACTTGGGAAATTGACTCTAAGCTTTTATTCTTTGTGGAATTATGCAAAAATTTCCAACTTTTGATTGCAATAAAAAAGAATCGTTCAATGAAATATTGTGGTCCGCAATAATAATGCTTCTCAACAAGAAATATATATATACTAACTATAACAGTGCTATAAATAATATTAATGTAGTTGCTTTCACGATAAGATATATCGAAATATATTTGTGGTATAGTTTCATTGATAAACGTATCACTCGGGTTATACAAGTGTATTGATCGATCTTTGTCAAATTATGCAAAATTTTCAACTTCGAATTATTGCGAAAGAAAAGAATATTTCAATGAAATTTTTGTGGTCCACAATAATGTGTGCCAAAAATTTCATAAAGATTCTTGTGTTCTCTATTAAATTTTTTTACATTTATGATCTTAAGAGTCACATTAGACCAAGAGTAGTGGGGCGTTGAAGTGGGCTTAGTTGCCCTTTCAACGCCCGTTGGTCCACCCCCATCAAGCGTTGAAGCCCATTGAATCCAATTAAAATCAACGCTCGTTGATCCAATAACAGACGTTGATTTTATTTTTAAACAAAATATAGCCGTTGAAGGTGGCTGTAACGGTTAGATTTGAATTAAATAATCATTTAACTCTTTTTTATTTTACCTATAATGTTTAAATTTACCTATAAATATTACCAAGTTAACTCTTTTTTTTACACCTTCTTTTAGCATCTACACTAGAAAATAAAAATGAATCCCAACCAATTTAACATTCCCGCTTTTGGCTCAAGCCGAAACACACCATATCAACCTCCACGAAGAGCCCCCGAGCAACAAAACGACCAAGAGCTAAATAACAACCAAATTTTCGGCTACATGACGCACTTGCCTTACCCAAATATGATGTACCCAAATTTTATGTCATTTGAAAATTCGCAAGATGATGTTGTTTCACCAACACAACCTTCACCACAAGAAGTGTGCGGGTCATCAAAACGATCTCACAAGAAAAAACCTTCACCAAATTTTATTTGTACCATTCAACGCCTCACCATTACTCCCAATTTTTAAAATAAAGCTCATACAACACTCATGCCACTTGTCAAAAAATGCCACAACCAAAAAAAAAAAAAAAAAGTGAATATTATTATTCAAAGAAGTGGAAGAAGCAAAAGTGGTGAAACCAAAGAAAAGGAAAAAGATACTCAACAGTTTAAAATAACCCATTGTGTTTTTTAGTTTAATTTTTATTGCTATACAAACTCACAATTGCTACAAATATATATATTAACACAAGTATTGCAAGAATAGTGTTTTAGTTGCTTTCACAATAATATGACCGAAGAATATTTTTGTGGTCTAGTTTCATTCCGTATCAATTGGGAAATTGGGTTATACGACGAGTCTATTAATTGACTCTAAGCTTTTATTCTTTGTGGAATTATGCAAAAATTTCCAACTTTTGATTGCAATAAAAAAGAATCGTTCAATGAAATATTATGGTCCGCAATAATAATGCTTCTCAACAAGAAATATATATATATATATACATATACTAACTATAAGAGTGTTAGAATATTAATGTAGTTGCTTTCACGATAAGATATATCGAAATATGTTTGTGGTCTAGTTTCGTTGATAAACATATCACTCGGGTTATACAAGTGTATTGATCGATCTTTGTCAAATTATGCAAAATTTTCAACTTCGAACTATTGCGAAAGAAAAGAATCTTTCAATGAAATTTTTGTGGTCCACAGTAATGTGTGCCAAAAATTTCATAAAGATTCTTATGTTTTCTATTAATTTTTTTTACATTTGTGATCCTAAGAGTCACATTATACAACTCTTTTATTTGATAGTCCCATAATTTTCAATTCATTTTTTATTTTGCAAAATTTATAAACTTCAAATTGACATAAAGAAAATTAACATTCTTTTATTGGAATTTTTATCCGGTTAATCTTTTGACTTGGATTTCAATATTATGCTTAGAAATTATTAAATTTAAAAAAAAATGCTTGCATAGTGGTTTTTTTTAGGTTTACTAATGGTGTAGGTCTTAATGTTAGTGTTCTTTCTACGCGTACATAGATTTTTCGAATGGTATGTGTTTGTCAGTATATGGAGAAATCTAAGTCTTCTTTACTCTTTTTAAGTTTACAGACTTTTTGAATGAACCAACTCACAATCTAACATGTATTTATGAATGTAAGTTCTTGGTTATAATCTTCTTTCTATATTTTATATGTAGACTTTTTAGACAAACCATGTCATTACTTGTTAAGACCACGATTTATAATTCCTTTGATCCACTAGCGATAAAGAACTATTGATGGGAGAGAAAATGTAGGGAAGCGTACATCTGCAAATCGAATAAAAGGTAGTAGTCAACAGAGCCTAACACTTGGGTATTAAGATGTAGATGCTAAATTTTAATAGACAAGAGAGACCATAACAACTAAACTGCATACATCTGCAAAACAAATAAAAGGTTCTATTAGTCAACCCGAGCTTATACATATTACCCTAAAAAAATTGCAGGTGCCCAAAATAGAATTGTAAGGTAATTTTTCAAGTGGATGATTATTTAAACCGAAGGACATAGAGAGACCAATAGGTCAGTACAGGACTGGTATGGGATCGGTTTGGTATCAGTATTTTAAGGCATAATATCATCCCTAAATATACAAACGACCCCTACCTACCATTGCTCCATTACAAGTTACATAATGATCATTCACAACATTTAAATCTTAATTTCGCATAGCTTCTCATCAAACTTTTGTTTTGCGGGTACAAGGTAACCCCACCCGAGCCAGCTTTGATGACCAAGACCCATAAAGCCTGGTAAATCACTAGCCCTTCACTAGCCCTCCACAATGTGGCCCTAAGAAGTTTGCAGCTAGCATGATTTAAACCTAATGGTTAAGAGTTACCAAGCTCTTACCACAAATCTACAACAGACAACATTTTATAGGCTTTATACACTCTAATATAAATCCATACAATCAAACAGCAGCATCAACTTACTAACTAAAAAGCACAAACACTCTCACCGTTATAAAATCGAGTTAATCACATATCCCTACATTTCACCTAAGAAATAACAAGTGAAATAGCACATACATTAGCAAATCCTGTTATGGAAACATCGCTACTTCTTTGTGGTGTATATATATTTGTGGTGTTTTAATTGCTATCAACATTAGCATTTGCTACGAATGTATATACAGACACTGGTATTACAAGAATATTCTTGTAGTCGCTTTCACAATAATATGACTGATAATATGTTTATGGTCTAGTTCCATTGATCAACGTATCGATTGGGTTGCAAAAGTCTATTATTTGATGGGTTCTAAACTTCATCTTTTGTCTGATTATGCAAAATTTCCAACTTTGGATTGAGATAAAAAAGAATATCTCAATAAAAATTTTGTGGTACACAATATGCATAGAGATTTGTAGGTTCTCAAAATGTTAATTTATTGAATGAATACACTATAGTTTTCGAGAAGGACATTTTGGGTGTTATATGAGTCACTACAATTGTTACCACTCAATCCTTACTCCTTAAAAATACGTAAGATAATAATGAGAAATAAAACAAATCTTAACTCTTTTATATTATTAAAGGGTTGGTACAAGGCTATAAATATTGAGGTCATAGTTGAGATTGTTTTTATCTTTGCAATATTTGAAATCATAAGGTCGGTTCGAAATTTTAAGATTTTATTAATTTGTCATGTTTTGTTAATATGGGATAAATGATTCAAATGTTTTACATTTCTACTTAACATTTTAATAAATTTATAAAACAGCCTCACAAAAATGTCAAAGTTCAAATTCAAAACATCGCAATAATAGTAAAACACAAGATGTCAACTTTTAATCGTTACACCAACAATTTAGCATGATAAGAATGAACAACATAGGTTATAAGCGTCTCAAAACACATAAGCCATAATGCTAAAAGATTAAGTCATTAAACCATCAATCTATAAAATGCGTACTAACTTCATAATTCTCATACAAATCAAAATATGGTTCTTCGATCTAAAGTGATACGGAGTAGAAAAATAACCATTGTATATGATCCTAACCATTGCGTACGACCATAAACCGATCCTAACCATCGTGTTTTTCTTATAGACAAACAAGTTAAGCATAGCTAAATTAAACAAGTAAAAAGTCACAAAATCAACCTTCACACTACTTCATATATGCAACTCTACTAACGTAATTCTAACGAGCTACACCTAACACAAATTAGCTGTGATTCACCTAACCCAATTTCGTGACATTTTCTCAACACGTTTCAAGTTTAACCAGTCCATAGTGATCACACAAAACATTTTCCAACAGCAAGTAAATTTTACTTGCGAACACGCAGTCCCAACCAACGAAGGCGCCAATCCCTATATAACCGCCCCCAACCTTCTTGCTGTACAACCTAACACAATTAAAGAAAACAATTAATACACAATTAATTAATTAACTTCCAAAACATAATTAAATTAAAAAGTAACAAAGTACCTGTAACATCTGTTCAACAGTCCCCGCCTTATTCTTCCGTTTCTTTGGATCTCTATCAGTTTGGGATTGATGACAAAAAAATGTTGTTTGGTATGTTCGTGTAGGTCCCACAATTGGGGATGAGTCCCAAATTTTTGTCCATGAGTTAAACCCAACAAACATGCCATCTTTTTGTTATATTACCATTTAAGGTGGGCCCATTTTATAGGGAAGCATGCATCTGCAAAACAAATAAAAGGTATTAGTTAACAGAGCCTAACACTTGCCTATTAAGATGTAGATGCTAAGTTTTCATAGACAAGATAGACCATAACAGCAAAACCACATACATCTGCAAAACAAATAAAAGGTTCTATTAGTCAACCCAAGCTTATACATATTACCCTAAATTATTTTCAGGTACCCAAATTGTGGCACTTCTTATGACATAAGGAGCAGTTTGTAAGGTAAATTTTCATGTGGATGATTATTTAAACCAAAGGACATAGTCAGACCAATAGGGAGTCAAAATACAAGATACACCAAAAACATTGAAATTGCGTAGATCATCAACAGCAGGGTCAGCACTGGCTTGGGTAGCCTTATGTATTAATGTAAGCTAACCTGAAGTTCTGAGTGATCACTGGCATTGACTTGAATGGCAAGATGATCAACAGCAGGATCAATAACCCTGTTCCAAGGCCTCGTTGTAAGAATTCCTGCAAACAATGCATACAGATCCTCACCAGCACTCAATTTCATGCAATTTTCCTTTATTCCCTTCATCAACCAGTACTAAAGCCTGTAAGAAAATCATACAGGTCAAAGGTTAATGATGCTCTAAAGCAACAACAGAAATGGTAGTAAAGAAAAAATAATAACAGATGCCATGAGAAGCCATTTATGTTCATAATATTGCAAGAGGCATCTTCCAGAGTGCAGCATAGTTGGTCCTGGTTGAATTGTCAAGTAATTCAGTTTCAGTTGAGCTCAAAAATTTCTTAATTAAATGTTATGCTTGCATTTTATAAAAAAGGTTAAATTAAATAAGTTCCAGAGCAAACAAATAGATCATACTATCATTGTCAATGCAGTGAAAAAACTTAAACTTTTGAAGTATATGAGGGTTTAATTAAGAAGACTTCAAATTGGAGATAGGGATCTAAATTTAATGTTGTTGTCTACTAGTGTAGACTTTCAAAGTAAACTCATCTTAGTATCATACTATCATTGTCAATGCAGTGAAGAAACTTAAATGATGGAAGAAATGTCTAAGAAAGGTTGTGGGATACTGCTTATGACCAAGTTTTTGACGTATAAGAGGGTTTAAGAAGACTTTAAATTGGAGATAGGGATTTAAATTTAATGTTGTTGTCTACTAGTGTAGACTTTCAAAGTAAACTATCTTAGTCTACAATTCATTAACCACCACATTCATCTGGTGGCCCTTTTAAGTCTTGGGCATCACATGCAGATATCGTGTAACATAAGTTGTTGGTTCAGGTACATGAATTGCTTCATAAATTTGACTCGGAAGTACATGTTTACAATTTCTAAAACTAAAACATTAGACCCACGTCTCATATTTTGAGGATGAGGTATAAATCTATACTTATCATGATCTATACTCTATCCAGAAATGAATAAAAATTTGGACTTTTTAGTTCCACGTCATTCAAATATGTGTGTACCTGTAGTTAAGCCAACTTGCTGAATTTCCCATACTATTATGGGTTCGGAACAAGGGGCTTGAAGCCAAAGAATGTGCACTACTTTTGAATCAAAAACCAATAAGGACTGAACACCCAGTGATTTCTCTTGGAATGATTTCTGCCTTCTATATATATGCTAATAAACTGATATTGTGTTCACAGAGCCAAAGCTGAACGAAACTGCAGTATCCACAAGGCTACTTGCATTTTGAGAATGATTTATAGCATATGATCCTTTCAAGTTATGTATCATGTTATACACAAGGATATAAGCGGCTCTAATAGGTATAAATCTCCTTAAACATACCAATAACTTGACATATAGAAGCTATGCATGCCCTTATATTTAGGTTTTATTTGCATCTCATTAGTCTTAACATTTCTCTAATTTATAATTTTGATTTTTCGGATGAAAACAAAATTCCATCATATCATTTATATCTGACTGGTTCGATAAAGATATAAAATAACCCCACTTTGAAACATAGCTTCGTTGAAGCGTCGTAAAACCGAAGACAAACATAACTTCATACTTGACAGTTGATACACATGAATTGCAAGAAACTTGCGTCAATTTTGGATATGTATAATTATATCTAGCATGGCAACAGGGTAGTCTTTTTACGAATCAATAAGAATAAAACATATTTTTGTAGGTTAACAGCAATCTAGTTAAACAAAAGTTAATGATACCAGGCCATAATTCTAACAAACATCCTTCTCATATTTTTGTAGGAAGAGATGTTTACCCTGGCTACGTAATTTATGCATCAAGTTATCAACTGATCTAGGTTTAAACGCTAGATAGTGCTTATGTTTGAGAGCTTGCTTGAAGCTTGTGGAGGAATAAGTACTTATGTTTTTGTTTTGTAAGGCATGTGTATAGTCAATATTTTAATCAGCTATCTTCCAGCTTTCTCCATGACAAGGGTGGGAATTGCACTTCTTAGAAAAAGAATTGTGTTTTTATTCATAATAAGACATGAATCCTACATTTAAAGCCTAATTGGGTTAACTGTTTGTCAACCCTGTTTGTTTGACCATTTAGGCACCTTTTATCATGAGCTAGTTCACAAATGCGAATCTACGTTTAGTAAATGTTGCTTATACGAATAGTCATAATAGATGGCGTTTGAGCCGGATGGTGTTTAAGCCAGATGGCGTTCAAGCGTGATGTAATGGCGTATGGGCCTCATGTAATGGCGTATGAGCCTCATGGTATTTAGACGTGATGACTTGGTTATGCCAAAAAAGGATATGTATAACCTGACTTGGATACAATACTCCATCAAAGTAATGTTCTCGTTATCAGGTTTGTCGCAGTCGACTTGTGTCATTAAAGGTTAGTAAGATAGGGCAAGATTTTTGCAGCTTTGAAGGAATAGTTCCTCAGGCTGAATGTTTGTCAGGGGAATAATTGACCCTGTTGGTTTGTTTGTCGCAGTCGACTTGTGTCATTAAGGTTAGTAAGTTCATGCACCAGTTGTTGTTGTATTCTATAAAGTGTGTTGTGATTAGCTTCGGCTTCATTGTGACTTTAGGTCATCGTGTTAGGCTAATTTTGTTTCAAATTGATGATAAATCGTTTTGAATCAAACGAGTCGAGCCAGGGCGGTGGATAATGTTTAACCCTGAATATGATGTTAGGCCATTGAATTCAGGCTTATAAAGTAAAGCCAATGAATGCACGGCCATTGAATTCAGGCTTATAAAGTAAAGCCAATGAATGCACGTTCACGAATATAGGTTGTTGAAGTTGTGTCATGAAGTAGGTCATTTGAGGGTGATGTCAGACCACTTGAGTAGCCTGATGCTAGGCCACTTGGGGCCGATGTTAAGCCATTTGAGGCCGAGGTTAGGACACTTGAGGCCGAGGTTAAGCCATTCAAGGCTCATGTTAGGCCACTTGGGGCCGAGGTTAAGTCGTTCGAGGCTGATGTTAGGCCACTTGGGGCCGATGTTAAGCCGTTTGAGGCTGATGTCATGCAACTTGGGGGGGCCGAGGTTAGGTCATTTGAGGCTGATGTTAGGACATTTGGGGCCGAAGTTAAGCCATTCAAGGTTGACGCTAGGCCACTTGGGGCTGAAGTTAAGCTGTTTGAGGCAGACGTTAGGCCACTTGGGCCAAGGTTAAGTCGTTTGAGGCTGATGTTAAGCTGTTTTAGGCTGATGTTAGGCTATTTAAGGTCGAGGTTAAGCCATTCAAGGCTAACGTTGGGCCACTTGGGGACGAAGTTAAGCCATTTGAGGCTCACGTTAGGCCACTTGGGGCCAAGGTTAAGTCATTTGAGGTTGTCGTTAGGCCACTTGGGGCCGAGGTTAAGCCATTTGAGGCTGATGTTAGGCCACTTGAGGCCGAGCTTAAGCCATTTGAGGCTGATGTTTTGACGTCGCAGGTGTTTAGTTGATTATTCGAGGCCTACGATAAGACATCAATGTTGTTTGACTTTAAGACAATCATGTCGTTTAAAGCAGGGTTAAGACCATGTCAGGAACGTTCAGGCCTTGTTAGGCCATATTGGGTTGTGTGACTTGTGTCAAGCCGTGTTCAAGCTACGGTTAGGCCGTACCAGGCCCGTATGAGATGTGTACAAGCTGTACCAGCCATATGAGGCCTTATTCAGGTCAAGGCTAATTATTTTGTGAGACGATTTTGGGATATTGACTCAGGTAATTTACTCATTTGCGACTGCTAGGTCATGTTGAGTCAGGTTATAATGTATAGCACATTGTATGTTTGACATGCTTAGAGGGAGTAGATAGCGTTCGGCCACGACTAGGAATTTGCAAGGTCGAAAGATGCGACATACATCGAAGGAAAAACATAGAACTTCGGGATAGGAGAATGCACAATGACCTTCAACAATTTTGGAGCACCTATGGAACCTTAATCACTAAATTGTACTTTTTTGTCAATTTAGTATTTTTAATGTGATGAAATGTGTTGTTTTATTTGGAAAAAAAAAAAAAAAAAAAAAAAAAAAAAAAAAAAACTATGGGGTCCGGGCGTGTCCAATAACTTGAGTGATACTGTGATAGAGAGAGGTTGTTTTTTAGTTGAGTAGCGTTGAGGCGACATTACTTTTTGCTATAACACGAGCCTGGCTCATGGGCACCTAGTGCTCTAAGCATTAAGATGTCACTCTTTCCACTACGATAGGACAATTATGATATCCACATTTATTCATTCCAAAAGTTTCACCTACTACATACGAATAGAGGTGGCAATTTGTGCTCAAAATAAAAAAAATTGGCTAATTTTGGCTACTTTGTAAAAGATTTGGGCACATTTAGCCCCCTCCTTTTTTTGAAATGGGCACATTTAGCCCATTGAAAAGTTAAATGGGCACAACGGGCACATATTTTCTCTCAATTAGAGAACATTATAATCATTTTTGAAGAAAAACTTATATATATAATATATTTAATTTTTAAATATAAATGGGGTATTACATTTAAGGAATTTATTCATTTTCGGACTTCTATATAGCGATTTGTTTAGCTCGTGCCCGTTTAAGCCCGTGCCCGTGCCCGCCCGTTTTGCCACCTCTACATACGAATAACTAAAAACAAACCTTCAAACTTTTTAAATGCAAATGTACTTAGAACCTAGAACAAGTCTTGCGCGATTCACCTACCCTCTTTCGCACGCAATTTATGTATGATAACTCATTTACCTAAAGTTTAAGCAGTCCTTTACGATATCATCTAATTCGATCCGCAAACACTCACGCACACACTTGCAACAAACAAGTAAAAAGTCACAAAATCAACCTTCACACCACTACATATATCTAACTCTACTAGTAAATTTTTCTTCAACTAACGAGCTAGACCTAACACAAAATTTGCTGTGATTCACCAAACGCAATTTCGTGACATTTTCTCAACACATTTCAAGCTTAACCAGTCCCTAGTGATCATGTAGAACATTTTACCTAATCTAATTAACACTAAACAGTAAATTAAGCTCACCTGCGAACAGGCCGCTATATAACCGGCCCCAACCTTCTTGCTGAACAACCTAACACAATAAATTAAAAAACAGTTAATAGACAATTCTAGCCCGTGCCCGCCCCAACCTTCTATAAAGCGATTCGTTTAGCCCGTGCCCGTTTAAGCCCGTGCCCATTCTAGCCCGTGCCCGCCCGTTTTGCCACCTCTACATACGAATAACTAAAAACAAACCTTCAAACTTTTTAAATGCAAATGTACTTAGAACCTAGAACAAGTCTTGCACGATTCACCTACCCTCTTTTGCACGCAATTTATGTATGACAACTCATTTACCTAAAGTTTAAGCAGTCCTTTACAATAGCATCTAATCGATCCACAAACACTCACACACGCACACACTTGCAACAAACAAGTAAAAAGTCACAAAATCAACCTTCACACCACTACATATATCTAACTCTACTAGTAAATTTTTCTTCAACTAACGTAGTTCTAACGAGCTAGACCTAACACAAAATTTGCTGTGATTCACCAAACGCAATTTCGTGACATTTTCTCAACACATTTCAAGTTTAACCAGTCCCTAGTGATCATGTAGAACATTTTACCTAATCTAATTAACACTAAACAGTAAATTAAGCTCACCTGCGAACAGGCCGCTATATAACCTTCTTGCTGAACAACCTAACACAATAAATTAAAAAACAGTTAATACACAATTAATTAATTAATTAACTCGCTAAACAGTAAACATAATTAAAAACATAATTAAATTAAAAAGTAACGAAGTACCTGTAACATCTGTTCAACAGTCCCCGCCTTATTCTTCGGATCCCTATCAGTTTGCTGACGTGTATTGACATGTTTAATTTATCTCTTGGGCAGTTAATCCGGACCCGGGAGGGTTTCCGATTATTATTGATTGTTCACGGCGTCGTAGTGGGAATTTGGGGTTTGTACACATGACCCTTATCTCTTAGAGAGAGATAGAGTGTTTGTTCGTATTTTTTTGAAAGAGAGAGAGAAATTGGTACGAATTGATACCAGGCACTCGTAATTAATTTTTGGAAGAATTTGAGTTTGAATGTTATGTGCTATTATGGCTTAGATACATTTTGGTCGGGTGCGTTTGGTGGTATTAGGATTTGGGAATGGTTTGAGAAAAAATATAAATTTTGAATTAAATGAAGAAAAGAAAATAAATGAGTTATTAGAAGAGAAAAAATATTAAATTATATTAAAAATGTATTTGTTTTATAATAAATTATATTAAAATATATTGTTTAAAAATAAAATATAATAAAAAGACAAAAAAAAATAATAAATAAAAAAAGTATTTGATTCCTTCTTGTGTTAGACAAAAGACACCCCTAAGGGGTGGAATGAATTTGTGATGTTGATACCGTGTGTCAGAGGAATCAAATGGTACCAAACAAAGTTTTTATTTTTTCTTTTGGTGATACCCCTCCAAAAGCGTGAACCAAACGCATTTTGGTCCCTAAGTTTTGAAAGTATTTGTTGTGTTATCTAATTTACTTTTTGGTACGCGGAAATAAAAGTTGTAACGGAATAACTTATTAAATGCAATGTCAAATAGTTGTTTGTTTTAAGTTTTGGAATGAATTGCTCGTTACTTGATTTATTTTATTATGTCTGTAACTACTATTTTCATTCATCTACCACCTCCTACTTGTTTAATGGTATTAATAGATTTTGTTGTCTTGACGAGGAGTCCCGAGATCATTGTTTTCTCTCATGCTCGAAAGTTAAAACTTATTTGACTAAAAATTTTGGAGTTGGTGGAGGACCCATACGTTGTATAACCCGACCCTAATGGATATTCTAAAAGTAAATGTTGGTTTCTTTAAAAATAAATGGGTTTCAATGGCATTTCATGCGGTTTGCTTGACGTTTAAATGGCTAGTATGGAATTGGAGAAATAAAATTCTTCATGCGACGACAGGTAACGAGGCGTCTTCAATCAGCACGAGGATATTTTCCCTTCGGTTCAAAGGATGTTTTTTGTTTGGACTTCAAATCGTGCCTTCAAAATTCATTTCTCATGGAACCATTGGATCTCGAGCCTGATGAATTTGTTACTTCATAGTTTTTGTTGTGTTTGATCTTTGGTGTATTTTTATGGTTATGTACTCTACTTTAGAGCTTTGTTTTTATTTGTCTTTTTCTTTTGTCTGAGTGACTTATAAAATTTCTTGCTTGTTAAAGAAAAATAGGAGCAATCTAAGTCATTTTCAAAACTCTTTCATATTATTTCACTAGAGGAATCAACATGTAAAACCCTAAAATTTGGATTAACTATTAATCATCTGTTTGGAATTAACCTAAGATTTTATACAAATATTAGTGAAATAAATACCTTACATTGTAATAGAAATACAAGTGGAATTAAATGAAAACAATCACATCCTAAGTCTTAACTAAAATCGGCATGAACCTATGTTACTCAACATAACCCCTTTTTCAATTATTAAGAAACGATTCTATGAATTGAAGATTTCACACGTTTGTAAGTAGACCAAATCCGATCCTTATGTCAAGGCTATCACATTTATTTAATTGAGATAATACCTTCTAATATGCTCATATCCTTTCCTCATAAAACTAATTACAACCTACCTAATATAAAAGATACGGTTTTCCCTTATTACTCTCTTTACACGCCTAAACCAATTCACCCATTCAATATTTCATATCCTGGTTGCCCTCATCTCTGTAATGAAAACAAGAAATTCTAAACAACTCCATCATCTAGTCTACAACCGAGAAGGAGAGAAGGAGAAATCAAGCTGTGGTGATCGATTGTAGCAGACCTTGTGACGATTTGGTTGGAGTATTGTTGTTGTTCTACTCGACCTTTTATCCGGCAATAAGGTACCTTGATTCTAATATATCCTAAACCATTTATCATACGACATACATGTTAAAATCTGGTCTAGTTTATGTGGTGTTGAAAGCTACATCTTTGTCACACAAAATCATGTTATTGTTAATTTCTTATCACATGAATCACCCATGAAAAATAAAAGGTGTACGCCACATATATTGGGGATTTGGCATCATGGGTGTGATTTACTGTAACAAATGGCAATTTTCCATTTTAATAACTATTGTTAATACAAATATCGTCCTAAAAACGTTATTTATATTTTACGATCTTTGCTCAATTTTGTTAATGACAAATACAAAGTATATCTTTTAGCAAAACATAAATACAAGCTAAAGTCTTCTAAAAACACATTTACATTTTACAAGATAACTAGGAATAACATTACTTACATTCTACATTTACAAGTTTCTTCCTTAAATTAGAAACTTTATTTCTTAAATATTAGGATGACATCATGGCATGCATCATGAACATAATCTTAGAAAGATTTTGAGATATCTTGTATAGATCTACAAGCTAAAGAGTTGACATATGAAGATATGGAAAGATTGTGCAAGATTTGGAAAGATTTGAAGATCTCTTAGTTGTCCTGCACTGGCAGATCCAAACCAGTACAAGGGCGGATCCAATCTTAGGGATCCGCCAAATCCGCAAACTGTTTACTCAGTTTGCCTATAAATAGCAAGTTGATCATTCAGGCCCATTTATCACTCATATAGCTTAACATACATACTCATGTATTTACATATCACTAACCCATATCATTCTTTCATTTCATTTGATCTTTCCTTTTGTAGCAAAGAGATCAAGCATACAAGGATCAACGAACTGTTGTTATCCTTTTAGCATAGTTACTGTGTGGTTTTTGTATTAGTTCACACATCATTGTTTGTATCATTTATTCAGTAGAGTTTGGTTAGTGTTTTAGTCCTTAAAATACAAAGAGTGTCGGGAGTGGTTGTACCCTTGTGAAAGAACCAACGGGAGTGGTTGTATCAAAATTTTGATCCGTGCTAAACGTATATATAAATATTATGCAACGACGGATACACGTGAATAAATACAAATCACCCCCTTTGTGAAAAAGGATACTTGCAAAGACTCACGTTTGTGTGTAGTGTGAAACCAGGTAAGTGATTACCCGGATCGTTTCCCAACGAGGATGGAATGGGCAATATGTTTCAAGCTTGGATTAGAGTGACTGATGATATTGGACAAGGAATTATTTGCTTTTTTAATTCTAATTGATATATAAAAAACAAATATACAAAAGAAAATTAAAGACTTTTTAACTAATTATTATTAATTATTTATTACTTTATTACTTTTTAAACTATTTTAATTTATAATAATTACTAAATGAACAAAGAAAAATCTAAAAATTTTTCTATAAATATTATGAGGTGAAAAGAAGCTAAGAAAATTATAAAAATGAAAAGTGCTTAATTAAAAAAATTTTAAAAAAATAAAATCTATTAAATAAAAACTATCACTTATTTTATATTTTATTTTTCCTAAGGTCTACAGAGATGATTATATTTTTTCTAGAATCTACTTAATAAAATAAAATTTTGAAAATTAAAATTATATTTTTTTGATTATTATTCTATTTATTATGATTTAATTACTAATTTAAACTGATTAAAAGGTTAAAAATATTAAATGACTTAGGAAAAATCTGAAAAATTCAGGTTAAGTCTAAAATAATATTCTTAATATAGGAAAATTAAAATCAAAAGTTATCTAAACCTTAATAAGCAGTTGGGCTGAAAAGCAGTTTGGCAAATAAGCTAAAAATAAGCTAAAATTATCCAAAAATTCCCAAAAGCTCATGAATAGTTCTAACAACTTATAGAAGCATAAAATAACTGATTAAGCACAATAAGCAATTAGAAATAAGCAGGTAAGCACTAGGGCAGAATCACAATTTATGCAGAAAAACCAACAACTTGCAGACAGATTTAAGCACTCTAAATAAGCTGAAAAGTGAAAACTTATGGGGGCAAAATCTTGCTAGTACTACTGGCTACTCTAAAAACCAAAAAGCCCCAATTCTAACAGGCCAATTGAACCCTAATTGTCACCTAGATCAGATGGTTGTCAAACCAAATCTGATGCAGGATTGAATGCAGGCTCAGGGCAGTGAAATGGGGAAATTGCAGACCTGATTAAGCAAGGAAATAAGCTATAATTTGAGAATCCAAACACAGAATATTAAAACCTATACTATGAGCAATAAGCAACCCAAAAATCAAGAGTTGAGGTCAAGGGAATAAGCAGATAATCAGCAGACCAATGGTTTTGGTCTGATCAGTATACACTGATCAGCAGAAACAAATTTTTGACTCCTAACTCTGTCAATTCTCAATGTAACATCACCAACTCCTGGATTCTTATTGTAACAACTAAATTACACCTAAAGTTGCCAAAAACTTGCACCACACAAGCCTCAGCTTATTCTAAGCTTATTAAGGCAGTTGAGGATCTAGAATTTCACTCAAAAACTAAAACTTCAAAACTACTCAAAACATCATAACACCTACTGAAAATAGCTTAAATATCCTACAATAAGTTTAAACAAAACTTAGGAAATTGCAAATGAACAGTGACACAGGGTTTGACCCAGTTTGTCAAACTAATCCAAACACCCCTTAAAGTCACTGATTTTAAGTTTAACAATATAAATGACCTAATTGACCTATAATTCTAATTCTAATATGATTAACTAACTTAATGAACAAGGAATAAGCAAACTTTAGATAAGAAAAAGCACTAAATAAGCTATAAGCTTATTATGACTATTTAACTTATTTAGCTTATTTAAAGGAAAATGAGATTAAAGCTAAAACTGATGATAAATACTGAGCTAATATGACTTTAAATGAAACACAAAAGCAAAGGAAAACACAATAAGCACAAAATAAGCATTAGAACAGTAATATAGAAAATAGAGCAAAAATTAGGAAATAGCTTACAACTGATAGGAAATGAAACAGGATAGGACTAGATCAGAACCAAACTTGGTGTGTCAATACCAAGCTAAACTCCACTCTAGCTTAATCACTCCAGCTTAATTCCACCAGCTAGCTTGTTGGACTAAATTGTTGACTTTTGTTGACTTTTCTTGTTTTTCTTGGAACAGAACTAAGTGAACTAGATAAGCTCACACTAAGCTATATTAAGCTTATATGAGCTTATATAAACAGATAATATGCTTTTTAATTGATACTTAACTGGATTCGAATTTAACAGTAGACTTTGAAAACTTGAATTTCATTAACTTGGTAAAATTGGTACAAAACAGAAGTAAATAAGAACAAGTGACATGAAACAAACTTGAAATAACAACTAAACCTTAACTTGAAACTGAAATAAGCATTTAACTACTTTCTACAATACTGATGGTCCTAAACTAGTGACAATTTATTCTTGGTGACTTCTCTTCCTTATATAGCACTCTCAGAAGCTTCCTCTCATCCTTCTGATCAAATCCCACCACTTGGCTAAGCTTGAGGCAATCTCATTCGTCCAGTTGTAATTTTGGCGGGAAAAGTAGTCAAGTGGGTTTTAACCTGTGAGGGGGAAGAGTGCATTAAATGCACTTGGCTTGTTAGGTGGAGTGTAGAGGAGGAGGGGGAAGGTGATGGTCAGGGATAAGGGTGGTTTGGCAGAGAAATCAGTGGGTGAGTGTGGTATTGGCGGGCAAGTGGGAAGAAGATGAGAAGTTTGACTTGGGTCAAACTTCTGGGTTTAGCAAAGGGGTGGATCGGGTTGGGTTATTTTGTTGAGTGGGCTGGTGATGTTGTGGGCTTGGGTTAGGATTTGGACTGGAAATGGGTTGTGTGGGTTTTATTTTTAGGATAGGGTCCGGTTTGGTTAGCTAATTAAACACAAGGACCATTTTTGTAATTTATGAAGTTTTGAGGGGTTGAACTTGTCAATTCTAGAAAACTTTCATCCAGGGACTAATAGTGAACATATTTGATTTCCCAAGGACCAATGTTGACTTATCTTTCAAATTAAACCTTCAGGGACTAATTCTGCCAATTTATGAAACTTCAAGGACTGAAACTGTCAATTTTGTAAACTTTAGCTCATTTTTCACCTGTTTTCAATCCTTTTGTACCTGAATCATATAAAAACACATTCCATGGATATTTTCTGTATTTTGAAGCATTTCTGAGTGTTTTTAAATGTTTTTGCAGTTCAGATGGGACAAAAATGATGAGTATTTAGACACTCATCAGTTGTACCTTGGTGAAAGAACCAAACGGGAGTGGTTGTACCCTTGTAAAGAACCCGGTGTTTAGCTTAGTACCGGATAAAGAGTAAGTGACGTGTAAAGGTTTTCTCCACATAGAAGGGAGTTTGTTTCTTAGTGAAGAATAACTCTCGAGTTAGAGGCTCGAGGAGTAGAGTAGGGCAAGGAAGAGAGTCCTTGTAGCCGAACCACTATAAATATCCGTGTTGTGTGGTTTGATCATTCTTTTCTTTCCTTACTTATCTTATATTGATTGTTTGTGTGCATTTACTTTGAAACCACGTTAAGTCACAAAGCGAATAAATTTTAAAACGGTAAAAACTATTCAACCCCCCTTCTAGTTTTCCACAATTGGTATCAGAGCAGTGTTACTCAAGATTTTCAAAATATATTGTATTTTAAAAACTTGAAACGATCAATGGATTATGAAAACTTTAAAGAAGGGAAATCTATGCAAAGACCACCACTAATTGAACCAAATTGTTTCATATACTGGAAAAATCACTTTGAGGCGTATGTGAAGTCAAAGGACATAGATCTGTGGTATATAATTGTAGAGGGTGATTACAAGCCCATAAGTAATGATATTTTAGGTGGTCAGGAAGTAGGTACTTCTCTTACTCGTCACAGTGATGAGCAAAAGAAGTTGATTGCCAAAAATAATGAAGTCAAAATGATGCTTTACAATGCCTTACCTAAGAAAGAATATGAAAGAGTTTTTATGTGTAAAACGGCTAAAGATATTTAGCAATCACTAATTATCACTCATCAAGGGAACTCACAAGTCAAAGATAACAAAATTGATCTTCTTGTTCAACAATATGAACAATTTGTTATCTCTGAATATGAGACCATTGATAGTGCGTTTGCTAGGTTTAATACTATTATTACATCTCTTAAAGCACTTGACGAATCTTTTTCTAGTAAGAATTTTGTCAGGAAATTTCTAAGAGCACTCCACCCGAAGTGGAGAGCAAAGGTGACAGCTATTGAAGAATCTAAGGATCTTTCAAGTATGACACTGGATGAGCTCATAGGAAATCTCAAAGTTCACGAGATGGTGATGGAAAAGGACTCGGAAATAGTTAAAGGCAAAAAGGAGAAGATGAAGTCCATTGCCTTGAAAGCTAAAGTAGAGTCAAGTGATGATGAAGAGTCTAGTTCTTGTGGTGAAGACGAAGAGTATGCCATGGCCGTAAGAGATTTCAAGAAATTCTTTAGGAGACGAGGAAAGTTCGTAAGACCGCCTCGTGAAGAAAAGAAATTTAGAGGATGTAATACACTATTGAGGATGTTAGTCCTTTATAACGTGTGTATGTGATACTTTGAGTGAATATGATTAAGTATGCGGAATCTACTTAACCACACTTAGAAGGTTATATGGTTATGGAAATGGAACAGTTATGTTTGTATATTGGACAATGAACACACAAAGTTTAACACCAAATGATTCAATATTATTGAGAATAATACGATTGATCTTCACTATCACTAGGGTTACAAGACCTTGAATCTTATGTTTCTATGACTGTTTGATATTGTTTGTATTTTTTCTTGAGAGATATGAAAGTTCTAAGTATATGATCAAGCACACTTGACACTAAGCTAAGATCTTCTCTTTATATTCCAAAGAAGATCTTTACAATATATGTTAAGTCTTGTCGAACTACTTGCTAGCTTATGTGTGTAAGTAACTAAGATACAACATGTATCTTTGTACACAACTTGTTTGACTGATGACACAACAAAGATATTTATCTACCATGTATCTTGACTTTTATACACAAAATATCTTCGTATACTTATCCATCCAGCAGTAGAATACGCGACACTTATATCCTTCAGCAGTAGGATGAGACACACCAACAGCAGTATCTGATACACTAGCAGTAGAATTCTTGCAGCAGCAGAATGTCTAACACTAGCAGTAGAATGAAATGTACTAGCGGTAGAATGACACTTAGTGTATTTCTTTGAGCAGTACTGACCTTGTGGACTTGTAATTTCCGATACTAATCTTTAGAACATTTAGTTCCCAACAATCCTCCCCTAAACATGTGATTTCCCTAATCATATGTTTCTTTTGAATTAAATTCTGATTGTGAGGATCTTTCAAACACTAAACAGACAGACCCTTGATCTGAGCTTTCCTCTATTCTGTGAGATTGAATATCTTTCTCAGTAACTTATCTACTTTCTTTGACTTTAACAATATCAGTACCAATCTTCAGGCTTTATTCCTTGACCTAAAAGATGGTGCAATTTCCTTGAATGAAGGAATTATAAGAGACAATGGTGCTGTGTATCTTGGATGCTTGTTCCAAGAAGTAAAATCATCTTTTCAGCAATCCTTTGCTAGTGATGAACAAACGTAGTGAACTGAAATTGAAACTGAAAGAACCTAGATAGAACTTTCTCCATTTGAATGCTTCATTCCTTCTGAATATATAATACTCCAGAATGCTTCATTATCAGCTCTGTTGTAACACCCCAACCCGACAAGGGTAAAGATGTTACAACGATGGTTCCATATCAGAACAAACACAAGCATTTGACATTAATAATACAATAGAATTTAATGGTTACAAAGGAAATATGAAACTACAAGGTTACAATACAAAAGTTTCTAAGTCTAACTATAAGTTCTTCTAATACTCTTCCATAGCTAGTCGGGCCTTCTATATCCATGGTACTCTCCACTCATACCCAGCTTCTAAACTAAAACCTGCCGCGGGAAAAAGAAACGCGGTTGAGCTACGAAAGCTCAGTGAACAGATATAACGATACAAAGCAGTAATAAGGGATGGTGAAATAATGAAATGGCACAAGGTGTAACAAGAGTAGAAAGGACAATGGAAAAAGGTTATCAAGAAATGGTTACAATGGCTCAGTGTAAAGGAAACCATAACCCACCACCAGCCCAAGTCGAATCAGGTCAAGTCCAGTATCAAGTCATAGGGTAACATAAACAGTAATCCACCACGAGCCCAGAAACAGTACATATCATATCAAATCACATATCAGGGTGTATGGAGGGGTGACCTCAGCATACCAGGTACAGGGTGAGGGGATACCTCCAGGGGTTGGAGACGCGTTCTCCCAGGATTGTGAAAGATGTGTATCGCACACACTCATCAGTCACCAGATAATATAAGTAATACAAACAAATCAGGTCAAGTCTAGGATGCATCCATACACCCCAGTAGGCCACAGGGTCTTCCTCTACGTAACAAGTAAATCAGTAACAGGTCAGGGACGGGACAGGTCATCACTCTCCTGCCCTAGAGTCATGCCACCGGTGCATCAATGACATGGACATGAAACCCTCATGCCTAGTGGGTGGCTCGTAGTCTCAAACTGTGGGTCAAGGTCAAGTATCAAGTCTCAGGTTTCAAGTATCAGGTATCAAGTGTCAGGTATCAAGTGTCAGGTTTTATATCAAGTTTCATATCAGATTTCATATCAGGGTTCATATCAGGGTTCAAGACAGGAGATCAATGCAGGGGTTCACTATCAGGAGGTCAATATCGGAAAAGTCAAATACCAGAAGGTTCATGTCAATTTATTAAAAAGTAATCCTTTTAAAATGGTTTTAAAATAAAGTGGTCTTTAAATCAGTTTTCATAATGAAAGTCTTTAAAAGCAATTTTCAAAACCTCTTCATATGTAATTTAGAAAAGTAGTTATAAAATCCTATAAACCTTCAAGTATCCCAGGGTCCTAAATATTCAGGTTACCAGGTTATGAACAGGTCATGTCAAGTATCAAGGAAACATAACAGGGTCCAAGGCAGGGTTCAAAACAAATGATCAAGACAAGAGTTCAAAACAAAGGTTCAAGTCAAGGTTCACAATACAAGGGAAACATAGCAATGGCTTGGGGAATCCTAAACGAATCAAAATCAGAAGTCAAGAGAAACGAAGGCTCCTTACAAGAAGGGCAGAATATCTGTACCTTATTAGCAGAACGCAAGAATAGCAAATGACAAGGATCAAATTACTCCCTTCCCGAACCTAAAGGAGTAGAAGTCAGAAGTACAAATGATCTTTTAGTTATCTTTCTATTTTAAGTAAGTTTCCATTTTTAGAAAGTTTCCTTATTTAGTAAGTTTTCATAATTAGCAAATTTCTATAATTAGGAAGATTTAAATATTATAATTTTAGGTTAAGTCATTAATGTAAGCATTATTATGTAATAGGGTTTACTTTATCAAGTTAAAATAGTTTAGGGTTAATTATGACAACTTCTCATATTTTAGGGTTTTAATTGTAAATTCACCAAAGTTAAAGGTTTTTATTGAAATATCTCAAGTTACTTATTTTAAACCTTAACTAATCCAGAATTACATTTTTAGTCCTTTAAGTTTCACAATTTACAATTTATACCCTTTAGTTATTTAATTTCCAAAATAAACCCTATAATTACATAAATTACACTTTTAATCCCTACATGTTTATATTTACATACCAAGCATTACATTTTCCAAAATTACAGAATATACCCTCAGAATTATATGTAGTACGAATCATACCCTTCAAGTTTCTAGAATTTACACTTTTAGTCCCTCTATTTAATTTAAATACAATTCGAACCATAATATTACCATTTAAATCCTTTCTTGCAAATTTTACACATAGGACCCTCATGTTATAATTTTTATACTTTACCACAGACCTAAATAACATTACAAAAATATCCCACAAGTTTCAAAGTTGGCAAAACACACCCTTCTAATTTATTTTCTAATCGGATATACTTTTAAAATACCAAAACTAAACCCTAATTCTTCCAATCATTGAACCATCATTACACAATCATTAACATGCATTAATTAATCAGATTTTATCAAAGAAAACCTAACCCTAATTCGTTCCTAGGGTTTTCTATATTTTCTTTCTTTTTCATTAAAATCCGATTACAAAAACAATTCAAGAACACATGATTTAAGCTTCCACAAATCAAATAGCTATTTTTCGAGACTTATATGATCCTCATAGAACACAGGAAAATTATGAACACACCTCAGAAAAATCGGATTATCAGATTTGGAATTTAAGTGTGTTTTAGCTCTCTAAAATTCGTACGATTATTCTATATTGCATGATTCGTTTTTATCAATTTATATGAGTTATAAGTGATCTAAATAACATTAAAAAAAAGCTAAATCGAATTTAGGACGTAAGGATTTTTCGTAGTAATTATTTACCTTGCGGATGGATAAATCGAACAAAAGAAAAGTCTACGATCAAACTAAGTCTTCCACGACCCAACACTTATTTTTCCCAGCTAGATTAAACCTTGATGAACACCATAAAAATACTTGATCTTGTCTAGAAAATCGAATGGAGGCAAAGGGAATTTTTGTGTGTCGACTTAGGGATATTTTAGGGTTTCGGTAATTTGGAAAATAAAAATAAATGGGATTAGATTTATAATACTTGAAGAACCAACTTAGGAGGGGGAATAAGGTCCAGAATTTCGGCCTAAAATTATCACAATATCACGATTTGATTCTGTGTACAATTCCTTAATTTAGTTTTGCATTTATCCTAATTTAAAAGATTTTACAAAGTATAAATAAATTAAATAAATTAATTTTCGGATTATATATAATTTATTTGGGTGCGAGAATAATTTTTGGACATTCGAAAATATTAAAATGTTGTCCCAGAAATATTTTACTTCATATGTAGTTCGTTTCCAGAAGTTAGGAATTAATTTGGTGCTTTATAAGTGTTTTAATTAACTTTTAAGGTTTCAGGGGTATTTTGGTCATTTATACGCTTTCTAAATTTCAGGTATTATAATTTATTTGGGTGCGAGAATAATTTTTGGACATTCAAAAATATTAAAATGTTGTCCCAGAAATATTTTACTTCATATGTAGTTCGTTTCCAGAAGTTGGGAATTAATTTGGTGCTTTATAAGTGTTTTAATTAACTTTTAAGGTTTCAGGGGTATTTTGGTCATTTATACGCTTTCTAAATTTCAGGTATTACATCTGTTCTTGTCATTTTCAACCTTCATGTCATCATCTTGTATGCTCTTGTCTTTTCCTCCCTTATATTTGGTTAGACTTCCTTTCCTGGGCTTTATTTCCTCCCCTGAGATATTTTCTCCCCTGAGATTAGAAGATCTCTCACCATGTACCAAAATATTTCTTCCCCTGTTTGGAAGATCTCTCACTATCATCTGATCTACCAATTAGAACTTGTTTTCAGACAATATTGTACATGCAGCCATCAATTCCTTAAGAGTTTAATTTGCTATCCTCATCACTTCCAGGTGTGTTAACTCCTGTGAGGGGTGAATCATGGGACATTGACTCATTTTCCATCATTTGATGGTTTTTCTGAGCTACTTTGAAAATCCTTTTTAAGAAACTTTTGCCTTAGCAGTATGAATATGATTTTATTATAAAAAATCATACTGCTATCAACCATTTTGAAGGGATTATGTGTGTAATAGACACCTAATCAAGATTTCGGTTTAAAGCAACCTCTGGTTGTGTGAGAACCAATATTTTCAGTTATAAATAACTGCCTGTGTGCAGATAAACTCATTCAAAGAGCTTTCCTGACAGTTTTTCCAGCTCGTGGCATTTGTTACCTCTAACACAAGTGTTAGATTCACGTTTGCTCGCTGTTCTTTCTATCAGATGTCCTTAGACTTGCTCATTATACTTAAAAGTATAAAATGATAGAAAGTGAGTTGTATCAGTTACTATCTGATCAACTAAGCCATTAATTCAATGTGAAACTTCATAAATAGGTTTCAAGAAAGAAGTTTTAAGAAGTAATCAACTTAGGTGTAAACCTTTGTTAATATGTTCCCAAAATCTGTCTATCATGAACCTATTATGTTAGCAACTAGTATAGTCGTTCTGCAGCTCACACATTTCACTTAAAACTTCCTTTGTGCTCAAATGTTCATACCTGAAAATGTTAGTCTAAAACCAAAAGAACAAAGTGCAAGGCACTTGTCTTATATCAGAATAATCATATGACTAACTGTATGAATAACACAATCCAAAGTTGTACTAGCAGTACAAACTTTTCAATAACAGTACCAATTTACAAAGCCAGCAGTACAAACAAAAATTTATATACAAAAACACATCAGTTTTAAAATATTAAGGATTAAGCATTCCAATACTTGCTACCAAGTACTGAAACCTTCCAACATTAAAAGCTTTTGTGAGAAGATCTGCAAAGTTGAGATCAGAATCAATTTTAAGAACTTGAATCAATTTTTTCTCATTGCAGTCTCTAATAAAATGATGTCTAATTTCAATGTGTTTTGTTTTAGAATGTTGCACTAGTTTTTTAATTATGCAAATTGTACTACTATTATCAATATATATGACAGTGTGTAAGAAATTGTACCCATAGTCAAGAAGTTGGTTTTGAAGCCATAGGACTTGACCACAGCAACTTGCAGCAGCTACATATTCAGCTTCAGTTGTTGAAGTAGCCACAATTGTTTGCTTCTTACACTGCCATGAGATAAGTCTACATCTAAGGAATTGACATCCTCCAGTTGTTGACTTTCTGTCCAAGCTTGCACCAGCATAATCACTGTCTGAATATGCTACCAAATCAAAAGGTGATTCCCTAGAATACCATAGACCCAACTTAGGTTGACCCTTGAGATATCTAAAGTAGGAAGCCAGTGTTTCATACCAAGCTCTTGGTGCCTGATGAAGGCCATATAGAGCTTTGACTACCTTGTACACCTTGTCTGGATGATCTGGGTCAGTAAACCCTGGAGGTTGTGAGACATACACCTCTTCTTCAATAGTACCATATAAGAAAGCACTCTTGACATCCATTTGATAAATTGTGAAGCCCATAAATGAAGCATAAGCTAAGAAAAGCCTAATTGCCTCAATTCTTGCTACTGGAGCAAAAACCTCTTCATAGTATATACCTTCCTCTTGTGTGTACCCTTGGGCTACTAATCTAGCCTTATTCCTAATCACTATGCCCATTTCATCCCTTTTATTCCTGAAAACCCATTTAGTGCCAATTACCCTTACACCCTTGGGTAAATCAGCTAGCACCAAACCTTCTGAATCTTGAACTGAAGAAGCTCCTCTTGCATAGCTTCTACCCAGCTTGAATCATCTAAGGCTTTAAGAACATTCTTTGGTTCTTCTTGTGAGAGAAAACATACAAATAAGCAAGAGTTGGAAAACTCATGCTGCTTTGATGCATAAAGAGCATTAAGAAGCCCTTGTTGGTCTGAAGACATCAGTTGTTGCCTTGTCTTCACACCTGATTGTACATCTCCAATCACATTATCCAGGGAGTGGACTTTGTGAATCCTTGTGTGTGGTGTAGAAGGAACTTGATAGTTAGGTGGGAGATTATTGAAATTCTCCTCATCTTCTGAGAATTCTGCTTCTTTTGGTTCTGAAGGACCAACAGTAGAAACATTTGGCTGAGCAGTAGAAAAATTAAGCCTAGCAGTAGAATGCTCTGTCTCAGCAGTACTATCATCAGTAGAAACATTTTCTTGTTCTTTTGTTCCATCTTCTTTGCTTTCATCTTCAATCCTTTCTTTAGCTATATCAGAAGAAGGTTCATCATTTATTGAAGTTGAAGCCACACTGGTACTTGTCCATATTGGCATCATCACATAATCTTGACTTGTCTCCTTTTCTAACCCCGCCTCATTTGTTGTATTATCAGAACCTGCAAAATCATTAGTTTCTGCAACAACAGGCACATAATTCATTGATTTGGTTAGAGTCTCAAGATCAAATAGCCATTTGGGACCTTGAACTGCTACATTGGATTTATTCTCTAAAAATTCCACATGCAAGTTTTCCTCTACTCTCCTAGTTCTTGTGTTGTATACTCTAAATACTTTGCTATTGAGAGAATATCCAACCAAGAATCCTCCATCTGCTTTACCATCAAACTTTCCTAGATGGTCTAAGGTATTCAAAATTGTTACATGACATCCAAAAGGTCTAAGAAATCCTATTACAGGAGTTCTACCTCTAAAAAGTTCATATGATGTCTTATTGTGAGATTTGACAACCAAAACCCTATTTTGAACATAGCAAGCAGTATTAACTGCTTCAGCCCAAAAAGTGATAGGCAACTTAGAGTCGGCTAACATGGTTCTAGCAGCTTCTATGAGTGTTCTATTTCTCCTCTCAGCTACACCATTCTGCTGAGGAGTTCTTGCAACACTAAATTCTCTCGTAATACTTTTTTCTTTGCAGAAATCATCCATAACTCTATTCTTAAACTCTGTCCCATTATCACATCTAATGACTTTGACTTTCTTGCTTACTAGGTTTTCTATCTCTGTAATGAATGTTTTAAGAATGCTAGAAGTCTCATCCTTAGAAGATAAAAAGAAAACCCATGTAAATCTACTATAGTCATCAGTAATAACTAGAGAATATCTCTTATGCTGAATACTACTCACATTTGTAGGTTTAAATGTGACATTTCATAAATTCAAGATCATTCTTTGTACCATATTATATTTCATTTTCTCTTGAGTAAAAATTTCCTTTTCAATTTTTACCCGATTTAGCAAATTTCGCGTTTTTAGCTTTTCTCGAGCCGTGTTTAGGATTTCTATCCGTGTCCTTGTCTTAAGTGATTCAATATTCCTTCATTACTCATAGGAATCAAGTAATTCTATTTTTCACATTTCCCACTCCGTTTCACAATTTCGCTAATTTTTAGCAACTATTCGCGTTTTAACATTTAAACCTATACATTTTATTTTACCACTACCTTTTTACACTTAACTAATAACTTTTAAAATATATATATATATATATATATATATATATATATATATATATATATATATATATATATATATATATATATATATATATATATATATATATATGAAAACCTCCCCCATTAAAGCCTAGGCCGGCCACCCCTTTTCCTACACACACACTCTTCCCTTTGTTGCTTTCCAAGAAAATAATCATACTCTTCTCCCATGCAAATCTAACCTAAACACAAAAACCATCCATTTTCTCTTCTCCTCTCATACTTGCTGCCTAAAATCACCATTAAAATACCTCATCTCATCTTGATTTTTATCACAAAATCATCTCCACAACATCTTCTTGAAGGTGCTCACAAAAGATGGTGATTTGAATCAAAGTTTTGAAGGTTCTATTGAAGTTTCTTGGGGTTTTCTTGAAGTCTTCCTCAAAGTTGTTTAAGAAGTTTTTCCAAGGTGGTTAAGGGCTGTAAATCTTAGGGTTTATCAAGGGTAATACTTGGTTAGAAAGGTTGGTTGAAAGACTTGGGTATTGGGTCTCTTGGTTGGTGATTATTAGGCTAGTTGTTCTTGTTCTTGATCTCTTGTTCCTCATCCATAAAATCCTTGTAAGGAACCAACCTTCATCTTTTCATTTCACTACTGTATTCACATGTTACTTTATGTGTTTCATATGTTTCATAAGTTATTGATGCTTGAATATGCTTGGTACATACTAAAAATCACTAGAAAACCCTCATAGCACTTGTATTGCAAAACAGTCTGCTGATCAGTGGTAAAAAGGTAATTAACTGGACGAATCAGTAGACTTTGGACCTAAACTAAAAATATATAGTTGTAGATCTATGTCTTGTGGTCATTTCCCGGGTGGTGATTCCCGTGACGACACCCGATGATTAAGATATGATTTTTCTCGTAAAAATAGTCATATTTTGTATACTGTTCCCATTCGGGGCAAAAGTCAAGTTTTATGACAAAACTTTTTAAATAGCAAATATGTAGCCTATTCTAGAGAAATAGACTATCATATCCAATTGATTTCACCTTCATAGGGTCTGTATATTTTAAGATATGGTCGTTGTGGAAAGACGTAAAACTCAGTCAATTTCACCATTTTGATAGACTTGTAAAGAAAAATTATAAAAAGTGGTTATACCTGGATATTTTTGAATAAAATTATTTTTACAGTAAAGTAGGGACTTAGAGGAAACTAGGGATATAAAGAACATGATTTTTCGACTTATGGTTTGGGAGATATAAATTTTTGAATGTGAGCTAGTTATAAAAATTCCATCAGACTTGGGATTAAAAGTATGAAAGAAATAATGACTTATGAATTTGGACCCTTTAGATTTATTTTGAACCACCCAATATATTTTGGACCTTTAGACATAATCTGAACCTTTTGACTAAATTTGGACCTTTGGACTTAAATTGGACCTTAATACTTATCTTGGACTCAAGAACAAAAATGGATGTAAAACTTGAAATTGGGAAAGAAAATAAATATTTCACATATGTAATTATTTTAAAAGGCTAAATTAAATAATGATAATCATTTAAACATTATGTACCAAGCATAATTGAGATTGTAACTTATAGAGCATATAGAATCAAATGTATCACTATTCTTAGAATCTAAGACACGCGTGCATATTCTAAGTTGCTCATAGAGTTCTTGCGGTTATTTCTTGATTACCTCACTTGATCGTTCACTTTTGCTTACGGTGAGTTCATAGCCTCGCCTTTACTCATTTTAATGTTTTATAAACCTCGCGAGGGGGATACATGCTGGTTTTAAAAACCGAATACAAGTAGTTTTTGGTATGCTGGACCCGATTACATAATTATAGTTATTGAGTATCTCTTGCCATTTAAAGTCCCTAACTTCATGAACCGTTAATTCCATGGGAAACGCTAATATTATGAATATGCATATTTGGTTTGACAAGCCTGTCCGGGTGAGTAGCGCTCATTTTAATGGGTAGCATAATATTGAGAATATCTTGGTAAAATTGGCAAACTTACCTCTTTAGGGCATACTTAAATTTTGGTTAAGTTTCGGTGTCATGAGCTCAATACTATAATCTGATTACACGACTTGTATATGCATTACTTGTCGCCCGATGAATAATATTTGTATTCAACTTATTACTTATTAAACTCTATGGATTTCACTCAACTTTATATTGACCTTTTTAGCATGTTTTATCCCAGGTCCGTAATGTGTTAAAGCTTGGATGGGCGGCACAAGGATATGGATATCAAAAATGATGGCCCATGTTTTAAAATCACATTCGATGAAATTCAAACTTTTAAACTCATGTTATGACAGTTTATGTCATGTCTCATAAGTTTTGTATCGACCCTTAGATCACATGTGAAACGCACCTTTAATAAATATTAAAATGATATGTTTATATTATAAACCCAAATCGTAACTCACTTTTGGCGAGAGACCAGTAGGTATGGTTTAACATATTAGCGAACATGAAACATGAAAAGTATAAGATTGCAAGCAGGTGTATAAACAGATATTAAATTATAAACATATGTATTTTTTTAGATCAAGGTTAAGATTGCATGTGTTTTGGTGATCGCATGCATGGTAAATATAAACGATTAACGCGTGATTCTTGTCATCGATTAATGTCGAGTGTGGTTTTCCCTTTTTCTCTTCGATCTTCCCTATTATTCCATCCTAAGTTTTTAAAATCGTTACCCTTATTGGTCATGCGAATTTGATGCGCATGTATGTGTGTGTGTATATATATATATATATATATATATATATATATATATATATATATATATATATATATATATATATATGAACCTAAACTAAATCACGATTTGCTGCATAAAACACCTTGTTAAATGAATGTGCTGTCATTTGAATATGGTATATATATATATATATATATATATATATATATATATATATATATATATATATATATATATATATATATATATATATATATATATATATATATATATATATATATATATATGAACCTAAACTAAATCACGATTTGCTGCATAAAACACCTTGTTAAATGAATGTGCTGTCATTTGAATATGGGATAAATGATCATGATACGTAAAACATAATAGAAACTTTGTTAACTAATGATGTCAAGTGGTGTTTCCCTTCATCTTCGATCGAATTTGATTTCAGCCTAAAGTATTCTTGTAAACTATCATATTGAGATCATGCACTAATAAATTGCTACATTAGACTCTAGACTTTGCTAAATTGACATTGGAAACCCTAAACCATAGTATTTGTCATAATAAGCCTTTAACTTAATTTATTATCATTTGTAAACCGTAAGTTTGATTAATTACGAATGTAACACTAAGTTACTAAATCTGGAAAGTTACTAAATTTGGAAAGTTACTAAATATGAAAAGTTGCTATAAATAGCAGAAAAACCTAATATGGCAATATGAATAACAATAATAACTTATGAAATGGTTTTGAATAATAAGACGATCATTAATTCATGTAAATTCGCTGAAAAAGGAGTAACTTCTGATCCTTGTGTTTTCTGATATGGTATCATTTGCGGTTTAAGGTACAGATATTCTATCCCTTCTCAGTAGGGATTTCTCGTGACTCTTTGATCCTTGACTTTGCTTATGATCCATTTGATATGATTCACTATGATATTATTCAGTTTGCTATCCATTATGTTATGATGTTCATTATGCTATCTCCTTGATATGAGATTCTGTTCAGTTGATATGCTTTGTTGATTATACTATGATTACTACGTTACGATTATGGATAGCCTTGCTTTGTTTATCTGTTCTGTTGCCCGAGCTAACTAGCCATGGAGGTAATCACTATGTTGGTTGGCATGTTGATAATGAGACCTTGTATGGAACCAATCCTGAAATCGCCTCCGTCTCCTTTGGATGTGAACGTGACTTTCTCTTAAAGAAAAAGAACACTAAGCCTCCAACCAATGAACCAAACGACCAAAATATAATAATGATACTACTGATTGTACACACAAATTGTTGGAATATGTGAATCATAACAATTTATATAACACATAAATATGTACATTAAAGCATTGGCAGCGGAAAGTAGAATCTAATGCTAGTAATTAATTAACTAAATAAAAGGATATGCGTACCTTTGATTTCTAGCTAAACAAGAAATCGAGTGAGCAAGAACCAAGTGAAAGCCTAACTTAGGGTTTATGAATTTCGACTTCACCTAGTCAAATGGGAAAAAAAACACAAGCAAAAGTATGCTTGATCTCCGTTCTTGTACACACGTATTAGTAGCGTTTCAATGCGAAAAGATAGGTTCTTGATCACAAACAAGCTAACACTTATATTGTATATGTTAAATCGACTATCCCAAGGGGTTTGGGATGGAGATCGACCGGCCACACACAAGGGAGGAGAGAAGAGAAGAAATTAGGCTTGCTAGAGATCAAGATTAGGTGAATAATGAATACATGGGATCATGTATTTATAGGGAACTAATCTTGCTCTCCAAGTTAGGGTAGGAATGGGTTTCCTAATCCCTATTTGACCGGCCATAGGATCCTAGAGGGATTCTAGATCCTTCTTGGTCACTAATTTCATCTCTAGTCCCTTAACTTGCTATTTAACGACCGTTAACCAAACCCCGTTAAATACTAACGTCCGTTAAGTGTTTATTTGTGAAAATTTAATAATTAAATCATAACTTATTATATTAATTTTAAAACATTGAAACTCATACGTAATGTGTGCAATCCCGAAGTCTCGTGTTCGAAACTGGTCATACGTATATTAATTTATATCCGTAACTTTAACAGCTCCCACTTGGATATGCATTAATATAGTAATGACATTGGTTAGTCTAGCTTAACACCCCAATGCCCAGATCGACCCTGAGTATTGTTTTCTGGAAAAAACTTTGTGATGAATCATCATCATACTTATTCTTTTGTTTCTAATACTACGTTAATATGGATATGGATTTAAGTCATTCCATAATTAACTATTCTGTTTCTCGTTATTTATAATTGATCAAGATTACCAAATCATCTGAACGTATTCCAGATAGACTTTGGGTATGGCCATACAAACATCTTGTCAACCCTACGAGGGGCCCAGCAGTGTTATACTTCAAAACAAATTTGAAGGAACAAATCCTTTCTTGACTACAAGCATAACCCTTGAACTTCGCATCACCTCCGAAAATAGCCCTTATAACTACCAGTTACAGATAGCATTAGAATATCTTACAGAAAATGAGCTACATCCGCAGCTGTTATCTGGTATCTCAAGTCTGAGAATAAATATTCATGATTTACTTCAATGAAAAAGATCCATAAAGTACAATCATGTGGTTGGGATCTGTCCTATATTCAATTTATCCATTATTGAATATCATGTGAATTTGGCATGTACAACGCATCAATATACTTAAGTATATTCTACCAAAACTCAGATTTGCCTTAATTCAATAATACTCCCAAATTATTGATCGACAACGGAATATTTAGAATAACATATGCTATTCATGGATTTAAACATGCAAATATGGGATACAATCTATTATTAATGAAAACAAACGTACCACGTACTTTAATTCATTATAAATAATAATTGTTTAACATCCCTTATCCAAATACTAGATAGATCAATGCATGATAATACCCATTAATGAATTATGCCTCAAGTCATGTCAAACATACTTGTTGACAAGGCATAAATCAACTCATTTGATCTATCAGAATTTTGAGAATACTTATTTCAAGAATTCAATTAATGAAGTTCTTGTATGTGTGCATTCAAGTAATGATTATGTTTTCTTAAACTGTGTGTTTTTTGTCGGGGACAATAATTTTAGGACGGAGGAAGGGAGTAATGGATAATTAAGTTAGTAAAAAGAAAGAAAAGAAAGATATACAACTAAATGGAGTTGAAGGAAGTAGTTGAAGAAAGAGCGTTGATAAAATACGGTATTATTATTACAGTATATTTGTTGAGGAAAAAGTAAAAAAAAAAAAAAAAAAACGTGTTGTGTTGAAGCAGAAAATGATAAGAGTAATAATAAATGCTGACGAATTGCAGCTATCCAAAAGAAGAAGGAGAGTGTTATACGTAATTACTTTAGATAAAAATTAGATTAATTTTGTTTGTTGAGTAGTGATCATATCATGGCTGATTATGAAATTAAGCCTCGAGGTATTCTTCTTTTTATATCAGTTAAGGGGTTATTTTGATTTGAATTGTTATAGGAGTAATTGAAATGAAATTGATGAATTACATTGACAGATGTATGCATAGTGGGTGTTGCCCGCACTCCAATAGGCGACTTCCTCGGCAGCCTTTCTTCATTATCAGCACCCTCTCTTGGATCCCTTGCCATTATGGATACATCATTCACATCATTAATTAGGGTTTTCGACTCAAAACCCCCAATTCCAATCGGAAACCCTAATTCGATTTCCGGTAAGAATTAGGGTTAAGTGGGTTTTGGGTTTTGATTATTTTTTTTCAATTCTTGAATGGAAAACCCTAATTAGGGTTTCGATTGATTTTGATTTAAACTTAATTTACAGTTTATCACTAAATTAGGGGGTCTTTGGAATTTTGGGGGTTTTTAATGTTAATGTTGTTTTGGGTTAATTTGTTTGGAATTGGTGTTCGGATCCAATTAAAGCTTGCAAGAATTAAAAGTTCCTTCTTAACCGAACTTGAAGAAGTTTCACAGTTAAGTTTTCAGTTGTGCAGTATGGTGTGGTGTGCTAATTGGGATTTGGGTCTGCTGTATAATGTTGTCTGCTGCAGGCAGTATGCAAATTTCTTTTTGCCATATTTGCTGTCCTTGGTATCCTTTGATATAGTTTATGGTTCTTGGATTGGGTCTTTGCTTGTGGGTCAGTGTTGGTATTGCTTATGCTTCTTGTAAAGTAGTGTGCCATTTTAGTTTGTTTAGGCTGACTTGGTAGTTTGCCATTTTAGTAGTTGTTTATTTTGTAATTTTCTATTGGGTCCATTACTAATGCATCTTGTTTATCAGATGATGGATCCAGTTCAGCAGACCAATCAAGAAGAAGATGGTCCTGCTTCTGCAACTCTTCAAGCTGAACCTACTAATCCTCCTCCCACCGTTCCAGACGACTTGGTAAACCCGCTGGGATGGAACTTTAAGCCACGCCACGAGTCTAACGTCAACATCCTAAGGAAAAAAATCGCCGGTTATCCCGTCAACCTCGACAAGACGATCGTCGTTGAAGGCGATTTCTACAGCCAGCCGCCTGAGCAACTTCTTGGTACGATTCTTACAGCTCTTTCCTTAAATTTCAATTTAGAGTGGTTATTAAAAATGGGGATATAAGAAGTCTTATTTTGCTCAAGAGGATGAGGAAACAGTTTGTCAAACATTAAGTTTTATAAATGATTGTGATGTGGTTTAAAAAATGTAACCAAATATTTTTCTTTTTCTTTCTTTTTTGTGATTCATTTGTTATGTGGATTATGTTGATGGAAAAGCTTCGCTTTTGCTTTCTCTAAATGAATATTGATAATAACATGTTGCTTATGGTTTACTTTTAAGTCATTTGTTTGAAAACACAAATTATTCTCGATCACAAGTTACTATAACTACTCCTTACTGTAGTTCAGTTTTTTCTGTCAAGTGTTAGCCATGTGATGAGTTGATTCAGTTCTATAGTTAAAAAGAACCAACTTTATGTAATAATTATTTTGATACCAATACGGAATTAACTCTATATTCAAAACGGGTCTAAGGTATACTGTTTTATTTATAATGTTATTCAAAATTCGTCAAACGTATTCTAAATGATGGGGCCTTTTTGAATCGTATGTGTTGATAAATGTCGATGTCCAACCATCTTTTCCTTAATTGTTTTGTAATGGTGTTACCTTTTTCACCAAAAAACCTAATTATTTTCCGTTTATGCAGCAAATAAGCCTTATTCCTATAAGAACAAGTACCTCGTCATGGTTGACAGGAAATTCAAAGATAAAGGTAAGGTCAGATTCAACAGGCAGCTACCGGCTTCTACCCCCGGGTCGTGGGAGCCCAAAGGAAACGTCACCTCTGTTCTTGATTATGCTACTGGCCATCGGATTGGAACTAGATCTGCTTATCGCTTCTACAGTGGCACTCATAGGGCTGGCAACAAAGCTCCATCTTCATGGAAGATGGTTGAATATTTGTCAACCGGTCCTATTGCGTCTAATCTTCATGGAAGATGGTTGAATATTTGTCAACCGGTCCTATTGCGTCTAATCTTCATTTATAAAACTTAATGTTTGACAAACTGTTTCCTCATCCTCTTGAGCAAAATAAGACTTCTTATATCCCTATTTTTAATAACCACTCTAAATTGAAATTTAAGGAAAGAGCTGTAAGAATCGTACCAAGAAGTTGCTCAGGCGGCTGGCTGTAGAAATCGCCTTCAACGACGATCGTCTTGTCGAGGTTGACGGGATAACCGGCGATTTTTTTCCTTAGGATGTTGACGTTAGACTCGTGGCGTTGCTTAAAGTTCCATCCCAGCGGGTTTACCAAGTCGTCTGGAACGGTGGGAGGAGGATTAGTAGGTTCAGCTTGAAGAGTTGCAGAAGCAGGACCATCTTCTTCTTGATTGGTCTGCTGAACTGGATCCATCATCTGATAAACAAAATACATTAGTAAGACCACCAAAATCCAAAACCCTAAACTAAAAACAAACAATTAAATTAAAATCAAAACCAACAATTAAATTACAATCAAAACCCCCAAACAAATTAAAGTTCCAGCCCAGCGGGTTTACCAAGTCGTCTGGAACGGTGGGAGGAGGATTAGTAGGTTCAGCTTGATCTTGGTGGTGGTTATGAACAGTTGGAATATCACCCATCTGAAACATAAAAACAAATTAAACCTAAAATCAATTCCAAACCTTAATCAAAACCCCCCAATTAACCCAAAACAAGATTAAGATAAAAAACCCCCTAATTACAAAACACTAAACAACATTAATCAAAACCCCCAATTCCAAACAAATTAACCCAAAACAACATTAACATTAAAAACCCCCAAAATTCCAAACACCCCCTAATTTAGTGATAGACTGTAAATTAAGTTTAAATCAAAGTCAATCGAAACCCTAATTAGGGTTTTCGATTCAAGAATTGAAAAAAAATAATCAAAACCCACTTAACCCTAATTCTTACCGGAAATCGAATTAGGGTTTCCAATTGGAATAGGGGGTTTTGAGTCGAAAACCCTAATTAATTCTTACCTTCGTGTGATAGACAGACACAGAGAGATTTAAAGAGCCAACATTCCCCCCTCCCTTGTCCAAGAGGTTTTCTTTGGCAATGTCCTTTCTGCTAATTTAGGCCAGGCCCCCGCCAGGCAGGCCGCTTTAGGAGCCGGCATTCCCAATTCCGTCGTCTGCACTACTGTCAACAAAGTCTGCTCCTCCGGTATGAAGGCCACCATGCTTGCTGCTCTCTCCATTCAAGCTGCCGCTAACCACATCGTTGTTGCTGGCGGTATGGAGAGCATGTCTAATGTCCCTAAATATCTTCCTGACTCGAGGAGAGGCTCTCGCCTAGGTCACGACTCGCTCGTTGACGGCATGATCAAGGACGGCCTTTGGGATGTCTACAATGACTTTGGTATGGGAGTTTGCGGTGAGCTGTGTGCTGACGCTTACAGCATTACAAGGCGCCAACAGGATGACTATGCTGTTCGGAGCTTCGACCGGGGAATCGCTGCCCAAAACAATGCCGCCTTCAATTGGGAGATAGTTCCGGTCGGATATTTATTTTTTACTTTTATTTGTATGTATATGCTCTCAACGCATCTAATTGGCAATTTTGCTCTTGCAGGTCAAAGTTTCTGCGGGAAAAGGAAAGGACCCTACTATTGTTGATAAAGATGAAGCTTTGACAAAGGTTATCCCATTCTATAGTTGTTTAATCAATAATACTTGATGTGGATCACAACTGATCATGAATGCAAACAGTTTGATGCTACAAAGCTCAGGAAATTAAGGCCTAGTTTCAAGGTTGAAGGTGGTACTGTTACTGCAGGCAATGCTTCCAGTATAAGGTATGCTCGATCATGCTGATGCCATTTGTATAATGTGACAACATAAAGATTCCTAATTTCAGTGTAATCTTGTGAACAGCGACGGTGCAGCTGCACTAGTGCTAGTGAGTGGAGAAAAGGCATTAGAACTTGGATTAAAAGTGATCGCTAGAATAAGAGGTTTCGCTGACGCTGCTCAGGTATCAACAAAACTTGCACCTTAATTGGTTTGTTAAATCATGTGACGGTTCAGCTCAATTGGGTACACATTGCACAGGCCCCTGAATTGTTTACAACTGCTCCAGCCCTTGCTATACCAAAGGCTATTTCAAATGCCGGCTTCAAGGCTTCTCAAATTGATTACTATGAAATAAATGAAACCTTTTCCGTAAGTACACTGCTATATCTGTCTTTCTTTTTGAGTGCTACCAGAAGCTGTTGAATTATTCTCTCTTTTGCTCTGCAGGTTGTGGCCTTAGCCAACCAGAAGCTGCTTGGAATTCGTGATGTGAGTCTTGTGTGATTGTGGAATTGGTCATAGTTGAATAGAAAGATGATTTGGATTCCATTCGGCTATCAACATTATTTGGGAACCTTTCAAATTCTCGTTTTTTTACAGGAACAACTTAATGCTCATGGTGGAGCTGTATCCTTAGGTCACCCACTAGGTTGTAGTGGTGCTCGGATTTTGGTCACCTTGCTTGGGGTACGTTTATTTCGTCATTGCTTGCTTGCTTTTTATATGGAGTGCCCAGTTTCTGCAAAAACAAGATGTGTTCTACAGCTTTCACAGCTGATTTTTAGTTTGCGAAATTGTAGTTGGTTATGACATTCATTTAATCCTTGTGCTGAGTTATCTTAACAATGATGGTTACGTAACATATAAGTATTTGGCATGGGTTCTATGGTTGCAGGTATTAAGGCAAAATAATGGAAGATTGGGAGTTGCTGGTATTTGCAATGGGGGTGGAGGAGCATCTGCGTTGGTTTTGGAGCTCATGTAAGTCCACTAGGAGTTATGGTATCACCTATGTGTCGGAGGATGCACAAATACAAGTTCGTTATAGAATGCTCTTCTATCAATCATGATATAGTATTATAAATCCTTGAAATCAAACCAATCCTTTTTGAAAAAAGATAAGGACTGCAAGTAACAGTTAACGCTACAAAATGGATACTCCTCAAATAGCTATTATGCTCTGAAAAATAGAATTTTTGATGTTATCTTTGTTTCCCTTGTAACCCAAAACTCCTCTTCCTTTCTTCAAAATAGAAAATACAATATCAATTGAACCCGTTTTCCAACTAGAAGCACCATATTTGTCTCAAAATCCTTAGTTTGATTAATTGCAGAAACACTAAAGATGCCCCTCAACAAACTGAACCAACATGAAAGCCGAGATGAAATATAAAATACATCTAACATTTGCATGAACATATAATCTAATTAGGTTCCTTAAAAGAGGGATGTCAGGATCACGAATTATGGTGTTTAAAATGAATGTTTGTTACTTTTAAATGTCATTGAGATCTTGAAAGTTATTTTCTTATTGCAGGCCAAGTGCTAGGGTGGGTCAGTCCAGGTTGTGAAGACATTGTTCTGTATGACCAACTTAGCTGCTAGTTATATATGCCTTTCTTCAAAAACGCTGTAATAAACCGCTGTCACCCCCTTTTCATGCTTGTTTCTACCAACATATATTTAACTTAGTGCATCTTTACCTGAATTTGTGTCTACCGGGCTGTAAAATTATAGTTGTGTTGCAACTTTTGCATATACTGCCTAAAACCTTGATGCTTGAGGAAGAAAATAGATGCACCTTAGGTATTACAGTAATAATAACTTACAAGGTATGAGAGCCTTGAAGTGTCATGGTAGTATATAAAATACAAGTCTCGCTAGACATATTCTTGCACATTGGCTAATAATGTACATGATAATATAGCTAAAGTAGTTGACTGATAGGTAACAGATGAGGGCATGCGACCATTATCCTTGCGAAAAAATAGCCCTTGGTATAAAGGGATGTTGATGAGAATTATTAAACCACACAGGATCATCTGTACAGCTAATTCACTAAAACGATTGGTGTTTGAATCCACAATCAGCAGCTTTACTCCTATAAGAAAGCTGAAAAGATTGACCAGTGCAAGTGTTGATAAAATGTGGAACATTGGTGAAGTAGCACCAAATTCCATAACCTCTTTATTGTATCTCCGAGATGCATCTTCCTCAGAAACCTTTGATGTTATGACGAAACCGGTGTTGGTGAAGCCCATTGACTTGAGAAGGACGTCAACGAATGCAAAAAGGTAGGAAGTTAATCTTCTGTAGAGCCACATTCGTTGGTGGTTCCACCAACCTTTTCTCGTGCCCCCACAACAGTAAAATTCCCCCAAGCTGTAGGCATATTTTCCGACAAATACATATGCGAAAGGTAGGAACCAGTAGCTTGATAACTGTGTATAACCATGAAATATGTAAAAGTTGCTATCAGGTTTGTACATGTAGGAGTAGGGCTGTAAACGAACTGAACGTTCAGTGAACATTTCATGAACCGTTCGGTAAGAAGTTTGTTTATGTTCGTTTATTTATTAAATGAACGAACATGAACAATATTTTACGTCCGTTTAGTTAAATGAACGAATATGAACAAAAGTCTCGTCCGTTCATTTATGTTCGTGAAGGTCCGATTATGCGTTCATTTATGTTCATTTATTTATTTATTTATGTTTGTATATCATATCTTTTAATTGTATAATTTTAAAATTGGTTTGTTTAAACAAAACAACACTTATAAAACAATATATTGTGCATAATTTAATAAAGTTTATATTTGTTTGTCTATGTTCATTCATGTTCGATCGTTTATGTTCGTTTAGCGTTCGATTAGTATCTTAATGAACGAACCTAAACGAACATGAACAACTCATTTTCTTAATAAATGAACATGAACAAGAAAATCCATCCGTTTAAGCGTTCGTGTCCGTTTATTTGTTCGGTTAAAATTAAACGAACGAACATGAACAAGGTTCCGTTCGTGTTCGTCCGGTTCGTTTACAGCCCTATGTAGGAGAAGTCGAACACATTTAGGGACTGAATATTAAGGAATAGTGGGAAATTCTAGAAATAGATGATACCTTTGGAAAGAGAGAGATGCCTGAGAGGAGACAATAAGAAGGGACAGCAACATAATACAGTGTAGCCCAGCAATTTGGAGCCCATAAAAGGTAGCGGCAATATGAAATCTGAAGTTTCAGTGGGATCCTTCCCCGCCCGTATACCAAGGGGCAGCGTTTGGATAAGAATATTTGAAATTCGCCTTCTACCCATCTTTTTCTTTGTACAAGTGTCTGCAGAAGTGTAGTTGGAGCAAGTCCTAAAAAGCCTTTCCTTTCCAGATTGAGGTGGACAGATCTCCAACCTCTACATTTTATTGCGAGTCCAGTAATCACATCTTCCACTGGACAACCATACTTGACTCCCAACTGCAGGTAAGGGTGGACACTGAATTAGTACTGCAATAAGATTATTAATTTGTTTTTCTTTCTTTCTTTCTTTCTTTTTTTTTTTTTTTTTTTTTTTTTTTTTTTTTTTTTTTTTTTTTTTTTTTTTTTGTGTGTGTGTGTGTGTGTCAAAAATATTTGTATTTTTGTTTAATTCCGGGAGATCTGAGAGGGAGAGTAGACCTCCTTTCCCCATTGAGTGTTGTGTTCATAGCTACAGCTTGCATGAAGTTTGCATTTCTTTTCGAGCACATGGGTAGCTTCTGCTGCTCGTATCATTTGTTTACGATTCTCTTTTTCCCAGTCGAATAACGTGTCGTTGCTATAGCTCATGCCACATAGAGCATCCCTCCTGTGAAAGCACCCACTTCCAATATAAAGACACCCTCCATGGGAGTCCAAACCTCCAGCCTCCACCTTTATTAGATAATAAACTAATTTAGTCATAGAATCAAAGAATACAGATGTCATCCTAGATGGTATTGCAACTGCTATATATACAGAGTCTTACCTCATTGAGGATCCGCAAAGAATTGCTGTAAACATCGTTTCTTGTAAGGTTGTCAAAGTTCTGTGGAAACTGCACAAATGCAATATTCGATTGGTCCATGAAAAAACACATTGCATCTCGTATGGACTCCGAATTGTTCGAGTACATGTCACAGTCCATGTTTAGAATAATTTGGCTGTTGCTTATCTGTGATGACACCCTTATCTGTTCATTCATATATTAAAACTGTCAGACTTGAATGTCATTCTTCAATTCATCATCATCTTCTTTTTTTTTTTTTTTTTTTCCTTCAATTCATCTTTTAATTTCAATACCTGTGTGTGCGTGTGTGTGGAAAGCGTGTGTGCATGGATAAATATAGACGTAAACACATGCATCATAAATGAGTGATATGACATAAATACCAGTGCGTTCATGGCTCCTGCTTTGAAGTTATGATGCCATTCAGGTCTTTTCTCACGTGCCAAGTATGTTAAACTTGGTAAAGTTTTCCCTTCAGTATCTACCGCTTCAGGATCTCGTTGATCAATCAGTATCTGTAAGATAATGTAAAAATTGTAGAAAATAAGATGATCATCAGAGGAGCTTAAGGTAGATATTTTTATCTTAGAAGCTCATGTTATGTGAAAGATGTGGAATACTTGGACAACAGCCTGATGGTCATTTTTGTTCCAATCGACATCCCATTCCTGAAACCCTTTATGCTCTTTTCTCAACTCTTCTGTCAGTTTCCCCAGTTTCATGGTATTTTCTATTCGTTTCGTCATTTCTTCATATTTATCCTGTTTCAGCATAAATATACTTAGATTGTGTGAGAATGCTAGCTTTTTAAAACGAGAAGGATGAGAAGATATTGATTCATTAGATATGTAACTTTGATTTAAATATTCACAAAATAGAGAATCAAATCTGCAAGTTGTTACATTGATTCACAAATATGTATCATGGTCATATAAGAGAGATGCTTGCAGTTTAATTTTCTTCATCTTTTGCTGGTCCTTTCTAGCAACATATATAGCAGCCATGGAGCATCTATATATCAAGGTTGTGAGTTGGAGCCACCAATCTAATAACCTCCATGTTTATATAGAATGAATTCATATATGGTGCAAGTGTACCTTGATGAAGGAGATGCATTCATTCGCAATAGGGGAAGATTTGTGTGGAAGGGTGGCAATGTAAGCTGCAGGCGAGCGTGGCTCTGTCTTGTACTTTTTGCAAAATGGTAACCAGTATTTGGAGAAACGAGAAGCCTGTAGCAGTGCATAAAACATCAACTCCGATCCACCATCATCAGAGACATAAATGTGGAGTTTTTCTGGTGGGTAATCGTATGCCATTGCAGACAACACCGTGTTTATCACCATTATGGGTGGCTCTATCAACGGGTCTGCTGTGCAAACAAATATGTCCACACCGGGGAGCACCTTCTCATACCTGCAACCACATCCACAGCCACCCGTTGAAGATAAGATAAGAGATAGTATGTACGAGAAAGAGAGCTGACCTTTGGGAGAGTCGTTGTTTGAAGGTAAGATGTGTAATAGGATTCCAACGAACCAACTGAGTAATGAGCCAGTAGAGGGTAAACCATAGCTCAGCCATAAACAAACCAATCCAAGCATACCTCCCCCTGTTTACTGGTACATGAGTTGCTCTGTAATAACATATCAGACATATACCCATCATCATTAAAGCCGCATACAGCTTGAACAAAAGCCGCCATTTTGCCCTCTTGGTTTCAAACAAAGGAAAATGTTCTGCGTTTTCCATCTCGATCTATCATAAAAGACAGGTGGTTGTTTTTTCAATTACGTATAGATGTATACGGAGTAATATGGAATATGAATGATTGGTGGAGATAATAGTACAAGTAGATGTGGACTGAAATAGTTTGGCAGTCGGTGTCTTCAATGCTAATAATTGCCTAATCTACCATTCTCACAGGAAAGAATAAATGGTTGCTAACTAGTGATTTCTACAAAAGGAAAGTCAAAGATGTCTAATATAAATTTTATGATGTGAACATAATCATAGGCTAAGGGTCTTCTCTTAAAACATTATAGGTTAAGGGTATCATAAGTATCATCACCAACATAAAAGCAGATAATGGAGTTTCTCCACTCTTTATTATGTCAGCGAATGATTATCATAAAACCCGGATAGAATCCTAGAGGAGTTAACCAACTTAGAACATGACATAGTTCCCCAATTGAAGAGACATGAAATGGATTATCATTTATATAATGTTTCCAGCCACTTTAATTATTTCTAAATATAGTACCTACACTCATTTACATGTCCAACTCATCTCCAGGATAGTTGGCTAACCATCCTTTTGTTTTTTTCATTTTTAGTGGTCAGATTCTCCAAATTTCCACCTTCATCGATCATTTCATTTGGAAAATGCAGAGAGAAGAAATGAAAGAGAGAATCTAGATTCTCTCTTTTGTCATACATTTTTCGATCGATCTCCTGTGTTAAGATACATTTGGTTGGTCACATTCATACATATATCTATCTGAGTTGCAACTTTTGAGACAACCACAAGAGGCAGCTTTCGTTGGAGGTACATATATTTTCAAAATCTTCATATCAATTCTCATTTCCTTTTGTTTGTTTGTTTTCTTTTGGGTCAAAACGTAGATTTTAGACTATATAAAGTGATTTTAGTATCTCGTTTTTTTCTTTCTTTTCTGAATGTACCTATATTTCCTTCCTCATAATTTTAGATTAGATGTGGATGATGAAGGTGGCTGGATTCTTGAAAACGATATAATGTTTGGTTTTCAAGTAAGAAACCGCCAAAATGCGGTTGCTTCTCAAAGCGACCCAGCTTCTCCAATTACACCAGCAGTTGGAGAGATTGATACAAAGGCACCCTTTGAATCTGTTAAGGCCGCTGTTACTTTATTTATTGAAGCATCGCCAAAAGCCGATAGACCTGTCCTTAAAAAATCCAGAACTATGGATCAGGAGGTAATTATATAACTAGCATAAGCATACAATAATACATAATCTTATAGGTGCATTATAAAATTATAACAATTTTTTTTTTGGAATGAAAGACTGTATTAGGGAATGAAACACAACTTCACTGGATACTCAAGGAGATTGACAAGTACAAAGAACATGTGAAAACCGCAGAATCTACAAATGGCCAAGCACTTGTGGAGCTTGAAAAGGCCAATAACACTTTGAAGGATCTAACCAACAAGCTACAGGCTGTGAGCAGATCGAAACAATCATCCATCGAGTCAACAGAGGCTGCAAAGACTCGAGTCAATCAACTGGAACAACTAAAATCCACCACAATTAACCAAGAAGCTTGGCAAGAAGCTGTTGACAAGGAAAGAAACCAGTATAAAACTGTTTCTGATCAACTTATTTCAGCCAAGCAACAACTTAATAACCTTAAACAGGATTTTGACATTGCGTTGGAAGCAAAGTTGGCTTCTTTTCAAAGGGCTGCAGAAGCCCAAAATGCTGAAAAACTTAACCGCACAAAAATAGATGTACTCTCCAAGGAATTTGACGAAATGAGTCAAACCCTTGAGCGGGTCAAACTTGCTTCTGCCAAAGCTGAGGAAGATCATGCCAAGCTTATGGTAGAAAAACAAGCTATCATAGACTCCAAGAGAAATGAAAAGGAGGATATCGAATTAAGAATTCAGTGTTTAAGGAATGCAAATTCAGAGAAACGTGTTGAAACAAGGAGACTTGATGAAACAAGTGAAGCAGTTAATGCATTACGGGACCAGTTGAAAGAGGTACGTGATGCAGATATGGATCTTTTAAGGAATGCAAATTTAGAGGTTGAAGAGACTAAAAAGAGACTTGAAGAAATGAAGAAAGAAGAGACGTCTGTTAGAGATGTGGTGGAGTCATTGAAACAGGAACTTGAGAATGTAAAGAGTCATTGAAAGAGACGTCTGTTCCGGTTCCAAACTGGATCGGATTTTTTTTCGGATCCGTAGTATAAAAATCCGTGACCGGTATACCCGGTTTCGGTTCGGTTCTAAATTAGGATCCGGTCGAACCGGTTCCCAAGAACCGGTCGACAATTCCTTAATAGTGGACAATTCCTTAACAGCACTTGATTGTATATCATCTTGCTTTGAACCACACTTGATTGTATATGTGGAACTAGAAGAAATAACGCTATTTGTTAACAGTGGGCTCGTTTCGGGGTCGATTCGTAGTGGGTTAATGAGATTATAGCGTATTTTGTGTTCGTAGGTTGCTGTGTAACTGCAACTTAGAAGTAGGGTTTGATGGTTGTAGATGAAGGGATAAGGGTGGCTGTTATTGAAGTTGGAGGGATAAGGTTTGATGGTTGTAGATGGATTGGGTTATAATATTTTTTTGGGCTTCAACGTATAACATTTGGGCCACTGTGATGGTGAAACACAGCATATTTAGTGAAAACGCAACATATTTAGTAGCTTTAAAAAAAACCAGATTTCGAACTGGTTCCAAAAAAAGGGGTTCCAAACCGGTTTCTAGCCTCAAAATCAAGAACCGGGTAGGAACATGCGGTTCCTTCAAGAACCGAACCGGTTCTTGGAAAAACCGGGTTTGACCGGTTTCGGTTTCGGTTCCGGAACCGGTTTGGATGACCACCACTATGTTAGTGTGCGTTACCCACTCTGAGCTTGCATGCTTTATGGTTTGCGTTGGTTTAGTAACTCAAGTTATAACTTGAGTTATGGCCATGTTATGACTCACCCACCCAAGTTATGGTTTGCGTTAGTATAATTTGTATTTTTTTTAAGTGGGTCTCAAAAGTTGGTGTTATGGTAACGGGTGATTTTTTGATGTTATGTTATTTGGTGTTGAAATGATGTGGCGCTGACGTGGTGGGGTTTTTGGTGTTATTTCGTGTTATCACTCCCTTTGCTCTAAGAGAAAATTCTCTAAAACGTACAAAAAGTGAGGTGGTGGTCACCATCTAAAAAAAAAAAAAAAAAAAAAAAAAAAGGCATCTTCTCTAAATGGTCATGTGCGAATGTGCGACTCCATTACCTTTTTGACATGTGTCCCCGACAACAAGTACAATCCCAATCATTTGTCGGCCCACATCCTATTTGTCTTATACTAGTAGATATGCGACTGACGGATATGCTACTTCGGCTAATGTGCGACTGCAAGCTAAAAAGTAACATTGGAAACTATCAAAATCTTCAAAAGTAAATCAAATATTTTGATTTGATTTATTTTTTAAATTAGTTTTATATTTATTTTTGTATGTAGTTTAACTCATTAACCCCGTAAAAGATTAACAACAAGTGAGTCAATGTTAAAAAATTTATTTATTTATTTATTTATTTATATTATTATTACTCCCTCCGTCTCAATTTAATTGTTCATATTTCCTTTTATGGATGTCTCAAATTAATTGTCCACTTTTCTTATTTAGTAAAAACTAGATAATCTAGTGGAGGAATATTCCATTTTAGTGGTTGAAAATTAAAGTGGCCCTACTTTTATTAAACTTTGTGTTTTCTCTCTCCTGACAAATAAATTGAGACGGAGGGAGTATTTATTTATTTATTATTATTTTTTTCTTTCTGGAACGTCTAGAATTACTTTAGTAAAGCTAGTATCATTGATAAGATGATGGAAAATTGCACATTATATTAAGAAGGAAACAGCTTTAAATTAGGCGATTAATTAAGATACAATTAGTATTAAATATTGACGTGGATGTTGGGATCCTACGTGTCCATGAGACACGTGTGGAGTCCTTTTGACCAAGTGTATCAAACCTTGTTATGGTACGTGTCTGCATGCAACTCAACTTGATGATTCTGTGTACCTTATGAATCATAAAAGTTTACATGTATATGGTATTTTGACTTAATTTTATGCTACATATATAATAAATGCATTAATTAACTGTTACGTGGGCTAAGTTGGTGGTACGTGTATATATAATTAAGTCCATACACATTGGCTATGAAGAGTGTGAATCATATCAGGCATCAAATATACTAACTAGCTTTGTCTGAACTAAAAGTTATGGCTTCAAAAATAAGCAATGAGACGGAATGTACGGTGGAGGAGGTGTCGTTGGTTGTGCCTGAAACCGACGACCCTTCACTGCCTGTGCTGACATTTCGAGCATGGACACTTGGTGTGGCTTCATGCGCCCTTTTGATATTCCTAAACACTTTCTTCGTATACTAATAATAATTAATCTAATAATGACCATGCATATTTGGTTTTACATAATTGAGCATTCTTGTGGATTTTCTTGGCTGAAGTAATTATTAGCGTTTCCGTTATAGCCATGATGATTATTGTATGCATATCCATGACGATGGCACTGGCATTCCATATCCAGAATGCTGAAAAGGGGCTCCACCGTAACCTTGTTGCTGCTGCTGATATCCGTATCCAACCATAGGGTAAGTTGTCATTGGTGGGTACATTTGTGGATACCCATCAACCGCCGGCGGCTCAAACATCATTTTTGCCACCTCAGTTTTAGGGGCTGCGTCACCTTTTCGAGGTGCTTCTGCTGCTTTCGGGGGCTTATCATTGTCGCCTTTGGGCTTATCGGATTCCTTGGGCTTGGGCTTGGGCTTCGGCTTGGGTTTATCATCCGCAGCAGAAGATTCTTTGGGCTTATCTGCTACAATCTCTATTTTTTGGATGGATTTTCCACCCTTGTAAGAGAGCTTGTCCTTGACCCTTTCCGGGCTACAACATACCACAGTGATCTTCACCTTGTTTTTGTCCAAATCATATTCCTGGTCCCTTATTTCTATTGAAGGATAAATATTAGTAAACAGAAATTGGCTAGAGTACGTACATCATATCATGCATGTGGATTTATGTATAGATATGGAAGCAATGCATAACAATGAGATCGATCATATATATTAATCGACTGACTAACCCGGAATTTTACAGATGACTTTCTTGACCTTCTTGTAGCAATCAGAGCACTTGAGGTCAACGTCGACCACCATTTTCGTTACCTTTTACAAAGAATGCACAATGAAAACAAAAATGACGATGACATGTTAATTCCCAAATATACAAGCTAGCTAGAGAAGCATTATGATATGATGGATGATCGAGTGAATACCTTTTCAGGAGACATTGATGAATCAATTGTGTACAAACAATAATCATGCATGAAACGTTGTCTATTCTTAAATAATTAATTTAAATAATTTATGATTAATCTAAAATTATTTTTAAAAACATAATAATTCAAACCTATAGGACGAGTTTAGTGACCACTTGTCGTCGCTATCAGTTTGGCACGAAAATTTCCCTCCATCGGCAAATATAATTTTGACTTTTGACTATTTTTTTCGTCCTCACACTTATACCGACTACATGTTGTCGCTATAGGTCATAGTCAAAGTCAAACATTTTACATGCACTCGTTTTGTCGTGTCACTAACCTTTAGCGACGACACTGTCATCGCTAAAGGTTTTGGAATCGTCGCTAAAAGTTTTGGTCAAAGATGGGGCCAAGAAAGTTGGTTTTTTGTCGTTTAGTGGACCTTTAGCGACGATATCTCTCGTTGCTATAGGTGGGCGCCACAAGAAGTGGAAATAGTAGTGTAACCCTGCAAAAGATACATTGATCATCAAATATGGAAAATGGCAACTAAAAACCCTAACCCTATGTAATCGATCTTCATCAATCTGCCAAATCCCATGTGTTTTCTTGCATTAATCTGATTAAGTTATTAATTAACATTCATTGTTAGTTGATTCTTAATTGAATTTCTGTTTTGTTTCACAAGATTTAGTAGGTTGGCTGCAAATTGTTTTCTAGGGTTTTATGCTTATCCGATTTGATTCCCCCCTCCTTATCAATAATCGACTTTTTCTGATCACTCAATTAACTATTACGATCTGATCCTTATGATTTGATCCTCCTTGTGTTGATCCTTTCATTAAATCGATTGTAGGCTGTTTTCGTTAGTGATCGATCAGTTCTGTTTTGTTAGGGTTCGGTTTCCTTTTATCGTTTATTAGGGTTTTTATAGCTTCTTTGGATCGACTTCCGATTATGGGATAGTTTTATGTATGTTGATGATTATAAACCCTAGTTTACACTAGGGTTTTACACGGTTTGTTCCTGAAGAGCAGACGTTATAGTCTTCTTGTTTTCATTGTATTTGCTGGTTTTGTTCACTAGGATTTTGTTTTTGGGTTATGTCGAATATGGGAGAGATGGGAGTAGAGGAAAGTTATGGTGAGGTTTTAAGTTCTTTAGCAAAAAAAGTGAAGAACATTGATGTTAAAATGATTCCTTCAAGAAGAACTCCTGTAAAGGCGAATCGTGTGGTTCAGTTTCAAGAGGAAGGGTATAACGAGAAGAGCTCACAACCGAATGGGGTTTCTTTTTCTAATGGCAATGATATGCCTGCTGCTGATCTAACAAACCATAAGCCGTCTAAACTAAATGAGGTCACCAAGAGTCCCGAAACCATCTCGTTTGCACAGGTCTTGAAACCTGAAGTGTCTACACCAAAGGTGGTTGTGAGCCCATTGGAATCTGATATTACATGTGAGGGGGCTGATGTTGCTATACCACGTGCTACCATGGAGAAGGTTGGTAATAAATTCAAGAATACTTTGTACCGGTATTTTATTGGTAAGAGTTTGGCTTTTCCGGTGGTTGAGTACTATGTACGTAGTGTGTGGTCGAAATATGGTTTAACTAAGGTTATGAGAAATGCAAAAGGTTTTTTCTTTTTTCAATTTGAAACTAGAAAGGGCATGGAAGATGTGTTGGAATCTGGTCCGTGGATTATCCGAAATGTTCCGATTATTCTTAAAGAATGCACGCTGAATACTAGTTTGCTAAAGGAAGATTTGACTAAAATACCAGTGTGGATTAAACTCCATGATGTTCCTATTGTGGCCTATTCAGCAGAGGGGTTAAGCCTTATTGCTACATAGCTCGGAATTCCTAAGATGCTCGACTCTACGACTAGCAAGATGTGTGAAGAAGCATGGGGTCGTTGTAGTTTTGCACGGGTGTTGGTCGAGGTTAGTTCTGAAAATGACTTGAAAGAAAGTCTTATTGTTGCCCTTCCTTTGTTGGAAGGCGAGGGTTTTTCTAAAGAGACTATTAGAGTTGAGTATGAGTGGAAACCTCCAAGGTGTCATTTATGTAAGATTTTTGGTCATGATATTGATCAATGTCCCAAGAGGCCTAATGAGGCTGTTTCAACCCAACGTTTGAATGATGGGTTTGGAGAAGTTAAGCGGAAGAAAGAAAAAGGAAAACAACCTGAAAAGACCCGTAACATTGATGGTGTTCGCTTGCACAAACCTAAACCCAGTTACTACTACCGTCCAAAGAATAAGGTGGGTAAGTCTAATAATATTGCATTTACTTCTACGAACATGAGTCAGAAGACGGTTACACATGTTACAAATATTGCAACACCAAGCCCTTTTGATTCTCTTGCTTTTGATCCCGAGGAGAATCAAGTTCCTTTGAATCAAAAAATGCAAGTCGAGTCAAGTGATGATGAGGTGGAGGATGAATCAAATGAAACTACTACATTCTTGGCGAATTCTTCTAATTATATGGGAGATTTCAAGGTGCAAGGCCGCAAAAAGAAATAATTAGTTGTTCATGTTTATGGTATGTCATAAACATTTTATTTTTGTTTCTTTTGTTAGCTATTTGTTTAGCTTGCTAGATTTGGTTTGATGCACATATGGTGCAGCTGTTTTAGCCCTGATCGGGCCCAGGTGGAGGATTCACCCTCATCCATTGTACTTCAACGTTTTTGGGTTAATGTATTTTACCAAAGGTGGAAGATTACTCCCTTTTACCAAAAAAAAAAAAAAAAAAACTGCAAAAGATTAAGAACAAGTGAGTCAATGTTACAAATTTGTTGTGTGTTTTTTTTTTCCTGGAACGTCTAGAATTATTTTAGTAAAGCTAATATCATTGATAAGATGATGGAAAATTGCACATTATATTAAAAAGTAAAAAAGCTTTAAATTAGGCAATAAATTAAGATACAATTAGTATTAAATATTGTTGTAAGTGTGTAATTGGCCCCATGTGATGTGTGAGACGTGGATGTTGGGATCCTACTTGTCATGAGACACGTGTGCAGTCCTTTTGACCAAGTGTGTCAAACCTTGTTATGGTGTCTGCATGCAACTCAACTTGATGAATCATAAAAGTCACATGTAACATGTTACATGTATATGGTATTTTGACTTAATTTTATGCTACATATTACGTGGGCTAAGTAGTGGTACGTGTATATATAATTATATAAGTCCATACACATTGGCTATGAAGAGTGTGAATCATATCAGGCATCAAATATAGTAACTAGCTTTGTCTGAACTAATTAAAAGTTATGGCTTCAAAAATAAGCAATGAGACGGAATGTACGGTGGAGGAGGTGTCGTTGGTTGTGCCTGAAACCGACGACCCTTCACTGCCTGTGCTGACATTTCGAGCATGGACACTTGGTGTGGCTTCATGCGCCCTTTTGATATTCCTAAACACTTTCTTCGTATACCGAACACAGCCTTTAACCATATCTGCTATTCTTATGCAAATAGCTGTGTTGCCAATTGGTAAGTTCATGGCTGCCACTTTGCCCACCAAAGATATTCATTTCATGGGTCGTTATCGTTTTAGCCTGAACCCGGGTCCATTCAACATGAAGGAGCATGTGATCATCACGGTGTTTGCAAACTGCGGGGTGTCAATGGGTGGAGGTGATGCATATTCTATCGGTGCTATTACGGTTATGAAAGCTTATTATAGACAGAGCTTGAATTTCATTTGTGCCTTGCTCATTGTCTTGACAACTCAGGTAACATTTTTTTTTTTTTTTTTTTTTTAGTTTATATATATATTAAGTAAAATGTATTATTTAGTGACTTAATGATGGATATGACATTGTTGCAGATTGTAGGATATGGATGGGCAGGGATGTTGAGGAGGTACTTAGTTGATCCTGTTGAAATGTGGTGGCCTGCAAACCTTGCTCAGGTTTCGCTCTTCAGGTATATATCTAGGCATCTAGCTACCTTGTTCAATTCAGTCTAATATGTGTTGTTGTTCTGAAAAGTTTTCGACTGTTGTTGTTGGGATGGGCATGCAGAGCACTGCATGAGAAGGAGAACAAAGCAGATGGGTTGATGACAAGAATGAGATTTTTCATGATCTTCATGGCTGCTAGTTTTGCTTATTATGCTTTTCCGGGTTATCTTTTCCCAATCCTCACTTTCTTCTCATGGGTTTGTTGGGCGTGGCCACACAGTATCACCGCACACCAGGTCGGTTCTGGTTACCACGGCCTTGGTGTAGGTGCTTTCACCCTTGATTGGGCAGGCATATCAGCTTACCATGGAAGTCCACTAGTCACACCTTGGACATCTATTCTCAATATCGGTGTTGGCTTCACCATGTTCGTGTACATCATCGTTCCTATTTGTTACTGGAAGTACAACACATTTGATGCCCAAAAGTTCCCTATATTCTCTAATAAGCTATTCACAGCCACCGGCCACAAGTATGACACCACTAGAATCTTGACCCCTCTGTTTGACCTTAATATTGCTGCATATGAGACTTATAGTAAGCTCTACTTGAGTCCTCTCTTTGCACTCTCAATTGGATCAGGATTTGCCAGGTTCACAGCCACCCTCACCCATGTCGCCCTTTTTCATGGCGCGTACGTATACTACTTAATCTTCTTAATTTCTTTTTGTTTGTTTGCAAGTGTTTAATTAATGATGATGATGATAAAATGTATTCTGTTTAGGGATATATGGAAGCAGAGTAAATCTGCAGCAAATAATGTGAAAATGGACATCCATGCAAAACTGATGAAGACTTATAAGCAAGTTCCTCAATGGTGGTACCTTGTTTTGTTACTAGGGAGCATTGGTTTGTCGCTTGTGACGTGTTTTGTGTGGAAAGAAGATGTACAACTCCCATGGTGGGGTTTTCTCTTTGCTTTCGCTCTTGCTTGGATTGTTACCCTTCCCATTGGTGTCATTCAGGCAACCACCAACCAGGTAGCAGTTAGCTACTTTCATAGACTAATATATATACCATTACTCTTGGTTACTGATACATATATATACTTTTTTCTTGTTTCTAACTAGCTATTGTACGTCGTGCTATGCTATTTTTGTATAACAAACACAGCAACCTGCATACGACATTATCGCACAATTTATAATTGGTTATGTGTTGCCTGGGAAGCCTATCGCGAATTTGCTTTTTAAGATCTATGGGCGAATCAGTACTGTTCACGCTCTCTCCTTTTTATCTGACCTTAAGCTTGGACACTACATGAAAATCCCACCTCGATGCATGTTCACAGCTCAGGTATTGTCGTTGCTCCCTGATAACAAATTATCACTAACTAGTGGTCATCAATAGATCGACCACCATCAATGTACACTAATTTATTTATATGTATCTTTTTTAATTTATATTTAATCAGTTGGTGGGAACTCTAGTTGCTGGGACAGTGAATCTTGCAGTGTCTTGGTGGATGTTGGAGAACATTGAGAACATATGTGATATTGAGGGTCTTCATCCTGAGAGTCCATGGACATGCCCAAAATTCCGAGTAACATTTGATGCTTCTGTTATATGGGGACTCATTGGGCCACAACGACTGTTTGGACCCGGAGGCTTGTACAGAAACCTTGTGTGGCTGTTCCTTGTGGGAGCATTTTTACCTGTTCCTGTTTGGATCCTCAGTAAGATTTTCCCTGAAAAGAAATGGATTCCCTTGATTAACATACCTGTTATATCCTATGGTTTTGCTGGGATGCCACCCGCAACCCCTACAAACATTTCAAGTTGGCTTATCACTGGAATGATGTTTAACTACTTTGTCTTCAAGTACCGCAAACAATGGTGGCAAAAGTACAATTATGTCCTCTCGGCTGCACTTGATGCTGGCACAGCTTTCATGGGCGTGGTCTTGTTCTTTGTGCTTCAAAATGATGGGGTTGATTTAAAATGGTGGGGATCAAAGCCAGACCACTGTCCATTGGCTACTTGTCCAACGGCCCCAGGAGTTAATGTTACCGGGTGCCCCATTTTCTAGCATATATTGTACGTAGGTAGTAATCAAATAACAGGATTATCCTGGTTACTAATCAATTTTGTTAGATGAATGTGATCCAAACATTGGGTATTAATTAATTACAGGATACTGTGGTTAATTTCCTTTGGTAGTGATATGTTAGTTTTAATATGATTTAAAGGCATGCAGTACTTTATATTTTTGAAGAGATATGATACATCTTTTGATCCTACATCTGCATACGAAGTGTTGAATTGTGGTTAACAAATTAATAGGTAAATGTCTAGTATCGAACCCGAGACCTCGGGATTGCACACATTACAAATGAGTATTAAGGAATAATAATAAATGTATTTTATATATTTATTATTAGCACGAGAACTTAACGACCGTTAGTGTTTTCCGTTAAATGACTAACGACCGTTAAACGCAAATTAGGAAAGAAGTGTTTGTGTATAATTAGTAAACAAGGAAAAGATCTAGAACCCTCCTTGGGGTATAGGATCGACCGGCCTATGGGTTATTCGACCCATGGGTTTGCTTTTCCTCCAAGATTTCTAATTAGTATATATACAAACTCAAGGGTAATTGTTTGGTTAATCTTTTGTGCACACAATTATCCCTAAAGTCTTTTTCTCCTCTTGGTTTGCTTTGGCCGATCGAATCATCCCTCTCAAGGGTTGTTTGGATCGAATTTTTGATAAAAAAAAATTGTTCTTGTGTTTTTACTTGCATAACCTTAATACGGTTTAATTTGTGTGTACAAGAACGAGGTAATAACTCACTATAGTTATTATCAAGAGATCGAATAACAAAACGGTAAGGGGTTATTCATTGATCTAGTTTAAATCATATTCAAGATTTATTGAAGTGCAACGGGTACGTTTTCTATTTATGTTTAAGTTAATATTTATGTGTTATACTAATTGTTTACATGCTTCCGCTATTATGTACTTTGTGTTATGGAATTATATGATTGTCATGAGTATCAAATTCCAACAGTGGCATCAAGAGCCATGTATAACATGTAATTGATTACTTAAACAATAAAAAACGTATCTTTTAAATTGTTTAGAATATACATGATTGTTTTCTAGGGTTTTAATCATTAAAAAATTGGTTTTTTTTAAATATATGTCGAACCCTAACCCTAATTTAGGGGGGGGGGTGTCGATTTCTCCATGAACCCTAATTAGGGTTTGTGGTTTTCATAATTAATTGTAATTAATTACAAACCCTAGGTCTTTAAACAATAGTTGTGTTATGAATCTTGTGACCTAATTGCTATATGATATGCATGAATCCGTGACTATATATGCATATTTAGTCACGGGTAATTAAATTGTTTGAATGTTTGCTACATGTTTAAATAAATCAAGAATTAGGGAAGACCTAATATATATATTAAATTAATGAATCGGTTATGTGCAACGTGGTATATTATCATTAAAACTTACGCGGCCAATTATTGGTGACTGTGGTCCATTGGGTACAATGCGCTCGAAAACCAATGGGAGTTTTATTGATTCTATACATAATAATTCACATATAGATTATTAATAGGATTTGTTTAAAAAGATTGCATGTGGCTAGATGTTTCAATTACAATTAATTGTTTTAATTGTTTTATTATTAGTTGATTATTTATTTTCTTTTAATTACTTGTTTATTGTTTTTTTTATATGTGATATGTTAAAGTAAGCAATAAAAGGGTAATTTTCAAAGAAAAATTAAATTGGACTAATAATGGTGAAACATAAAGTAATAAAGTAAGGATCTTGCAAAGTCTTATGTGCCGACAGTGGTTCGCTTCGCACGGTAATTTGCTCCCAGGCGAGACTAGCAAGATCTAAACTTTGTTACTTATATTTTTAAGACTAAGATCATAAACTTTTGCTTGATTGATGTTTTTGTACAATAGTGTGTGAAAGGCGGACCAAAGTTGACAAACTGTGTGGGGGGTTTAACTGGAGAGGGGTTTTTTAAGAGATTCGCTCCTACCGGCTCTCCGGGCCCGCTTGTGCGTCAACTGCGACTTACCTATATCACTATTTATGTACACTATCATCTTAAGGGTGATTTACCTCAATTCCACGCGCCACTTTTGTGGCAAATATCCGAATAACATGTAAGTAGTAGGATATGTGGACGATAATTGTTGGTACTTCTTTAATTGGTGAACCCAATACCTCAAGTAAATAGTTTTGGTTTACTCTTAACTAATTGGTAAATAAAAATTGTTTTGAAAACTAATGATACAAAGATGAGTGCATGCATCTTTGTACATGTTTTTGTCACATCAAAAACTAAATACCCTAAAATTTAAGTAACGTGCCATCTAACTATAAGGAACACTTGAAGTTAATTTTGGGTATGCGTGAGACCTGGACCAAAATTAATGACAAGGTAAATTTCCGAGTGTGCGTGAGACCACACATGGATGAATTTGCAGTTTCTAAGTTAGACAACTTAATTAAGCTGATGCGTGAGACCTAGAGCTTAAGGCATGAGATGGGATAAAACATGCTTACGTGACATATTGATGAATCAATATGTAGTAAATCCCATAAATTATCTAGGAATTGGAAATTTTGTTTGCCAATTATTGTACGACAGATTACCATCTTTAGTACTTCCACTACTAGCAGATCAACTGATGTAGTGGAACTATGTAAAGTTGGATCCTAGATTTTCAAGGAAATTAAGTTGGTTATATGAATATATCCATGGGTATTATATTTTCTTGAGAATAAGTATTATCGAAAATACTAATGTTTGAACTTTTCTATTTTCTGTAGAATGGCTCAACCCGATAACTCCGTGTATGCTGCTTTCAAGAGTCATCTTGAAAGAGCCAAATTGACTGGGAAAAATTTCAATGATTGGCACAGATCGCTCAGAATTGTTTTGAGGGCGACTGGTAAGCTCAATTACTTGAATACTCCTTGCCCTGATGAGCCTGCTTCGACTGCTTCTGAAGAGGTCAAAGCAGCATGGAGAGCTGAGTATGCTAAGTACACTGAAGTTGGGTGCTTAATGCTACAAAGTATGGATCCAATGATGCAAAAGAAGTTTGAGTATTATTTTTCATACAACATGCTCGAGCAGCTTAAGAAGTCTTATGAAAAGACTCCTGAAATTGAAATGTATGAGTCTCTTGACAAACTACACAGCTGCAAACATGGTGATGGTAAACCAGTTGAAGACTATGTGAATGAGATGAGAGATTTCTTTGATCAACTTCATAGAGTCGGATTTGGTTATCCCGAGAATGTTCAAGTTAACCTAATCAACAGATCCCTTAACAAGGATTTTGCTGGTTTTGTACAGAACTTCAACATGCATTGCTCGGGGAAGACAGTTTCTGAGTTACTCGCATTGCTTGTTGACTATGAGAAACACTTACCACCCAAGGGCAAGGCTCCTACTCCGCAAGTGTTGGCAATTCAAGGAGGTAGGATCCAGAAAAAATCGCGTGTGAACAAGGGTAAGGGTAAAGGTGATAAAGGCAAGCAGGTCATGGCCTATCAACCAAATCCTAAGGTGAATCAACACCAGCCCAAGAAGAACAAGGTGAGTCCTCCAGGAAAGAAGGATCAGGCTTGTCACCACTGTCATGAAGTAGGGCACTGGAAGAGGAACTGTCCACTCTACATCAATGACTTGCGACAGAAGAAGCAAAAGAGTGAAGCTGGTAATCCCAGCTCTTCAGGTGCGTTCTTTATGATCGAATTATTTACTCTAACTCGTAAGTTAAATTCCTGGGTATATGATACAGGATGTGGTATTCATATTTGCAATACTATGCAGGGGTTTAGAGTTGAGAGAAAGCTGGCCTATGGACAACAATTCTTGCACGTGGGTAATGGAGCACATGCAGCAGTTGAAGCTATAGGCATATTTGATTTAGTGTTGCCTTCGGGCCTAGTACTATCTTTAAATAATTGTCATTATGCACCGTCAATTGTTAGAGGTGTTATTTCATTTTCATGTTTGTTGAACCTTGGTTTTGAACATACTATTAATAGCAATGGAATTTCTGTTTCTTTAAATGGTGTATTTTATTTTAAAGCTATTGCTGTGAATGGTAATTTTGAACTTGATATGAATGATAATGATAATGCTTGTGTTAAAAATAATTCGATGTATAGCATCAACAATAAGAGAATCAAGAAAAGTCTGGATTCATCTTATCTTTGGCATTGTCGTCTTGCACACATAAGCAAGGATCGCATGAAAAAGCTGCAACATGATGGGCTTTTAGAAAAGATCAATGATGAATCATTTGATAAATGCGAATCTTGTATTAGTGGGAAGATGACAAAGAAACCCTTTAATAATAGGATTGAAAGGGCTACTGATCTACTTGGTCTTATTCATACAGATGTGTGTGGACCACTTAGACATGTGTCAAGGAGAGGTGCTAGCTACTTCTTAACATTTACGGATGATTTCAGCCATTATGGTTATGTTTATTTACTTAAACATAAACATGAGGTGTTTGAAACATTCAAAGTGTTTAAAGCTGAAGTAGAGTTGCAACTTGGAAAGAAGATTAAAGCTCTTCGATCCGATAGAGGTGGTGAATACCTGAGTCAAGAGTTTGTGGATTATCTAGCTAAGGAAGGAATTGTCCAGCACCTTACTTCTCCATATACACCACAACAAAATGGTGTATCTGAGAGAAGAAATCGTACATTGCAAGATATGATACGATCTATGTTTAATCTAACAACTCTTCCCTTCTCATTCTGGGATTATGCCTTGGAGTCTGCTGTTCGCATTCTTAACATGGTTCCCACAAAGAAGGTAGATAAGACACCATATGAGTTATGGACTGGAAATGCCCCTAACTTGTCTTATCTTAAGGTCTGGGGTTGCGAGGCGTACGTTAAACGTGACTCGGGCGACAAGCTCCAACAAAGATCTGTAAAATGTATCTTCGTAGGATACCCAAAGGAAACAATGGGTTACTACTTTTATTATCCTCCTGAGAACAAAGTATTCGTTGCTAGGTATGGAGATTTCCTGGAGAAAGATCTCATATCTCAAGAATTAAGTGGGAGGATATATGATCTTGAAGAAGATCAAGATGATGCATTACCTTCTGAAAACACTAACCAACTTCCTGAAGAACCAGAAAGTCTGGGTCCTCCACCAGAAGTTGAAGTGGTTCCCATTCGCAGATCCGTAAGGACTGTAAAAGCTCCTGAACGTCTATGTCTTAACGTAGAATGTGAGGAATATATACAAGGGGATCTTGATGAACCGCCTAGTTATAAAGCTGCCATTAATAGTCCTGAAAAGGAAAAATGGTTGGTTGCTATGAATGGGGAAATGCAATCCATGAGAGATAATGAAGTCTGGATTGAAGTAGACCTTCCTCCTAATGCCAAGGTAGTTGGGAGTAAGTGGCTCTTCAAGAAGAAAACAGACATGGATGTCAATGTACACACCTATAAAGCCCGTTTGGTAGCTAAAGGCTTTACTCAAACGTATGGTGTTGACTACGAGGAGACCTTTTCTCCTGTAGCTGACATTAGGGCTATTAGGATTCTCATAGCCATAGCTGCATACTATGATTATGAGATTTGGCAGATGGATGTCAAAACCGCCTTCTTAAATGGTCGCCTAGATGAGGATATCTATATGGCGCAGCCTGAGGGGTTTGTGAATCCAAAGTTTCCAAATCGTGTATGCAAACTTCAAAGATCCATTTATGGATTGAAGCAAGCATCACGACAATGGAACAAGAGGTTTGATAGTGAAATAAAGAAGTTTGGTTTTACTCAAAATCTTGATGAGCCATGTGTATACCACAAAGTTAGTGGGAGTGAAGTAATTTTCCTTATATTATATGTCGATGACATATTGATCATGGGAAAAGACATTCCAAGTTTGCATGAAGTCAAGGCATATCTTGGAAAGTGTTTTTCTATGAAAGATTTAGGGGAAGCTGCTTTCATTCTGGGAATTAAGATATATAGAGATAGATCTCAGCGATTAATTGGATTAAGCCAAAGTGCTTACATCGATAAAATATTGAAGAGATTCAATATGCAAGATTCAAAGAAGGGATATTTGCCGATGCAAGAACAACATGGCTTGAGCAAGAAAGTTTGTGCTTCAACACCTGAAGAGGTGAAACGCATGGCAAAAGTTCCTTATGCTTCGGCTGTAGGATCTATTATGTATGCGGTTAAAAGCACAAGGCCAGATGTGGCGTTTGCTCAGAACTTAACCAGTCGATATCAGCAGGATACCGGTGAAGCTCACTGGACTGCTGTTAAGAATATTCTTAAGTACCTTAGGGCTACTAAAGATTTGTTCTTAGTTTATGGGGGTGATCCACAAGCAGAACTTGATGTTACAGGTTACTGCGATGCTTCATGGAAAAGTGATAAGGATGATATGAAGTCTCAGACTGGATACGTCTTTGTCATTAATGGAGGAGCTGTGGATTGGAGGAGCAAGAAGCAGAGTACATTAGCGATGTCTGCAGCAGAAAGTGAGTACATAGCTGCATCAGATGCTGCAATGGAAGCCGTCTGGATTAGGAAGTTTGTATCAAGGCTTGGAGTTATGCCTTCGATTCAACGACCTATTAAAATGTATTGTGACAACTCAGCTGCAATTACATTTGCCAATGAACCTGGAATCATGAAGGGCACCAGACATTATCCGATCAAATATCACTATGTGCGAGAGCAAATAGAGATTGGGCAGATCGAAGTACTCAAAGTTCACACAGATGATAACTTGGCAGATCAATTGACGAAAGCCCTTCCTGGCACTAAGCTTTATAAGTTAGCTGAAGGAATAGGTCTTCGTAAGGCTGAAAGTTTCATGCCCATTTGTGATTAGTATTTGGATAAAGGATGTAATAGACAATTATTGATTTTATGAAATAAAGTATTGTTTATGTTTTATTGTCTTGTTGAAATATACATATATCCTGTTTTTGCATGTTTATATCCTTGAATAATTTTATTATTCTAAATGTGTCCATTGTCGGTTAATGATATGGGAATATCATTAAATTAAGACAAATGTGAATGTTGGTTAAAGAGTATACTTGAAAGTATATTGATGCGTAGTCATACCAAATTCACATGATATTCTAAGTGTAGAGTATAGGACTTATCCCAACTAAACATGAGATTACTTATGGATCTTGTCATCAAGTAATTCATGAAATAGTTATCCTCAGACTTGAGATACCAGATAAGAGTCATGGATGTAGTGCATTTTTGTAAAGCAATCTACCGCTTACCGTAACAGGAAGTTATAAGGATTGTTTTCAGAAGTGTTGCAAAGTTCATGGGTTATTCTTGTAGTCAAGATAGAATTTGTTCCTTCAAATTTTGTTTGAAGTATAATACTGTTGGGCCCCTCGTAGGGTTGACAAAATGTTTGCGTGGCCACGCCCAAAGTCTATCTGGAATACGTTCAGATGTTTTGGTAATTTTGTTCAATCAATAACAACGAGAAACAGAAACATTAATAAAGAGTGACTTAGATCCATTTCTTTATTAATAGAGTATTAGTAACAAAAGGATAATAATAATGATGAATCATTAAAGATTTTCCAGGAAATCTAGCTCGGGTCGGACTAGGGGCATTGGAGTGTTGCAAGACGCCAACTAATGTCATTTTACTATTAATAAATTAACCAAGTGGGAGTTGTTGAATTGTGGTTAACAAATTAATAGGTAAATGTCTAGTATCGAACCCGAGACCTCGGGATTGCACACATTACAAATGAGTATTAAGGAATAATAATAAATGTATTTTATATATTTATTATTAGCACGAGAACTTAACGACCGTTAGTGTTTTCCGTTAAATGACTAACGACCGTTAAACGCAAATTAGGAAAGAAGTGTTTGTGTATAATTAGGAAACAAGGAAAAGATCTAGAACCCTCCTTGGGGTATAGGATCGACCGGCCTATGGGTTATTCGACCCATGGGTTTGCTTTTCCTCCAAGATTTCTAATTAGTATATATACAAACTCAAGGGTAATTGTTTGGTTAATCTTTTGTGCACACAATTATCCCTAAAGTCTTTTTCTCCTCTTGGTTTGCTTTGGCCGATCGAATCATCCCTCTCAAGGGTTGTTTGGATCGAATTTTTGATAAAAAAAAATTGTTCTTGTGTTTTTACTTGCATAACCTTAATACGGTTTAATTTGTGTGTACAAGAACGAGGTAATAACTCACTATAGTTATTATCAAGAGATCGAATAACAAAACGGTAAGGGGTTATTCATTGATCTAGTTTAAATCATATTCAAGATTTATTGAAGTGCAACGGGTACGTTTTCTATTTATGTTTAAGTTAATATTTATGTGTTATACTAATTGTTTACATGCTTCCGCTATTATGTACTTTGTGTTATGGAATTATATGATTGTCATGAGTATCAAATTCCAACACAAAGACCATCATCTATGACAGCATGTTCAAATAAAACCCGAGAGGTTCGGGTTAGTTAACCTTCCTAGCTCGTTTCCAACTCCCCAACCAAAAAAAAAATAGCTTCAAAGTTTGTTTATGTGTCCGGACGACCTATTCCGGACGACATACGCAGGACGGGGCCATTCACGCCATCCGGTCCGGACTATACGTTTACATATAATAATGATAAAAGTACCTCGGGAAAGACCAAGACATATACAGTGGCACAAGCCGAACATGCGCCACCGTCCCGGGTTCCACGGGATATGGTCTCCAAGTACATGCACAGTGGCCTATAGGCCTAGTCTAGGCATAGACCGGCTTCTTGTTTTCCTATGGTGTCAGGTACAGTAAAAGCATAGTAACTGAGGTGCTATCAAAACATTTATTTTTTAATATTCCCACCTATATATTTTATTGTTGCATATATATGTTTATATATGTTATGATCTTTTATACGAGTAGTGTATTTTCAAAGTGTATTACAATTAGTAATGGTTATCCTTGAATATATATTTGGCGCCTTCAAAGTATATATGTTCACTCACGCCTTCTCATATATTTATCGTGCACCTTTTAATTCGAGTTGAATTCATAAAAGGGTCGACAAAAATAACTAATACATTCATAACACGTGTTTTTGACACGATTAAGTAAATGCGTCGGGTTTGGGTTAGAATATATGAACGAGTCAACACAAAACGGTCAATAAGTCAATAAGTGAAAAACTGAAATTAATGTAATCCCCATTTTGCCCTTGTACATCTTGACCCTTCATTTAAAATCAATTGTTAAGATTTAACCAACAAACCAAAAACCCTACTACTAGCTGTTATATAAAAACAGAAAAAAACACACACATACATTTATTCCATTTCTCTCTCTAATACTCACTTCTCTCTATAAACTAAAAATGGTGTCGCCACCACAGCCACCGGAGCCACCATTGCCACCATCTTCGCCATCACCGATGGTTTGATTGATGTTTCCGGTTGATGGTTTTGAGCTACCTAGGAGGTTTTGGTGTGTGGCTATTATGGTTTAAGAAGAAAGGTTTTCATTTTTTTTTTTTTTTTTTTTCTGGCTGAAATCTACGAAACCCCAAACACCACCAAATCCACCTCCAACGAAACCCCCACCCAACCTAAACTCAGTATTACAGCCAACCTTTGAGGTATTTTTTTAGTTTTTATTGTAGATCTATTTCGCTTTTCTATGTTTTTGAGGGATCTTTTTAACGTAAATCTGAGTTGTAATTTGGTATAGCAAATCTCAGTTGGTGGTAATGTGTATGCGTGTCTTACATTTTCTTTCATTTTTTTTTTTTATTATTATTATTATTATTATTTTTTTTTTGCCATAATTTGGCTACCATAACCCATAAGCAGATAGGGTCTTTTTGATTCAAATATGATTTTTGAGGATTCAAGTCATATTGATCTGAGATTTGATATGTTTGTGTTAAATGATTATATTGTTACAAGTTTTGAAGATTTCTTTGTTGGATCTTTCGAGCTTTTAGATAGCTAACAAAATTCATTTGTTGGATATTTGTTGTGTTCTAAATGGTTATTTGATGTTGTTTTGTGTTACGAAATTGACGATGTCACAAGGTTTTGGCGAATCATTATCGTTTTGTTATGGCCTATGAAGTTATTAGGGTGATTTACTCAAGGCCTAAGATGTTTAACTTCTCTTTATTAAACAAGATCATTTTAGACCATTTAATGATCTTAATGCATTTGTGTGGGTGGTGATAAATCATGTAATGAACTTAAGTAAAGATAAGTTTTGACCAAAGATGAGCAACATTCCAAACGCTAGAAAACAAAAGAATTGAATAACATGTTAAAAGTACTCATCTTTGGCAAAATATATGTAAAGAAGTTATTAAAATTTATTTGAAATTTGAAATTTGGGGTGAATGAGTTTAGAGTTTGCTTTAAAATTCGAGATCCTCCATAAACTTGCAAACAGTGGGCTACTCTTACAAATGAGTCAAAAGAAGGATTTTGAAGATACCAACTGAGTGTGACTAATCAAAAACGTAAACCAAAGTTAAAGCAACTAAACAACTACTTAAGGACTAAGGCCTCACGGAGTGGTAGACGGGCTTCAAGCGGGCTGGGCTAACCCGCTGGGGAATACCGCCGCCGACCCAGCGGGCTGGAATGGGCGGGTTGGACAAGCAGCAGCGGGCTGGAGTTATTTTCTTAAAATTTGACCGTTAGTTGCAATAAAAAAAAAAACTCTGTCTCTTCCCTTCCACACCAGAACACAGCCAAAGATAAACAAAAAAAAAATTCCGGCGAGCCATGGATGCGTGGAGAGGAAAACAAAAACCACAAAACGTGGCTGGTGGTTCACGAGGTCGGGGTCGAGGCGTTATTATGTTCCCGAACCAACAATATCAACAACAATATCAACAATCAAGCTCACAATACTATGTTCCCGAACCACCAATCCGAAGGCAATCCTTTTCTGTACCGGTATCTCATCCTCCCTCAATGGATCCTCGACATTACGGTGTCCAACAAACGGCGGAGGTAGAATTAGAACATTTTGATCCATTCGCTTTCCGCAACCCACCACCCATTATCGACGAGGATGATGTTGATGATGTTGAGCTCGTTCCAGAAACACAACAAGCTCCACTTGGTATGTTTTTAACGTATACATTCGTATATATATATGATGCAAGTAACATGTTTGATAAAATGCCTGACCGGATAAAAGACGTTAGAAACATGCGTTTGTAGTTTGTAGTTGTATTTGGATTGACTAGTTCGTGTATCATAATGTGTTCATATATCACCTTGTTTGTGTTTGTAGTTGTATTTGGTTTAAAATGAAATATTGTTACTGTAAAGATAGATAATGTGTTCACATATTAAAACTTGTTTGTGTTTGTAGTTTGTAGTTTGTAGTTACTGTAAAATGAGATAATGTGTTTCTAGTTGTAGAAAATGCGGTTCAAGAAAACATGACGAAAAAGAAATTTGCAAAACGAGCCGATAAAAAACAATGGACGCCACTCCTACTCGACCAAGGAAAGGCAAGGGGAAAAAGAGTTTTGTGGGTGGTGCATCATCGAGGGGGGATGCTTTTGAGGTAGACGTCGCTGATTACATTTCAAAGAAAAAAGCAAACATGGAGGAAGCGAACGCGAAGAAGCAAGAACTATTGGACGCACAACTCCAGCATCAAAGGTCGAAGACCGCCAGGAGTGATTTCAAGTTCTTCAATACCTCACACGCAGACATCACCGATCCAAACCTGTTACAGTGGATGCTTGAAGAAAAACGGTCGATTGCAGCGAGACATGGATGGAAGTTTGATGAGTGATTTTATGTAACGGATGATTGTTATATTTTATTAAATAGTTTTATGTAATTGATGATTTTTATGTTTTATTAAATGGTTTTATTATATAAATGTTTGATTAAATTAAATGAAAAAAAAAAATAAAAAAATTTGGGAGGGTTGAAAAAATCATGAATGCCTAAGAAATGAGTTGAAAGGGTTGGTTGGGAGGGTTGAAGGAGTAAAATGAGATGGAGGGCTGTGATTGGAGGGATTTGGGAGGGTTGCCCATGTAGTGCTACATGACTCCCCCTCCCCTAAGAGCCTCTTTCTTTTTTCTTTACCATAAGAAATTGGGCCCACTATGATATTTAATATTGTTCCTTTATTGCATGGGGACCATTTATTTCTTTTATTCCGTCTGTATCAATGAAGGATGCAAAGTGATATCCTCATCATCCAGTGGCTAAACCAGACATGGACCCACATGGTCCAACTTGTACTCAACAAAAAAGACGAAGATATGATCATATATTTGTTTTGATTTTAATAACCATCTTTTAGATTTACATAACAAATTCAAATTTTACAAAAAAGAAAAAAAATAGATAATGTAACATTATGCGTTCGTTTACATAAATATATATATATATATATATATATATATATATATATATATATATATATATATATATATATATATATATATATATATATATAGTGAGACTTTCTTGCGAGAACCATTTTATCTGCGAGAACTGAGAGAACCACCAAAAACATACATGCACGCCTTCAATAATTGTATTTTTGCACATATGTTCTAAAAACAACATATATGTTTTTAAAAAAACATAATTGTTCTAAAGAATTTGATAAGAAATTGGAAATACAACATTTTTCTTTGAAGGTGTGCATGTATGTTCTTATAAGGCGTGCAACGACAATATTGCGGCCTTGTGTAAGTTTTTTGTGAAAAAAGAGGATGAGTTTATGATGATATTGAAGAACATAGGTGGATACTTACGATTATTGATGATTTGCATGTATTTTTATTTTATTTTAAAAGGCGTGCATGTATGTTTTTTGTGATTCTCTCAGTTCTCGCAGATAAAATGGTTCTCGTAAGAAAGTCCCCATATATATATATATATATATATATATATATATATATATATATATATATATATATATATATATATATATATATATATATATATATATATATATATATATATATATATATATATGTAGATTCGAGTCTCTGCAAGACATTACCCGCTAAAAGGCATCAATGGCTAAAAGGCAAGGTGTGGAGGCGGTTGATCGAACTCTGCAAGACATTACCGGGGTCAAACTTCCATTCGGCGGCAAGATAATGGTTTTAGGAGGGGATTTTAGACAGGTTTTACCGGTCGTTAGACGTGGAACACGAGCGTAGATTGTAGATTCGAGTCTACGGATGTCACCTCTTTGGTCCCGAATTAAAAAAATGCGGTTAACCATAAACATGAGGGCACGGACAGACCCATGGTTTTCAAACTTCCTATTACGAGTAGGTGACGGAGTTAAAGAGGTCATCGATGAAGACTATGTACGCATACCTGATGACATGACCGTCCCTTACACTGAAGAGGCTGCCTCAAAGGATGCATTAATCGATGAAGTGTTTCCTTCCTTCGCCGCCAACGCTCATTCATCTACTGATATAGTTTCAAGAGCAATTTTATCCACTAAAAATGAGCATGTTGACAGCATTAATGATATGTTGATTGAAAGATTTCCTGGCGAAGAGAAGGTTTACTATAGTTTTGATGAAGCAGAAGACGACACCCACAACTTCTATCCTTTGGAATTCTTAAACTCGCTCAACGTGAGCGGGTTGCCCCCTCATTGCCTGCGTTTGAAAATAGGATGCCATCAATGCTGATCCGGTAAATGGATTATGTAATGGCACGAGGTTGATATGTAAACGTTTTGACCCAAATGTCATCAATGCTGAGATTGCTGTCGGACAACACGCTGGAGTTAGAGTGCTCTTGCCAAGAATTCCTCTTGCTCCATCTGAAGAAGACATGTTCCCTTTTAAACTAAAGAGAACACAATTCCCTATTCGCCTTAGCTTTGCGATGACTATTAATAAAGCTCAAGGCCAAACAATTCCAAATGTGGGTGTCTATTTGCCCGACTCTGTTTTCTCGCATGGCCAGCTTTATGTGGCATTGTCTAGAGGGATATCCGTCAAGCAGGAATCTACACCTGAAATGTCGTTTATCAAGAAGTTTTACGCGAAGAGTAACGTGTGTTGTTAGTTTTTATCTCATAACTAATGTAATGTTTTACTTTCAGTTTCATTAAATGTTTTTATATGTTGTTTGATAGATGTTAAGATTTTTTTCTAGACTTTAGTTATCGTGTAGTACAACCGTTTGCAATTACATTCTGATCGGTTCACGTTCTATTTTGAACGCTACACAAAACACTCACCACAATATCACAAATCGTTAATTATTTGCCGCTACGAATTCCGTTGCTATGCACGGGTACTCGCCTAGTAATGCAAGATGTAGCTAGCGTGGCCAAACAAAATGAGCGATGATCATATATCATTGAATTCAATTCGTTGTACTTGCCATTAAATGCAAATCTTATCACAACACAACTTTTTAACAAACATCATTGTTTGTTTGCTTAAGCAAGTATAATTTGTTTTACGCCCTTTAATTTCGAGTAGATAATACAAGGAACACTATTTATATACATATTCCTCTCATGAACACACACGTACTGGTAGACAAAGATAAACGTCGGAAACAAGATTCCACAACTCATCACTTTTGTGACCTTAGCGCCATCATATCGTGCATAAGTTGTGGCACGCAACCGGCCTCTACCTAGTTAAATTAATTGGTTACAAAATGTGTAGGGTGGGTTTTCCTTTCCCTGAATCGATGTGAATGTCTTTTATGTGTCGTCAGATGGATCCCATGACTAGAGTAAGCGCGAATTCCATTCCCTGATGATGATAACAACTCTATCCGTTTGTGTTTATAATTAGTTAATAAGGCTGATTGGTGGCAAGGAGATTTCTTCGGTAGGCCAAGAATTCTAACAAAACATCTCTTTTCCATGTTTGAAATTGCATGAAGATGCGAAGGAAGATCAATCTGAAAATCTCCATACTGATCAGTTTTGCCTTTTATTACCCAGTTTGATGATTTACTTGTTTTCCTGTGAACACTAGTATGATGACACGAAACTCCCACCAATGCTCCTGAATGTAAATACAGTTAAATAATAATAATTATTAGCAAAGTCTATCGTTTTATAACAGGCCTGATCGATTAATTGATTGCCATGCATATACATACATACCAGGGATTGGACGTGACTCAAGGGGAGAATTTTTACGTAAAAAAGCATCACAGAGTAACGTCCCAGAGACCACCACAGTAGAGAGCTTCTCTTCTCCATATCCAGCGAATCTTGTCAACTCATCCGTTGTGGCAAGCTCCACCACGGGGTTACGAATAATCATGTCACGTGCCATGGCTGGAGCTCCTCCAATGATGAAAGATATTATGAACAACGTGTAACCTTACTCGAAGAAAATTGCTTACTCGAATAATTTTCTTACTTGAAGACTCTTACTCGAAGGTTTCTTACTCGAAGACTTTAATCCTTACTCAAAGAAAATTAATTACTCGAAGAATTTTCTTACTCGAAGTATATAACCCCTTAGTAGAAGGATATAAAAGTGAAGTTCTGATTTCCTAACTCGGAAAATATAAACAGAACTTAATGTTTCCTTACTCGAAGAACTGTTCTAACTCGAAGAACTTCTTCTAACTCGAAGAAATTCAAACTGTTGCTCAAAGAAATGCTTCTAACTCGAAGAAATTCAAGCCCTTACTCGAAGAACTTCTTCTTACTCGAAGAAATTCAAACCTTACTTGAAGAGCACCGTATCTTAACTTCAAAAATCACCCAAAACCACCACAAAACACGTTTTTTAATCCAAGTTTTCACCAGATCTGACCAAAATACAACCTAAACAACTATAAAGTAACAAACTTTATCAGTTTTAAAACAATTTTTTTGATTCGTTAAATTTGCTTACTCGAAGAATAGTTTTAAAACTAAGCAAAAAACTTTATAAAAAACCACAAATCAACCAAAAATATTAACGAGGCTCTGATGCCACTTGATGGATCTATTGTTTTAGTTGATTATGTGATTCGGGAGGTCGGGGATTATGGAAGTAAAGAGTAGCCATAGTTAGAGAGAGAAAGTAGATAGAGAAGGGAAAACTATGTGTGTTTTATTGATAATAATGAAAATGATAAGTTACACACTTAGCATCACCCCTCATGGAAGTATGGAGGGGTATATATAGCCTAACACTAGCTTAACTATTACAAAATTACATAACTAGTCCATGTGTTTCAACTAAACAAGATAGTAAATGTAATCCCGTAAATGTCGATCCATTTACGTGTTAGGAGCATTCCCAATATTCTTCAAGACCAAACTCTCTCCTGCATCAGCGATTGCATTGAACCATTTGACTTTTCTTGTTGACAACATGATATACCCCATCACCAATCTGACTAATGTTCCACATCCATATCCCAACATCACCACTTCCCACGTAAACCCACTTTCCTCATCCAATCCTTCATCACTTTCAAGTTGTGGTCATGTGAATACTCACTACATTTTTTTAGCAGCGGAGTCCCATAGAGTCTTGGATTTCCACCAAATGAGTTCCCTTCAAATGTCGCAAACTGAGGTCCTTGTGGTATACGACCCACAAGAAGGTTTTGCGAGAGATTGTCTTGATGTCTGCAAGGCTTTGAGGAATCTCTCCGGAGAGTTGGTTCCAAGATAGGTCTAGCGACTCAATCTCAATGAGACTGCCCAGAGCATTCGAAATTGGACCAATGAGGCTGTTGTGGGACAAGTTTAGCACTATTAGCGAATTAAGACCACCGATGACATTGGGAATGTGTCCTTCAAATGAGTTATTGACAGATCAATAATTGTGTAGTGAACCGAAATTTGTGGAAAATCTTGATTCACCCCTTTCACCGCAATAATGAATGATTAATACTTTCCACCCATGAATAAATATTCTGGTTCTTTGCTGCTTTTAACAACATTCTTCATGGAATTGAAATTTTGAAAATATTTTGCAGGGAGTTGACCTACGAACCCATTATGAGATAAGTCAAGAACTCGAAGACTTGGAAAGGGGGATTCAACAGTTGAAGAGGGTTGAATGTGACCATGAATGTTGTTTGATTTGAGGACAAGAGCCTGCAAATTTGGAAGATCTCCTAACCAACTAGGGAATGTACCAGTCAAGTGGTTGTTTCCAAGATCAAGCACTCTCAAGCCTGAGCATTTAGACAAGGAACTTGGCACATCTCCTCTTAATTGATTTCCATTCAAAATAAGCCCATCTAAACTTCCACAATCCTTTTATACTTTTGGAATTGTTCCTTGAATGCTATTATTCCCCATATCTATCATTGTAAGATATGAGCTGATATTTCCAAAACATTGTGGAATCAACCTACCAAAGCGATTATTGGAAGATAGAACCTTTAATTATTAGTCTTGTCTCTAAGACCAAGAGTAGTGGTGTTGAAATTTTTGGGTGTGGGTTGGGGCAAATGTTGACACTTGGCAGTGAGAAAAGAAGGGCGTTGAAGCAAAATTGGGGGTAATGGTTCAACGCCCGTTTTATATCTTTGCAATAAAAAAAAGAAAAAAAGTAACTTGCTAGGTGTCAAGCTTTGAGAGAGAGAGAGAGTTAACTTGTCCTCAGCTTTATTGAAAGAGAGAGTGTTAACTTGTCATGCTTTATTGACTTTAACAATGAGAGAGAGTGTTAACTTGTCAGGCAAATAAAATAAACGCCCGTTGTAGAATCAACGGACGTTAATTTTTTTGATTTTCAACGGGCTTCAACGGTTGATGGGGGTGGTTCAACGGGCGTTGAAAGGGCAACTAAGCCCACTTCAACGCCCCACTACTCTTGGTCTAAACAAATGTTCATTTTGAGGGTGTGACACATGTTTAAAAAGTATAAGCTTTTTTACTAGTAATCACTCAAATGTTTTTCTGTAACTAAAAAATGTTTCGATTTATTGTAGTTTGTAAGTAAACACTTATTTTATGATGCAAAAAACAGTAAAATGAACATTTATCTAAAAATAAAAAGAGTATTTTTAACTATTACAGAGTATTTTTCACTTATGTTAATTATGAGTACCATATTTCAACATTTTTTTTTTCCAAACAAGATATTTCTACTTGCTAGTAGTATTCAAAAAAGTAGTTAGTTTTGCGTGTTGGGCCAATATCACGATAATAGGCCATTATGCCTAAATATTGGGCTTCTATATTTCATTTATTAAAGTCCAACATTGCTTTCATGTTTTGTTTTTTGTTTAATTGCAAAGTTTCCATACTTCATTTCGAGGTAGTGATAAAAAAAAAACCATGCATAAAATTTCATCCATTGACGTAACGTTGATTGAGGTCTAAATATTCTATGGTCGGATAATAATACTCTTTTCAACCAATGAGTTGGGGTTATCCAGGTCTATGAATTCCACATGGGGTCATCCAGCTGCAATATTGTTTTTTAGCAAGAGGCCTGTGGAGTAACTTGTGAGGCATATATTAAAGTCTCATCTTTCAGTTGAATCAAATAGTTGACCAAAAGACTCGAGATTCTCTAAGTACGTCTTTAAGCATTTTTTGGATTGAAAGTTATATATTAAAACCCAACTGACTAAATTATCTGATGTTTAGGTACAGTATTATTCATTAAAATTGTTTTCCACAAATGAAAATAAAGTGAAATGAGAAATATGAATATGTACTCATGATTCGATGCGTTTGAGCCAGACAATGCAAGTGGACATTTCATTTTTGGATTTTTAAAGTGTCTTATTCAGAAAGCTCACTGTATAAGTTTCATTTACACACTTTCAGCAAATATATTAACATGTACCTGTTCTTGGTGAATCACTTTAATTTGAAGTTTGGAAAATTAAACTTAGAAACAAAGATATACAACATTAACAGCCTACACCGCTGTCACTCATTCGAAAAGTAGAAAAGTTCGTTTACTGCGTTGTCCTTACTTCTTAAGCATGTGAGAACACAAAGAAACTTTAATACTTCTTTACCACCAATGAGTTAATTACTGCCCATAAGACATAAGTGTTATTCTTTTCAACAAATGATTAATTAGAAAAGCATGTGAAAAGCACGCGACTGGAGTTCTTATCTAACTAACAAATTTATTCTAGGTAGTTATGAGCACCATAGCCATGCTACAAGTTATGTCTTGAAACTTTTGCTGAAGGCATATCACAGCCTCATTAATGGCAGATTCAAATATTTTCTGCTACTGGTTCTTATCTAGGTAATGCAAACGAAACAAAAGCAGATCGAGGAGTAAGTAGTTTTTTCAATTTAAACATCAAACATGCCACAAACAATGACCTGTCTCGTGAACTTATAGTTTTGGTAAAACATATAAATGGGTGTATAACCATCAAATAACCGAAACGTGATTAATTGTATTGAAGGTTCAACCCGTGACTGTTCTTGAGACTGAACTGAACTAACCAGACTCATTTTGACCCATTACCTTACCCAACCTCCATTTTGACACCAATATTTCATTATTTCTATTCTCATTGCCTCAGTCATCCTGTGTCCCTTAAAAGGTTTTGGATACATACTTTTGCATATCCTGTTACAGATGTATCTTCACAGCCAATGATAATGTTTTAAATGATTTGCACCAGAAACCATGAAACTTGAATTCTTCAGTTATTATTACTGATTTACTGAATTTTTCGGTTGTTATATAGAGTACCATCAGGTCATCAACTAAAACTAATCTTAAGTTATCTCATAACTTCCATTACAGAAAAGCATAGAGTATACGTCCTACAAGATGGTTTTGCGAGAGATTCAACACTTCAAGAGTTGTGATGCGTGCAAGACTTTGTGGAATCTCTCCAGAGAGTTGGTTCCAAGATAGGTCTAACGACTCAATCTCTGTGAGATTCCCCAAAGCATGTGGAATGGGACCCCTAAGACAGTTGTGGGATAAGTTGAGCACTATTAGCGAATTAAGACCACCGATGACGTTTGGAATCTGTCCTTCAAATGAGTTACAGGATAGATCAATAATTGTGTAGTCAACCGAAATTTGTGGAAAATCTTGATTCACCCCTTTCACCGCAACAACGAATGAGTAGTCACAAACATCTAATTTGCTGCTTTACTAATATGCAGAACACACCGAATTGTCTGCTTTTTGCTTGTTTGTTTATGATTCTTTTGCTCTCCTATATTTGCTCTCTCACCCGCACAACTGCACTTGCCGGAGGTCTCATTGGAAGCAGTCTCTCTACTCCCGGGTTTATCCTGGGGTAGGGGTAGGATCTGTCTACATTCTACCTCCCCCATACCCTGCCCCGGCGGGATTGAGTTTTTTGTTGTTGTTGTTGTTGTTGTTGTTGTTGTTGTTGACTAATATGCAGAACACACTGAATTGTCAAATTAGATATACTAGAAGACGCACTATTATTAATCATGCTTTCATCCACAAATTCATTTCTACTGCAACTTCTTGTTAAGCGTGCAACTTACAATTCATACTAATGAGAAGCATATTGTTTTGCCAAAAGCAAAGCACTAACAGAAACGTACAAACACTAATACTCAGATCCGGGATCCCGTTGCCACCATTGAAATTATAAAATAAGCTGTAGTATAAAAATAAGCAAATGTGTGTTGCCTTTCCATAATCCATATGAACATCATGCTACGAAAACGGCGGCCCGAAAATTTTTACATTATTAGGCTTTCTGTTATGCAAATCCAAAATGGTTGTATAATTAACAAAATAACAAAAAGTGATCGAATTACCATGAAGGTCAACAAAATTAATACGCAATCACCCAGTGACCAAGTAAAATATATTATTATTAACAACACACTAATATTACATACAACAATAATTCAAAGATACAAAACACAAACATCACAATTCAGAACTGATATACTGCATAATTCAAAAGGTCCCAGCCCTCAGCCCTCCTCAAACTCCTCTACCTGCCTCATAAATATTTTTATAATCTAACGTCATTTCCCTATATATACGTGTCTTCTCTTCTTCTTCTTCTTCAAGACCAAACTCTCTCCTGCATCAGCAATTGCATTGAACCATTTGACTTTTCTTGTTGACAACATGAGATATCCCATCACCAATCCGACTAATGTTCCACATCCATATCCCAACATCACCACTTCCCACGTAAACCCACTTTCCTCATCACTTTCAAGTTGTGGTTCATGTGAATGCTCACTACACTTTTTTGGCAGCGGAGTCCCACAGAGTCTTGGATTCCCACTAAAAGAGTTCCCTTCAAATGTTCTGAACTGAGGTCCTTCTGGTATACGACCCACAAGATCATTTTGCGAGAGATTTAACACTTCAAGGGTCTTGATGTCTGCAAGGCTTTGAGGAATCTCTCCAGAGAGTTCGTTCCAAGATAAGTCTAACGACTCAATCTCTGTCAGATTCCCTAGAGCATGTGGAATTGGACCAATGAGGCTGTTGTGGGACAAGTTGAGCACTATTAGCGAATTAAGACCACCGATGACGTTGGGTATCTGTCCTTCAAATGTGTTATTGGACAGCTCAATAATTGTGTAGTCAACCGAAATTTTTGGAAAATCTAGGTTCACCCCTTTCACCGCAACAACGAATGAGTAATACTTTTCACCCATTATTAAGTATTCTGGTTCTTTGCTGCTTTTAACAACATTCTTCATGGAATTGAAATTTTGAAAATATTTTGCAGGGAGTTGACCTACGAACCCATTATGAGATAAGTCAAGAACTCGAAGACTTGGAAAGGGGGATTCAACAGTTGAAGAGGGTTGAATGTGACCATGAAAGTTGTTTGATTTGAGGACAAGAGCCTGCAAATCTGGAAGATCTCCTAACCAACCAGGGAATGTACCAGTCAAGTGGTTGTTTCCAAGATCAAGCACTGTCAAGTTTGAGCATTTAGACAAGGAACTTGGCACCTCTCCTCTTAATTGATTTCCATTCAAACTAAGCCCTTGTAAAATTCCACAATCCCCGTATACATTTGGAATTGTTCCTTGAAAGCTATTGTTCCCCATATCAATCATTGCAAGAGATGAGCTGATATTTCCAAAGCATTGTGGAATCAACCCACCAAAGCGATTATTGGACATATCCAAAGAATATAGTTTGCTCATGTTGCAAATTGATGGAGGGAGGTTGGTGAGTTGTCGAAATTTTTGCACATCAATTTGGCCAGCAAACTGATTGTAACTGAGGTCTAATGTTTTTAATGATGGAAGAGCAAATGACTCAAAAGGAACATTTCCACTGAACATGTTATGACTTAGATAGAGATATTCTAAAGAGGGGGAAGTAAACAGCCAAGATGGCAATGTCCCATTAAGTTTGTTCAACGATAAATCAAGAGAAGTAAGGTGTGTGAGGTTGAAGAGGGAGCTGTCAGGTACATTTCCACTGAACATGTTACCACTTAGAAAGAGAGATTCTAAAGAGGGGGAAGTAAACAGCCAAGATGGCAATGTCCCATTAAGTTTGTTAAACGCTAAATTAAGTTCAGTAAGGTGTGTTAGGTTAACTGAAATTTCCGAAGGGAAATCGCCTGTGAAAGAGTTATATTCCAAGTAGAGTATTTCCAAGAATGAAGATTGAAAATGTAATGAGGTAATGTTCCATAAAGATTGTTAGCTCCCAAATCAAGAAAAGTAAGGTGTGTGAGGTTGAAGAGGGAGCTGTCAGGATGAATTGTACCTTGTAGCATTCCGCAACCGAGTTCGAGACCGATGACGTCACCGGTGGAGTCGTCGCAATAAACTCCATCCCAGTTGCAACAATCAGTACTTGTGTTCCAGCTCATCATTTTTGGACGATAATCATAATCAACATGGGAACAGATATCGATTGGTAATTGATGGAGGAAAGGTTATGTTTAAAGAGAAGCAAAGCTTCACTTTGTTTTTCAGGGCATTTGTGAATTTTATTATTCAAAGAAGTGGAAGAAGCAAAAGTGGTGAAACCAAATAAAAGGAAAAAGATACTCAACACTTTAGAATAACCCATTGTGTTTTTTATTTTATTTTTAGTTGCTATAAAATCTCACAATTGCTACAAATATATATACTAACACCAGTATTACAAGAATAGTGTTTTAGTTGCTTTCACAATAATATGACCGAAGAATATTTATGTGGTCTAGTTTCATTCCGTATCACTTGGGCAATTGGGTTGTAGGAGTCTATTAATTGACTCTAAGCTTTTATTCTTTGTGGAATTATGCAAAAATTTCCAACTTTTGATTGCAATGAAAAAGAATCGTTCAATGAAATATTGTGGTCCACAATAATAATGCTTCTCAACAAGAAATATATATATATATATATATATATATACTATATATATATATATATACTAACTATAACAGTGCTAGAATATTAATGTAGTTGCTTTCACGATAAGATATATCGAAATATGTTTGTGGTCTAGTTTCATTGATAAACGTATCACTCGGATTATACAAGTGTATTGATCGATCTTTGTCAAATTATGCAAAATTTTCAACTTCGAATTATTGCGAAAAAAAATAATCTTTTAATGAAATTTTTGTGGTACACAATAATGTGTGCCAAAAATTTCATAAAGATTCTTATGTTTTCTATTAATTTTTTCTACATTTGTGATCCTAAGAGTCACACTATACAACTCTTTTATTTGATAGTCCCATAATTTTCAATTCATTTTTTATTGTGCAAAATTTATAAACTTCAAATTGACATAAAGACAATTAATATTCTTTTATTGGAACTTTCATCCGGTTATTCTTTTGACTTGGATTTCAATATTACGCTTAGAAATTATTAAATTTAATAAAAAAAATGCTTGCATAGTGTTTTTTTTTTAGGTTTACTAATGGTTTATGTCTTAATGTTAGTGTTCTTTCTACGTGTACATAGACTTTTTGAATGGTTTTTGTTTGTCCGTATATGGAGAAATCTAAGTCTTCTTTACTCTTTTTATGTTTACATAGACTTTTCGAATGAACCAACTCACAATCTAACATGTATTTATGAATGTAAGTTCTTGGTTATAATGTTCTTTCTATATTTTATATGTATGATTTTTTAGACGAACCATGTCATGACTTGTTAAGACCTCGATTAGTCACGAACGTATACACCCTTCAAAACCACTTACTTGATTAGTCACGAACGTATACACCCTTCAATTTTGTTTCAACTATGACTTAAACCCGCATCAAATTAATTGATGAGTTATATAACACAGCTTAGACAAACTTATATCTACATGGAAATGGAAAACCAAAAGTGATAACTTAAGACAAGTAGTATTCAAGTTCAACTTCATACACATATATAGCAATTGTAATTAAGTTGTGCTACAAAAAATTGTTTGGACATTATGCTCAAATTAAATAAAAAAATTAATGCTTGAAATAAGTTTCACGATTAAATCATATTATAATTATCACTGTCGGTACAATGAAGAAACTTAGATGATGGAACAAACGTCTAAGAAAGTTAATTGGGATTAAAAATTGTGTGACCAATAACCTTTGAAGTATATGTAGGTTTAAGTAGGCTTCCAATTGAAGATAACGTTTAGAGTTTGAAGTTGTTGTCTGCTAGTGTAGACATTCAAAGTAAACTGGTCTTTGTCAACAACTCATTGGTCACTCCGTTCATCCGGTAGCCCTACTATGTTTTAGGTATATGAATCCATCGTGTAACATAAGCTAATTGGTTCAGAAACATGAATTGCTTCATAAATTTAACTAGGAAATACATCTGTTAAAAATTTAAAAACTATAACCATAAACATGAATTGCTCAATAATTGGACCAATGAGGCTTTTGTGGGACAAGTTGAGCACTATAACCCGTATTACAAGAATAGTGTTTTAGTTGCTTTCACAATAATATGACCGAAGAATATTTTTGTGGTCTAATTTCATTCCGTATCACTTGGGAAATTGGGTTGTACGAGTCTATTAATTGACTCTAAGCTTTTATTCTTTGTGGAATTATAAAAAAGAATCGTTCAATGAAATATTGTGGTCCGCAATAATAATGCTTCTCAACAAGAAATATATATATACTAACTATAACAGTGCTAGAATATTAATGTAGTTGCTTTCACGATAAGATATATCGAAATATGTTTGTGGTCTAGTTTCATTGATAAACGTATCACTCGGGTTATACAAGTGTATTGATTGATCTTTGTCAAATTATGCAAAACTTTCAACTTCGAATTATTGCGAAAGAAAAGAATCTTTCAAGGAAAATTTTGTGGTCCACAATAATGTGTGCCAAAATTTTCATAAAGATTCTTATGTTTTCTATTAATTTTTTTTACATTTATGATCCTAAGAGTCACATTATGCAACTCTTTTATTTGATAGTCCCATAATTTTCAATTCATTTTTTATTGTGCAAAATTTATAAACTTCAAATTGACATAAAGAAAATTAACATTCTTTTATTGGAACTTTCATCCGGTTACTCTTTTGACTTGGATTTCAATATTACGCTTAGAAATATGCTTGCATAGTGGGTTTTTTTTAGGTTTACTAGTTTACTAATGGTGTAGGTCTTAATGTTATTGTTCTTTCTACGCGTACATAGACTTTTCGAATGGTATTTGTTTGTCAGTATATGGAGAATCTAAGTCTTCTTTACTCTTTTTACATAGACTTTTTGAATGAACCAACTCACAATCTTACATGTATTTATGAATGTAAGTTCTTGGTTATAATGTTCTTTCTATATTTTATATGTAGACTTTTTAGACAAACCATGTCATGACTTGTTTAGACCTCGATTTATAATTCCTTTGATCCACTAGCGATAAAGAACTATTGATGGGAGAGAAAATGTAGGGAAGCGTACATCTGCAAATCGAATAAAAGGTATTAGTCAACAGAGCCTAACACTTGGGTATTAAGATGTAGATGCTAAATTTTAATAGACAAGAGAGACCATAACAACTAAACTGCATACATCTGCAAAACAAATAAAATGTTCTATTAGTCCACCCGAGCTTATACATATTACCCTAAAAAAATTGCAGGTGCCCAAAAATAGAATTGTAAGGTAATTTTTCAAGTGGATGATTATTTAAACCGAAGGACATAGAGAGACCAATAGGTCGGTACAGGACTGGTATGGGATCGGTTTGGTATCAGTATTTTGAGGCATAATATCATCCCTAAATATACAAACGACCCCTACCTACCATTGCTCCATTACAAGTTACATAATGATCATTCACAACATTTAAATCTTAATTTCGCATAGCTTCTCATCAAACTTTTGTTTTGGGGGTACAAGGTAACCCCACCCGAGCCAGCTTTGATGACCAAGACCCATAAAGCCTGGTAAATCACTAGCCCCTCACTAGTCCCTCCACAATGTGGCCCTAAGAAGTTTGCAGCTAGCATGATTTGAACGTAATGGTTAAGAGTAACCAAGCTCAAATATAAATCCATACAATCAAACAGCAGCATCAACTTACTAACTAAAAAGCACAAACACTCTCACCGTTATAAAATCGAGTTAATCACATATCCCTACATTTCAGCTAAGAAATAACAAGTGAAATAGCACATACACTAGAAATAACAACAATCACAACAACAAACTGAAAAATTAGAATTAAATCATATTGCATCCTGCTCATGTAAAGTGAATAACTAAAGCAACTTAAACGAACGGATATCAAATCACAATGTAACATCAAACTAAATAAAGATACATTTTGATCTTCCGATATCACACCTACTACTATATTACAATCACAAAGTTTGTGTTTGGCGACGAGCTTGTTGGAGCAATTTAAAGTGTTTAGAATATAGTGCTTGTTTGGCAACGTGAATTTACCTTTTGGATTTTGTCTAAACGCTCCTATTTGAAACACTAATAAAAATAAGTGTTTACGTCATTATATAGCTATAGCCAAAGTCCATGTTTAAGTTGATTGAGCTTTTGTACATGTTTAAGCTGAACGTATTCGAGTCTTTGCGTAGATGATAAACAAAAACTTAACACAATAATCTTTGGTGTTTCTGCAAGTCCTTGAATTCGTTAAGTTTTTTTATTATTTGAACGTCTACAAAGACATTTGAAGCAACCAGCCCAAGTCGTAAATTTTATATGCTAGGCTTGCATTCAATAAATAGTTAAACGTTTGAATAAGTTCCACACTAAATATAGATTACAACTGTCACTGTCAAGGCAATGAGGAAACTTAGATGATAAAGAAACGTGTAAGAAAGTTGATTGGGATATAATTGTTTGTGACTAACAACTTTTGAAGTATATGAGGGTTTAAGAAGACTTCAAATTGGAGGTAGGGTATTAAGTTTAATTTTGATGTCTACTAGTGTAGACTTTCCAAGTAAACTCATCTTAGTCCAAAACTCATTAGTCATTCCTTCCTTCGTCTGGTGGCCCTTCTAATGTTTTTGGCATATACATGCTGAGATTATGTCATGTAAGACAACTTTGAAGTATACATGTTACAACTGTCACAAATTATGATCACTGATATCTCATCCTTTGAGGTTATGAAACACAAAACTGACCCAAACTCATTTCGACCCATTACCTAAGCTGACCGCTAGTTTAATTCTCTTTTCCTGAGTAATCTTGTGTTCATTATAAGGTTTTGGAAACATCTATGCATATCCTATTATGGAAACATCGCTACTTCTTTGTGGTGTATATATATTTGTGGTGTTTTAATTGCTATCAACATTAGCATTTGCTACGAATGTATATACAAACACTCGTATTACAAGAATATTCTAGTAGTCGCTTTCACAATAATATGACTGATAATATGCTTATGGTCTAGTTCCATTGATCAGCATATCGATTGGGTTGCAAAAGTCTATTATTTGATGGGTTCTAAACTTCATCTTTTGTCTGATTATGCAAAATTTCCAACTTTGGATTGAGATAAAAAAGAATATCTCAATAAAAATTTTGTGGTACACAATATGCATAGAGATTTGTAGGTTCTCAAATGTTAATTTATTGAATGAATACACTATAGTTTTCGAGAAGGACATTTTGGGTGTTATATGAGTCACTACAATTGTTACCACTCAATCCTTACTCCTTAAAAATACTTAGGATAATAGTGAGAAATAAAACAAGTCTTAACTCTTTTATATTATTAAGGGTTGGTACAAGGCTGTAAAGATTGAGGTCATAGCTGAGACTCTTTTTATCTTTGCAATATTTGAAATCATAAGGTCGGTTTGAAATTGTAAGATTTTATTAAGAGTTAATTGCATTTTTGGTCCCTGTGGTTTGGCCAAATTGCAGGTTTGGTCCCCAAAACTTTGAAAGTGCAACGATAGTCCCCATTTTGAAGTTTGGGTTGCATTTTTGGTCCCTAGATAAAGTTAAATGACAAAAATACCCTTTGTCTTCTTCAGAAAAAGACAAGGGTAATTTGGTCATTTCACACCAAAAAGGACCAAAAATGCAACCCAAACTTCAAAATGGGGACTATCACTGCACTTTCAAAATTTTGAGGACCAAACCTGCAATTTGGCCAAACCACAAGGACCAAAAATGCAATTAACTCTTTTATTAATTTGTCATGTTTTGTTAATATGGGATAAATGAGTCAAAGGTTTCACATTTCTACTTGACATTTTTAATAAATTTATGACAGCCTCACAAAAATATCAAAGTTCAAAATTTAAACATCGCAATAATAGTAAAACACAAGATGTCAACTTTCAATCGTTACACCAACGATTTAGCAGGATAAGAATGAACAACATAGGTTATAAGCGTCTCAAAACACATAAGCCATAATGCTAAAAGAATAAGTCATTAAACCATCAATCTATAAAATGCGTACTACATAATTCTCATACAAATCAAAATAAGGTTCTTCGATCTAAAGTGATACGGAGTAGAAAAATAACCATTGTATATGATCCTAACCATTGCGTACGACCATAAACCGATCCTAACCATCGTGTTTTTCTTATAGACAAACAAGTTAAGCATAGCTAAATTAAACAAGTAAAAAGTCACAAAATCAACCTTCACACTGCTTCATATATGCAACTCTACTAACGTAATTCTAACGAGCTACACCTAACACAAATTAGCTGTGATTCACCTAACCCAATTTCGTGACATTTTCTCAACACGTTTCAAGTTTAACCAGTCCATAGTGATCACACAAAACATTTTCCAACAGCAAGTAAATTTTACTTGCGAACACGCAGTCCCAACCAACGAAGGCGCCAATCCCTATATAACCGCCCCCAACCTTCTTGCTGAACAACCTAACACAATTAAAGAAAACAGTTAATACACAATTAATTAATTAACTTCCAAAACATAATTAAATTAAAAAGTAACAAAGTACCTGTAACATCTGTTCAACAGTCCCCGCCTTATTCTTCCGTTTCTTTGGATCTCTATCAGTTTGGGATTGATGACAAAAAAATGCCCGCCTTATTCTTCCGTTTCTTTGGATCTCTATCAGTTTGGGATTGATGACAAAAAAATGTTGTTTGGTATGTTCGTGTAGGTCCCACAATTGATGATGAGTCCCAAATTTTTGTCCATGAGTTAAACCCATCTAACATGCCATCTTTTTGTTATATTACCATTTAAGATGGGCCCATTTTATAGGGAAGCATGCATCTGCAAAACAAATAAAAGGTATTAGTTAACAGAGCCCAACACTTGCCTATTAAGATGTAGATGCTAAATTTTCATAGACGAGATAGACCATAACAGCAAAACCGCATACATCTGCAAAACAAATAAAAGGTTCTATTAGTCAACCCAAGCTTATACATATTACTCTAAATTATTTTCAGGTACCCAAATTGTGGCACTTCTTATGACATAAGGAGCAGTTTGTAAGGTAAATTTTCATGTGGATGATTATTTAAACCGAAGGACATAGTGAGACCAATAGGGAGTCAAAATACAAGACACACCAAAAACATTGAAATTGCGTAGATCATCAACAGCAGGGTCAGCATTGGCTTGGGTAGCCTTATGTATTAATGTAAGCTAACCTGAAGTTCTGAGTGATCACTGGCATTGACTTGAATGGCAAGATGATCAACAGCAGGATCAATAACCCTGTTCCAAGGCCTCGTTGTAAGAATTCCTGCAAACAATGCATACAGATCCTCACCAGCACTCAATTTCATGCAATTTTCCTTTATTCCCTTCATCAACCAGTACTAAAGCCTGTAAGCAAATCATACAGGTCAAAGGTTAATGATGCTCTAAAGCAACAACAGAAATGGTAGTAAAGAAAAAATAATAATAGATGACATGAGAAGCCATTTATGTTCATAATATTGCAAGGGGCATCTTCCAGAGTGCAGCATAGTTGGTCCTGGTTGAATTGTCAAGTAATTCAGTTTCAGTTGAGCTCAAAATTTTCTTAATTAAATGTTATGCTTGCATTTTATAAAAAAGGTTAAATTAAATAAGTTCCAGAGCAAACAAATAGATCATACTATCATTGTCAATGCAGTGAAAAAACTTAAACTTTTGAAGTATATGAGGGTTTAATTAAAGACTTCAAATTGGAGGTAGGGATCTAAATTTAATGTTGTTGTCTACTAGTGTAGACTTTCAAAGTAAACTCATCTTAGTATCATACTATCATTGTCAATGCAGTGAAGAAACTTAAATGATGGAAGAAATGTCTAAGAAAGGTTGTGGGATATAACTGCTTATGACCAACTTTTTGACGTATAAGAGGGTTTAAGAAGACTTTAAATTGGAGGTAGGGATTTAAATTTAATGTTGTTGTCTACTAGTGTAGACTTTCAAAGTAAACTCATCTTAGTCTACAATTCATTAACCACCACATTCATCTGGTGGCCCTTTTAAGTCTTGGGCATCACATGCAGATATCGTGTAACATAAGTTATTGGTTCAGGTACATGAATTGCTTCATAAATTTGACTCGGAAGTACATGTTTACAATTTCTAAAACTAAAACATTAGACCCACGTCTCATATTTTGAGGATGAGGTATAAATCTATACTTATCATGATCTATACTCTATCCAGAATGAATAAAAATTTGGACTTTTTAGTTCCACGTCATTCAAATATGTGTGTACCTGTAGTTAAGCCAACTTACTGAATTTCCCATACTATTATGGGTTCGGAACAAGGGGCTTGAAGCCAAAGAATGTGCACTACTTTTGAATCAAAAACCAATAAGGACTGAACACCCAGTGATTTCTCTTGGAATGATTTCTGCCTTCTATATATATGCTAATAAACTGATATTGTGTTCACAGAGCCAAAGCTGAACGAAACTGCAGTATCCACAAGGCTACTTGCATTTTGAGAATGATTTATAGCACATGATCCTTTAAGTTATGTATCATGTTATACACAAGGATATAAGCGGCTCTAATAGGTATAAATCTCGCCTTAAACATACCAATAACTTGACATATAGAAGCTATGCATGCCCTTTTATTTAGGTTTTATTTGCATCTCATTAGTCTAACATTTCTCTAATTTATAATTTTGATTTTTCGGACGAAAACAAAATTCCATCATATCATATATATATTCCACTTTGAAACATAGCTTCGTTGAAGCGTCGTAAAACCGAAGACAAACATAACTTCATACTTGACAGTTGATACACATGAATTGCAAGAAACTTGCGTCAATTTTGGATATGTATAATTATATCTAGCATGGCAACAGGGTAGTCTTTTTACGAATCAATAAGAATCAAACATATTTTTGTAGGTTAACAGCAATCTAGTTAAACAAAAGTTAATGATACCAGGCCATAATTCTAACAAATATCCTTCTCATATTTTTGTAGGAAGAGATGTTTACCCTGGCTACGTAATTTATGCATCAAGTTATCAACTGATCTAGGTTTAAACGCTAGATAGTGCTTGTGTTTGAGAGCTTGCTTGAAGCTAGTGGAGGAATAAGTACTTATGTTTTTGTTTTGTAGGGCACGTGTATAGTCAATATTTTAATCAGCTATCTTCCAGCTTTCTCCATGACAAGGGTGGGAATTGCACTTCTTAGAAAAAGAATTGTGTTTTTATTCATAATAAGACATCAATCCTACATTTAAAGCCTAATTGGGTTAACTGTTTGTCAACCCTGTTTGTTTGACCATTTAGGCACCTTTTATCATGAGCTAGTTCACAAATGCGAATCTATGTTTAGTAAAAGTTGCTTATACGAATATGTCATAATAGATGGCGTTTGAGCCGGATGGTGTTTAAGCCAGATGGCGTTCAAGCGTGATGTAATGGCGTATGAGCCTCATGGTATTTAGATGTGATGACTTGGTTATGCCAAAAAAGGATATGTATAACCTGACTTGGATACAATACTCCATCAAAGTAATGTTCTCGTTATCAGGTTTGTCGCAGTCGACTTGTGTCATTAAAGGTTAGTAAGATAGGGCAAGAGTTTTGCAGCTTTGAAGGAATAGTTCCTCAGGCTGAATGTTTGTCAGGGGAATAATTGACCCTGTTGGTTTGTTTGTCGCAGTCGACTTGTGTCATTAAGGTTAGTAAGTTCATGCACCAGTTGTTGTATTCTATAAAGTGTGTTGTGATTAGCTTCGGCTTCATTGTGACTTTAGGTCATCGTGTTAGGCTAATTTTGTTTCAAATTGATGATAAATCGTTTTGAATCAAACGAGTCGAGCCAGGGCACATTATGTGCCCTGAGGCCTGAGGTGGTGGATAATGTTTAACCCTGAATATGATGTCAGACCCAAATAATGTTAGGCCATTGAATTCAGGCTTATAAAGTAAAGCCAATGAATGCACGTTCACGAAGATAGGTTGTTGAAGTTGTGTCATGAATTAGGTCATTTGAGGATGATGTCAGACCACTTGAGTAGCCTGATGCAAGGCCACTTGGGGCCAATGTTAAGCCATTTGAGGCCGAGGTTAGGACACTTGAGGTCGAGGTTTAGCCATTCGAGGCTCATGTTAGGCCACTTGGGGCCGAGGTTAAGTCGTTCGAGGCTGATGTTAGGCCACTTGGGGCCGATGTTAAGCCGTTTGAGGCTGATGTCATGCAACTTGGGGGGCCGAGGTTAGGTCATTTGAGGCTGATGTTAGGCCATTTGGGGCCGAAGTTAAGCCATTCAAGGTTGACGCTAGGCCACTTGGGGCTGAAGTTAAGCCGTTTGTGGCAGACGTTAGGCCACTTGGGCCAAGGTTAAGTCGTTTGAGGCTGATGTTAAGCTGTTTTAGGCTGATGTTAGGCTATTTAAGGTCGAGGTTAAGCCATTCGAGGCTAACGTTGGGCCACTTGGGGACGAAGTTAAGCCGTTTGAGGCTCACGTTAGGCCACTTGGGGCCAAGGTTAAGTCATTTGAGGTTGTCGTTAGGCCACTTGGGGCCGAGGTTAAGCCATTTGAGGCTGATGTTAGGCCACTTGGGGCCGAGCTTAAGCCATTTGAGGCTGATGTTTTGACGTCGCAGGTGTTTAGTTGATTATTCGAGGCCTACGATAAGACATCAATGTTGTTTGACTTTAAGACAATCGTGTCGTTTAAAGCAGGGTTAAGACCATGTCAGGAACGTTCAGGCCTTGTTAGGCCATATTGGGTTGTGTCAAGCCGTGTTCAAGCTACGGTTAGGCCGTACCAGGCCCGTATGAGATGTGTACAAGCTGTACCAGCCATATGAGGCCTTATTCAGGTCAAGGCTAATTATTTTGTGAGACGATTTTGGGATATTGATTCAGGTCATTTGCGACTGCTAGGTCATGTTGGGTCAGGTTATAATGTATAGCACATTGTATGTTTGACATGCTTAGAGGGAGTAGATAGCGTTCGGCCACGATTAGGAATTTGCAACGTCGAAAGATGCGACATACATCGAAGGAAAAACAAAGAACTTCGGGATAGGAGAATGCACATTGACCTTCAACAATTTTGGAGCACCTATGGAACCTTAATCACTAAATTGTACTTTTTTGTCAATTTAGTATTTTTAATGTGATGAAATGTGTTGTTTTATTTGAAAAAAAAAAAACACTATGGGGTCCGGGCGTGTCCAATAACTTGAGTGATAGAGAGAGGTTGTTTTTTAGTTTAGTAGTGCTGAGGCGACATTACTTTTTGCTATAACATGAGCCTGGCTCATGGGCACCTAGTGCTCTAAGCATTAAGATGTCACTCTGTCCACTACGATAGGACAATTATGATATCCACATTTCAACAAGTAGGGTTGGATCAGTTGGAAAACCCCTTGCCTCTCAACCGAGAGGTCAAGGGTTCGATCCTTACTCCCTACAAAAGGCCGGGGGTCCTTTTCTACCTTTGGTAAAACCGGAAGCAGCCTCTCTATCTTAGGTAGGCGTAAGGCTGTCTACGTCTCAACCTCCCCCATACACCGTCTTCGACGGTATTAGGACCCATAACCCGTGGAAGACGGTATTGGGAGTTACTTTACTTTACCTTTTTTTTTTTTTTTTTTTTTTTTTTTTTTACATTTATTCATTCCAAAAATTTCACCTACCACATACGAATAGAGGTGGCAATTTGTGCCCAAAATGAAAAAAATTGGCTAATTTTGGCTACTTTGTAAAAGATTTGGGCACATTTAGCCCCCTCCTTTTTTTGAAATAGGCACATTTAGCCCATTGAAAAGTTAAATGGGCACAACGGGCACATATTTTCTCTCAATTAGAGAACATTATCATCGTTTTTGAAGAAAAACTTATAATATATTTAATTTTCAAATATAAATGGGGTATTACGTTTAAGGAATTTATTTCGTCATTTTCGGTCTTCTATAAAGCGATTCGTTTAGCCCGTGCCCGTGCCAGCCCGGCCCGCCCGTTTTGCCACCTCTACATACGAATAACTAAAAACAAACCTTCAAACTTTTTAAATGCAAATGTACTTAGAACCTAGAACAAGTCTTGCGCGATTCACCTACCCTCTTTCGCACGCAATTTATGTATGATAACTCATTTACCTAAAGTTTAAGCAGTCCTTTACGATAGCATCTAATCGATCCACAAACACTCACACACGCACACACTTGCAACAAACAAGTAAAAAGTCACAAAATCAACCTTCACACCACTACATATATCTAACTCTACTAGTAAATTTTTCTTCAACTAACGTAGTTCTAACGAGCTAGACCTAACACAAAATTTGCTGTGATTCACCAAACGCAATTTCGTGACATTTTCTCAACACATTTCAAGTTTAACCGGTCCCTAGTGATCATGTAGAACATTTTACCTAATCTAATTAACACTAAACGGTAAATTAAGCTCACCTGCGAACAGGACGCTATATAACCGGCCCCAACCTTCCTGCTGAACAACCTAACACAATAAATTAAAAAACAGTTAATACAACATTAATTAATTAACTTGCTAAACATAATTAAGTGTATTAAAGCGTCTGACATGTTTAATTTATCTCTTGGGCAGTTTATCCGGACCCGGGAGGGTGTCCAATCAATTGTCGGTTGTAGTGTGGATCAGGGCGTTTGGAAGAATGTTTGACTGTTATGCTATTTTGGCTTAGATGCATTTTGGTCACTCAAGTTTTCAAAGTATTTGTTGTGTTATCTAATTTACTTTTTGGTACGCGGAAATAAAAGTTGTAAGGGAATAAGTTATTAAATGCAATGTCAAATAGTTGTTTGTTTTAAGTTTTGGAATGAATTGCTCGTTACTTGATTTATTTTATTATGTCTGTAACTACTATTTTCATTCATCTACCACATCCTACTTGTTTAATGGTATTAATAGATTTTTTTGTCTTGACGAGGAGTCCCGAGATCATTGTTTTCTCTCATGCTCGAAAGTTAAAACTTATTTGACTAAAAATTTTGGAGTTGGTGGAGGACCCATACGTTGTATAACCCGACCTGATGGATATTCTAAAAGTAAATGTTGGTTTCTTTAAAAATAAATGGGTTTCAATGGCATTTCATGCGGTTTGCTTGACGTTTAAATGGCTAGTATGGAATTGGAGAAATAAAATTCTTCATTCGACGAGAGGTAACGAGGCGTCTTCAATCAGCACGAGGATATTTTCCCTTCGGTTCAAAGGATGTTTTTTGTTTGGACTTCAAATCGTGCCTTCAAAATTCATTTCTCATGGAACCATTGGATCTCGAGCCTGATGAATTTGTTACTTCATAGTTTTTGTTCTGTATGATCTTTGGTGTATTTTTATGGTTATGTGCTCTACTTTAGAGCTTTGTTTTTATTTGTCTTTTTCTTTTTTCTGAGTGACTTATAAAATTTCTTGCTTGTTAAAGAAAAATAGGAGCAATCTAAGTCATTTTCAAAACTCTTTCATATTATTTCACTCGAGGAATCAACGTGTAAAACCCTAAAATCTAGATTAACTATTAATCATCTGTTTGGAATATAACCTAAGATTTTATACAAATATTAGTGAAATAAATACCTTACATTATAATAGAAATACAAGTGGAATTAAATGAAAACAATCCCATCCTAAGTCTTAACTAAAATCGGCATGAACCTATGTTACTCAATATAACCCCTTTTTCAATTATTAAGAAACGATTCTATGAATTGAAGATTTCACACGTTTGTAAGTAGACCAAATCCGATCCTTATGTCAAGGCTATCACATTTATTTAATTGAGATAATACCTTCTAATATGCTCATATCTTTTCCTCATAAAACTAATTACAACCTACCTAATATAAAAGATACGGTTTTCCCTTATTACTCTCTTTACACGCCTAAACCAATTCACCCATTCAATATTTCATATCCTGGTTGTCCTCATCTCTCTAACGAAAACAAGAAATTCTAAACAACTCCATCATCTAGTCTACAACCGAGAAGGAGAGAAGGAGACAGCAGGCTGTGGTGATCGATTGTAGCAGACCTTGTGACGATTTGGTTGGAGTATTGTTGTTGTTCTACTCGACCTTTTATCCAGCAATAAGATACCTTGATTCTAATATATCCTAAACCACTTATCATACGAAATACATGTTAAAATCTGGTCAAGTTTATGTGGTGTTAAAAGCTACATCTTTGTCACACAAAATCATGCTATCGTTAATTTCTTATCACATGAATCACCCATGAAAAATAAAAGGTGTACGCCACCTATATTGGGGATTTGGCATCGTGGGTGTGATTTACTTTGTGTCGCAACATGTATATAACAACCTGGTGACGAATGTATGACAATTTATGTCATGTCTCATAAGTTCTGTATCGACCCTTAGATCACATGTGAAACGCACCCTTAATAAATATTAAAACGATCTGTTTATATTATAAGCCCAAATCGTAACTCACTTTTGGCGAGAGACCAGTAGGTGCGGTTTAACATATTAGCAAACATGAAACATGGAAAGTATAAGATTACAAGCAGGTGTATAAACAGATGTTAAATTATAAACATATGTATATTTTTAGATCAACTTTAAGATTGTATGTGTTTTGGTGATCGCATGCATGGTAAATATAAAAGATTAACGCATGATTCTTGTCATCGATTAATGTCGAGTGTGGTTTTCCCTTTTTCTCTTCGATCTTCCCTATTATTCCAGCCTAAGTTTTTAAAATCGTTACCCTTATTGGTCATGTGAATTTGATGCGCATGTATATATATATATATATATATATATATATATATATATATATATATATAATATATATATATATATATATATATATATATATATATATATATATATATTTTCAGAACCCTGTTAAGTGCGAAAACTGCGAGAACTCTTCTAGACCAATAAGATTTTTTTAAATATTAAAGATTATTATTTAATCATAAGGGTATTTTAGTAAAATACAATTTTTATATTATTTTTGAATTTTTTATTAAATCCCGTTTCAAAACATTCCTAAATTTTAGGATTTTTTTTTTTTTTTTTTTTTTTTTTTTTTTTTTTTTTTTTTTGGTAATGTGTATCCAGAATATTACAAGAACATATGTGTTTTTGTTTCTTTTTTTTTTTAAAAAAAATTAGGTGCATGCATGTTTTTTGAATAATGTAAATTTAAATGTGTTTCTATAATGTAATTGTTCACATTTTTTATCAACCTATCAATATTTTTGTCTAACCATTATTTTTTAAGAAGTTTGAAACACAAATCAAAGAAAATAAATCATTATAAAAGAAAAAAATAAGATTCATATACTTAAATGTTACATTCCACTTAATTACAAGAACATAAAACACGTATGCAATAATCGTATATCTTCAAAAATCACAAATTATCTTCATGTATATTTTTGTTCATCCACTTCTCGGTCTTCAATGATATCGTCATCTTCATCAATCTGAAACAAGCATGCACAAAAACAATTAAACCATAAACAAATAAGAAATAAAAAATAATCTTAACAACTATTATAACGCATATGCACAATCTTGTATATATCAAACATATTTTTAATCATAAACACATATAAAAAACAACTATCAAACACATATGCCCACTCTTTCAAGGATTTTATACCAACAATAAAAACATATATGTACCATTTCATTGATTTTATACACTGTTAACCTTGAAACATGATCAATACACTTTAAACTAAACATGATCAATCATCCTAATACCTATTCCCCATTCCCAAAACGATAACCCATATGCGCCCTAAAAGTGAAATTTAATTAGATTCACGACCGACCAAATGTTAAAGCAAATCATGCAATTACCAATTACCAGCTAGAGACCATTTATGCAAGTAGTATCGAGGAGGATCTATTTCCATTATTTTCACCAAACCACAAAATCTAATCTTATCATCTTGATCAAAGAAGGCCAAAAGCTGCTGAAGAACAGACATGTTACGCTGCTGAAACAAGCATGCACAACCAACACCCATGTTTCTATTTTTTTCATTATCAATAAAATGGATACGCTATTTAACCCACATCCAAATACCCCTGTAACCCTGATAATCTTTCATACATTAACAAAATAACAGATATTCAACACACTTTTATCTTCCCAAAAACCAATTAAGTATATTAATCTAAACATACATGTTTCATTTAACTACTAATAAACTAGTTAACATACGTTTTCAGAACGGATAATCAACATAACAGATATGATATGTTACGCACAACCAAACACCCCTGTTTCTATTTATTTTTTTCATTATCAATAAAACGGATATGCTATTTAACCCACATCCAAACACCCCTGTAACCCTGTTAATCTTTCATACATTAACAAAATAACAGATATAAATCACTACATCAATGTTGCTTACAAACATAACACAACAACTACTTTCAAACATACATTTTTGTTTTATAACAGAAATGTATTTAATACCAAAAAAAAATAATTGTACTCGCACAAAAAAACAACCTTGTCCCAATTAACACACACTGACTAATCATACGTTACACATACTAACTCCTAATAAGTAGTTTACTTACAATGTCAACATCATTGAGCATATGCCGCTTACCTCCACGCGCAGCCAACATCTCCACATTCGTCAAATAACTATGTTATTCAATCAACTATGTTACTCTTCTAACATAATCAAACATAGTCAAACAAGTATGTTATTCAAACAGCTATGTTTTTCTACGAAAATAGTCAAACAACTATGTTATTCAATCAAATCTGTTATTCAACATGAGCTAACATACATGTTTACACACATATTTTATTTATATCACATGACATTTAAGCAAACACCTTAATGTTTATCGCATACCCTGTTCCAAACACCCTGTAACTAACAGATACTATATTTTTTTCTTTTTTTTTTAAACCTCAAAAATGAAAACACATATGTACTAAAAATAATACTAATAATTATAATTTTATAAAAAAAATGAAGGACTGATATATGATATCAACACTTACTCACTTTGTAGTTATCGGACTAATATATGACATCAACACCAATGAAATTGCCAAAATCACAAAGATGAAGAACCCAAGATCTGTAGTAAAAATAAATAAATAAATAAACTTCGATTAGTACCTAGTTTAAGATCGAAACAAAATAAGGGCCATCACAAGAGAGGAGCGGTTTTAACCACAAAAAAAAAAAAAAAAAAAAAAAAAAAAAAAAAAAAAAAAAAAAAATAATAAAATAATAACGTTATGATGATGGTAATTGGTAATCGAGGAGATTCTGATCATGGTTGTTGTGGCAGTGAATCACGATCAAAAGGGTGCGGCTAGGGTTTGGGGTGAGGAAGAAGGAGATAAAAAATTGAAAATGATTAGATCTATATGAAACCGAAGATAAGAAATGAGAGAGATATAATACAGTTTAAAATTTTATTGATGTTTAATACCTATAATACCCTTTCAGCGTTTTGTTTAGTTGCAAAATAAACCTTCATCTTTTGTTTAATTATAAATTTGGCACTTTTAATCCTAGCCTTTGATCAAACTCATCCAATGGCTTAGATTGGTCCAAAGAGAGTTCTCGCAGTTCCCGCACTTAACAGGGTTCTGAAAATAAAGTTACACTATATATATATATATATATATGAACCTAAACTAAATCGCGATTTGCTGCATAAAACACCTCGTTAAATGAATGTGCTGTCATTTGAATATGGGATAAATGATCATGATACGTAAAACATAATAGAAACTTTGTTAACTAATGATGTCAAGTGGTGTTTCCCTTCATCTTCGATCGACTTTGATTTCAGCCTAAAGTATTCTTGTAAACTATCATATTGAGATCATGCACTAATAAATTGTTACATTAGACCCTAGACTTTGCTAAATTGACATTTGAAACCCTAAACCATAGTATTTGTCATAATAAGCCTTTAACTTAACTTATTATCATTTGTAAACCCTAAGTTTGATTAATTACGAATGTAACCCTAAGTTACTAAATCTGAAAATTTACGAAATTTGGAAAGTTACTAAATATGAAAAGTTGCTATAAATAGCAGAAAAACCTAATATGGCAATCTGAATAACAATAATAACTTATGAAATGGTTTTGAATAATAAGACGATCATTAATTCATGTAGATTCGCTGAAGAAGTAGTAACTTCTGATCCTTGTGTTTTCTGATATGCTTTCATTTGCGGTTTAAGGTACAGATATTCTATCCCTTCTCAGTAGGGATTTCTCATGACTTTGCTTATGATCCGTTTCATATGATCCTTTGATATGATTCACTATGATATGATTCAGTTTGCTATCCATTCTGTTATGATGTTCATTATGCTATCTCCTTGATATGAGATTCTGTTCAGTTGATATGCTTTGTTGGTTATACTATGATTACTAAGTTACGATTATGGATAGCCTTGTGTAACACCCCCAAAATCAAGATATTGCGGAAGCATACACTTTTGGGTATGATTTGTTATCAATTTAACTCCAAAGGAAATATGTGTAACCCGGGTCGTTTTCCCGTCGAAGGATGAATGGAATTAAGTGATGTCGGAACGTGAAACGTGTAGTGAATGGTGATAAATGAGAGATATTTTGGATTTTAAGCTAAAATAATGAAATATAAACTAAAAACAATTTAATAAGCAAGATAAATGTTATTCTAGAGCACACGTAACTAAAAACGCAAACGAAGACTAAAAACGCGCTTATACCGGGAAATCCCGAGCCTAAAACGTCAAAATGATGAAATACTAATCCTAGAAACGCCAAATTAATTTTCCTAAGTCCTAATTAACAAAATAAAATTTTAGAAAAAATAATTATATTATTTTTTTATTTAATTTTCTATGAATTAAAAACTAATTTTAACTAATTAAATGATTAAAAATATTAAATGAAAAGGGAAAAATCTGAAAATTTGCAGAAAAGTTTTTAAAGTTAAGCTAGTCCTAGGAAAAATAAAAATAAATCTGTTTAAGAGCAAATTAAGAAAATAAGCTAAAAGATTGAGGAATTGTTAAAAGAAAAACAAGTGCAACCCTTGGTAGAAAAGACCCAAGGGTGCTATTGGTTACAGGTTTGTGTGTTGAGGTGTTGGTATGCAGGAGGTCCAGGGTTCGAATACCTGGTTTTGCGACCTTACAACAGGTTTTACCTCTCGAGGGATCTCAAGAGGCTTACAACCCCACCAGGCAGTGTACCTGACCGATGTAGTATAGTGTAGTGGTAAGTACGGGGGATTGATCGTTCTCCACAGGGAATAGTGTCGTTAGGATTGAAAAACTACTCTAATAGGTCTAAGGGTGAGGAAGATTCTTTTTTGTATTTTTTATATTTTTATGAAAGCAAGTAAAATCTCTGGTTTGAAGGAGTGGGCGGAATTAGTTGCTAATCAACTAACCGAAAAGCTACTAATTAAACTAATGTGCAGGAAAGTAAACTAGGGTTCTACAAGAGAAGTGAAGCATGTCTACCTATGATATGTTACTCCTTGCTAGCTATCCAATTCTACCTATTGAATTGTCACACCTTGTTTTAATTGACGGGTTGTATTCCTTAATACCAATCGTGGGGGTGTGTACGATCTTCCCCAACTCTATAAGCTCCTACTTCACTCCTATGTCGAGCCGGCTAAGAAGCTCCTAACATTGGATCACTAGAATTTGCTTATGCATTAAATACAACCAATTAACCTTAGTACACCTTGGTTCATGTTTCTTAAGACGTTCAAGCAAGTTACCGTATAGGAGGTTAGCCAGTTTTCTTAAGCCTAACATCGATATCACCCAATCAAACAAGAGACAACAGGAAACAAGAATTATAAGCTAAACCAATTAGATCTATTGAAGTTGTCACGCCCTAATTGATGGAGATGGACACACACATCAACAAGAAATCAATAAGATCTAATTAGTTATACACAAGTTTCACACAATCATAGGTAAACACTAGGTGATTTAGTAAAACATAATCAATGAAGAACAAGCAACAATAATAATGGAAGACATAATTAAGATAGAATCAACACACCATTACAAGATGTTTATGGAGTGATTAAGACCTTCTAAGTTGCTGGAAAAACACCTACCTAAACCCTAGAATCGGACTTAGGGTTTAGGGCTTACAAAAAGTGAAGTTGTGATGTTGTATTTATAGCTGATTTTCTGTCCGCATCGATCTGACGGTGTCAGCCTTTACAAGTGACGGCGTCAGCTCCCCTTTTTCACCAAATTGTAGATCTTTTCGTCCCGATTCCGTGGCCTCTTGAATCACCTAAATCCGAGTTCGTATGAAGATTTTATGGCCAAAACAGTGACAGCTACTCCGCGCGTAAGTTGTGATTGTCTTGATCAGCATGTGACGGTTTTACTAGGGTTTCTTCTTGTGCAAGTTGTCATTTTGACGTCGTCACTCTATGGCATCTGACGTCGTCAGGATGAGTCCTGACGCCGTCACCTTCAAGATCTTCTGGGCCGTCTCTCTTTAAATTAAACCGTGACCACCTATGGCGTCACAAAGCGTGACGCCGTCACCTTCCAGTACCAAAATAGTTCTGGCCCGTCATGAGTAATCTTCATATCCACCTCTTTGTCATAGCTTGACGCCGTCACCTAGCAAAGAGTGACGCCGTCATGTACTGTTTCCAGCATGATTTTGAGACTTTGTCGTTTTCTTCACTTTTATGCTCCAAAAACGTCCAAAATGCTTCCTTTTCCAGATTTCTTCTCCAAAGTACCTAAAATGACAAAAGGAACGATTTAGGGCAATATTTGATCAAATAAATACGATTTAGGGCTTAAATGACCCCCTAAAAGCGGTACACTTTTCGCTTCATCAAATATCCTTACACTTGAGATTTGCTTGTCCTCAAGCAAATGCGCTTTTATTCTAATCAAAATACAAGTTAGGGGTCATTTAACGCTAATATAAAAGTAATTACAACAAATAGTCGTTCCACTTTAATCATAATAAGCACGGAGATTACATACTAGCACCTCACAAGTAGTGTTTAGATACTCACATCTCTCAGGTGTCATAAAAGTATATCTCATAAATGAAAATGAATAATATCTCTCACTACCTATCATAGCAAATAGATTACCATAGGCTTGGGAAAGGATCAAAAACCTTCTCCACTAGGCGTAAGCACCTAAGATAAACTATCAAAGAGGGCTTTTAAACGGGTTATAACGTTAGGTGTAGGGATATGATAAACACGGATTTGTTGGATAAGGGATATTTTACTGGTGGCGAGTTAAAGATCTTGATTAATTACATGTACAATATGGCGTTGCTAAGCCAAGACTAGACTCGACTTAAGCTAAAAACAAAATAACAAAAACATAAAATAAACATAAAATGAAACGGGATGGTAGTCCGTATTTTTTTTTTTTTTTTTTTTTTTTTTTTTACTTTTCTTTTTCTCATTTTTTTGTATTTTTCTTGATTTTTTCTATTTTTTTTTATTTTTATACACTCTTGCCCTACCATCCAAAATAATACATCGTAGGGGGGTTGTATCCCCCTTACATTTGAACTTTTACATAACTTTACAATTAACTATTCTAATGACTCGAATTAAGATAATCGAAACACTTGGAGTACTTTTAAAATATTTAGCACATATGGGGGTAATAATGTTGTTCTTCCCCATTACTCCATTACACTAGTACTTTACCCATGAGTCCCAATCGTCCCAAAACAATATGTACAAGGATATGACTCGACTTAGCAACCATGTAATCAATTAGATAATTAACTTGGGGTTTAAACAAATGTTGTCACAATAATGCACTAAAAATGAGTGCATACAAGGTAGGCTAAGGCGATTTGGGTGTACATTTAAGTGGGGTGTAAACAAATTCTTACTTTAAGTAAAATGCTTAAAGTTAGAAACGAAAAGATAGGCTCTGAGGGGTGTACTAGGGGTATCGTGTACTAAAAATGAGTACAACGCAAAAGGTGTGGGAGAATTACTTGACCAATGTAGCCAATGTAATTATAACAAAAACACATGTGTAAAACAATGGGTTAATCCTAATGCCTCTTATCATGTAGTAAATCTAACTACACGAATGTAGTCTCACTTGTGGCCTCGGAATGGTCCTAACGCAAGTTCTAGAATCTAAGTGCTACCGGTACACACATCATAGCATAAATGCTTTTCCTACCAATTCTAGGGGTGAACCTCACATATTTGGGGGTGGAAAATTTTTTTTAGTGGTACGGTTTTGTACTAGTCATATAACTCCTATCCGTGAGACGCTCATTAAGACCAAAGTTTCACTCCTATATGTTGTAAAAAATTTTAAATTTGGCACTAAAATTGCCTTAACAGGTATTTCTCTCAGTTTTATTACACATCTACCATCAAACAAACAAAAATCAAGTGCAATTGTATTCTCTAAGGTATCATCATTTACCCTCCCCTTACACTTAAGCTGAACATTGTCCCCAATGTTCATTCAAAGGATGTAAAAGTAAATAAGGTAAAAGAATGAAAACAAATACTCCCCTGATTCGTTCGATGTGGATAATCCGGTAACATTGTTAAATCCTCCTCCAAGAAAATGAACGTTGAAAGCTTCCCTTCCGAAATATAAATCATCTTCTTGTCCAATATAACCTGTTAAACCTGAGAAAACAAACACAAAAAACCCAAAGCATCAACCTGAACAAAGAAAACCCACAACTAGATGTAATTCCAGACTTAGAAATAAAAACAAAACGATTAAAGATATAATGCTTGTAGAATGAATATTTGCAGATTTCCTGGAGTTTATAAAACTAAAGATTTAACAAAAACTTTATGACTCCGGTAGAAAAACAAAACTTGCAAAATTTCCAGAATTTTACACTTGACACCGTCAGGTGTTAACCTTGACGCCGTCAGAAGTGACCTGCAGGAATTTTATGGTTAGTTTCCGGAAAATTTCTGGAAAAACTTATGCCTCACTTCCTGGAAATCCTGCAAAATATTCATTATGACTCGATACAAGCATTTGACTCTAACAATTACTAGTATGCATGCTCATTTAATATTGTTGTGATTCATGTTCAATCTTGTTCTTGTAAACAAATTTGGATTCCCTTACACTTATCTTTTGCAAAATACCTTTATATGTAGTTAAGACGAAGTTAAAAACAAAATAAAGCATTTTCACAATTTACTTTGAAACATGAGCACAAACAATAACAATTAAACTTGCATACGGAAACAAATAAAATCAAACAAACAAACAAACAAACAAACAAATAAAGCTTGGGTTGCCTCCCAAGAAGCACTTGTTTTTGTTTGAGTCACGAGCCTGACTCTACCCTTATTTAACGGAAATAGGGGAGGTTTTCCCTACACTTAGGATTAAGTGCGGGTGGAAGTAGTGATACACACCCTTAGGGTGGAAATATGCCACGTGAGGTGAAGGGGGTGAGTGAATGGCTTCCTTCATCCTAAAACTACCCGGATAATATTGGTTTATGGGTGGGTCGGTTCCTCTTTTGTCTCCTAGATGTAAATCTAAGGATGAAAAGTTGTGTAAAGGTTGAGGTTCCGGCTCATCAACACTAGGAAATTCCCTAGAACTAAGAGTAAGGTCATCACTAAAAGTGTGCAAACCTATATCCTCTAGTTGTGCTTGGTCCAAGGGTTCTACCTCCATCGGGATTCCTAAAGTCTCTTCTACTTCTTCCGGGTAAGTCACGGGCGGTGTGGGTGCCTCAAATGATGGTTGAGTATTTTGTGGGCTTATGGTGTTTACCTCATCATTCCACGTGTCAAGATCACCTATATCCTCCTCAATTGTTTTCTTAGGTAGTGATGATAACAAACCTAGCGCTTCATCCAACTTATGGTTTATTACTTCGGCTCTATCCACAATTCCTTGGCAAACTAGGTCGCTTTTCCTATTGGCCTCACTAAGATGAGATCCTAAACATGGAGGTTGTTCATAAGAATCTATCCTAGGTGAAGGCTCATATGATTCATAAGTGTCTCTAAATGAGGTATTTTGAACTTCTTGGTGTTCTAGCCACTCAACCATATCTTGCAATCTTAAAAGTCTAAGTGAAAAGTCCATTTGAAGCAAATTACAAACAAAATCACAAAGAAAAGATAGACTACGAGAAAGCTACAAAAATAGAAAGAAAAATCTCACTTGATAGGAATCTTGTGAGTAGACCTAATAAAAATAAATTTCAACCTAAGCAATAACTACTCCCCGGGCTGCGGCGCCAAAAACTTGATGCGTGGTTTTGCAACCTTACAACAGGTTTTACCTCTCGAGGGATCTCAAGAGGCTTACAACCCCACCAGGCAGTGTACCTGACCGATGTAGTATAGTGTAGTGGTAAGTACGGGGGATTGATCGTTCTCCACAGGGAATAGTGTCGTTAGGATTGAAAAACTACTCTAATAGGTCTAAGGGTGAGGGAAGATTCTTTTTTGTATTTTTTATATTTTTATGAAAGCAAGTAAAATCTCTGGTTTGAAGGAGTGGGCGGAATTAGTTGCTAATCAACTAACCCAAAAGCTACTAATTAAACTAATGTGCAGGAAAGTAAACTAGGGTTCTACAAGAGAAGTGAAGCATGTCTACCTATGATATGTTACTCCTTGCTAGCTATCCAATTCTACCTATTGAATTGTCACACCTTGTTTTAATTGACGGTTTGTATTCCTTAATACCAATCGTGGGGTTGCGTACGTACTTCCCCAACTCTATAAGCTCCTACTTCACTCCTATGTCGAGCCGGCTAAGAAGCTCCTATGTAGGAAATAACCATGTTGATTGTGTGTATGATTCGGGTGGTCTTGATTCATGAAAGATCAAGAATCCCATGATTTAAGAGTTAGATGTTAGAGAGATGTTAGAGAGAGGTGGGAGACTCTTTGAGAGAAAATCTGGTAATGTTAGATTCAATGTGTGAAGAGTTCCAACCCTTCCCAAGTGTGGGAAGGGGTATTTATACTTCTACTATTTGGTGCCCCTAGTGGGCTGTGGAGTGAGCTGACAGTGGGGAAAGCCCCGACCCACTCCACAAATATAAATACGACTAAGCTAATACTAATATTACTAATAATACTAAACTAATATATATAAGCCTACGAGCTATATAAATGCTAATTAGATGCTCGGGGTGACCGAACCTTCATATGAATATTTATATTCCTAACAATCTCCCCCTAAGGGAGGTCACCCCGGAAATAATAACTTGAATTCTAGCATTTTGTCTTCTGAAGATGTCTTCATAGCTCGTAGTCTTTGATTCTTCAAAGTCTTGTATCTTTGTGTTTTCAGCAGTGATCTTGTGATGACCTTTCTTTGTCTTGGATGATCTTTGAGTATTCTTCGACTTTATCATCCAACATTTGTTTCCAAGTCATCTTTCAGGAGTATGTTTCCATGTGATGTGTTATTCTTTGAGCCGACATGCTCACACTATTTGGTGTCATGATCTTTAGCATCAGAGTTTGCAGAAGCCGTGTTAAACGTCTTTTAGGTTGATCATGACATTCTTGAGTTACAATGATGATGTAGTGTGAACATGTGGTAGAGGATTGGCATCTTTACTGCAACCAGCTACAACCGCATTCAGCTGCAACTTCAATCAGCTACAACCGCAAACAGCTGCAACAGCAATCAGCATCAACCGCCAGAAGTTCCTGCATACGACAGTTAGCAATAAAACGTCCGGTACTTACAAGTTCGGACTTCGAGATTGTTAACAACATAGTGTGAAAACTCTCTCTAGTCCTTACCAAGACCGTTCCTAATCGAAAACCCACAGAGGGCTTTTTAAGATCGAACCGTAGCACATCAACGATTAGGTGAGTCGCTGGAGATCACTCCACGACTGTAGACCGTTTGAAACCGCCGTGACCACTAAGCGTAATCCACGAGGAATTACCGAATTGACCTGCTTTCAGGGCTGCTTGATGTTGACCCTGGCAGGAATTTCCATTCAATCATTGAGAATTACATTAGTAAATTCCCTCATAAATGTTCTGGCAAATTGCTAAGATCTGCGTAGGACTCATAAGTTTACAACTGGTGTCCTTAATGTTTGAACACCCAGTGTAGAAGTAATTCGTGTCCCTATGAGATCTTATTATGCATCTCGTGGCTCTAGACTCTATAGTGCGTTTTGATTTAGTGAGCGGAGGCTGGAGAGGACTGCCACCTTTTCAATATCATCTAACTCGGAGTGAGAGAGACGATAGGAATGTATTGAACTCCGTGACAATTGAAACAAGAATCCTTTGAGGGACCTTGAGTGGCTAGGGAGGGTTGTGCAGCGTATCACTGGGTCCATGATACTTTGTCTTCAATGCCAGCAATCAACTAAGTGATTCTGACAGCATATGTATTGACCCGGTTTCTGCCTAAGTTGTAAGGAGGGCTTCTTTCTTTTCACCCTTTATCTTTACAATTCTTTTTCATTCTTCAACCCCTTCAGTGCTTACCGAGACTTCCTTACTAGTACCTTGTTGGGTTTGTTCTAATACTAGCTCCATCTCAGTCGGCACTTTTCCCTTATCCACTTTTCTCCTTTTTAATCATACCTAAGGACTTCTACACTAACTAGTGGATTGTCCCTGGGTAGATCCCTCCGGCTCTGGCGGGATCGTGGGAACTTGAGCCTAACCTAACCATCCTTATAACTCCATACATTAATTAAAATGGTCGGTCTTTGGTATTCATCCACGATTGCCAAACCAAATATTTGAAAAATCTCTCAAAGTGTTCATGATTCTGAAACACATTTTTGCAAACACTTGAGAGTTTTATATTTTTCAAATGCTCCCCCTCAACATGTGCTCGAATAATTGTTTTATAAATTTGCACATGTCAGGTGAAGCTCGCACTTTTTGAATTGATCAACTTTCAGTGAACATGACCGATTCGAGACACGCTTACATCACTGGTTAGACCAGCTTGAAATTATTACCCGTCCTGGTCAAGTCCATAGAAAGTTTCTCGAAACGGTACACTCTACTCAGACACATCCTTTTCGAGACACGCTTACATCACTAGTTAGACTAGCTTGAAATTATTACCCGGCCAGGATATGTCCTTTCGATTCATGACAGTATATGTTTCGTCAATTCATTTGTTAAGTCTGAGTCACGATCTCTTGCAATGCCAAATCCTTTTTGTTTCCACAAACCATTTGCTCCCCCTCAATGTGTGCATCGATATATAAAGTAGTTTAGCACACATGGGAGAGCTTACTTTTATGTCCAAAACATTTTGCTCCCCCTCAATATGTGCCTTGGTATACAAAAGAGTTTAGCACATATGGGAGAGCTTACACTTAAATCCAAAACATCACATTTTCATCAGGTTTCATATTTAAATCACATTCTCTCCCCCGATCAAAAATTTCAAACCTTTTGAGATTTGTGATCCCAATTGATTTAAATAATTTAGAAAAACATGGGAGAAAATGTGGTCAGGTTTAACATGTTCTGATGATGAAACATACTTTGCTCCCCCTTAATCTAAGAGGGAGATTCACTGCTCATTTTGCACAAGTTAACTATTATGACACAAATGATATTGACCTTTTTGCTCAAATGATGTAATCACCCACTTTTCTGAGTGAGTCAGTGGTCAACATCGATTATCCATCCACCAACAAATCTTCTCAAGTATTGTCGATCCCCACTAGGCGAGATCTGAGTAAGTACTTCTTTGTTGAAATGATGGTGGTGGAGGTGAAGGTGTTGTTGTTGTTGTTGAAGTTGTTGTTGAGGTGAATTTCGAGCCAATCAATAGAGTTTGATCGTCTGATCAAATGGTTAGAATGGGAACTGGTACATTCATTTTGGCTATGGAATCTGCATAAGAATATCAACACAGATATACATACATGCAGACACACTATTCCTAAATAGCTACCCTTCAGCAGCTTGCCACATTATAATACCAAGTTCATCTTATAATCAAACCATAATCAGGAACTACGTCAAACCACTATCTAGCATGAAGAGCAAATAGCAATCATGAACATGGCAATTCACACGGATTTCAATATTCAATTCAGGATCTTAGGAACATGATTCTAACATAATAGCAATCTACCTAAGCGAATCCTGAGAACATATGCACAATATCAACAACCATTAAGCAGCAGAGACAAACAACATTTGAAACTCATTCATTTAGATCATACACATGTCATTGGAGTATTCAAAAACATCAAACACAACTGGTTTTCTAACATCTTTTAGGTTTTGAGTCTTAAAGCATATTGGGGATTATACGAGGATTCCAAAGTAACACAAATGAACCTTCTAGATACATAAGGCTAGGAAACTATAAGCAAATTGCACATAATGTCCTAAACTTTCTAGCAACTAACACGTTTGGCCATTTGATATATTTAAGCAAGATCCTCTTCAACTAATTCCCCATTAACTACAAAACCATTTCTAACAAGTATGATTTAACCAATAAATCCGTTTGATGATATAAAATTTGAATTCACTCTCCCCCTCAATCAATGACCCGTATTCTAGTTGAACCTCAACTAAAATCACGCTTAACCCCACAACTCATCAAACAAGAACTGTCGTGAGGTTTTGTAGTCGTTGATTGAGTGACAAATTTTATGCATAATCCAAGTTTAAACAAATTTCATACAACACATATTCACCAAGTGTCTCACAAATAATTTTCAGAAGAATCATAGAATGAAAACTATTTGTATGCAAAGAAGACTTCTCTTCTTTTTCAAGAAATGATGCACTGAAACGTACATCAGATCGAAGAAACATGGATATAAAGTAATCCATGCCCAGGTGAACATCACCCAGTTGGAGGAACAGCCGTCTTTTTGGCGACGTGCTTTCCCCAGTTTGAAGCGCGGGTTGCTATCTAAAGTAATAGCAAGCCATTTAGACATGTTTTAACCAACCATTTTAACTTCTGCTCGAGCTTCATTTAAAGACCCGTGCCATTATTGAATGACATTTCTAAGTCCGTAAATGTTATCGATAAACAGAAGACATGCCTAGGTGAAACTATTTTTGGAATTTTCTAATTTTTTAATTTTTATGGTTTTTCTGGTTTTACGTTTCTCTATTTACAACTTGCAGGATTTCTATATATCTATTTACAATATGGTATAATGTATGAATAAGTATATATGTACAAGGATACGAACCAGAAACCATTACTCCTCAGCATTCTGAATCTTCTCCGCATTCATCACTTGACTTGCTGAAGAGCAATGTGAGCACTTTCAATCAGGGAATGATTCTGGCTCAACACTCTCCCCTAATTAGTGCTCTCCTCCAATCTGACAACCTCTGACGAACACCCATAATTGGAAGAAGACTTTGGATGAACGCCCGAAATATGAAGAAGTCTTTTGATAACCAAATGCATGCCGTCTTTAATCTTCTAACACTCCCGTCCTAGATTGACTCCGTCAAAAACCTTAGGCAACTTTTCGGTAGTTTAAGTTGAGCCTCAACTGAAATCTAGCTTAACCTCACAACTCATCAAACAAGAACTGTTATGAGATTAGGTTAACATCAAGTTGGACTTAACCTTCAACTACGGAACAACTTGAACCTAACTTAACTCCACAACTCATCAAACAAGAACTGTCATGGGATTAAGTTAAATATCAAGTTGTAAGAAAAGAGCTCAACATTCTTGAATGTAGAGAAGACTGAAGACTCGACCTTCTTCAAGATTGCCCAATGTGGAGGAATAGAATACCAATCATTTTCATCTTACCAAATGTCTTCCAGTACCCTTACATATAACCCATCAGCCCGCAGCATACACATGAGAAGATAACTCCCAACAGAGAATGAAGAATAGACTGATGACTCGACCTTCTTCAGTCTTTAGTATAACACCAAAGTAACAAGTTGAACCACTGATCATCTATAGAATGTATCCATAATTGGATATTAAGCCCTGATCACATGAACCTGTTGTGCGTCCTTGATGTACACATTCTCTCTCCCCTGATGGTTACGATTAATCAGCACATAACGTAGCAGTGAAACGATAATACCAAGGTAACAAGTTGAACCACTGATCATCTACAGTATTTATCCATCCTGGATATTAAGCCCTGATCACGTGAACCTGTTGTGCGTCCTTGGTGTACACATTTCTCTCCCCCATGATGGTTACGATTAATCGGAATCATCATCATGATGTGTACATGCAGCCTAATGAAGTGTGCATGAAGCATTGACTAGAAACCCTTTGTTACTGATTGTACCAGCTCGTGAGAATATGTAGATTAGCATTCCATGACCATGTTCTTCAACACCTTGATAGACGGAAGAAGTAGTGTTGGAGAAACATGGTTTGCACGACTCCTGAACTGACGTATTCAGGAGTCGTATGACCATTTCTCAATCATCAACCAACATGTAGATTAATATTCACCCTTTCCCCCCCTCAAAAATTGCATATGCCTGGCAACTGCAACTTTTTGATGATTGAACTTGTGAATATGAATACCATCAACGATAAGTGGCTCTGCTTGACGGTTCTTGAAGACTAACACGTTGTTTATTCACCCTTTCCCCCCCTCAAAAATTGCATATGCCTGTCAACTGCAATTTTTGGTTGAATACGTGAATAAAAGAATACTCCAATATGCGCCGATCCACTTGAAGATTGAATGAGCACGGAAAGAGCATGAATCTTGTTGATGAGAATGGCCATTAATAAGAAGACTCCTCTTCTTTTGAAGATAAAGTGCACTCAAGCGTACACTTTTCTTTTCTTTGAGGAACGAGGCCTGAACTGAGGTATTCAGACGTCATTATGATGAAGAACGAGGCTTGAACTGCTGTGTTCAAACGTCATAATGTTGAAGAGCGAGGCCTGCACTGATGTATGCAGACGTCATTATGTTGAAGAGCGAGGCCTGCACTGACTTGTACAGACGTCATCTGATGAAGAACGAGGCTTGAACTGCTGTGTTCAAACGTCATTATCTCTCTCTTTACTACTTCTCTCATCTAACTCGTTAACAACCCCATTATCATTTTATCGGCTTGATGTCGTAACCACTGATGGAGAAAAACCCAATATGATGAACTTGAGATTGAAGTAATATAACCCGAACTCGTGACTCAAACTTGTACTAATGCGTGACAAAGAGCGGTGTAGAGACTTCGTGCAACATTGAATCCCTAAGTACTCTATACTCTTCAACCAACCAACCAACAAGTATAAGACGTACATCACCTCTTGGATATCCACAACTTCGTGTGACACTGAGCACTACAACGTAACTCCTTAAAGTGATAGTTATTTTGTAATAGAGAGAAAGAAAAAAATAACTAGATATCCAAGTCCTCGTCATTGTATTGAAAGCTCGAACAAGGATCTCGAAGAATCTTCATCCAACCTCCCCGATATCTTCAGATACTAAGTACACGCACCCATGAAATTTCACTTCAGCCTCAAATAAATAATACTGAACTGACCCCGTAGTCACATCTTGTCAATTAAAAGCCTCGATCCAGCCATTTGTGATGTTATAACTGAACTTCGATAATGGTTTTAACCCGATTCTAGTCAAGAGCGCATAGTCCATCATCACGGGATTTTACAAATCTATGATTTAAACCGAGAAATAAGTTCTTTCTCGGGATTTTACAAAATCAAGAAGAAACCGTGAGGCAGTAACAGATTGAATGTGGCATGACTGATTTTGAATTTTGGTGAACATCAGTTCGGGTAAAGAATATCTTGTGAAGATTATAGATCACATCACAACTTTTAAAACCTTTGGCCAACTAACCAACCTTGTACACAGATTAGAGACCACTTGATGAAGGAAGCCCGATATACCAATACTTAAAACTGAAGTAGAAGTCCCCAAATTTGTTACTTAAGCTTGCACTAATGTTGGAAGAACGGTGTAGAGAATTAATGCTCCAAGCAGATCTCTAAATGCTCAATACCCAACCAAAGTATGAGACATTAACACCTCTTGCGATTATCGACATCGTCATTGACGTGTGACACTGAGTACTCCAATAACTCTTAAGTGATAGTTACCCCGACTGCTGGTAACTAGATAACCCAAGTCTTCAACTTAAAATTTTAACGAGCAAGTTATCAATGAAGGTCATGCATCCAACCAACCCCGACTTCAAGATAAAATAAGTAGACGCCTTCGTGAAATTCAACTTCAATCACAAATAAAGAATACCAGATTAACTTCGTGATCATCTTGTGCTGTTGACTAGCCAAAAAGAGAAGAAACATGCGCAAGTTCTTAGAAGTGCCCATGACTCATAGTCTGTCCTATCAAATAAAGCTGTCTGACCCAGCTACTTGGATGTGGAATGGTTGTTGTACTGTGTACAGGATTTTACCGTTCTTGAGATTTATCTGAGAAATAAATTCAAGAACTAACTGCACAACAGTAAGTATCAAACTGCTGTAGACTGAACCACTGAATCCTGAATTGCTATGATCTGACCCGCTGTAACCGAAACTGCTAAGATTCAAACCGCTGGAGACTGAACCAATACGATCTGACCCGCTGTAACCGGAACCGCTAAAATTCACATCGCTGGAGACGGAACTTCTAGGAAACTTGCGATAATTCTCCCCCTCAAAAAGGACATGAAATGACCTTTTTGTCAAAGCTGAGAGTCCGTGACGTTTGTGAATTTGTCAGGCACAAAACATGGAAAGAGACAAATGAAACTACTGCAACGAAGATGGTGATTAAGATTCTCTTGTAGTAACCCCTTGCTTTCCTCATCATCAATGGTTTAGTAGATTAACAATTCATTGAAGCTCGTAATATGCCAAAACCGGTTGATGAAATGCATATGACTTTAAAGTGAGTAAAAGGTTAAACATGTCTCCAAACAAATCACCTCTTGTCTTTAAGCCTGACTACCTCTTGAGAAGATCTTGAACAACAATCACATTAGAAGCTTGAGAAACAACAATCACTTGAAGAAGCTTGATAAAGAACAAGTCAGCGACTTAAACTTGCACTAAATTATGAATTAGAACCTATATTGAGCACAACAACGTAACTCCTTTAAATATAGGTAGTGATATATACCCAACCTTCCATCCTTAATTGTATATATCCACTTCATGAACATCCAAGTCTAATCACCTTAAATTGCAAATTGTGATTTAGAACCTATATTGAGCACAACAACGTAACTCCTTTAAATATAGGTAGTGATATATATACCCAACCTTCCATCCTTTATTGTATATATCCACTTCTTGAACATCCAGGTCCAATCACCTTAAATACGCTTGAGCAAGGGTCAACAAACATCGTGCATCCATCCACCCCGAGATGTTTGTGACACTAAGTACACCAACCCGTGAATTAACAAACCAACCAAGTTACCATAATTTCCCAATTCCTGCTGATCTTGAAGCACAAACTTATCCCGAAAAAAACAGTCAAACCCCGTAAGTTTCATTATGTCTACATCCTAGTCTAGCCTACTAGTCCAAAATTAATTTCACGGGATTTTACAGCTCTTGATATTTAAACCGAGAAATCGAATCTTTCGCGGGATTTTCTAAAACCTACAAGAGAAACCGTAAAATCAACAAGAACAACTAAGAGTGAATTGCAATACTAATCTTCAAAATTCAAGTCAAAGAGGTCAAATCACAACTTGATCAGATCGCAACAAGTCAAGTCACAGGTTGTCAACTTGCAACAAGTCAGATTGCAATCAACCAAATCACAATTAGTCAAATCGCAAGTGTCAACTCACAACGTCAAATCGCAACTGGTCAACTCGCTATCAGTCAAGTCGCAACAAGTCAAAACGCAACTTGACAAATCGCAATTTAAACAAATTGTTATTTGTCAGCTATAACTCAAATTTCAAAGATCAAATTGCAGGCTCACTCAAGTCGTTGGCACTAATAGAACAATGCTGACATATCCCCACCTCCGTAATTTCGATGACATTCATAAACCCAAATACTAACCGTGATGTGTGTATCTTCGTGAGAATAATGACCGAAATACCATTCCTTTTAGTCAACAATTAAAAAAAATTAACACCATGTACAAAGAATACATTTGTTAATTATTTTTAAAATATGTTAACCAATTTCAGATTCTTGCATCATTCGGTCCAAGTTAAAACCATTTCCAATCATCCTTGTGATTACAATCAATAAACCTTAAGTCCATCATGTTCAAGCCCAACATACTTGCTTGGTCCAACTCAATAATAGTCCAAGTAATTGTTGTATCATTTCCAGCGCCTAACATTCAACCCATCACAAAATCGAAGCCCATAACAAATAATAACCCTCTTTCTAATGCAAATATGATCCGGCCTCTTAAGTGAAACAGGATTTCCATAAGACACTGATAAAAGAACACAATTAACATTAAATTTACACCATTTGTAAACCCTAATCCACTTTCTCAAACAATCCGCCCCCTTTCTCTTCTACACTCAATCAGCCACCAAACACCAAACAAACCCTAATCACTTAGCATATCAATGCAGCTAAATCACCTCTACTCCTAAACATTCCAAAGAAAGATTAACGCAGCTACCCATCTTCTTCCTGCTACCTTAAATCATCCAACCTTAATCCCCACCAACAAGACTAACTCCACACCTATCTCATTCGCAGCAAGAAGAAGCAACCCTAGTCATCCTAACAACACTTAAATACCAAACCCTTTGTTCTCGAATCAGTTAGAAGACGAAAGATTGGAAGATCTTGCGCAAGGTGTTACAGGTAGGTTGTGAATGATTGTGTGTTGTTTTCTTGTTGTTATTAGTTTATCACAAGTAGAGATGAAGACCGAAGATAAGATTGAGTGAGATAGGATAGATGTTAAGGTTAGATGAGATTTTGTTGTTGATGTTTGTTTGACTTAATTCGATTTGATGTAAATCTTTTGTTATTATATATACGAATGATTTGTTTTTGTAAATTCGTATTGAATCAAACAGACTTAGTTGCAGTGGATATCGTGTTGTTCATAAAATGGGTTTAGGTTAGAGCAATGTGTTGTTGGCTTATTGTTGAATTTTTTACACAAACCGAGTTCATGGTTATGGACAAACCGAGTCCAGGACAAACCGAGTCCAGGACAAATCGAGTTCATGGTTAAGCAGACAAACCGAGTCCGTGGTTAAATGGACAAACCGAGTTAGTGACTGTCTGGACAAACCGAGTCCAGGGTTAAACAGACAAACCGAGTCTGTGAGCCAATGGACAAACCGCGTCTTTGACCAGTCAAACCTGTCACTTTCGTACTTTTTGTCCTCATTATCCATTTTTGGTAACATTCCAAACTTCACTCCCAAGAAGACACAAACCGAGTTATAGAACACCACTTTTGACACAAACCGCATCCAAGAATACCCATTCTTTAAACCCAGATCTGTATCCTACACAAAGCGCTACAATGAAGATTCTTTTGAGGATGCACATTCAGCCAAAACAAAGCCACTTATATACTATAAATCATAACCAAGAAGTGACTTCTTGATAAAAGCCATTAACAGCCAAGTAACTCCACAGATTTACAGATTTACAGCCAAGAAGTGACTTGTGAATGATTTGTGGATTCGAACAAAAGAAAAAGAAAGACAAAGCAAGTGCACATTTCTTGACTTAATGTTCAAACCAACTTGTGAATTCTTGACTGACTTTTGGATTCGAGCAAAAGAGAAAGAAATAAAAAAGCAAGTCCACTTTTCTTGACTTAATATTCTTGATTGAAACTGTGTACGACCCAAAAATAAATCTTCACATCTCAATGCATTATATCAAGGCCACAATGATATATAACTTAGTAAAACAGTTTGACCAACAAACAATATAATACTTGAGCAGCACAAATTTAAGAAAAGAAAAAAAAATTGTTCGATCCAGAAATTATATAAAAAAAAACATAGAGACCACAAATTGACCAACAGTATGGATGAAATATATACAAGGCCCACTTAATGAAAATGAGTAACACAGTGAACCAAAAGAAAGTGAGTAACACAGTTTATACACGAACCACAAAAAAAACTAAAATCGACACACAATCAAACCGAATTAAACCATTGACCACAGATCTGACCAAGATGAAACCATGGCTCTTGATACCAATTGTAGGAAATAACCATGTTGATTGTGTGTATGATTCGGGTGGTCTTGATTCATGAAAGATCAAGAATCCCATGATTTAAGAGTTAGATGTTAGAGAGATGTTAGAGAGAGGTGGGAGACTCTTTGTGAGAAAATCTGGTAATGTTAGATTCAATGTGTGAAGAGTTCCAACCCTTCCCAAGTGTGGGAAGGGGTATTTATACTTCTACTATTTGGTGCCCCTAGTGGGCTGTGGAGTGAGCTGACAGTGGGGAAAGCCCCGACCCACTCCACAAATATAAATACGACTAAGCTAATACTAATATTACTAATAATACTAAACTAATATATATAAGCCTACGAGCTATATAAATGCTAATTAGATGCTCGGGGTGACCGAACCTTCATATGAATATTTATATTCCTAACATCCTAACATTGGATCACTAGAATTTGCTTATGCATTAAATACAACCAATTAACCTTAGTACACCTTGGTTCATGTTTCTTAAGACGTTCAAGCAAGTTACCGTATAGGAGGTTAGCCAGTTTTCTTAAGCCTAACATCGATATCACCCAATCAAACAAGAGACAATAGGAAACAAGAATTATAAGCTAAACCAATTAGATCTATTGAAGTTGTCACGCCCTAATTGATGGAGATGGACACACACATCAACAAGAAATCAATAAGATCTAATTAGTTATACACAAGTTTCACACAATCATAGGTAAACACTAGGTGATTTAGTAAAACATAATCAATGAAGAACAAGCAACAATAATAATGGAAGACATAATTAAGATAGAATCAACACACCATTACAAGATGTTTATGGAGTGATTAAGACCTTCTAAGTTGCTAGAAAAACACCTACCTAAACCCTAGAATCGGACTTAGGGTTTAGGGCTTACAAAAAGTGAAGTTGTGATGTTGTATTTATAGCTGATTTTCTGTCCGCATCGATCTGACGGCGTCAGCCTTTACAAGTGACGGCGTCAGCTCCCCTTTTTCACCAAATTGTAGATCTTTTCGTCCCGATTCCGTGGCCTCTTGAATCACCTAAATCCGAGTTCGTATGAAGATTTTATGGCCAAAACAGTGACAGCTACTCCGCGCGTAAGTTGTGATTGTCTTGATCAGCATGTGACGGTTTTACTAGGGTTTCTTCTTGTGCAAGTTGTCATTTTGACGTCGTCACTCTATGGCATCTGACGTCGTCAGGATGAGTCCTGACGCCGTCACCTTCAAGATCTTCTGGGCCGTCTCTCTTTAAATTAAACCGTGACCACCTATGGCGTCACAAAGCGTGACGCCGTCACCTTCCAGTACCAAAATAGTTCTGGCCCGTCATGACTAATCTTCATATCCACCTCTTTGTCATAGCTTGACGCCGTCACCTAGCAAAGAGTGACGCCGTCATGTACTGTTTCCAGCATGATTTTGAGACTTTGTCGTTTTCTTCACTTTTATGCTCCAAAAACGTCCAAAATGCTTCCTTTTCCAGATTTCTTCTCCAAAGTACCTAAAATGACAAAAGGAACGATTTAGGGCAATATTTGATCAAATAAATACGATTTAGGGCTTAAATGACCCCCTAAAAGCGGTACACTTTTCGTCTCATCAGGTTCGAATACCTGGACTTTCTTTTTGTAAACTTAGTTTTTTTATTTATTTATTTATTTTCTTTTAAAAACTTATTAAGCACTACAAAATAAGCAACTTTTATAAAAAGAATTCTTTTTCAAAACTTCAAATAAGCACAGTATAAGCAGTGTGAAATCAGAACAGTTGGGCAAATAGAAGAAAACAAACAAAAGGGCAAATAGCTAAAGGACTGATAAACTATTTTAAGCTAAGGGAAACTGGAAGAAACTGAAATCAAGCAAAGCATCATCTAAGTGATCCAACAATCTCATAATAAGCTACACTTAAAGGCAAATAAGCACTAATCCTAATTAAGCAATTCTATTGCTACTGAGTGGAGGCTTACTTAAAGCTACTGATGTGAAATTGCAGCTGCGAAAAAGCTGTTAAAAAGCCAACCTAAAAAATCTCAAAATTAAGGAACAAGTCTCTAAGCAACCCAATAATGTGTGTACCAAGTTTGAGCAAAATTGTGCTTATATTGAACAAATGAAAAATCAAAAATATGAGCCGATCTTAGGCAAAATGAGTGCAGACTGAGTGACTGTGTTCTGAGCAGACTGTTTAGGCAATAGTGACCAAAATTCTCCAAAACCTTAATGAAAGACTACCAACTTTTGAAGATCAACTAAAACTACTATAATGAACCTAAAAATTCCACAAGTAAGGGCTTAAAATGCTTAAGCTTATAAGAAGCTTATTTGAACAGTTCCTACCTTAATTCCACCAATAACCAATCCAAACCTATCAAGACCACCAAAACAGCTTAATAAAAGCCACAAACAACTTATCTAGATCCAATTAAGCACAAACAAAGTTCACTTAATGGTCAGTGAACAGTGGACATCAGTTTGACCCACTTTCAAGCTTATTCCAAACACCCCTAATTGATACTGATTTTGGGATTTTGACTATCAAATACCAATATAAGCTATGAAACTGACTCACTAATGATTAACTAACTTATTTTACCCCTAATGAGCAAATTTCAAATGTAAATAAGCACCTAAATAAGCTATGCCTATATTGACTGTTTTTGGTTTTTTAAGCCTTTTAAGAACAAAATGAGATTAAGCATATAATGTTGGGTCAAGAAAAACCCAAGAATACTTAAAACATGATTTGGACACAAATTAACTAAGTGTTAACTTAAACCGAGAATAATTCAAGTCACTGAGAGAACAGCCTCTCAGTGAGTCATCTTCAGGATGTTTAAGGCGAATTCAAGTAGAAGGATTCACTACTCAGGAAGGCGGTTCTCCCTGATGTAGCACTTAAGTCAAAGAAGAAGATGATGGTTCAGTAAGTGTTTGACAAGAACTCACTGAACCCCAGTCTCCTCAACAACAATGAAGTAATTAAGAGTGATAACTGAGAAGCGTGTCCTGAAGAACTAAGTGCCTGAGAAGAAAGGCAGAAATATCTAGGAAGGATTTAAGATAAGATCAAATCTTATCTTGTCAGGAAGAAATCCTTCCTAAGACGGCTTAAAGTCTTGGAGTGTCAGACCAACCACTCCTAAAGACTTAATAGGCCATTTCTATTGGTTCTTGGAAATGACAATTACTGTTGTAATTGTCAGACACGCTTGCTCAACAACTTGTAATATTTTAATTACTTTTACTCAGTTTACTTGTGTATAAATAGATTGAGAAGGAGAGAAGTTGTGTGTGTTTTGTACAATTAAAGCTTAGACTTTTGCAAAACAACTTCTCTCCTACAAAGAGTAACGTATCCCTGAGATAGCTCAGTGAGGTCGCATTGTTACCACTCAAGCAAAACTTGAGTTTAGATAGGAGACACCACCATACCTTGTCTATTCAATCCCAAGTGTTTGTTCCGCAAAACACTTGGGTATAGATTCTTTGATTCATTTCTAATAAGAATTTAAACGTTGAAAATTATCTTGAGTTTTCTATATTCACGTTTTATAACCGTTAGAATTAATCATAACATTGTTGATGTGTGCGGTGTTTATTGCTCTAATTTTATATCCACGGTAGCTGCGCCAAAGACTTGGTGCGCGCGTGATGTGTTGTTGTGGTTTTAGCAGTATTAATACATACTCAAGTTTTAAATTTATATTTAGCTGACTTATCAATAAAACACACACTTTAACGAGCAGTGTACCCGGTCAGTATGAATATAATGGTAAGTAGAGTGTCGATCACTAAGAGTGGAACGTATTATCTAGTTATTCTAATCAGTATTTTAATATCTTAAGTTAGCTGTATGATGAGGCGAAAAGTGTACCGCTTTTAAGGGGTCATTTAAGCCCGAAATCGTATTTATTTGATTAAATATTGCCCTAAATCGTTCCTTTTGTCATTTTAGGTACTTTTGAGGAGAAATCTGGAAAAGGAGGCATTTTGGACGTTTTTGGAGCATTAAAGTGAAGAAAACGGCAAAGTCTCAAGAATCGGCTAAAAGTTACTCTTGACGGCGTCACAATTAACATGGGACGGCGTCATGCCTTGGCAAGAAAAGTTGGATGTGAAATTTACTCATGACGGGCCAGTGAGTTTGCATGAGAATTCTGACGGCGTCACGCTTTAACTAAATCAAGGGCGTCACGGCTTAAATCATAAGGGGACGGCGTCACGTTTAGGATCCGACGGCGTCAAGCCTTGATAAGCCAGAATGGATTTTTGAAGAGCTAAAGAGGGACGGCGTCAAGATGGTCATCCGGGAACCCTAAAAGCGGCGAGGTGACGGCGTCACAATGCATAAGGTGACGCCGTCAGATGTCAAAGTCTATATATAGTTTTCTAATTTTTTGTCATTAAGAGAGAGCTTAGTGTGTGGAATTTTGGGATAAAACCCTAAGACGATTTTAGCTACTTTTTCAGGGCTTCTTGCCTTGAGATCTTCCATGTTTCATTGAAAGATAAGTTATCAATTAATCATTCAATATGTCTATGTGTTGTTTGATTCTATCTTATGCTTGTCTTTTGTTTAACATGTTAGGCTAATTTTATCTTGTGTTTGCTTAGATCTAATGAAACCTAGCTATTGATTATTGGTTGTTAGTGTGTTGTTAGTTGTATTGGATGATTTTTTATCTATGTTAGGCTTAAGAAAACTGGCTAACTTCCTATTCGGTAACTTGCTTGAACGTCTTAAGAAACATGAACCAAACGCGTACTAAAGGTTTTTATGGTTGTATTTAATGCACAAGCGAATTCTAGTGATCCCATGTTAGGAGCTTCCTAGCCGGCTCGACATAGGAGTGAAGTAGGAGCTTGTAGAGTTTGGGGAAGTAAGTACGCCACCCCACGAATGGTATTAAGGAATACACCCGTCATCCACGCGACTAATACACACTAATTAACCGGTAAAAGATAGTTAGGGAGTAAGGAAATCTAAGTAAACACATTTCTCTACACATAAGTTTCTCACCACTTTTCATTTTTGTTATTTTATTTTATTTGCATTTGTAGTAATTTGGGTTAGTTGACTAGCAACTAATTCCGCCCACTCCTTCAAAACCCGAGATTTTACTTGCTTTCATAAAATTATAAAAACATAAAAAGAATCTTCCTCAACCCTTAGACCTAATTAGAGTAGCCTTTCACACCTAACGAACACTATTCCCTGTGGAGAACGATCAATCCCCCGTACTTACCACTACACTATACTACATCGGTCAGGTACACTGCCTGGTGGGGTTGTAAGCCTCTTGAGATCCCTCGAGAGGTAAAACCTGTTGTAAGGTTGCAAAACCCACGCATCAAGTTTTTGGCGCCGCTGCCGGGGAATAGTTATTGTTTAGGTTGAATTTTTATTTCTATTAGGTCTACTCACTAGATTCCCTTCTAGTGAGATTTTTATTTTATTTTTCTAGGTTTTCTTTAGTCTATCTATTTTCTTCGTGTCTTTGTTCGTAACCATTACCGTCCGACATCATGGAAGATGGTAATATCCTTAACCCCCACAACCCACCACCACCTCCTAGAACCCGCACTTTAGGAGGATATTCCCTAAGTTTGGATGATGACCCCCCTAATCTTAGAATCACTAGGAGCCGAAGCTCGATAAAGACTCTTGCCACACCCTATGCTGAACCCGAAAGGGAAATGCATAAATTAAGGCGACTCCACCAAGCGGCTGAACCATCCACGATCAATTTTGATGATGCCCTCTCCGAGGAAGAATCCAATCATTATTCTACACCTCCTAGCCCTCAACCCAATCACGATATGGAAGTTCCCGAAATCCCAATCCCCAAATGTCTCAAGGACTACTCTTCTCCCACCCCTCGTGGTTTTTCCAATGCTATCGTTTTTCCAATTGAACACACGGATGGGGTCTTGCGTGCAACTGATATTTGGCTGGTCCAAAGTGTATGCAAGTTTCACGGATTGAAAACTGAAGATCCAATCCAACACATCAAGGACTTCCTGAAAATAGTGGATACCCTCCACACGGACGGAGCCACTAGAGATACCTCCCGGTTGCGATTCTTTCCCCTTACCCTTCATGAAAGAGCCGGAGACTGGTATAACCAACTTCCTTCCGAATCCATCTTCACATGGGAACAGCTTATCTCAAAATTCTATGAGAAATTCTTTCCCATAGGAAGAACTTCAAAGTTGAGAGACGAAATCCTCCGCTTCCATGTTGGACCAGCAGAACCTATTCACAAATCTTGGGTTAGATTCAAGGATCTAATTAGACAGGTCCCTCATCATGGCATTGAACTCTGGCTTCTTGTCCAAATCTTTTATGACAGTGTCTCCAAAAATGACCAATTGGGCATTAATAATTCATCGAAAGGAAAAATAGCCAAATTAAGCGTTGAGGAAGGATGGAATAGAATTGAGGAATACGCGAATGATCAAGACGATACCTGGGATGAACCCGATTCGATCATGAGCGTTTCCAAGATCATGAAAGAGCCTCCTTTTGCTAGCCGGGTGAGTAGATTGAATGATCAGGTATCTTATCTAGACAAGTCGCAACCAACTAAGCGGTTATCAAACCCATACTTGATCTGTGATCAATGTGGTGGCCCGCATGAAGTAGAGGAATGCGAGGATGTTACCACCACCGAACAAGCATGCTTGTCAAGCCACGACATCTTCGATGATCCTTCGCTCTTAACTTTCTACCAAAACAATGATTTCACCCCCTGGGGAAATCTTGTGAGAGAAGAGGGAGGAGGTGAATATCCTGACTACAAGGTTAGGAGCACTTTTGAGGATGATCTTGGGCACTTCACGTTTGAGAAGAATCTGCAACTAAATGGTCTCGACAACCTCGTCACTAGCCAACAAAACGACGTGAAGGCCAAATTCGCAGAACTCAACGCCATTCTCGACGGCCTTGGCGAACCACAAAGAGATCCTTTACTCGCCATCACCACTCGTGCTGGAACAACTACTAAGGATCCACCCTACCCAGCTCAACCATCTAACGCCATGGAACCCAACACCCCTCATGAGGAGAACGATAATGTGAACGACGAAAATCCCGAGCAAACCCCACCGGTAACTCCATCCCCACCTACTCCTGCCAAACAGCCCCTTAAAGTCCCATACCCATCTCGCCTCAAGAATCAAAAGGTCGAAAGTGATAATAAAAGATTCTTGTCATATTTAAAGAATTCGGTCGTCACCATACCCCTTCTTGATGCATGTTATCATATGCCCAAATATAGTACATACTTCAAGAGGCTGCTCACCAACAGGAAAGGGCTCGAGGGTCTTGTAACCTTAGGAGAAGAATGTTCTGTGGTGACTCAACGAGGGCTACCAAAGAAGGTGGACGACCCAGGTAGTTTCACCTTGCCCTGTTCAATTGGATCTCTTTCAGTCAAAAATGCCTTAGCCGACTTAGGAGCAAGCATCAATCTTATGCCGCATTCCCTGTTCCGCAAGCTAGGGTATTCTGGGTTGAAACCAACCCGTATGAGCATCCAACTGGCCGATAGATCAGTCAAATACCCCTTAGGAATATGCGAGAATGTGCTGGTTAAGGTAGGGAAGTTTAAATTTCCAGTTGACTTCGTCATCCTAGAAATGGAAGAAGATGATCTTGTGCCCATCATTCTAGGAAGACCCTTCCTTGCAACTTCTCGTGCTGTTATTGATGTTCATGACGGCAAACTAACCTTACGAGTGGGGGCCGATAGCTTAACCTTCGACATCAAGGACACAATGAATCTTTCTCTCGAAGCAGATAATCAACTGTATTTCATCGAAGAAATCGATGAACTATCCGACGAGATTGATAATTGTGTAGATGAACAGGTGGAAGCCGGTTGGTTGCGAGATGAAGCTTTCTTACCCATCTTAGAGGAGGAGAAGGCTATGGATGTGAATGCAGTCTCCTTCTATCCCAGACAAGAAATCGAACAGCTTGAGCTTCGTAAACCCGAGAACAAACTTAAACCTTCCATCATCGAGCCACCTGCGGTAGAACTCAAGGAACTCCCAACCAACCTTGAATATGCTTTCCTCCAAGGGGAAGATCAACTTCCGGTAATCATAAGCTCTTCTTTGAAAAGTGAACAAAAGGATCAACTCTTGGGAGTTTTAAAAAAATATAAAGGAGTTATAGCATGGAGTGTAGCCGATATCAAGGGTATTGACTCTACCTTTTGTACACATAAAATCCTCATGGAGGAGGATTATAAACCCAGCGTGCAACCTCAAAGGCGAGTAAATCCCAACATAAAGGAAGTCGTAAAGAAGGAAGTCATTAAGCTCCTAGACGCAGGACTAATTTACCCGATTTCGGACAGTCCATGGGTAAGTCCTGTACAGGTTGTACCAAAAAAAGGAGGAATGACGGTGGTGAAGAACGATAAGGATGAGTTAGTACCTCAACGAACAGTAACTGGATGGCGTGTGTGCATCGATTATAGGAAGTTGAATGATGCAACCCGAAAAGATCATTTCCCTCTCCCATTTATCGACCAGATGTTGGAAAGGTTAGCAGGGCATGAGTACTACTGCTTCCTAGATGGGTTCTCAGGGTATTTCCAAATCCCTATCGCTCCTGAGGACCAAGAAAAGACCACGTTTACATGTCCTTATGGCACCTTCGCCTACAAGCGAATGCCCTTTGGACTATGTAACGCCCCCGCCACTTTCCAGCGCTGCATGACGGCGATCTTCCATGAGTTAATGGAAGACAGCATGGAGGTCTTTATGGATGATTTTTCAGTCTTTGGGAACTCTTTTGATCGCTGTCTTGCTAACCTTGAGAAAATGCTCAAACGTTGTGAGGAGACCAACTTGGTACTAAACTGGGAAAAGTGCCACTTTATGGTAAAAGAAGGGATTGTGCTGGGACACAAAATTTCAGGAAGTGGAATCGAAGTAGACCGGGCAAAAATTGAAGCTATATCTAAACTTCCCTATCCAACAACTGTCAAGGCAATCCGTAGTTTTTTGGGTCATGCTGGCTTCTATAGGAGATTCATTAAGGATTTCTTAAAGGTAGCCAAACCGATGACTCAGTTACTCATGAAGGATGCCCCGTTCGACTTCTCTCAAGAGTGCAAGGACGCATTCGATCTATTGAAGCAGGAACTTACCCAAGCTCCAATTATGGTTACCCCTAACTGGGAGTTACCCTTTGAAATCATGTGCGATGCTAGTGATTATGCTGTTGGAGCAGTATTAGGCCAAAGGCTTAACAAACACTTTCAGCCAATATACTACGCTAGCAAAACCATGAATCCTGCTCAAGAAAACTACACTACCACTGAAAAGGAATTACTAGCCGTGGTATTCGCTTTTGATAAATTTCGCCAGTATCTTGTCCTTTCTAAAACGGTTGTTTTTTACGGATCATTCAGCTATTCGATATCTTTTCGCTAAACAGGATGCTAAACCACGGTTACTTCGTTGGATCCTATTATTGCAAGAGTTCGATGTTGAAATTCGTGATAAGAAAGGAGCAGAGAATCTTGCGGCTGATCATCTCTCTCGTCTCGAAAACCCCAGCCTCGCTGAATCTGACAAGAGTGAGATTCGGGAAACATTTCCTGAAGAGCAGCTCATGTTAATAAATGATTCTGAACCTTGGTATGCGGATTATGCTAACTACCTGGCAAGTAGAGTAATCCCTGAGCATATGAGCAGGCATGAAAAAAAGAGGTTCTTTAATCAATTAAAGTACTACTTTTGGGATGAACCCTTCTTATTTCGAAGATGTCCAGATCAGGTAATCAGGCGTTGTGTTTCGGAAAGAGAGGCTGTCAGAATTATGAAAGAATGTCATGCGGGTCCATCTGGAGGACATCACGGAATAAGCACTACTGCACGAAAGGTCTTCGACGCGGGATTCTATTGGCCTACAATATTTCGTGATGTGAAGGGAATGATACAAACGTGTGACGCATGTCAAAGAGCTGGGAATATCTCTAGGAGGGATGAAGCCCCACAGAATTATATACAAGTTTGTGAGGTTTTTGATGTCTGGGGAATTGATTTCATGGGACCATTCCCATCTTCTGGAGGGAATGAATACATCTTGGTGGCCATTGATTATGTTTCGAAATGGGTGGAAGCACAAGCCCTTAGGACTAACGACGCTAGGGTAGTCATTCATTTCTTAAAGAAATTGTTCGCTAGGTTCGGAATTCCGAAGGCTCTTATTAGTGACAGGGGAACCCATTTTTGCAATTCACAAATGGAGAAAGTCATGAAAAGATATGGGGTCTCTCACCGATTCTCCACCGCTTACCATCCTCAAACCAACGGTCAAGTCGAAAACACTAATAGAGCCATAAAAAGAATATTAGAGAAAACAGTTAATCAAAACAGAAAAGATTGGTCTTTTAAGCTCGATGAGGCTTTGTGGGCATTTCGAACCGCCTATAAGACGCCAATCGGGACAACCCCGTTCCGTATGGTATATGGCAAGGCATGCCACCTTCCAGTAGAACTGGAACACAAAGCATATTGGGCACTTAAGGCTTGTAATTTGGATTATACAGTTGCGGGAACAAATAGATTCTTACAGCTCCAAGAGCTTGATGAGTTGAGATTAGAGGCTTATGAATCTTCCATCACATACAAAGAGAGGGCGAAAAGATGGCATGACCAACGGATTAAGAGACCCAAGGAGTTTTCAGAAGGAGACAAGGTCTTATTATATAATTCTCGCTTAAGGCTATTTCCTGGGAAACTTAAATCTAGATGGTATGGACCTTTTACCGTAAGGAGCTCCTCTAAAACCGGAGCCGTTGTATTAATTGACGACGAGGATAGAGAATTCACTGTGAACATTCAACGAATCAAGCATTATCAAGAGAATGGTAATGAAATGATCAATGAGGAAGACATTACTTTTGATGAAGAAGTCACGTAATGTACGTGACTTTGAGTCTAGCTACAAGACTCGTTAATAAAGAAAGGCGCTTCTTGGGAGGCAACCCAAGCTTTATTTATTTTATTTGCTTTGTGTGTTCATTTGTTTATGTGTTTGTTTTATTTGCTTCGTATGTGTGTGTAATTTTTATTCTTATTGATTCATGTTAAAAACTAATTGTGAAAATGCTTTATTTTGTTTTTAACTTCGTCTTAACTACATATAAAGGTATTTTGCAAAAGATAAGTGTAAGGGAAATCTAAATCGGTTTATTAGAACACAAATTAACATGAATCGTAATAATATTGAATTAACATACATATTCGTATTTGTTTGAGTCAAATGCTTGTATCGAGTCATAATGATGTTTTGCAGGATTTCCAGGAAGTAAGGTAAAGGTTTTTCCAGAAATTTTCCGGAAACTTAAAACGAGAATTTTTGTCAGGTCATTTCTGACGGCGTCAGGGGTTATAACCTGACGGCGTCAGATTTAATTTCCAGAAATTTTTGAAAATTTTGTTTTCATAAAAAGTTTTTATTAAAATCTCCAACTTATAATCTCCAGGAATCTGCAAAATTATCATTCCACAAGCATTATATCCTTATATATAGATTTTATCCCGCCGATGTTATGCAGGTTTTCGTGTTTGTTTTCTCAGGTTCAACAGGTTATTTTGGACAAGGAAATGTTTTGAATCAAGCTTATGGCGATGCATTAGTCATGGAGCTTCAACATTCTCTTTGGAGGAAGATTTAACCGTGTAATTTCATTATCCAACGAGCGAATCAGGGGAGTATTTGATTTCATTCTTTTACTTTATGCTTTTACATTTGTCATTTGAACATTGGGGACAATGTTCATCTTAAGTGTAAGGGGAGGGTAAAAGTACGATTTTAGAGAATACAATTGCGCTTGATTTTTGTTTGTTTGATGGTAGATGTGTAATAAAACTGAGAGAAATACTTGTTAAGGTAATTTTAGTGCCAAATTTAAAATTTTTTACAACATATAGGAGTGAAACTTTGATCCTAATAAGCGTCTCACGGATAGGAGTTATATGACTAGCACAAAAACCGTACCACTAAAAAAATTTTTTCCACCCCAAATATGTGAGGTTCACCCCTAGAATTGGTAGGAAAAGCATTTATGCTATGATGTGTGTACCGGTAGCACTTAGATTCTAGAACTTGCGTTAGGACCATTCCAAGGCCACAAGTGAGACTACATTCGTGTAGTTAGATTTACTACATGATAAGAGGCATTAGGATTAACCCATTGTTTTACACCTGTGTTTTTGTTATAATTATGTTGGCTACATTGGTCAAGTAATTCTCCCACACCCTTTGCGTTGTACTCATTTTTAGTACACGATACCCCTAGTACACCCCTCAGAGCCTATCTTTTCGTTTCGACCTTTAAGCATTTTACTTAAAGGAAGAATTTGTTACACCCCACTAAAATGTACACCCAAATCGCCTTAGCCTACCTTGTATGCACTCATTTTTAGTGCATTATTGTTACAACATTTGTTTAAACCCAAGTTAATTATCTAGTTGATTACATGGTTGCTAAGTCGAGTCATATCCTTGTACATATTGTTTTGGGACGATTGGGACTCATGGGTAAAGTACTAGTGTAATGGAGTAATGGGGAAGAACATCATTTATTACCCCCATATGTGCTAAATGTTTTAAAAGTACTCCAAGTTTTTCAATTATCTTAATTCGAGTCATTAGAATAGTTATTTGTAAAGTTATGTAAAAGTTCAAGTGTAAGGGGATGCAACGCCCCTATGATGTATTATTTTGGATGGTAGGGCAAGAGTGTATGAAAAAAAAAAAAAAAAAAAAAAAAAATCGAAAAAATCAAGAAAAATACAAAAAAATGAGAAAAAGAAAAATAGAAAAAACATACGGACTACCATCCCGTTTTATTTTATGTTTATTTTATGTTTATGTTATTTTGTTTCTAGCTTAAGATCGAGTCTAGTCTTGGCTTAGCAACATTGTATAGTACATGTAATTGATCAAGATCTTTAACTCGCCACCAGTAAAATATCCCGTATCCAACAAAACCGTGTTTTCCTTTTCCCTACACCTAACGTTATAACCCATTTAAAAGCCCTCTTTGATAGTTTATCTTAGGTGCTTACGCCTAGTGGAGGAGGTTTTCGATCCTTTCCCAAGCCTATGGTAATCTATTTGCTATGACAGGTAGTGAGAGATATTTTCCGTTTTCATTTATGAGATTTATTTTGATGACACTTGAGAGATGTGAGTATCTAAACACTACTTGTGAGGTGCTAGTATATAATCTCCGTGCTTATTATGATTGAAGTGGAACGATTATTTGTTGTAATTACTTTTATGTTTGCATTAAATGACCCCTAACTTGTATTTTGATTAGAATAAAAGCGCATTTGCTTGAGGACAAGCAAATCTCAAGTGTAAGGGTATTTGATGAGGCGAAAAGTGTACCGCTTTTAAGGGGTCATTTAAGCCCGAAATCGTATTTATTTGATTAAATATTGCCCTAAATCGTTCCTTTTGTCATTTTAGGTACTTTTGAGGAGAAATCTGGAAAAGGAGGCATTTTGGACGTTTTTGGAGCATTAAAGTGAAGAAAACGGCAAAGTCTCAAGAATCGGCTAAAAGTTACTCTTGACGGCGTCACAATTAACATGGGACGGCGTCATGCCTTGGCAAGAAAAGTTGGATGTGAAATTTACTCATGACGGGCCAGTGAGTTTGCATGAGAATTCTGACGGCGTCACGCTTTAACTAAATCAAGGGCGTCACGGCTTAAATCATAAGGGGACGGCGTCACGTTTAGGATCCGACGGCGTCAAGCCTTGATAAGCCAGAATGGATTTTTGAAGAGCTAAAGAGGGACGGCGTCAAGATGGTCATCCGGGAACCCTAAAAGCGGCGAGGTGACGGCGTCACAATGCATAAGGTGACGCCGTCAGATGTCAAAGTCTATATATAGTTTTCTAATTTTTTGTCATTAAGAGAGAGCTTAGTGTGTGGAATTTTGGGATAAAACCCTAAGACGATTTTAGCTACTTTTTCAGGGCTTCTTGCCTTGAGATCTTCCATGTTTCATTGAAAGATAAGTTATCAATTAATCATTCAATATGTCTATGTGTTGTTTGATTCTATCTTATGCTTGTCTTTTGTTTAACATGTTAGGCTAATTTTATCTTGTGTTTGCTTAGATCTAATGAAACCTAGCTATTGATTATTGGTTGTTAGTGTGTTGTTAGTTGTATTGGATGATTGTTTATCTATGTTAGGCTTAAGAAAACTGGCTAACTTCCTATTCGGTAACTTGCTTGAACGTCTTAAGAAACATGAACCAAACGCGTACTAAAGGTTTTTATGGTTGTATTTAATGCACAAGCGAATTCTAGTGATCCCATGTTAGGAGCTTCCTAGCCGGCTCGACATAGGAGTGAAGTAGGAGCTTGTAGAGTTTGGGGAAGTAAGTACGCCACCCCACGAATGGTATTAAGGAATACACCCGTCATCCACGCGACTAATACACACTAATTAACCGGTAAAAGATAGTTAGGGAGTAAGGAAATCTAAGTAAACACATTTCTCTACACATAAGTTTCTCACCACTTTTCATTTTTGTTATTTTATTTTATTTGCATTTGTAGTAATTTGGGTTAGTTGACTAGCAACTAATTCCGCCCACTCCTTCAAAACCCGAGATTTTACTTGCTTTCATAAAATTATAAAAACATAAAAAGAATCTTCCTCAACCCTTAGACCTAATTAGAGTAGCCTTTCACACCTAACGAACACTATTCCCTGTGGAGAACGATCAATCCCCCGTACTTACCACTACACTATACTACATCGGTCAGGTACACTGCCTGGTGGGGTTGTAAGCCTCTTGAGATCCCTCGAGAGGTAAAACCTGTTGTAAGGTTGCAAAACCCACGCATCACTGTACAACCTAATCTAACGCAAGGGGGTTCAGCTTGAGAGACTGGCACGGTTTGGTTATGATTAAATAGTAAACTAAACTAATGAGCACGAATCAGCGATTAGCACACACGTACACAGATAGATACTTGAGACAATAAGAAGACCTGTCCTGATAATTAAGTAGCTTGTCACTTGTTTTATTGCTAGTTTTATATGAAGTGTATGTAATTAACCCTTTCTCGTTGGCTCTAATCTTATCGGCGAGTAAACCCTTAATGATCACTTATGTCTATCCCACTATCCTAGAATATTGAGCATTTGTGATGCCCACGTTTCGTATACGCTAAAATAGATAGGCGAGGAAGGGGCATGGCGACCCAAGCAATGCTCAGCTAGACACAGAGGTTATCAATGCACTAATAAAAGTCACCAAAGACATCAACATATAAACTTTAATTAATGGGAAAGCAATTTTAAGGGGTGCCCATGATTTTCCGTAGTCACATGGAATCGGCCCATCAATCCTGATGAATTAAAGTGTACTAATACAATAAAACAAAACTACTTAATGAATTGAATACATGCAGGACCTTCTTACAGCTCTTGTATCTTCGTTTAGGGTGTGTCTTGTGCTGCTAACACGTCTGAATTCGGCTGGGGTTTCTTCGGTCTTCGAAAGCTTAGTCTATGTATGATCCCGAAATTCGTCTGGCCTTGGGGTATTTATAGTTTCTGTCTGAGGGTTAGATGCGGCGCATAGGATAAGTAGATGCGGCGCATTGACTTAACTTCGCGTGGGGTCCAAGATTAATATATTCAGGAATATTCGTACACCGCCTTAAGATGCGGCGTAACTCCATTTCTCTATGCGGCGCATGTCCTTTGCTGTCTTGGATCGTAACTTGTGAAATCTTGATAGTGATGCGCCGTATGTACGAAGTATGTTGCGGCGTATCTGGAGCAGAATGATCTTGATCTTGTACATTTCAGTAGACTCTAAACATCTTGCTTATTTTGCTCTATAATTAGTCCGAAATCGCCAAGTTTCACATAATACTTGTTTTTACCTGAGAGTTACAAAAGTAAACATTAACGTATCAATTCTCATATATAATATAATAAAACAAGTCAAATAAATAGGATAAATGATGATAATAAAATGTGCTTATTTGAGTTCATCAAATATCCCCCCACTTGAACTTTACTTGTCCCCAAGTAAACCTTAGAATAAATCTTATGAAAATGTATCCTAAAAGATATTAGGATTTATTTTTATATTTAAGCATGTATTCGTTTTGTCATAATTGCACAACCAAACACTTAACGAATTAGAGATAAAATAAAATATTTCGATAAAAGTAAATCTAATCGTTTAACTGTCCAGTCGTGACGAATATTCTATCATAAGCTTGGCAAGTATACGCATCTCCTCCACTAAAGCCAAGGAATAACAAGTCTAAAGCGGTAAAAAAGGTTTGTTGGTTAAGGGTTAATCATCCTTCTTAATCTCTATCGATCTCACATTCCAGAAAAGGCGACAAAATCACAAATACATGATCGAATCCACGACCACGATACTTGCAATTGCTCAAATCCTTAACTCTAATAGGCTAAAGATAGGACCAAGTAATCTTTACCAATAATATTATATCAAAAAGGGCGACAAAATCATAAATACATAGCCGAATCCACGACCACGATACTTAAGATTGCTCAAATCCCTAATCTCACTAAATCAAAGGTCTGGATAAAGAATGATGTAGGGTATGGATAATATTTGGGATACAAATTGGTGTAAAATGAAAAATAAACAAAACAGATAAATTAAAATCTTAAGTGTGGTAAATTACTTTCCCAACCATCCCATGAATAAGACTCATATCATTGAATAACTCACGCTTTAACACTTGAAACACACGCTTTAGGTAGACACGAATTATACTCAACAAGATCTCAATCAAAGAATAAACCTAGTTGGCGTTCCCATAACGGCCAACTCCCATTCAATCCATAAATATAATATACAACAAATAGTGGTGATATCGACCACTTAATACAAAACTTTACATAAGTTGGTTAAAACAAACTTCCAACTTTTTCTTTTCTATTTTTTCGATTTTTTTTTTTTTTTTTTTTTTTTTTTTTTTTTTTTTTTTTGTTGACATCAACATATATGTGTAAAATTTCACAACTTTTCTATCACTATTTTTCCGGATAATTTTTCCATGCTCTTCATACTTTCAGAAATAACTGTAATAGCGAAAGTAGTAAACACACGAAAAATAAACTCAAAGATATACAATATTTACTTTCATACCAATTGCATTGTGCAATTTCCTGACTCAACCAAAGATAATGAATTACGCACGCGAACACAGGTAATGTAAGGAAACACACTTTGCCTAAAGCAATTAACCAACCACGGATTTTAATCTATAGGGTAGGCTAAGGTGTAAGGGTGTAACGAAATATTATAACAAAGGTGTAAGAAACGAAAGGAATGGCTCTGAGTGTTTTTCTAGGGTATCTTACTCTAAAAGTGAGAGTAACAAAGGGTTTATACGGGGGTTAACTAACCAGTGTAGTTAGTTAATATCACATAACATATAAAGGCTATTTGGGTGTAATCCTAGAAATTTACCAAGTTATACAAGTCACTCCAATTATAAAGATAATACTTATTATGGTGGTCTCGAATAGTATACAAGCCAAGTTCTAAAGTTTACAAGTCACCGGCACACTCATAGATTTGTGAATTTTGAAAAGTTCACAATTTTTGAAAATAATGTTATGTGTGCAGCTATGTAATTTAGACTTTAAACAAAAACATGCTAAAAAATTTAAATTTTGATATATTAAGCACATTTTAAACATATTTTGAAAAAGTTTAGGACAAGTAAGTGTTCTAATTCTCCAATCCCCCCACTTAAGTTAAACAACGTCCTCGTTGTTTGTGTCAAAGGTTAAAAACTGGAAAATAAAAGAATTAGAACAGAAAAACTCCCCTGAGATTTGCTCGGTATGATCCTCCATTATTTGTATAAGAGCAAAAATCAACTTTCTTGTGGATGAGAACATTTAAGCTTCATGATGATGTATCCACAAGAATTGCAGGAAACTATAATACCATTCAGACTTTAACACACCTGAGTTAAGAAGGTTCAAACTTGCATAATACATTAGTAGTTAGTAAAAATAAAACTTAAAAAAAATGAGAATGGAAATCATCAGGTCAGTCGATACGCCGTATCTTATGGAAGAAGATACGCCGTATCGAGCCTGGAATAAGTACGAATCAGAATAAAAGATGCGTCGCATCCTTAACCAGGGATGCGCCGCATTAAAATAAACTGACATAAAGTTTTAAAGTAAAAAATAATAAAAATGCAGAAAATTAAATAAGATATGACCAGTGCAGGCGATGCGTCGCATCTTAGGATTGAGATGCGTCGTATCTAATTGCAGGTCTGACAGACTCGACACAAAACAGAATGTAAAAATTCTCCGGGTTGTCTCCCGGTCAGCACTTGTCTTTATTCCAGAGTCTTCAAGTTAGACTCACGTTCAGCTCTTTAATACCGATCACTGAAAGAGTCGGAAGCATCGCGCTCCCTCATCGCCAGTCCAGTAATATTGAACACTCCTTGCTCGTCCTTAATTTCCACGCCATTCTTCTTTAATATCTGTATAAACAAAGTTCTGTCCCTTTCGGTTAGAGATGACAAAATGATAGACGGGAAATTCTTATTATTATATAGGCATAAATATGCAAGGTGGGGTGGTAGTTCAATAAACACATCATTATTCAAATTTGTATCCTCAACTATCCTCCTACGTTTGTTAATTACTTCACAATCATACCACTCATCATCAGAATCATTAACAATATCGCGCCTAAGTTCGGTAGGTACATTAAGGTCAATAAATTCCTTGAAGTTCTCATGATTAGGATTAGTTGAGTTGTTTTGAATCAATGTTTCTCCCATAAGCCTAGCTTCTAGATCGAGGTCCATACGTTCTCTTAATCCTAGCACATAGACGCCTCTAATTATGCTTTTAGCAGGATTTTGGCACTTATAGACTAGTTTATTGTTCCCTACCTTTAATGATATTTTTCTTTTAAACACATCAATCTTAGCATGGGCAGTAGACAAGAAAGGTCTTTCAAGGATTAAAGGAATCTTAACATCCTCGGGCATATCTAATATAACAAAGTCTACGGGGAAAACAAACTTCTCAATCTTAACTAGCACATTCTCAGCAATCCCATCAGGTTGTTTTACCGTTTTATCAGCCAATTCAATAAGCAACTTAGTTGGTGCTAATTTTCCTAGTCCTAGGGTAGTGAATGTCTTAAGGGGCATAACACTAACGCTAGCTCCTAAGTCAGCTAATGCATTATTGAAAGATATATCATTAATTGAACAAGGTAAAGTAAAACTTCCTGGGTCCTTTTCTTTATGAGGCAAGGCATGTAAGTCGGTTGCAGAGCTCTCTTCTTTCATTGTAGCCTTGATCTCCTCTTCAATCTTTGCCTTCTCTTTGAGTAGCCTCCTTAAACTGATTGAAGAATTAAAGAAAAATTCGGGCTTTGCACCATCATTACCATTCATCAATCTTCTAGGAAAAGGCGTGACTTCTTCAATAGTGCTTATGGCCTTGACATGGTCTCTTGGGTTGGTTTCAGTTGAGCTAGGTAAACTTCCGTATCCCCTTTCTTGAAGAACTTTGCTCATTTGTCCGATTTGTTGTTCCAATGCTTTGATCGAAGCTCCTTGATTTCTTGTTATAGTATCCGTTGAGGCTCGGATTTCTTTGATCATAGCTGTGTTCTCTTCATGTCTTTTAGCAGCATCGGCCATAATTTGCTTTAGAGTGTCATCTAAAGTCTGCCTCCTTTCTTGATAAGTGGGATTAAACTTTCTCATCACGCTTCTTCATCTCTCTACTAATTTTATCCAATTGAACTTGAATAGCAGCAAACCCTTCAAAATTCACTACTAGAAAAACTGCCATTCTTAACTCCAAATGCGAGTCAAGAAGAGCCTTTATGACGCGCAAATGCGAGTCAAGGATGGACCCGTCATAAATTTTCATGACTCGCATTTGTGCGTCATCCTTCTATGACTCGCACTTATGACCCACGTTTTATGACTCTCCTTTTTGCGAGTCATAACCTAATTTTTTTTATATGACTCACGTTTTATGACTCTCCTTTTTGCGAGTCATAACCTAATTTTTTTTTAAAAAAAAATTAATTTTTTTTAGTTCCTAATTTTCTATTAAATGACAATTAAAAACCTGATAATCCAAAATTAAAAACACAAATATCAAAAATTACATATCGACAGTAATTTACAAGTTAGTTTGACAGGAGTTCTCCTTGAACTTTCATATCTGCTTCTTTTATTATCGTCAAATAGGTATGCAACACCAAGAAACAAGCTCCAACATCAACTGTCTTGTAAGTCATTGCAATAAAACTATTGAATACATAGATTTCAGATTTCTGACCAAGTCGTTCACAAACTAAAACTCAAAACTGGAAAGAGATATATACACGTAAGTACCTAAATCTCCTCCTTCATAGCTTCCAAATTACGCCTTGATAGCATACTTCCTCAATGGGAAGTACTTCTCTTTCTTCTTCGAGCATCTGCGTCTCATCATAATCTTGCATTATTATCCTCCATCCAAACTTCAACTAAACATCATCTCGAGCCTCATCATAATCTTCATAATCTTCGGTCATATCATCATCCTCAGTCCCCTGCATAAACATAATAATTTCAAAGTACATCAGTTATATTATCCAGGAAATCTCAAAGAGAGACCATTGCATCGTCTTAGTTCAAGCAGTTTGAGGATCAAAACACATTTGAGCTAACAAGCAAAACAACAAAAAACACAATGGAACTGAAATTTCATCTAATGTATACTTTAACCATGCTACTTTGTAGTATTTCTTTCATGTCAAAGTCCTAAAGATTATGGTATTTTGTACAGGCATGTAAGTTCTAAATGTGGAAGACTTAAAGTAATTAATAACAGGTGTTACGATTGCTAAAGCTACAGAGCTTTCTGATGCAATTGAAAATGCAGGAGCAATGCTTATCCAAGAGGTATACATGCTAACCACACCATTAATCATTACATGTCACACAACTAAAACTAATTAAACTAAATATATAATCTTCCCGAGTTCATTTATACGGTTAATAGTGAAACAGGTTCTGATGTTCTGATAACTAACAGAGATCATGTTAAACAATGTTCCTGTCATTCTACCAAGTCATGTAAATAATTCTTAGTAAATAAAACTACTTCATAACAAGTAAACGCATACCCAATAAACGATGTCAAACAGACCAAATTTCAAATTTCTTCATAAATGTCTTAGTAATGTTGATCATTTTATTATATACGGGATCTGATGTAATGCATGCAACTAAGCTATTAGACTGCTGAGGAAGACTAACCTTCCTGATTTGGACTTGTTGGAGGAAGCTATTCAACTGTTGCACCAGCTGATCTAGACCGGTTACATTGATCGGTTAAAATCAAGTCGTTATTTATTTCCAGAGAATACAATGGAAGTTGTATCCCCGGGTCGTTATCCCCAACGAAGGCTGAATGGAATTTGTGATCTCGGTTTGTGAATACGTGTTTTGAATGGTTAAACAAAGATGAGAGTTTGGGTTTTTACGCTAAAATAAGTAAACATATATTAAAAACGACTAAACATCTAAGAAAAACGATAACCTAAAGTGCACGAAAGTGAATACGTAAACGAAAGCTGAAGACGTAACTAAACGGGAAATGCTTAAAACGTAAACGTGAAAACGATGAAAAACTAAACTTACGGATTCCAAATTAAATTTCCTACATTCTAATCGACAAAAGAAAATTTTACGAAACCGAATTACATTTTTCTAATTAAAATCTAATTACACATCAAAATGGGATATAACATCAAAATGGGTTTGTCAAAACTGAGAACCCAAGTACCCACAGGCTACTGATTTGCAGGGCATAGCAGCCAACTGGGTGATTTGCAACCAAAAACTAACCACTAAAATAAACTTTACAATTCCTAATAAGCTCACAGCAATGAGACTACTACTATAAACTACTCCAAACACCAAACTTCAACAATCAACAAAAGGGTAATAGTACACTAAAAAGGTCTTAAATCTAACCGAGAATAGGACTCAACTTGAGCTAAACTACTTATGCAGAAAATTATCCAAACCTCAGAATCTAATTTAAACATAACAGTTGGCTTAAATTCTACTTAAAACTCTTAACAAAAACAATGAACAAGCATATAACTTAACTTGACTGAAATTGATTAAGGAATAAAAAACAGAGAAATTAAATTTAATTAACTGAAAACAGATACAGATACCAACTGGTCATAACAACTGGTCAATAAGCTATAAACAGGTACAGATACCGAGACTAAAAGCTATAAACCAACTGGTCATAACAACTTGCATAAGCTAAGCAGAAAAACTTAAAATCAATAAGCTAGGTTACAATAAGCTGAAAACAGATACAGATTAGATAGCCAATAGTTTAAATCCACTAATGAATCTTGAATAAACAAACAACTAAATTAACTTTAATTAACTAAGCAAAATTAAAATTACATTCGACTAAAATTAAAACTACACTACTGGAAACAAATTAAAACTACAAAAATAAGAAAAACATACCGAAAAGCTAAAGCTAGTTAAAACCTAATGAACTACTACACTCTAACATCTATTTATACTACTAAAAAAAATACAAAAAACCCTACAACTGCTTGTGTTTTCTGTGTGAGAGTGTTCCCTTCACTGCTGCGTGTGCTTCTTTTAAGGCCCTTGGATCGTTTCTTGTTCTCCACAACATTAACTCTCGGCCGTAGATCATCTTCTATTGCCCTCGGATCGCTGAGGTGGAGTGAAACACGTGAGGTTATTTTGGAGTGAGGTGGGGGTGATGGTGATGTGAGAAAGATTTTGGGGAGGAGGGATTTGGCGGATTAGGTTTTTGTGGCTTATTTTTTTGGGGAAGAGGAGCGATAAGGGGAAATGGGAGTTTGACTGTCTTGTGAGTTTTGACTGACTTGTGAGTTTTTTTTTTGACCCGTGAGTTTACTAAAAACGGATGTGGGCTCTTAGGTGTTGGGCCAAGGTTGGATATTGGGTTTAAGGTTTTGTTTATTTCTTTTGGATCCAGTTGTGTAAGTAGTAGTATAGGATAATTAGGATTTAGCTAAAGACCAAAGTTGTAAATCATGCAACTTCAAGGACCAAACATGTAAATTTTCAAAACTTTTTACCCAAGGACCAAAAATTTGTTTTTTATTATTTATTTTTTTATTATTATTTTTTTTTTCAAGCTTGAGGGACTAGACTTGCCATTTATGCAAATTTTGTTTGTTTTTCAATCGTTTTCAATCATTTTGCATATGGAATACACAAAAACACATTTCAAAGATATTTTTAACATTATTTGATCGTTTTAAAGTGTTTTTGGTTGTTTTGACTCGAAAATTGGACGAAAAGATATGTGTAAAACGACACATATCAAATCCCCCACACTGAGCAATTGCTAGTCCCTAGCAATATTTTTTTTCAAAAATAGATGGATGTATCTCTTTACCAGAAGCCATCACCTCTGGAGTAGCCATTGTTTCAGTGTGTGAGACCTTGGTACAATGATAACCAAATGATTTTGAGCAAATCACCAGCTGCCAACGGATTTGGTTTGTCTTTACCAGAAGCCGTTTGCTTCTGGACTAGCCAACTCTTAGATAAAACCACTTATTATCTTTGGTGAGCTGATGACCAATTATGGTTTTCCAACTGCCTTTACCACAAGCCATAATCTTGCGGGCTAGCCAACTCTTCATCTTTTTAGGATATGGTGAGTCGAATACCATACAATTTTTGGCAAATTGTAAGCCGTAAACGGATTTGATATATCTTTACCAAGAACCGTTTGCTCTTGGATTAGCCAATCCTTTTGTGTGTTAGACATGGTGGACTGATAACCATTTGTTGTGTAAGTGCAAAACACTTACACCAAAAAAAATTTTGGCCAAAAATGGGGGAATTAGATGGTATATATACGTGATTAAATTCGTGAGAATTCCCCCCACACTAGAAATGAATATTGTCCTCAATATTCAAAGTACCGGCTGTTATGCCGAAACTGAGAACGTAAAAGGGAAATATTACGGGCCATTTATTTTATTTTTGTGTTTGCAAATTTTTTTTTTTTTTTTTTTTTTTTTTTTTTTTTTTTTTTTTTTTTTTTGAAAATTATATACAACAGCGGGGGGCATCTCCCCCACACTAAGGTGGTAGAAAGTAGAAAGAAGTCAGAAATATGGGTGAAAACCCATATGGTGTGCTACTGTTTTTGTTAACCGAGTCGCTAGCTTGACTCGACCCCGAATTCATTTGTTCTTGGGGAAGCATGTGGAAAAGAAAATCTCCATCGGACTTTCATTCAAAATGTTTGGATAAACATTGAAGTACATGAAAGTTCCACTCCGATGAGATACATCCGGCTCCGAAGAATGATGAATGAAGATGCCGGGGTCAAAAACTTTGTCTTCACTCCCAAACGAGTGAATAAAAGGACAATCTACCTTGTAAGAGAGGAAAGATAGAAAAACTCGAACGACATATGTGACGTCAATATAATGGCGATCCTCAAAGGGAAGTGTCACATATGTCGGAGAAAGAGCATCCGTGTGCATCTCGGGATCAAGTGAGGTCATATCATCGAGTTTAGGACTAGCAGAGTCCTCGACCTCATCGTTCTTTAACACTTTATCAAAGAGGGAATTTATTTCGCTAGAAAAGTACTCATCATCAAATTCAAAAAGAGAATTCGAATAGACTTTGAGACTTTCATTTAAAGCGTCCTCATCAGAAAGTGATTCATCATCACTAGAGGATAAATCGCCATTTGAATTGAAGAGCGGGTTAGAGAAGATCCCGGAAGTATCCTCAGAAATGTCATGAGGATCACAATAAGACCAATCACACTCATTATAGGATATATCCTCAGACTCACTTGGGATTGGGATAGAGTTCTCAACACTAGACTTTATGAATTCGTCCGATTCCTTTTCAGGAATAGTGTCAAGATGCTCATCCCCCATAATGAGAGAGTCCTCAGAATCTAAAGTATGTGATATGGGTGTGGATGCAGTGGTCTGAAGGGGTTGAATAATAGAATTATTCACAAGAATAGTATTCTCCCCTTCCTCATCTTCGTCATCGAGCATGCACGCCTGATCAAACAAGAAACGGTTGCGTGCTGCTCGTTCTATGGCGAGTAAATCTTCCATAGACTCACCATGACGATCATTTGGGTTATGTTTAATAGCCAGATTTGTAAGTTCAATTCGTATCTCTTGAAGTTCTTGGAATATATCTTCAAGAGATAGCTGAGGCTGGCTTTGAGTGGTTTGATACTGTGGAGGATAAGAATAATCATAATTGTTACAAGGGTCATGCTCATAGACAAGCGGGTACCTTGTTTGGCAATCAGAGCTACAATGCGAACCTCCACAGTACTCACAACAGTAATACTGTTGTGGTGGTGAATAATATGAAGATGTGTCAAATCCGGATGATGTCTGATTGTTATAAGGGTTCTGCTCATAGACAAGCAAGTCTCCCGTTCGACAATCAAATCCCGGATGAGGACAACCTCCACAAAATTCACAAGAATATGTTTCCATCTCATGGTGCGGGGGTTGGTTAAGGAAATTGGTTGTTTCATTGTAGGAATTTTGGTCATAGACAAACCCGTTTCCCGTATTCACAATGCTACAACCTTGGCAATTTCCACCATTTGGAGGTCCCCCACACCATTCACAACCATAGTTGTAAGATGTAGACATAAAAAGAATCAAACGTGTAGAGGGTTGAGAAGATAGAATAAAACGTTTAGAGGGTGAGAAAAGGAATTAAACGGATAAGAGGGCAAAGAAGAATCTTTTTGGATTTTTAATAACATTTTGAAAACAAAAAAGGAAAATAAATTTTGAAATGAAAATCTTTTTGGATTTTTAATAAGAAAATATTTACGAAACACGCAACGACAAACGAGATTTAAAAATTCGCGTCAGCCTTCCCCGGCAGCGGCGCCAAAATTTGATCGGTTAAAATCAAGTCGTTATTTATTTCCAAAGAATACAATGGAAGTTGTATCCCCGGGTCGTTATCCCCAACGAAGGCTGAATGGAATTTGTGATCTCGGTTTGTGAATACGTGTTTTGAATGGTTAAACAAAGATGAGAGTTTGGGTTTTTACGCTAAAATAAGTAAACATATATTAAAAACGACTAAACATCTAAGAAAAACGATAACCTAAAGTGCACGAAAGTGAATACGTAAACGAAAGCTGAAGACGTAACTAAACGGGAAATGCTTAAAACGTAAACGTGAAAACGATGAAAAACTAAACTTACGGATTCCAAATTAAATTTCCTACATTCTAATCGACAAAAGAAAATTTTACGAAACCGAATTACATTTTTCTAATTAAAATCTAATTACACATCAAAATGGGATATAACATCAAAATGGGTTTGTCAAAACTGAGAACCCAAGTACCCACAGGCTACTGATTTGCAGGGCATAGCAGCCAACTGGGTGATTTGCAACCAAAAACTAACCACTAAAATAAACTTTACAATTCCTAATAAGCTCACAGCAATGAGACTACTACTATAAACTACTCCAAACACCAAACTTCAACAATCAACAAAAGGGTAATAGTACACTAAAAAGGTCTTAAATCTAACCGAGAATAGGACTCAACTTGAGCTAAACTACTTATGCAGAAAATTATCCAAACCTCAGAATCTAATTTAAACATAACAGTTGGCTGAAATTCTACTTAAAACTCTTAACAAAAACAATGAACAAGCATATAACTTAACTTGACTGAAATTGATTAAGGAATAAAAAACAGAGAAATTAAATTTAATTAACTGAAAACAGATACAGATACCAACTGGTCATAACAACTGGTCAATAAGCTATAAACAGATACAGATACCGAGACTAAAAGCTATAAACCAACTGGTCATAACAACTTGCATAAGCTAAGCAGAAAAACTTAAAATCAATAAGCTAGGTTACAATAAGCTGAAAACAGATACAGATTAGATAGCCAATAGTTTAAATCCACTAATGAATCTTGAATAAACAAACAACTAAATTAACTTTAATTAACTAAGCGAAATTAAAATTACATTCGACTAAAATTAAAACTACACTACTGGAAACAAATTACAACTACAAAAATAAGAAAAACATACCGAAAAGCTAAAGCTAATTAAAACCTAATGAACTACTACACTCTAACATCTATTTATACTACTAAAAAAAATACAAAAAACCCTACAACTGCTTGTGTTTTCTGTGTGAGAGTGTTCCCTTCACTGCTGCGTGTGCTTCTTTTAAGGCCCTTGGATCGTTTCTTGTTCTCCACAACATTAACTCTCGGCCGTAGATCATCTTCTATTGCCCTCGGATCGCTGAGGTGGAGTGAAACACGTGAGGTTATTTTGGAGTGAGGTGGGGGTGATGGTGATGTGAGAAAGATTTTGGGGAGGAGGGATTTGGCGGATTAGGTTTTTGTGGCTTATTTTTTTGGGGAAGAGGAGCGATAAGGGGAAATGGGAGTTTGACTGTCTTGTGAGTTTTGACTGACTTGTGAGTTTTTTTTTTGACCCGTGAGTTTACTAAAAACGGATGTGGGCTCTTAGGTGTTGGGCCAAGGTTGGATATTGGGTTTAAGGTTTTGTTTATTTCTTTTGGATCCAGTTGTGTAAGTAGTAGTATAGGATAATTAGGATTTAGCTAAAGACCAAAGTTGTAAATCATGCAACTTCAAGGACCAAACATGTAAATTTTCAAAACTTTTTACCCAAGGACCAAAAATTTGTTTTTTATTATTTATTTTTTTATTATTATTTTATTTTTCAAGCTTGAGGGACTAGACTTGCCATTTATGCAAATTTTGTTTGTTTTTCAATCGTTTTCAATCATTTTGCATATGGAATACACAAAAACACATTTCAAAGATATTTTTAACATTATTTGATCGTTTTAAAGTGTTTTTGGTTGTTTTGACTCGAAAATTGGACGAAAAGATATGTGTAAAACGACACATATCATACATCAAGCAGTTTAATATTGTTCTCTTCGAGGTGCCTGCATAATTGATTACCATCAATTAAAATATACCAATTCGATAGGGAAGTATGTAATGCGGGAGTTTTGGTAGGTGTAGTATGATTACCTTTGGATAATTTCTGTCAGCTCATCGACAGTAAACACGTCCCTGTATTGTGGAGCAAGCCTCTGCCAAAAGTCCAATGGTCGTGTAGCTGGAGTTTCTGGCCCTGTTATATCACCTTCACTGTCACTTTCTACAAGCAAAGGATGTCTTTTGTCCCCTTCACAAGCAGCTTCGTCCAAATCAATCACATTTTTCATTCTTGGATAACCAGATTGCGAGCTCTCCTTATCTCTTCCATTTGACAAATTATTTTTATTAGATGTCGAGTGAATATTATCATGTTCGTCATCTAACGAATTCCTGCAGACCATGAGTAAACATCATTAGACTTAAATCCCTTGAGTGTCAAAATTTGTAAATCATTAACTAATAAATGACAAACATATATCACCAACACATTACAACATCAACTTATAAGACATCTATTGGATCACTTTGCCTACTTCCAAAAGTAGCAACACATTAGTTTTATGATTACTACAAAATGTTGCTTACATTGATCGACAAAAACTTCTAAACTTCCGGCAAACAAAAACTTCTAAACTCCATGGAATACGTATTACCAATATATAAACAACAAACGACTAACAAGACACAATTTGCTCAATTCATGCACCTTCAATAACTAAGAACACACTTACTCCTATTACCTAAACAAGGCGCATAATAACTCGCAATATGTTTATACTAAAAAACGCTGATGCTGACCTTATACTCAACTACATGATAAAACAATTTGATATAAAGCAAGTTAGCTTAAATCAATCACAGTATAATAAAACCTATCATACGGCTTCTGAACAACGCTTTTGTCCTTGTTGTTTCGTGATCCATTAGGGTTTATTCCAACAAATGCTGCTGCAAAAACCATAAACAAAAGGCCATTAACCACCTGCGAGAATTCATTTCATAACACGAAAAGTGATGTATATTATCAGTATGTGAACCCAAGACTGCATGTTTAAATTAAGGTCACGGGTTTATGTAATACTTTTTCCTCACTGTGGCATAAACATCCACCAATTCCTCACTGTGGACACCTAGGGTTGTTTTCAGCATTAACCCATGTATGGTATATTCATAAGAACTTCGACCATCCAAAATAACCCGTTCCGGTGTTTCTTTTAAACTATTTACAGACTACAGCAATTCTCTGTCAAGAGCCTATGGACTACGTCAAGAGCTGATGTCAGTTAACCTATGGACTACGTCAAGAGCCTGCTATACAATCTTAGAGTATAAAAACTGCTATTTTCAGGCTACAGTAAAATCTCATAATACGAAATCGCACAAGTTCCAAAACCAGCACAATCATATAATAACTTCATACATCAAATAACAAGCAGCGAATAAGATTATAACAAATATAAACAAATCTTATTGACATGGTTATAACATCCTTTACTTGAATGACTCTCAAGACCTCAACTCGCTTCCTGACAGCAGGCTTCAAATTCTTGAGAAGATCCGAGTCTTGTCGCTCTATGGTTTTAAGTTGACTCTACAAAACACAGACACACAGTCAATTCAATCACAACCTTTATTACCAAATCCAATATTAATCGCATAAAACAATTATTCATTTTTCACTAAAAAAGTTAACTAATAATCACAACTCAAACAACTACAACCTCAGCGGCAGTTATGATCAAAGACCAACAACGAAAGATCTAAAATAGCAACAAGTATACTAAGTAACACCACAAGACCATTGCCGAGACCTCCATGGTCTCGGCTTACCTTTCTCTCGCCGGTAATCAATCGAAAGGGACTCTTGGTCCACCACTTTCACGACAACAAAATCATAATAATAACCGAATAACAACAAAAACGGAACAACATCAAGAACATCAAGATCAAATAAGACCATTGCCGAGACCTCCATGGTCTCGGCTAACCTTTTTTTCGCCAGTAATCAATCGAAAGGGACTCTTGGTCCACCACTTTCACGACAACAAAATCATAATAATAACCGAATAACAACAAAAACGGAACAACATCAAGAACATCAAGATCAAATAAGACCATTGCCGAGACCTCCATGGTCTCGGCTTACCTTTCTCTCGCCGGTAATCAATCGAAAGGGACTCTTGGTCCACCACTTTCACGACAACAAAATCATAATAATAACCTAATAACAACAAAAACGGAACAACATCAAGAACATCAAGATCAAATAAGCCCATACCGAGTCAACTCTCGCATACATAGCATATTTCCTACCTTCTTTCTTAGATCTACACGAGTGGTGATGATACAAGGTGATGAGCAAGGTTTTTAGTGGCGCGTTGTGGTGCTAGAGTGACGGTGAGGTGGTGTTTGAGCGCGTGAGTCACGTCAAATGGAAGGGGAGATGGTGGTGAGTGTTTTGGTGGTGGTGGTGTGCTTGTTCGGGTGGCGGTGATGGTGTCTTGGGCGGTGGCAGTTGGCGGCGCAGAGAAGAGAGAAAGAGAGTATGTGAGTTTAAGTGATAATGAAGAAGAGAAGATGATAGGTAGGGTTATTAGTTGTAGGGACTTGAGAGCGGGAAGTGTTTTTGGCCAAAAATTAAACAATCAGATGCTAAAAAAAACATAGATGACCCCTGTTTATGACGAAGCAAAACGAGCGTCATCTAGCAGGCTAAATTTTAACTGATTATGACCCTATGTTATGACGCTTCTGAAAACGAGTCATCCCCAATAAAAAATTTACTCGTTATGACTCTTATTTTATGACTCTGCTATTTGCGCGTCATCTTTTAGTGTGCGTCATAAAATGCGAGTCAAGGATAGACCTTTTTCTAGTAGTGAACCCGTCAAAATTAGTGCTGCTCTTAGATCTAGTAGAGGTTCCGTCGTGCCATTTTTGAGAATGATCAGCAGCTTCTTGGATAGCTTTTCTAGCATTGGCTGCACTCATTTGAGGCACAGCTCCCTTAGCATCCAAGATTTGTCTAGTAGGCACGTCCAATCCTTGATAGAACAATATTATCTCCTGCATTGGACTTAGATAATGTTGAGGGCATTTCATCAACAAGTCTTTAAATCGTTCCCAAGCTTGATAAAGAGTTTCATCAGGCTCTTGCTTGAAACTGTTGATAGCCTCCATCTTTTTAGCAGTTTTAGCAGGTGGACAATATCTTTTCAGGAATTTGCTCTTCAAATCTTCCCATGTTGTGATTGAACTAGCAGGTTCATTCCTTAGCCACTTATTAGCAGCTCCTTTTAGCGAAATTGGAAAGATCCTTAGCATAAGTTGATCGTCAGAGACTCCTTCTGTAGTAAACAAATCTGCAATCTCGAGGACTTTTTCAACATGTTCATTAGCATCTTCATGTTCTGTTCCACTGAAAGCATTTTCTCTTAGCTCCTTGAGAAACTAACCCTTCAACTCAAACTTTGACTTTTCATCAAACTTTGGTCTAGCAACTCCTGAACTGTAATCAGCACGGGTATTGTTCATGTATTCCTCCATAGTAGTGTTTTCAGCCATTGTTTCTGTTTCTTCTTCCTCTTTCTCTTCAGAAAAATAATCAAGCTCGAATGAACTTGAAATTTCAAAGCTTTTTGTGTTGAAAAGCCTTTGAAGCGAATGTAAGGCTCGTTCAGGATCTTCGAAAGGTTTAATCAAGTTCTTAGTTGAACTCCTGGTCATGCACTTCCTGAAACTATCACAAAAGCATCGGTAGGGTATGTTCAAGAAAGTAATATATCAGAAAATTAGCAACGAAAACGGAATACGAAAAATAAAAGTTACTGATATCTGCAGACGATGCGCCGTATCCAAAAAGTTGGATACGCCGTATCTTATAATTGTTAAAATTTAATCAGACTTTTATTCAGAAAGCAGATACGCCGCTTATAATTTTAGCATGCGCCGTATCAGTTTAATTTATCAAAAATCGATTATATTTATTAAAATTAAATGCGTCGTATTAACAAAAGTTAATGCGCCGTATTTTCGTTACATTTCAAAATACAAGATTTTTGATTCAGAAGATGCGCCGTATTGATAAAAATCGATGCGTCGTATCTGTTTAATAATTCGAAAACTGTTTTTAATTTAATAGACTATACGCCGTATCTGTTAAAACAGATGCGTCGTATGGCGTTAGGGTTTAGAAAAAATTCTTATTAAAAACAGAATACGTCGTATCTTGGGGAAAGATGCGTCGTATCGAATTTATTAAACGCGTTGTATTTTATAAAAATTAAACGCAATACGCCGTATCTATGAAAATAGATGCGCCGTATCGTTTGTATCAGCACAGTACAACGATAGCAGTATGCAGAAAAATACAGAAAATAAAAACAAAAATAAAATCAAACAAAAAGAAACAAAAATTAAAGAAAATAAAAGCACACAAAAACAGAAAATATGCAAATAATACAATGAATGCAAATTAACTAATATACAACGGGGTTAGCGGTTAGAATCAAAAAATTAAAACCTAATTAAAATACTAATCAAATTAACAGATAATAACAATTCACTCCCCGGCAGCGGCGCCAAAAACTTGATGTGTGCGGTGTTTATTGCTCTAATTTTATATCCACGGTAGCTGCGCCAAAGACTTGGTGCGCGCGTGATGTGTCGTTGTGGTTTTAGCAGTATTAATACCTACTCAAGTTTTAAATTTATATTTAGCCGACTTATCAATAAAACACACACTTTAACGAGCAGTGTACCCGGTCAGTATGAATATAATGGTAAGTAGAGTGTCGATCACTAAGAGTGGAACGTATTATCTAGTTATTCTAATCAGTATTTTAATATCTTAAGTTAGCTGTACAACCTAATCTAACGCAAGGGGGTTCAGCTTGAGAGACTGGCACGGTTTGGTTATGATTAAATAGTAAACTAAACTAATGAGCACGAATCAGCGATTAGCACACACGTACACAGATAGATACTTGAGACAATAAGAAGACCTGTCCTGATAATTAAGTAGCTTGTCACTTGTTTTATTGCTAGTTTTATATGAAGTGTATGTAATTAACCCTTTCTCGTTGGCTCTAATCTTATCGGCGAGTAAACCCTTAATGATTACTTATGTCTATCCCACTATCCTAGAATATTGAGCATTTGTGATGCCCACGTTTCGTATACGCTAAAATAGATAGGCGAGGAAGGGGCATGGCGACCCAAGCAATGCTCAGCTAGACACAGAGGTTATCAATGCACTAATAAAAGTCACCAAAGACATCAACATATAAACTTTAATTAATGGGAAAGCAATTTTAAGGGGTGCCCATGATTTTCCGTAGTCACATGGAATCGGCCCATCAATCCTGATGAATTAAAGTGTACTAATACAATAAAACAAAACTACTTAATGAATTGAATACATGCAGGACCTTCTTACAGCTCTTGTATCTTCGTTTAGGGTGTGTCTTGTGCTGCTAACACGTCTGAATTCGGCTGGGGTTTCTTCGGTCTTCGAAAGCTTAGTCTATGTATGATCCCGAAATTCGTCTGGCCTTGGGGTATTTATAGTTTCTGTCTGAGGGTTAGATGCGGCGCATTGACTTAACTTCGCGTGGGGTCCAAGATTAATATATTCAGGAATATTCGTACACCGCCTTAAGATGCGGCGTAACTCCATTTCTCTATGCGGCGCATGTCCTTTGCTGTCTTGGATTGTAACTTGTGAAATCTTGATAGTGATGCGCCGTATGTAAGAAGTATGTTGCGGCGTATCTGGAGCAGAATGATCTTGATCTTGTACATTTCAGTAGACTCTTAACATCTTGCTTGTTTTGCTCCATAATTAGTCCGAAATCGCCAAGTTTCACATAATACTTGTTTTTACCTGAGAGTTACAAAAGTAAACATTAACGTATCAATTCTCATATATAATATAATAAAACAAGTCAAATAAATAGGATAAATGATGATAATAAAATGTGCTTATTTGAGTTCATCAAATATCCCCCCACTTGAACTTTACTTGTCCCCAAGTAAACCTTAGAATAAATCTTATGAAAATGTATCCTAAAAGATATTAGGATTTATTTTTATATTTAAGCATGTATTCGTTTTGTCATAATTGCACAACCAAACACTTAACGAATTAGAGATAAAATAAAATATTTCGATAAAAGTAAATCTAATCGTTTAACTGTCCAGTCGTGACGAATATTCTATCATAAGCTTGGCAAGTATACGCATCTCCTCCACTAAAGCCAAGGAATAACAAGTCTAAAGCGGTAAAAAAGGTTTGTTGGTTAAGGGTTAATCATCCTTCTTAATCTCTATCGATCTCACATTCCAGAAAAGGCGACAAAATCACAAATACATGATCGAATCCACGACCACGATACTTGCAATTGCTCAAATCCTTAACTCTAATAGGCTAAAGATAGGACCAAGTAATCTTTACCAATAATATTATATCAAAAAGGGCGACAAAATCATAAATACATAGCCGAATCTACGACCACGATACTTAAGATTGCTCAAATCCCTAATCTCACTAAATCAAAGGTCTGGATAAAGAATGATGTAGGGTATGGATAATATTTGGGATACAAATTGGTGTAAAATGAAAAATAAACAAAACAGATAAATTAAAATCTTAAGTGTGGTAAATTACTTTCCCAACCATCCCATGAATAAGACTCATATCATTGAATAACTCACGCTTTAACACTTGAAACACACGCTTTAGGTAGACACGAATTATACTCAACAAGATCTCAATCAAAGAATAAACCTAGTTGGCGTTCCCATAACGGCCAACTCCCATTCAATCCATAAATATAATATACAACAAATAGTGGTGATATCGACCACTTAATACAAAACTTTACATAAGTTGGTTAAAACAAACTTCCAACTTTTTCTTTTCTATTTTTTCGATTTTTTTTTTTTTTTTTTTTTTTTTTTTTTTTTTTTTTGTTGACATCAACATATATGTGTAAAATTTCACAACTTTTCTATCACTATTTTTCCGGATAATTTTTCCATGCTCTTCATACTTTCAGAAATAACTGTAATAGCGAAAGTAGTAAACACACGAAAAATAAACTCAAAGATATACAATATTTACTTTCATACCAATTGCATTGTGCAATTTCCTGACTCAACCAAAGATAATGAATTACGCACGCGAACACAGGTAATGTAAGGAAACACACTTTGCCTAAAGCAATTAACCAACCACGGATTTTAATCTATAGGGTAGGCTAAGGTGTAAGGGTGTAACGAAATATTATAACAAAGGTGTAAGAAACGAAAGGAATGGCTCTGAGTGTTTTTCTAGGGGTATCTTACTCTAAAAGTGAGAGTAACAAAGGGTTTATACGGGGGTTAACTAACCAGTGTAGTTAGTTAATATCACATAACATATAAAGGCTATTTGGGTGTAATCCTAGAAATTTACCAAGTTATACAAGTCACTCCAATTATAAAGATAATACTTATTATGGTGGTCTCGAATAGTATACAAGCCAAGTTCTAAAGTTTACAAGTCACCGGCACACTCATAGATTTGTGAATTTTGAAAAGTTCACAATTTTTGAAAATAATGTTATGTGTGCAGCTATGTAATTTAGACTTTAAACAAAAACATGCTAAAAAATTTAAATTTTGATATATTAAGCACATTTTAAACATATTTTGAAAAAGTTTAGGACAAGTAAGTGTTCTAATTCTCCAATCCCCCCACTTAAGTTAAACAACGTCCTCGTTGTTTGTGTCAAAGGTTAAAAACTGGAAAATAAAAGAATTAGAACAGAAAAACTCCCCTGAGATTTGCTCGGTATGATCCTCCATTATTTGTATAAGAGCAAAAATCAACTTTCTTGTGGATGAGAACATTTAAGCTTCATGATGATGTATCCACAAGAATTGCAGGAAACTATAATACCATTCAGACTTTAACACACCTGAGTTAAGAAGGTTCAAACTTGCATAATACATTAGTAGTTAGTAAAAATAAAACTTAAAAAAAATGAGAATGGAAATCATCAGGTCAGTCGATACGCCGTATCTTATGGAAGAAGATACGCCGTATCGAGCCTGGAATAAGTACGAATCAGAATAAAAGATGCGTCGCATCCTTAACCAGGGATGCGCCGCATTAAAATAAACTGACAGAAAGTTTTAAAGTAAAAAATAATAAAAATGCAGAAAATTAAATAAGATATGACCAGTGCAGGCGATGCGTCGCATCTTAGGATTGAGATGCGTCGTATCTAATTGCAGGTCTGACAGACTCGACACAAAACAGAATGTAAAAATTCTCCGGGTTGTCTCCCGGTCAGCACTTGTCTTTATTCCAGAGTCTTCAAGTTAGACTCACGTTCAGCTCTTTAATACCGATCACTGAAAGAGTCGGAAGCATCGCGCTCCCTCATCGCCAGTCCAGTAATATTGAACACTCCTTGCTCGTCCTTAATTTCCACGCCATTCTTCTTTAATATCTGTATAAACAAAGTTCTGTCCCTTTCGGTTAGAGATGACAAAATGATAGACGGGAAATTCTTATTATTATATAGGCATAAATATGCAAGGTGGGGTGGTAGTTCAATAAACACATCATTATTCAAATTTGTATCCTTAACTATCCTCCTACGTTTGTTAATTACTTCACAATCATACCACTCATCATCAGAATCATTAACAATATCGCGCCTAAGTTCGGTAGGTACATTAAGGTCAATAAATTCCTTGAAGTTCTCATGATTAGGATTAGTTGAGTTGTTTTGAATCAATGTTTCTCCCATAAGCCTAGCTTCTAGATCGAGGTCCATACGTTCTCTTAATCCTAGCACATAGACGCCTCTAATTATGCTTTTAGCAGGATTTTGGCACTTATAGACTAGTTTATTGTTCCCTACCTTTAATGATATTTTTCTTTTAAACACATCAATCTTAGCATGGGCAGTAGACAAGAAAGGTCTTCCAAGGATTAAAGGAATCTTAACATCCTCGGGCATATCTAATATAACAAAGTCTACGGGGAAAACAAACTTCTCAATCTTAACTAGCACATTCTCAGCAATCCCATCAGGTTGTTTTACCGTTTTATCAGCCAATTCAATAAGCAACTTAGTTGGTGCTAATTTTCCTAGTCCTAGGGTAGTGAATGTCTTAAGGGGCATAACACTAACGCTAGCTCCTAAGTCAGCTAATGCATTATTGAAAGATATATCATTAATTGAACAAGGTAAAGTAAAACTTCCTGGGTCCTTTTCTTTATGAGGCAAGGCATGTAAGTCGGTTGCAGAGCTCTCTTCTTTCATTGTACCCTTGATCTCCTCTTCAATCTTTGCCTTCTCTTTGAGTAGCCTCCTTAAACTGATTGAAGAATTAAAGAAAAATTCGGGCTTTGCACCATCATTACCATTCATCAATCTTCTAGGAAAAGGCGTGACTTCTTCAATAGTGCTTATGGCCTTGACATGGTCTCTTGGGTTGGTTTCAGTTGAGCTAGGTAAACTTCCGTATCCCCTTTCTTGAAGAACTTAGCTCATTTGTCCGATTTGTTGTTCCAATGCTTTGATCGAAGCTCCTTGATTTCTTGTTATAGTATCCGTTGAGGCTCGGATTTCTTTGATCATAGCTGTGTTCTCTTCATGTCTTTTAGCAGCATCGGCCATAATTTGCTTTAGAGTGTCATCTAAAGTCTGCCTCCTTTCTTGATAAGTGGGATTAAACTTTCTCATCACGCTTCTTCATCTCTCTACTAATTTTATCCAATTGAACTTGAATAGCAGCAAACCCTTCAAAATTCACTACTAGAAAAACTGCCATTCTTAACTCCAAATGCGAGTCAAGAAGAGCCTTTATGACGCGCAAATGCGAGTCAAGGATGGACCCGTCATAAATTTTCATGACTCGCATTTGTGCGTCATCCTTCTATGACTCGCACTTATGACCCACGTTTTATGACTCTCCTTTTTGCGAGTCATAACCTAATTTTTTTTTATATGACTCACGTTTTATGACTCTCCTTTTTGCGAGTCATAACCTATTTTTTTTTTAAAAAAATTAATTTTTTTTAGTTCCTAATTTTCTATTAAATGACAATTAAAAACCTGATAATCCAAAATTAAAAACACAAATATCAAAAATTACATATCGACAGTAATTTACAAGTTAGTTTGACAGGAGTTCTCCTTGAACTTTCATATCTGCTTCTTTTATTATCGTCAAATAGGTATGCAACACCAAGAAACAAGCTCCAACATCAACTGTCTTGTAAGTCATTGCAATAAAACTATCGAATACATAGATTTCAGATTTCTGACCAAGTCGTTCACAAACTAAAACTCAAAACTGGAAAGAGATATATATACGTAAGTACCTAAATCTCCTCCTTCATAGCTTCCAAATTACGCCTTGATAGCATACTTCCTCAATGGGAAGTACTTCTCCTTCTTCTTCGAGCATCTGCGTCTCATCATAATCTTGCATTATTATCCTCCATCCAAACTTCAACTAAACATCATCTCGAGCCTCATCATAATCTTCATAATCTTCGGTCATATCATCATCCTCAGTCCCCTGCATAAACATAATAATTTCAAAGTACATCAGTTATATTATCCAGGAAATCTCAAAGAGAGACCATTGCATCGTCTTAGTTCAAGCAGTTTGAGGATCAAAACACATTTGAGCTAACAAGCAAACAACAAAAAACACAATGGAACTGAAATTTCATCTAATGTATACTTTAACCATGCTACTTTGTAGTATTTCTTTCATGTCAAAGTCCTAAAGATTATGGTATTTTGTACAGGCATGTAAGTTCTAAATGTGGAAGACTTAAAGTAATTAATAACAGGTGTTACGATTGCTAAAGCTACAGAGCTTTCTGATGCAATTGAAAATGCAGGAGCAATGCTTATCCAAGAGGTATACATGCTAACCACACCATTAATCATTACATGTCACACAACTAAAACTAATTAAACTAAATATATAATCTTCCCGAGTTCATTTATACGGTTAATAGTGAAACAGGTTCTGATGTTCTGATAACTAACAGAGATCATGTTAAACAATGTTCCTGTCATTCTACCAAGTCATGTAAATAATTCTTAGTAAATAAAACTACTTCAGAACAAGTAAACGCATACCCAATAAACGATGTCAAACAGACCAAATTTCAAATTTCTTCATAAATGTCTTAGTAATGTTGATCATTTTATTATATACTGGATCTGATGTAATGCATGCAACTAAGCTATTAGACTGCTGAGGAAGACTAACCTTCCTGATTTGGACTTGTTGGAGGAAGCTATTCAACTGCTGCACCAGCTGATCTAGACCGGTTACATCAAGCAGTTTAATATTGTTCTCTTCGAGGTGCCTGCATAATTGATTACCATCAATTAAAATATACCAATTCGATAGGGAAGTATGTAATGCGGGAGTTTTGGTAGGAACTAATTGTAGTATGATTACCTTTGGATAATTTCTGTCAGCTCATCGACAGTAAACACGTCCCTGTATTGTGGAGCAAGCCTCTGCCAAAAGTCCAATGGTCGTGTAGCTGGAGTTTCTGGCCCTGTTATATCACCTTCACTGTCACTTTCTACAAGCAAAGGATGTCTTTTGTCCCCTTCACAAGCAGCTTCGTCCAAATCAATCACATTTTTCATTCTTGGATAACCAGATTGCGAGCTCTCCTTATCTCTTCCATTTGACAAATTATTTTTATTAGATGTCGAGTGAATATTATCATGTTCGTCATCTAACGAATTCCTGCAGACCATGAGTAAACATCATTAGACTTAAATCCCTTGAGTGTCAAAATTTGTAAATCATTAACTAATAAATGACAAACATATATCACCAACACATTACAACATCAACTTATAAGACATCTATTGGATCACTTTGCCTACTTCCAAAAGTAGCAACACATTAGTTTTATGATTACTACAAAATGTTGCTTACATTGATCGACAAAAACTTCTAAACTTCCGGCAAACAAAAACTTCTAAACTCCATGGAATACGTATTACCAATATATTAACAACAAACGACTAACAAGACACCAATTTGCTCAATTCATGCACCTTCAATAACTAAGAACACACTTACTCCTATTACCTAAACAAGGCGCATAATAACTCGCAATATGTTTATACTAAAAAACGCTGATGCTGACCTTATACTCAACTACATGATAAAACAATTTGATATAAAGCAAGTTAGCTTAAATCAATCACAGTATAATAAAACCTATCATACGGCTTCTGAACAACGCTTTTGTCCTTGTTGTTTCGTGATCCATTAGGGTTTATTCCAACAAATGCTGCTGCAAAAACCATAAACAAAAGGCCATTAACCACCTGCGAGAATTCATTTCATAACACGAAAAGTGATGTATATTATCAGTATGTGAACCCAAGACTGCATGTTTAAATTAAGGTCACGGGTTTATGTAATACTTTTTCCTCACTGTGGGCATAAACATCCACCAATTCCTCACTGTGGACACATAGGGTTGTTTTCAGCATTAACCCATGTATGGTATATTCATAAGAACTTCGACCATCCAAAATAACCCGTTCCGGTGTTTCTTTTAAACTATTTACAGACTACAGCAATTCTCTGTCAAGAGCCTATGGACTACGTCAAGAGCTGATGTCAGTTAACCTATGGACTACGTCAAGAGCCTGCTATACAATCTTAGAGTATAAAAACTGCTATTTTCAGGCTACAGTAAAATCTCATAATACGAAATCGCACAAGTTCCAAAACCAGCACAATCATATAATAACTTCATACATCAAATAACAAGCAGCGAATAAGATTATAACAAATATAAACAAATCTTATTGACATGGTTATAACATCCTTTACTTGAATGACTCTCAAGACCTCAACTCGCTTCCTGACAGCAGGCTTCAAATTCTTTAGAAGATCTGAGTCTTGTCGCTCTATGGTTTTAAGTTGACTCTACAAAACACAGACACACAGTCAATTCAATCACAACCTTTATTACCAAATCCAATATTAATCGCATAAAACAATTATTCATTTTTCACTAAAAAAGTTAACTAATAATCACAACTCAAACAACTACAACCTCAGCAGCAGTTATGATCAAAGACCAACAACGAAAGATCTAAAATAGCAACAAGTATACTAAGTAACACCACAAGACCATTGCCGAGACCTCCATGGTCTCGGCTTACCTTTCTCTCGCCGGTAATCAATCGAAAGGGACTCTTGGTCCACCACTTTCACGACAACAAAATCATAATAATAACCGAATAACAACAAAAACGGAACAACATCAAGAACATCAAGATCAAATAAGACCATTGCCGAGACCTCCATGGTCTCGGCTTACCTTTTTTTCGCCAGTAATCAATCGAAAGGGACTCTTGGTCCACCACTTTCACGACAACAAAATCATAATAATAACCGAATAACAACAAAAACGGAACAACATCAAGAACATCAAGATCAAATAAGACCATTGCCGAGACCTCCATGGTCTCGGCTTACCTTTCTCTCGCCGGTAATCAATCGAAAGGGACTCTTGGTCCACCACTTTCACGACAACAAAATCATAATAATAACCTAATAACAACAAAAACGGAACAACATCAAGAACATCAAGATCAAATAAGCCCATACCGAGTCAACTCTCGCATACATAGCATATTTCCTACCTTCTTTCTTAGATCTACACGAGTGGTGATGATACAAGGTGATGAGCAAGGTTTTTAGTGGCGCGTTGTGGTGCTAGAGTGACGGTGAGGTGGTGTTTGAGCGCGTAAGTCACGTCAAATGGAAGGGGAGATGGTGGTGAGTGTTTTGGTGGTGGTGGTGTGCTTGTTCGGGTGGCGGTGATGGTGTCTTGGGCGGTGGCAGTTGGCGGCGCAGAGAAGAGAGAAAGAGAGTATGTGAGTTTAAGTGATAATGAAGAAGAGAAGATGATAGGTAGGGTTATTAGTTGTAGGGACTTGAGAGCGGGAAGTGTTTTTGGACAAAAATTAAACAATCAGATGCTAAAAAAAACATAGATGACCCCTGTTTATGACGAAGCAAAACGAGCGTCATCTAGCAGGCTAAATTTTAACTGATTATGACCCTATGTTATGACGCTTTTGAAAACGAGTCATCCCCAATAAAAAATTTACTCGTTATGACTCTTATTTTATGACTCTGCTATTTGCGCGTCATCTTTTAGTGTGCGTCATAAAATGCGAGTCAAGGATAGACCTTTTTCTAGTAGTGATTAGTGCTGCTCTTAGATCTAGTAGAGGTTCCGTCGTGCCATTTTTGAGAATGATCAGCAGCTTCTTGGATAGCTTTTCTAGCATTGGCTGCACTCATTTGAGGCACAGCTCCCTTAGCATCCAAGATTTGTCTAGTAGGCACGTCCAATCCTTGATAGAACAATATTATCTCCTGCATTGGACTTAGATAATGTTGAGGGCATTTCATCAACAAGTCTTTAAATCGTTCCCAAGCTTGATAAAGAGTTTCATCAGGCTCTTGCTTGAAACTGTTGATAGCCTCCATCTTTTTAGCAGTTTTAGCAGGTGGACAATATCTTTTCAGGAATTTGCTCTTCAAATCTTCCCATGTTGTGATTGAACTAGCAGGTTCATTCCTTAGCCACTTATTAGCAGCTCCTTTTAGCGAAATTGGAAAGATCCTTAGCATAAGTTGATCGTCAGAGACTCCTTCTGTAGTAAACAAATCTGCAATCTCGGGGACTTTTTCAACATGTTCATTAGCATCTTCATGTTCTGTTCCACTAAAAGCATTTTCTCTTAGCTCCTTGAGAAACTAACCCTTCAACTCAAACTTTGACTTTTGATTGCGTGGTTTTGTAACCTTACAACAGGTTTTACCTCTCGAGGGATCTCAAGAGGCTTACAACCCCACCAGGCAGTGTACCTGACCGATGTAGTATAGTGTAGTGGTAAGTACGGGGGATTGATCGTTCTCCACAGGGAATAGTGTTCGTTAGGTGTGAAAGACTACTCTAATTAGGTCTAAGGGTTGAGGAAGATTCTTTTTTATGTTTTTATAATTTTTATGAAAGCAAGTAAAATCTCGGGTTTGAAAGAGTGGCGGAATTAGTTGCTAGTCAACTAACCCAAATTTACTACGGATGCAAATAAAATAAAATAACAAAAATGAAAATGTGGTGAGAAACTTATGTGTAGAGAAATGTGTTTACTTAGATTTCCTTACTCCCTAACTATCTTTTACCGGTTAATTAGTGTGTATTAGTCGCGTGGATGACGGGTGTATTCCTTAATACCATTCGTGGGGTGGCGTACTTACTTCCCCAACTCTACAAGCTCCTACTTCACTCCTATGTCGAGCCGGCTAGGAAGCTCCTAACATGGGATCACTAGAATTCGCTTGTGCATTAAATACAACCATAAAAACCTTTAGTACGCATTTGGTTCATGTTTCTTAAGACGTTCAAGCAAGTTACCGAATAGGAAGTTAGCCAGTTTTCTTAAGCCTAACATAGATAAACAATCATCCAATACAACTAATAACACACTAATAACCAATAATCAATAGCTAGGTTTCATTAGATCTAAGCAAACACAAGATAAATTTAGCCTAACATGTTAATCAAAAGACAAGAATAAGATAAAATCAAACAACACATAGACATATTGAATGATTAATTGATAACTTATCTTCAATGTAACATGGAAGATCTCAAGGCAAAAAGCCTTGAAAAAGGAGCTAAAATCGTCCTAGGGTTTTCTCCCAAAATTCCACACACTAAGCTCTCCTTTAATGACAAAAAATTAGAAAACTATATATAGACTTTTGGATCTGACGGCGTCACCTTATGGATTGTGACGCCGTCACCCTCGCCGCTTTTAGGGTTCCCGGATGACCATCTTGACGCCGTCCCTCTTTAGCTCTTCCAAAATCCATTCTGGCTTATCAAGGCTTGACGCCGTCGAACCTTGAACGTGACGCCGTCCCCTTATGATTTAAGCCGTGACGCCCTTGATCAAGTTAAAGCGTGACGCTGTCAGAATTCACATGCTATTTTCACTGGCTTATCATGAGTAAATTTCACGTCCATCTTTTCTTGCCAAGGCATGACGCCGTCTGGAGTAAAAGTTGACGCCGTCAAAGGTGACTTTTAGCCGATTTTTGAGACTTTGTCGTTTTCTTCACTTTTATGCTCCAAAAACGTCCAAAATGCCTCCTTTTCCAGATTTCTCCTCAAAAGTACCTAAAATGACAAAAGGAACGATTTAGGGCAATATTTGATCAAATAAATACGATTTAGGGCTTAAATGACCCCTTAAAAGCGGTACACTTTTCGCTTCATCAACTTTTCATCAAACTTTGGTCTAGCAACTCCTGAACTGTAATCAGCACGGGTATTGTTCATGTATTCCTCCATAGTAGTGTTTTCAGCCATTGTTTCTGTTTCTTCTTCCTCTTTCTCTTCAGAAAAATAATCAAGCTCGAATGAACTTGAAATTTCAAAGCTTTTTGTGTTGAAAAGCCTTTGAAGCGAATGTAAGGCTCGTTCAGGATCTTCGAAAGGTTTAATCAAGTTCTTAGTTGAACTCCTGGTCATGCACTTCCTGAAACTATCACAAAAGCATCAGTAGGGTATGTTCAAGAAAGTAATATATCAGAAAATTAGCAACGAAAACGGAATACGAAAAATAAAAGTTACTGATATCTGCAGACGATGCGCCGTATCCAAAAAGTTGGATACGCCGTATCTTATAATTGTTAAAATTTAATCAGACTTTTATTCAGAAAGCAGATACGCCGCTTATAATTTTAGCATGCGCCGTATCAGTTTAATTTATCAAAAATCGATTATATTTATTAAAATTAAATGCGTCGTATTAACAAAAGTTAATGCGCCGTATTTTCGTTACGTTTCAAAATACAAGATTTTTTATTCAGAAGATGCGCCGTATTGATAAAAATCGATGCGTCGTATCTGTTTAATAATTCGAAAACTGTTTTTAATTTAATAGACAATACGCCGTATCTGTTAAAACAGATGTGTCGTATGGCGTTAGGGTTTAGAAAAAATTCTTATTAAAAACAGAATACGTCGTATCTTGGGGAAAGATGCGTCGTATCGAATTTATTAAACGCGTTGTATTTTATAAAAATTAAACGCAATACGCCGTATCTATGAAAATAAATGCGCCGTATCATTTGTATCAGCACAGTACAACGATAGCAGTATGCAGAAAAATACAGAAAATAAAAACAAAAATAAAATCAAACAAAAAGAAACAAAAATTAAAGAAAATAAAAGCACACAAAAACAGAAAATATGCAAATAATACAATGAATGCAAATTAACTAATATACAACGGGGTTAGCGGTTAGAATCAAAAAATTAAAACCTAATTAAAATACTAATCAAATTAACAGATAATAACAATTCACTCCCCGGCAGCGGCGCCAAAAACTTGATGTGTGCGGTGTTTATTGCTCTAATTTGATATCCACGGTAGCTGCGCCAAAGACTTGGTGCGCGCGTGATGTGTCGTTGTGGTTTTAGAAGTATTAATACCTACTCAAGTTTTAAATTTATATTTAGCCGACTTATCAATAAAACACACACTTTAACGAGCAGTGTACCCGGTCAGTATGAATATAATGGTAAGTAGAGTGTCGATCACTAAGAGTGGAACGTATTATCTAGTTATTCTAATCAGTATTTTAATATCTTAAGTTAGCTGTACAACCTAATCTAACGCAAGGGGGTTCAGCTTGAGAGACTGGCACGGTTTGGTTATGATTAAATAGTAAACTAAACTAATGAGCACGAATCAGCGATTAGCACACACGTACACAGATAGATACTTGAGACAATAAGAAGACCTGTCCTGATAATTAAGTAGCTTGTCACTTGTTTTATTGCTAGTTTTATATGAAGTGTATGTAATTAACCCTTTCTCGTTGGCTCTAATCTTATCGGTGAGTAAACCCTTAATGATCACTTATGTCTATCCCACTATCCTAGAATATTGAGTATTTGTGATGCCCACGTTTCGTATACGCTAAAATAGATAGGCGAGGAAGGGGCATGGCGACCCAAGCAATGCTCAGCTAGACACAGAGGTTATCAATGCACTAATAAAAGTCACCAAAGACATCAACATATAAACTTTAATTAATGGGAAAGCAATTTTAAGGGGTGCCCATGATTTTCCGTAGTCACATGGAATCGGCCCATCAATCCTGATGAATTAAAGTGTACTAATACAATAAAACAAAACTACTTAATGAATTGAATACATGCAGGACCTTCTTACAGCTCTTGTATCTTCGTTTAGGGTGTGTCTTGTGCTGCTAACACGTCTGAATTCGGCTGGGGTTTCTTCGGTCTTCGAAAGCTTAGTCTATGTATGATCCCGAAATTCGTCTGGCCTTGGGGTATTTATAGTTTCTGTCTGAGGGTTAGATGCGGCGCATAGGATAAGTAGATGCGGCGCATTGACATAACTTCGCGTGGGGTCCAAGATTAATATATTCAGGAATATTCGTACACCGCCTTAAGATGCGGCGTAACTCCATTTCTCTATGCGGCGCATGTCCTTTGCCGTCTTGGATCGTAACTTGTGAAATCTTGATAGTGATGCGCCGTATGTAATAAGTATGATGCGGTGTATCTGGAGTAGAATGATCTTGATCTTGTACATTTCAGTAGACTCTAAACATCTTGCTTATTTTGCTCCATAATTAGTCCGAAATTGCCAAGTTTCACATAATACTTGTTTTTACCTGAGAATTACAAAAGTAAACATTAACGTATCAATTCTCATATATAATATAATAAAACAAGTCAAATAAATAGGATAAATGATGATAATAAAATGTACTTATTTGAGTTCATCAATTGTATTAGTCATAAACACAAATAGATTAACTTTCTAGTTAACTCTAAACGTGTTAAGGGAACAACAAGTGGTATCAGAGCCTCTGGTTTATAAAATCTTTTTAAACTAACCAAGAGTGCTCTAGGTTTTTAAAACCAAGATCCTACTATGGCTGATATCAATGTACCCCAGCTAGTCGACAAAAAGGGTGGCAGCTACTCCGCTGTTGCACCCAGACTTGAAGCTGGGAAATTTAGCAAATGGAAGAAGCGTATGATTTGCTATCTTATCGGTATGGAACCCTACTACATCACTTGTATCTGAGATGGCCCATTTGTCCCTAAAACAGCCGCAGGGCTAAACAAGCCTGTAGCCCAATGGACCATTGATGAGAGGAGGGTGGTCAATCAAGACCAACACCTGAAAAGCATCCTTATATCATGTCTTCCTGACGATATAATGGAATCAGTCATCAACTGTCTAACAGCCAAGCAAACTTGGGATGACTTGGTAAACAGCTTTGAGGGTCCCTCAGATACCAAGGAAAATAGGGTCATGGACCTTAAACTTGAGTATAATACTTTCAGGACAAAAGACTCTGAAAGTCTCTCACAGACCTACACCAGATACAAGACTTTGATAAATGAATTATCAAATGATGGTGTTGTACTGTCTAAGCATGAGATAAATTTTGGCTTTGTCAACAGTCTCCCTGAGAAGTGGCTCAACTTCTCACAAGGCCTGAGGAATGCTAACCACATTCAGACCCTTGAGCTCCCTGAAATTTATGGGAAGTTTGTCTATGAAGACAACTTGATCTCAAGAAGATACCCTGACTCAAATGCTCTTGAGTTCAAAAAGGCCTTAACCTCCACACCCATATCAACTGCTTTCTATTCTAATGGTGTTGTGCAGGATTTTCAAGAGGATTCTGAAGAAGAAATTGATGAAAGGACTGGTGAGGAGTACCTGAACGACTTGAACTTGGAATTCCAAGAAAGGGCACTCCTTGCTAGTTCAAAACGTTTCATCAAAAGAAATCAGTCCAACTTTACAAAACCAAAAGCAAATGAGACCACTGAATGCTTTAAATGTGGTAAAAAGGATCATTTTGCTAGGGACTGTTATTCTAAAACCATCTCAGAACCCTCTTACAAATTTTCAGGAAACAGTTCCTCAGGAACTAGCAAGTTTCAACCAAAAATGTTTCAGTCCACCCAAAACAAGGGTCAAAAGGATTTTGAAACAAAGTATAGGAAAATCAAAGCTAAACTTGCACTTCTTGAAACTAACCCCATATTGCCTCAGGCTGCTCAAACATCTAAACCTATTCAGACAAAGAACAAGGTATTAGTAGCTGAAGCATATGACTGGGATGAAGAAGAGGTTTCCTCAGATGAGGAAATAAGAGTTAGTGCACTAATGGCACTTTCTGAAGAGGATCAGGTGGCTGTGGGAAAAAGCCATGCTAGGAATGGAGAGTGGGTCAACATCACCATGAAGAAGGTAAATACTTTACTTTCTATGGATGATGATTCTGATTGGCAGTCTTACATGAATTATATTTGTGTTGATCTAAAGTTTTTTGAGGAACAAAGGCTTAACCTGTTTTCAAAATATACAATATTGTGTCAGAATTAAATAAATGTAGAGATGAACTGCTTGTACTAAAGCAAGCCAAACTAGAAACAATAACTCTGCAAATTCAGAACACTGAAATTTTGAAACAAAACCAAGCCCTACAAACTGAACTTAACAAAGAAAAGGCTGTCATCCAAAGCTGGACCAAGAAGAACCCCAAGGTTTTTGACACTGTGGGATTAATCTCTCAGAAAACCATTGGAATTGACCCTCATATGGTTGATCCCAATGTGAGTCACAGTGAACTAAACTTTGTTCCAGCTGGCATATCTTTTGAGCAAGAAATGCTTTCCAAGTCTAATGACTGGATTGTCAGGGACAACCCAGTCAGTAAGTTACCAAACTTTGAGACTGGAAAGATCTTGCTTCCTGAAAGTCAGGCTTTGAAAAATATGCTTGGACTTACTGAACAACTCAGTAAGCTTGAACTCACTGAACAACTCAGTATCACTGAGTCTGTGAATGAGTCTGAATCTGAATCATACTCACCACTTCCTCCACTGAATACCCTTCAGGGTGCTGCACCTAACTTAGGCCTCCCACCAATGGTCTTCTCACCACACTCTCCAAAGGAGAGATCAGGAAAGGGAACAACCATCCTGAAGAGACCAACCCTTGATGTCTCAGTAAATACTGATGACTCATCAACTTCAGTCCCTTATGAAGTAACAACCCTAAGCCCTGATTCAAAATTTGATCAGTTGGCTGAAATGGTGAGAAAACTGGGAGAGAAGATTGCATCTTCTGAGAAACCTTCTCAATCCAAGAAGGAACAAAAACCAGCTTCCTCAAAGACCAAACCCAAACCCACAAAACCCCTAAAAAGATGTGAACTATGCAACTATACAAATCATCTCACTGATGATTGCTATAGAGTCCTTTATTGCATGATTTGCAAAAAGGAAGATCACAGGACCTCTGATCATAAACAATGCTCAGTCATGTCAAACTTTTCAGGACTTAAGGCTCAATGCCTGAACTACCCTTCTGATTCCAAGCAGAAACAGAAGCAAAAGGCCAAGCCTTTTCCACCTTGCCCATTGTGTGGATTCAATGACCATCACACTGAGGATTGTCAAAATGACAAACACTGTGAATCTAGTGGAAGTTCCACTCAGAAATCCTCAGGAAAAGAGAAGGTCATTCAGTCAAGAAGAAGAATGAATAAACAATCCTCTCAGACTACTGAGGCTACCCCTGCGACTAAATGCAAAACATGTGGTAGCACAGTCCACTCAACCTCTGACCATGAATCAATTAATACTTTCATAAAGACCTACAAAACCAAACTGGTATGTGTTTATTCATATACCTTTTATTTACCAAATTAAGACCAAAACGACCAAAAACTAACCAAAATGCCAAAGATATTTGTGTTTTTGTGTTTGTTTATGTGCAGGAGCGGATATCGAGAAATGTGGACAAAATCAAGCAAAAACCGGGAAAACGAGCACGAGATGTGGAAAGGACTCAAAGCCGAAGCCGGGAGAAATATTTTGGTCAAAAGTCAAAATTAGCCCTTAGAGTCTCATCAAATGTCAAAAACAACCCTTAGATCAACTTTGGAAAATTGACAATTTCAGTCCCTTGAGAATTCAGAAAATACAAAAATGATCCCTATAATCCCAAAAACCTTAATTATATTAATTCTAAATCCTTTACACCACTATACCCGGATTAATTTATAAATCCAAATCCAATCCAACCCAAGTTAACAAACCCCAGCCCATAAGAGATACCCGGTCCACAAAAACCAAACCCGACCCACACAAATAACCCCGGTCGAAGGAAATAAATTACGGTCAAACATAAAAGTAACCCGCCACCCAAATCCCCAACAGTTACTGTACGAAGAACCCTAGAAAATTAACCCATTTCACAATTACCACAATTAAGGGCACAAATGGTAATTCGCACAAGCCTGACAACGTGTCAGGAATGTTATGACACCAAGGGAATGAGGACGTGGCAAAAGGAAGCGATTTGATTGGACGAGACACCTCATTGATTTCATCCAAGGGTTATAATGATCTCTGATGACAAGGAGAAGAAATGGAGGGCTGAGATGAGTTTGATGATGCCCTAGCTCCCTCAGCTTGTGGCTATAAATAGCCTTTGTCAGTCACGATTTGATTTTTTTTAGGTATTAGGAGTAGGGTAGTGTAGTAGTAGTGGTAGCTTATTTCAGCTTATTGTTCAGCTTAGTGTAATTTTAATTTTCAGTTCTCTATTTGTACTCAATCTCAGTTTTAATTAAAGTCAACCTTTGGTCAAAGTCACTGTTCAACTGCTTATTAGATTATTTCTGGTACTTTTCTTTCTTTTTAAGCTTAATTGATCTTGTTGAGATTTAGTAATGAGAGTTTATTGGTTATTATCAGCTTAGTCATATTTTAGTTCAATAAGCTCATTAGAATCAATTTTAGAATATATTAGGAGTAGGGTAGTGTAGTAGTAGTGGTAGCTTATTTCAGCTTATTGTTCAGCTTAGTGTAATTTTAATTTCCAGTTCTCTATTTGTACTCAATCTCAGTTTTAATTAAAGTCAACCTTTGGTCAAAGTCACTGTTCAACTGCTTATTAGATTATTTCTGGTACTTTTCTTTCTTTTTAAGCTTAATTGATCTTGTTGAGATTTAGTAATGAGAGTTTATTGGTTATTATCAGCTTAGTCATATTTTAGTTCAATAAGCTCATTAGAATCAATTTTAGAATAAATTGCTTAATTATGTTTTAGTGCTTATTTCTTTATTCAGCATTGCTTATTAGTTAATATAAAAGTAATATGATCAGTAGACAAGTAGATTGTTAGATTTGTTTACAGTTCATTAGTTTAATGTTACAAAAGCAGATTTCATAAGAGTTTATTGGGATTAGTTCTGTTATGGTGGTCAGCTAATTATCAACTGTTAACACTGTTCATTTGAATTCTAATATTTGATGATCTAGCTTAATTAAGGGTGTATCAGTAGAATTTATGTGGCTTAATAAGCCCTGCATAAGCTAAGCTTATTGGGACCCCCATTTGGATATTTCTGAGTTAGTTTTGTTGGTTTAAGATAGGATCTAGAGGCTGATTTAACTTGGTGCAGTTTTGAGAAAGTTAGCGCCAAAGTTCATAGTCTGCTGTCACAGAATAATTGTTCAGTAATAGTATTTTTAGATGCTGATCTGCCAAGGACTGTGGCTTATCTAGTTAATCCGAGGTGCCCATATTTTGTTTATACAAAGTTTGATTAACAAAGTCTAAGAGCAATATCTAGGATTAGAGTTTTCAGCTTATTTAGTTGCTTAATTTCAGTCTACAAATCAGCCACTCAAATTACTCTTATCCTGCTACAGTTTTTGCATCTGATCTAGGGGGTAAATAAGCTAGCAATAGTGGATAAATTTTGGGCATATTTGGCTTTTAAATAGTCTGAAGTATGAACTTTCCGTACATGCATCTGGATTTCAATAATGAGCTTGTTTCTGGCTTTTAGAGTAGCTGCAAAGTGGTGATCATCCATTTGTTCTTGTTCTATTTTGAAACTGTTGCACAGCTTATCTGCTTGTACATTCTGCTTAATTGTTCATTTTCAGTAGTTTTGAGCTTATAATAGTTAGGTAATCTGTCCCTGAGCTTCTGATTAGTTTTTGTCATTTTTAGCTTATTCCCTAATAGCTTATTTAGCTGTTCAGCTTATTCAAGCTGAATGAGGTTCTGATTTTAATTTTCCTAGGTAGATAATTTAAAATTAGATTTACTCAAAAAATTTCAGATTTTTCCTAAGTGTTTTAATATTTTTAAATCAATTAAATAGTTTAAATTAGTTTTTAATTCATAAAAAATAATTAAAAAATCAAAAAAATATTTTTCTTTTTCCCATAATTTTCTTTTGTCATATAGAATGTAGGAAAATTGTTTTCGTGCCCGTAGGATTAGTATTGCCTTAATTTCACTTTTATAGTTGCGTTAGTACGTAGTTTTTGATTTATTCGCGCGTTTTTAGGATTTTCTTTACGTTTGCCTTAGAATAGAATTTTCCCTTGCCTTATTTACTGTTTTTAGTTTATGTTTCATCATTTTAGTTTAAAAATCATTATCACTCACTTTTATTCACCATTCACTGCACGTATCACGTCCCGGGAACACAAATTCCATTCGATCTTCATCGGGACAAACGACTCAGGTTTTGCATATTTCTTGTGCAATTCCTTAGACTATAATTGACATCCATCAATTTTTGGCGCCGCTGCCGGGGAAGGTTGAAGTGAGTTCGTGATTCCGTTTTTTGATTCGTGTTTTGAAGACCCTTCCCCGAGAAGTTATCGCTTTCATTTGTAAATATTTTCTTCTTATAAAACCCAAAAAGATTTTCTCTTCAAAATTTATTTTCCTTTTTCTTTTGTGATTTTCAATGTTTCTAAAATTTAAAAATCCAAAAATATTCTTCTCAATCCTCTTATCCGTTTAATTCTTTATCTCTATCCCTCTATCCGTTTGATTCCTCTTCTCTATGTCTTCATCTTACCATTATGGTTGTCAATGGTGTGGCGGTCCTCATAATGGTGGGAATTGTCCCGGTTGTAGCATGGTGGAATCGGGAAACGGGTTTGTTGGTATGTGCTTAAACACATACCATTTCTAGACCAAAACCGGACCCAAAATGACCAAAAACCCGACCAAAATGCCAAATATATTGCGTTTTTGTGTTTTTATATGTGCAGGGACGGATATCGTGAAAAAACGACAAAAAACACAAGAAAATCGAGAAAACGAGCACGGGATTTGGAAGAGTGCTAAAAGCCGAAGCCGGGGAAGAAAATAAAAAAAAAAAAAAAGTCAACCGAGGTCCTCCAATTATCAGAAGTTGTCAATTCCAGCCCCTAGATCATCTTTGAAAAAATGGCAAGATCAGTCCCCTATAAATCCAGAATTTACATTTATGGTCCCTTAGATAAACATTACAACCTTTAACCCTTTCAAAACCCTTAAACCCGGATCCACTCTTATACTACCCAACCCAAAATAAACCCAACCTTTAACCTATAACCCGACCCACAACCGTCACATTTATTACCCTTCAAAACCAATTTACCCGCCCCACAATTTCTACTGTTCCAAGAACCCTAAAATCACCCCGCCATGAAATTACCACAATTAAGGGCAATTCCGTACAATCACGAACTCCTAGAAGGGTCTGACAAGGGACTGACACAAGGGAATGATACGTGGCAGCTATCTATTGGGCAAAACACGTCATTGCACATAATCTAAGGGCTATGATATGAGGGATTGGATTGAATGGCTAAGATTAGCTCTAAAGTAACACAAATTGACGCGGATCGCCAGCTTGGATCTTCTAGCAGCTTCTTCTCTCGGCTATAAGTAGCCTTCACCTCACCACATTTGAGCTTGTTAGTTAGTTTGTTAGCTAGGAGTAGGAGTAGGTTAATTTAGATTTATTGTAATTCTTAGTTTAATTTTACCAGCTTTGAAAGTTGTACTCATTTTAAGTTTTTAATGAAATTTAAGTTTTCACTCATTTAATTTTCAATGCAATCTGTTTCAAAGCTTTGTGTTATTGTTTTCATCTCATTCAAAATTTATTCAATAGCTTGTGGTTAAATTTAGTCATTTCAATTCTGCTTTAACAGTTAAATAGTTTCTGGTCAAACTTAGTCAACGGTTATTCATGGTGATGATTCTGGTAATTCTGGTGTTGGATCCATGTTCTCTGGTGTTAGTTTAGCCTATCTAAAGATAGGCTTTGATCAAATGAGTCCCCTTTTTAGCTGAGGACATAACTGTAAGATCCAATTTCCTTTGTTTAGTACTTAATTGCATTTTACTAGTCTGATAGTGTGGATTTGTGTTAGATTGATTTTTACTGTTATATTAGTTTGTTTTATGCATACTTGAGCTATTGTGATTAGTTGTAGCCTTATTGTTACTAGTTTTAACATTTCTCATAGTTTGTTCATTTGAGACTGTTAGATAATTGCACATTTGTGATACTGAGTTTTTGCTGATATTTGTTGTTGTTTGCTGATTAATTGGCTTCTAGAATTGATATTGCATGTTGTTTGATCATTGTTTTTATGTTTAATGCTTGAAATCTGCATAATGTAGTGTAGGTTTGTAGTTTATAGGGTGTTTGGATCTGCTTCATTTTAGTTGTTATTGATGTTACTTGGTTGTTCTTTCTGCATATTCAGTTCACTATAGATTAGTTCAGGTTAGCAGTAGCATTTGATAGTAGGGTTATTGCATTAAAGTCAAAATTGCATTCAACATTCAATCTTGCCTGCTAGTTTAGTAATCTGCTCATGCATCCTTGATCTTCTGGTTTCATTTGAGTTTGTGATTGAGATTTTTATGCTTAAACATGTTTACTATACATCTAGAAGTAGTTGTAATCTGTTTAAACTAGATTTGGTCAAAGTTATAGGTGCAATTTACTTGTCAACTATCTGCTTCACTCCTGCTTATTTGTTTGTTTCTGCATCTGAGCTAAGGTCAATATAGGGTAGCATTAGTAGTTAATTTTTGGGCATTTTTGGATTAAAGATAGCCAGTAGTTCATTGTTTATTTATCTGCTTTTACATTTCCATTCACTGCTTATATGCTTGCTTATTTTGTGGCTTAAACCTTGTCCTTTTTTCTGTCTGCTAATGTAATCATCAGTTACATGTTTTTAGTTAACCTGTTCTTGCATCTAATTAGGGTAGCAATTGAGATTTATACATAGGGCTTTTTGGTTTTTAAGGATCTCAGTAGTATAGTAGTGCTTTTGCCCCCTTAAGTTTCCATTTTTGAGCTTAATTGGTCTGCTTATTTACTGCTTAAAGTTGGCTGCTCTCCAATCTTTTTCTGTCTTACTTTTGTAACTGTTCAGCTGCTTAACTGCTTATTTCAATTGCTTCTCTGGCTGATTTTTGTTGCATTGTGCTTAAATAAGTTGCTTCTTGCATTCCTGAGCCTTTTATGTCATATAGTGCTTATTGGCTTATTTAGTGCTTATTTTGCAACTGCTTATTCACTGTTTCAGCTTATTTAGGCTTAATAGCTTTCTGAAATTATTTTTCCTAGATTACTTCTTTGATTTCAAATTTACTCAGAAATTTTCAGAATTTTCCAAACTGTTTTACTATTTTTAAATCATTTAAATAGTTTTAATTAGTTTTTAATTCATAAAAAATTATTAAAAAGTCAAAAAAATATTTTTCTTTTTCCAAAAATTTTCTTTTATCAGATTTAATATAGGAAAATTATTTTTATATTTTTAGGTTTTGAAATTTAGAAAATCACTTTTTATTTACGTTTTAAATTTCGTCGCGTAACGTTTTTAAAATTCAATTTTCGTTTTTTAGGTTAAATGCTTAGTTTAATTGTTCCATTAGCTTAGTTTAATTAGTTTATCTTGTTTGTTTTTTTAATATTAGTAGTGTAATCCAAAATCATTCACTTTTATTCACATTCACTACACGAATCACGTTCCGGGAACACAAATTCCATTCGATCTTCGTCGGGACAAACGACTCGGGTTAACACATATTTCTTTGTGTGTTTTCCTTGAACTATAATTGAACGAATCATTTGTCTATGACCAAAATCCTTATTCCTACCATGAAACAACCGACTTTTTCAATCAGCCACCACACCATAAGATGGAAACATATTCTTGTGAATATTGTGGAGGTCCACACCCGAGTTTTGATTGTCAAGCAAGGAATACGTTTGTCTATGATCAAGTTCCATGTGATAATCAAAACCTCGGGTATGACCATTATCCATATAACTCACCAAATCAGCCACAACAATCAAACTGTTGTGAGTATTGCGGAGGTCCCCATTATGGTTCTGATTGTCAAACCGAGAACATGCACTATGAGCAAATTCCTTATAACAATCATGACTCATCCGGTTTTGACCAACCTTCACAATACACAACCCCTCAGGACCTGCTTCTTCAAAGATTGTTAATTACTAGAGCTGAACAGATGAATGCTCAAAATGAATTCAACATGTACATTCAAACTGAAATAAACCGTCTTCAGGAGTTGCTTCGAAGAAAACAAAATCCTCCCATTGACTTGTCACATTTTGAGGAGAGTGATGAGGAGGATGAAGAGAATTCAGAGATCAATCCACTTATTGAAGATCCTTCAGATACCTTTTTAATGGGGGACGAGGAAGTCGAAATCAATCCTCTTAAGGATGTTGATGACCTTGTTCCAATCCCAAGGGTATCTGAGGAACCCTTCGATCTTTCTGATTCTACTTCACAAACTTTCAGTATGACTATCACTAATCCTTTGTTTGATTTTGATTCTGAATTTACTCTAATTTCAGACAATCAAATCTTTGATATTCATAACAAGGAGAGTGATGAGTCAGATACGGAGACAATAATGGACGAGGTGCAAACTTCTAGCATACAAAGTACAGCACATGTCCCACCTCCGTATATCCTTCCTGAGCCCAAGCTCAAAGACATACTTCATAAGAATGAAATCATATCTCCACCAGAGTATGATTTCTATAATTTTGAGGAAGATCCTGACCCGGGGGGAGATGTACTCTATCATGAGAGTTTACTTGTCGATGATATCCTCCCGACCCTCCCGCCCGAGGTCTTTGTTGATTATAACCATAAGAGCTTCAATGATGATATTCAAAATAAGGAAAATGGTAATTTTGAGGATGAAGAATGAATCTTCATTGTGATTAAGATCCTTCTCCCTTTCTTCACCTACCCGGTGACTTCTCCTCTTATTCACTCCTTCGGGAGTGAAGACACCATCTTTGACCCCAGCATCTCTCATTCTTTTTAGCCGTGGGTATCTCAATCGGAGTGGAACTTTCATATGCTTCAATGTTTATTCAAACATCTTGAATGAAAGTCCGATTGAGATTATCTCTTCCACTTGCTCCCCCAAGGACAAATGAATTCGGGGTGAGTCTAAGCTTTCCGACTTGATAAAAAACAAGCGCTTCGTGGGAGGCACCCCATGCTTATCCATCTATCTTCTTTCTTATTTCTAATAAGTGACGTGAGGAGGGCTTCCTCTTCCATTTCTTGTGTTTCGTGTTTTTCTGTGATATGTCCAGGTTTGCCCGATTGATGAAGACTCTCGTGCTCGTGGTTTACTTCTCTCCACTCGAGTTTCATCATTCGTTGCTCATCCGATATCCTAAATCTTATCGTTTTACGTTTATCTTTGGCATAATTAATAAACGGCCTTAGATTTATGTAGGAGAACCCTTACCTTTAAGACATTGAGGACAATGTCTCGTTTTAGTCTGGGGGGGGGGGGTGTAAAACCCTAAAATCTGAAAGCAAGTAAATGACAAAAATGCCCCTACAACTTTGAAAATTAATTTAAAAGGTTTATAAAGTACCGAATCAATCCCGAACTTCTGGAAATGAACAAGTTATGCTCCCAAATAATTTTGACAACTCCATTTAATATTTTTGCAAGCTACAAAATTACTAAAATACCCCTAGATTTGCCAAATAGAAATTATATCCTTATTATTATGGTTTTAAAGGCAATTAAAATACAATTAATATGCAATTAAGGCCCAATAAACTCCCCCAACAAAATTTTCGGTATTCCAAGCCCACCCCTCCCCCCAAGGACCGACCTTCATTCAACAAATACCAAACCATGATTTAATTCACCCTAAACCCTAATTATAACATCAAGCCGCCACTCTCTAAATCCCTCACCATCTCATCCGATTTTTAGAAATCAAAAACCCATTTTTCTGGAGTTCTTAGTGATGCAAGAGATGTGGGAAAAATAGCTACAAGTCCTGGGATTTCTTGTTTTGGTCGTGACGAATTTTTAGAGCCGAAATGTTAAAACCGGGTAACAATAATCCATTCAAGGTAATCCGTTCATCCTATAATTATTTTGGTAATTTTCTAACACTTCTTTAATCATATATAACATGGGAAAAATAATGGAATCGAACCATGCATGGTTTTATGATCGAATGAAAAATAATGGGTTTATAAACCCTAAAATCGAAATCGAATTCTATAAATTGATAGCGATTTTTCTGAGCTTTTTGAATATTTTTCGTGGGTCTTATATAAATCATATAATCACAGAAAAATAATATCTTGAAGTGTTGAAGTCGAATTCATGATTTTTGGAATAATTGTTATAATCGGGTTTTCAAGAAAATAATGAAAACGTGACCAAAAAAAATAGCAACTAATCGAATTAGGGTTTAAAACTGATAATATCTAATTATAAAGGAACATTAATGATGTGGGAATAATTACATAATGATTGGGATCGATTAGGGTTTTGTTTTGTTAAAGATGGTGTTTAACGATTGGAAAATTAAATATAAAGGGGGTGTTTTGTCAATATTAAAACTCATGGACTATTTTTGTCATGTTCTATAGATCAATTATGACCTGTAAAAATTATAAAACGAAGGGCGTATATGTAAAATTTATGAGATAATGAAATTAGTTGTAATTGTTGGTTCGAATTTGAAATTAAATAAATATAGGGACTAAATATGTAATTTCTGAAAAGTTAAGGTCGATTTGAGTAATGAATGATATTCAGGGACTAATGTGTAAATTTGGATATTTATTGGACTGATGTGTAATTGTTATTAATTAAAGGTTGAAAATGTAAACTTTAAGGTTAATTATGTAAACTTATTAAATGGAGGGACCTATTGTGTAAATTATGAATATTTGAAGGTCAAATCGTATAACTTGTTAAAATAAGTACTCATTGTGTAAATTTGATAGATTAAGGGTTAAATTTGTAATTATGCATATTTGAAGGGTTAAAGTGTAACTTTGGAAATACAGGGGTGTAAAGTGTAAATTGTGAAACCCTAAGGACCAAAGGTGTAAATATGATAAAGATACTTTATTTTCAGCTAATAATGATCTAAGTAAGCTATGTACTCAATACTTCTAAAAGTGGAAACTTTCTAATTATGGAAACTTGCCAAATGAGGAAACCTGCCTAAAATAGAAAGTTATTAAAAAGTAAAGGAAAACCAAAATGGTAATCTGACTTAGAATCTTTTGTAATTCCGTCTTCTATTCCTCTAGGTGTGAAGAAGGAGAGATCCTGATCTGTTTGTGCTTCTATTTCTGTTTTTGCATTCCTAATAAGGTACAGATACTCTGCCCTTTTTCAGTAAGGGTGTCCTATCTCATTGATATGATATGATTTCTGATTTGCATTCTCTGATCTGTTAAAATCTCATTTGGACCTTTGATACTTTCTGAAAAGATTTGATATGAACCATTTGTTATGAGCCATCTGTTTTGAACTATCTGTATTGAACCATTGAATATGACCTTCTGATATGATATGATTCTGACTCTTAGTTTGATACCCGAGCCAAAATTTGTGACCCTAGCCATGAAGGTAACATGGCCGTGTCTGTGATGCACCACTGGCATGACTAGTGTGTAGCCCTAGTGATTTGGTTACACCGTCCCTTTGATTTGGTCTGCATGTGATTGGGTAGGGGCGTATGGATGCATCCTAGATCTGTTCTGTTTAGTGGATTTAACTATATATGATATGATTTCTGTTCTGGTGACTGGTACTGTGTGCAATACATGCCTTTCACATATTTGTCTGGGAGCTAGCTACTCCATTGAAGAATGAGGACACCCCTCATATTATCTGATTATCTGAGAGGTCTCCCCTCTATATGATTATGAAGATTACGGTTACGATATGATATGATCTGTTTCTGGGCTTGTGGTGGATGACTATCCTATTCATCTTTTATATTCCTGTCTCTTTGTTTATACTTCATGATACTTTTCCCATACACTATATCTCAGTTCCGTTTCATTATCATTGCTTTGTATATGTATCTGTTCACTGAGCTTTTAAGCTCAGCCGCACGTTTTCTTTTCGTGTGCGGCAGGTTATAAGCAGGACGACGGGTTTGGGTATGAGTGAAGAGACTTTTGGACTTAGAAGACTTCGATAGTTATTCTGAAGTAGAGACCATTAGAAGGATTTGCAAGTTCAGACTTAGTATTTAGTTTTGTTTCATTTTTAACTTTGTAACGTTAGTATTTCATTTGTAACCCTTGAAATTTATTGTATTACTATTGAAGTATGCTTTGTTTGATATGATATGAAACCATTAACGTGACATCTTTACCCTTGCCGAGTTGGGGTGTTACAGGGGGGTAATCTGTCGATTTGATTTTTGCCTTGCATTTTTGCCGTTTACTCATGCAACCCCGTTTTTCCTCCAAAATTGAAAAAATCCAAAAAAATGAGAAAAATTTAAAAATTTTTGCAAAAATATAATAAATTTTGACATTTTTGTTGACTTTCCGCTGGTGAGAGTAGGAATAAAATTTTGACTTGATCGAGCGTGTTGAGCCCTAGCTTGTTGATGCGCGTGATGTGTCGTTGCGGTTTAGCAGTTTTAATGCCTACTCAAGTTTTAAATTTATATTTAGCCGACTTATCAATAACACACACACTTAACGAGCAGTGTACCCGGTCAGTATGAATATAATGGTAAGTAGAGTGTCGATCACTAAGAGTGGAACGTATTATCTAGTTATTCTAATCAGTATTTTAATATTCTAACGCAAGGGGGTTTCAGCCTGAGAGACTGGCACGATTTGGTTGCAATTAAATAATAAACTAAACCAATAGGCACGAATCAGCAAGTAGCACACACGTACACAGATAAATACTCGAGACAATAAGAGGGCTGTCCTTATGATTAAGTAGTTTGTCACTTGTTTTATTGATAGCTTTATATGAAGTGTATGTAGTTAACCCTTTCTCGTTGGTCCTATTCTTATCGGCGAGTAAACCCTTAATGATTACTTATGTCTAAAAGTTATTCCTAAGTGATCAATTTAGTAACAACCGTGGGAGTGCAACCTTTCCATTGCCACATTACACAAGCCACTAATAAACACAGAGGTATTCAATGCACTAATAAGTAGTAACCAAAGACATCAACATATAAACTTTAATTGATGAGAAAGCAGTTTTAAGGGAGTGCAACCTTTCCGTTGTCACGTTACACAAGCCACCAATCTTGATGAATTAAAGTTTACTAACACAATAAAACAAAACTACTTAATGAATTAAACACATGCAGCACCTTCTTACAGCTCTTGTATCTTTGATTTGGGTGTGTCTTGTGCTGCTGCCTTGACTGAATTCGTCCTAGGTTTCTGTTCGGTCTTCGGTATTAATATATTGCGTACGAAATTCGTCTGGTCTTGGGGTATTTATAGTTTCTGTCTGAGGGTGAGATGCGGCGCATCTAAGGAGTAGATGCGGCGCATGTACTTAACTTCGCGTGGGGTCCAAGATTATAATATTCAGGAATATTCGTACACCGCCAGAAGATGCGGCGTAACTCATTTATAGATGCGGCGCATGTCCTCTTGAATCTTGGATCGTATCTGGTGAGATCTTGATAGTGATGCGGCGCATGTCATGAGTGAGATGCGGCGCATCTGGAGCAGATTTGACTTGATCTTGTCCATTTCAGTAGACTCTTCACTTTATGCATGTTTTGCTCCATAATTAGTCCAAAATCGCCAAGTTTCACCAAATGCTTGTTTTCAACTGAGAATTACAAAAGTAAACGATTAAGTATCAATCCTCATACATAATATAATAAAACAAGTCAATTTAATAGGATAAATGATAGTAATAAAATGTACTTATTTGAGTTCATCACTTGTCTCCTTAACTCACATAATCTATAAGCTCGTGCTAGTCTTTTATACAAGGAGCTAGAAAACGCGAATTCTTTTTAAGAATTTGCAAGTTCCCATAATTGATTTTATATATGCATGGCTTGATTATTTGGCTAAGCATTCGCGGATCTTATTATTTAAGATTTTAAATTTGCGAAGAACGAGAAATGATAGAGTTGTTTATAAGTTAGATTGCTAAACGTGGAGTAGTTGGATCTCTTTAGAGCTCATCAAAGTTACTTGTGGCTTTTTGTTCCCATAATCTTGTTTCACCCAATAATAGTAATCTAGGAATAATTAAAGGTATTTTGGTTTTGGCGATAATTAGTTTTTATTTCTTCCTTAGAGAATTCTTGCTTATGAAAGTTGGGTACACATCAAGGTACTGTCAGTGTTACTGTTGGTCCATGTACTTCGAGTAAAACAAGAACATATTTATTGATAATAATAAATTGTTACAAGATTACTCAAAACCTATTAGATTACATGATAACATCTTCAACTTCTTAAAGGGGATAATTCCGGTTTTATCATCCCCTTAGGTGAGGGTTTTTCCTCTTGACAAATAAACTCTCACTGATCCAAGCTATGCTTGTGATTCAGTGAGAGTGATGTTCCTATCAACTAATACACTATGTGTATATTTTTGCTTGTTTAGGAATCCATACTAAATCTATTACAATAGCAAACTATATATACTGGAAAGATAAACAAAGTCAAGATGGGTAGGTGAGATTTGACATCCACTTGCTGTGAGTTGACATCCACTTGCTGTGTGAGTTGTCATCCACTTGGTGTGAGTTGTCATCCACCAAGTGGTCTCTCTTGTACTTTGTCTGACTTCTTTGTTGGAAGTTCCCGCCCATTTATCAGTCTGCTTGTAGAGATAGTATCTTCAGGGTCACTGAGACATTTGTCAATTCTCAGTGATACTGGTGTTGTTTGTAGCTCGTATACTTTACTCACTGACACCGTCTCAGTAAGTAAATGTTTCTTCAACAACGGGCTTTTTACAACACTCACTGATTTCTTTATCAGTGAGTAACCCACTATTTTATCAGTGGGTTAGGCTATTTTATGTTCAAATCTTGTCAGGGAACTTGGGGCAAATTCTTGACCCAACAATCTCCCCCTATTTGAATATACAAATAGCCTTGGATCAAACCTGCTTGTTCAGAGACTTGGGTTTAGTTCCTGAGGTTCAGGTTCAGGGGTTCAAGAAACTTGGGTTTAGTTCTTGATATTCAGGTGACTGGGTTCAGGGTTCATGGGTTTTAAGGGATCAGTAACTTGGGTTGTAGTTACTAGGTTCAGGACCTGGATCATTTTTGATACATCAGTGTCACTTCCCTTTTTTTTAAGGTTTAGGGATATAGTGTTGGGGTTTATGGGTTCATGTTGTGAGTTCAGTGTTGTGTTGATCTTTACTCAGTTGATCAACACAACTGCCTCTCATCTTCCCACCCTTATCACACCCTAAAGGATCCTTCAAGGTTGTGATCCCTCCCCCTGATTCAAACACTTCCTGCTCCCTGCTCCCTTCTTCACTTTGATGGACACAATATTGTTCAGGTTGTAAGTTCAGTATTGTGTTGCAGTGAGCAAGAGTGACATCAGTTCAGTTTCGTTTGACTCAGTAACCATTACAGCTTCCTGAGTCAAACACTTCCTGAGTACTCTTCACTCCCTGCTCCCTTCCTGCTCCTCTCTCCTCACTCCCTGCTCCCTTCCTGCTCCTCTCTCCCCCTCAAAATTTTGCGCCAACACGCAACTTTTTGACCTGTGTATCTCAGCCTAATATCATCCCGAAAACATCACATTACTGATAAGTATTACTACTTACACTTTAACCACCTCACTCCCTGACGCAAGTTGTGCCACCTGATTACAATGACTTGGGTTTTAATCACTGGTTCAGACTACTGAGGGTTCAGGTTCCTGAAAGGTTCAGGGGGGGTCCTGATGGGGTCAGGGGGTACTGATGGGGTTCAGGGGGGGGGAGGGGGTACTGATGGGGTTCAGGGGGGAGGGGGATTTTAGTTCAGTGAGTGAGGGTTCAGGAGGGTAAGTTTCAGGTCTGGTGTTTTAGGGGTCCTGAGGTGGGTCAGGTTCCTGAAGGGGGTTCATGTTCCTGAGAAGGGTTTATGTTCCTGAAGGTTCAGTAACTTTGGATTTAGTCACTGGGGGTTTAGAGTCCTGAGAGGTTCAGGGGGGGGGAAGGGGTGGGTGGTACTGATGAGGTTCCGGGGGGGGGGGGGGAGAGGGGGGTACTGAAGTTTCAGGTCTGGGGTTTGGTTTCAAGTGACTTGGGTTTACTTTGATAGGTTAAGTGAACACCCTTATCAAACACGGCAGCATCCTGATAATAGGTTCCTGAGGGACCAATTGTGGCTCAGTGACTGGGTCTGTCACCAAGGGGGTTAAGGGTTCCTGAGGGTTCAGGGGTTCATGAACCTGTAGGTTCAGGAGGTTCAGTCACTGATAGGGTTCAAGGGGGTTCAGGGACCGAGGGTTCAGGAGGTTAAGTCACTGAAGGGGGTTCAGTTTCAGTGAGAAGGGTTCAGTGGGTCAAGGTTTGTGTTTCAGTGTCCAGGTTGAACTTGTTTCAGCATACTGATTCCCTTCAACTCCTTTCTTTCTCCTGATTAACCATCCTGAGATTTATTAGTGCCCCTGATGAGAATTTTGTCTTCTCTACCACCTTCTGAGAAACAAATAACACTCCTCACAACTGAGAACTAATACTAACTGATTGTTACTATCATCAGTGACTCAACTCCTGTTATTATCAGTCTTTCCACCTCAAGAGTTACACATAACGCCACCTGAGTTCTTCACTCAGCCAGCTCTTCTTCAGTGACAGTCACTTCTTTAACCTTCCCAATTCCCTGATTTATATTAGGAACCACGCTTTTCATTTCAAACCTCCACTGACCCTTGAATACCATCAACAGTCCAGAATCTATAACCTACCCACTTTGAGTAACCTGATTTTCTCAGGTTCTAACTTCCATCACAATTTTCAGGCTTAGCCCAAAAAATTCATACAAACACCCTTTCAGTCATCTCATACCACAACAACCAAACTGAAACAAGTTTCAGTCACCTGATGGATTCACTCCTCAGGATACCACAAAAAAAAAACAAACTGATGGATTCACTCTTCAGGTTCTTTCACAACCATTGACTCCAATTTCTTCATCACTACCTGATTCGCAAATCCCATTTTTCATCTCTACCTGATCTTCATCAGTGTTTTAACAACACTTTTTCTCCAACCTCCTTAATCAGCTCAACACTTTCAATCCCAAACTACACATTCGATCTAACCATTTTTTTTTATTTCAATCACCCCGACAAATGGTAATCCCAAACCATCTCAGTTTCTAATAAAAACTGAATAAACCACCAACAAGTCTTCATTTCAACTCGAATAACCACAACTTCAAATCTTCAACTGCCCTTGATTTGTTAAAAAAATAAAAACCACCATCGCTGTCTTTTCTGGGAAAGATAGTGATTTTTCCGGTTATTGGATCTGGTGATTCTTTTGTTGGTTTTTGGTTATGATTCGTGTTGTTTTGGAGAGTTTTTTTTTTCGATCTGGGTTTTGTGATAGGTAGAAGATTATGGAGTATTATTTAGATGGGATCTGTTTTGTGTTGGAACGAAGATGAGAGAGAGTGGATCTGCCTTTGTGAGTGAGAGATATTGGATCTGTTTTTTGATTGGGAGGTAATGGATCTGTGATGTTTTTGGCGTGTTTTTTGGATATGGGTTTATTATTTTTTGTGTTGGAGTGAAGATGAGAGATTTATTTGGTGATTTCTTGTGTGTTTGTGAGAGATCCGTGTTTTTGTGTGGGTTTTTGGATCTGGTTTTTTTTTTTTTCTTTTTTTGTGTGGTGGGGTTTTGTTTTGTGTGGATAAGATTTTGGGTAGGTGTGGATAAGATTTGTGTGGTGGGTGTGTGTCAGGGAGGGTTTTGGGTATGTTTGGTGTTTGTCAGTCACCAAAATGTGTCTTTCTCCATCAAAAATTGCTATATCAGTAGCAGTTTTTGAAGAACACATTTAATTTTTTGAAGATTGTTATAGTAATCATGCATGGATCTGGTACATAAGAATGAGCCTTAGGCTCTGATACCACTTGTTGGTCCATGTACTTCGAGTAAAACAAGAACATATTTATTGATAATAATAAATTGTTACAAGATTACTCAAAACCTATTAGATTACATGATAACATCTTCAACTTCTTAAAGGGGATAATTCCGGTTTTATCATCCCCTTAGGTGAGGGTTTTTCCTCTTGACAAATAAACTCTCACTGATCCAAGCTATGCTTGTGATTCAGTGAGAGTGATGTTCCTATCAACTAATACACTATGTGTATATTTTTGCTTGTTTAGGAATCCATACTAAATCTATTACAATAGCAAACTATATATACTGGAAAGATAAACAAAGTCAAGATGGGTAGGTGAGATTTGACATCCACTTGCTGTGAGTTGACATCCACTTGCTGTGTGAGTTGTCATCCACTTGGTGTGAGTTGTCATCCACCAAGTGGTCTCTCTTGTACTTTGTCTGACTTCTTTGTTGGAAGTTCCCGCCCATTTATCAGTCTGTTTGTAGAGATAGTATCTTCAGGGTCACTGAGACATTTGTCAATTCTCAGTGATACTGATGTTGTTTGTAGCTCGTATACTTTACTCACTGACACCGTATCAGTAAGTAAATGTTTCTTCAACAACGGGCTTTTTACAACACTCACTGAGTTCTTTATCAGTGAGTAACCCACTATTTTATCAGTGGGTTAGGCTATTTTATGTTCAAATCTTGTCAGGGAACTTGGGGCAAATTCTTGACCCAACAATCTCCCCCTCTCCCCCCCCCCCCCCGGAACCTCATCAGTACCACCCACCCCCTCCCCCCCTGAACCTCTCAGGACCCTACACCCCCAGTGACTAAATCCAAAGTTACTGAACCTTCAGGAACATAAACCCTTCTAAGAAACATGAACCCACTTCAGGATCCTGACCCACCTCAGGACCCCTAAAACACCAGACCTGAAACTTACCCTCCTGAACCCTCACTCACTGAACTAAAATCCCCCCTCCCCCCTGAACCCCATCAGTACCCCCTCCCCCCCTGAACCCCATCAGTACCCCCTGACCCCATCAGGACCCCCCCTGAACCTTTCAGGAACCTGAACCCTCAGTAGTCTGAACCAGTGATTAAAACCCAAGTCATTGTAATCAGGTGGCACAACTTGCGTCAGGGAGTGAGGTGGTTAAAGTGTAAGTAGTAATACTTATCAGTAATGTGATGTTTTCGGGATGATATCAGGCTGAGATACACAGGTCAAAAAGTTGCGTGTTGGCGCAAAATTTTGAGGGGGAGAGAGGAGCAGGAAGGGAGCAGGGAGTGAGGAGAGAGGAGCAGGAAGGGAGCAGGGAGTGAAGAGTACTCAGGAAGTGTTTGACTCAGGAAGCTGTAATGGTTACTGAGTCAAACGAAACTGAACTGATGTCACTCTTGCTCACTGCAACACAATACTGAACTTACAACCTGAACAATATTGTGTCCATCAAAGTGAAGAAGGGAGCAGGGAGCAGGAAGTGTTTGAATCAGGGGGAGGGATCACAACCTTGAAGGATCCTTTAGGGTGTGATAAGGGTGGGAAGATGAGAGGCAGTTGTGTTGATCAACTGAGTAAAGATCAACACAACACTGAACTCACAACATGAACCCATAAACCCCAACACTATATCCCTAAACCTTTAAAAAAAAAAAAAGGGAAGTGACACTGATGTATCAAAAATGATCCAGGTCCTGAACCTAGTAACTACAACCCAAGTTACTGATCCCTTAAAACCCATGAACCCTGAACCCAGCCACCTGAATATCAAGAACTAAACCCAAGTTTCTTGAACCCCTGAACCTGAACCTCAGGAACTAAACCCAAGTCTCTGAACAAGCAGGTTTGATCCAAGGCTATTTGTATATTCAAATAGGGGGAGATTGTTGGGTCAAGAATTTGCCCCAAGTTCCCTGACAAGATTTGAACATAAAATAGCCAAACCCACTGATAAAATAGTGGGTTACTCACTGATAAAGAAATCAGTGAGTGTTGTAAAAAGCCCGTTGTTGAAGAAACATTTACTTACTGAGACGGTGTCAGTGAGTAAAGTATACGAGCTACAAACAACACCAGTATCACTGAGAATTGACAAATGTCTCAGTGACCCTGAAGATACTATCTCTACAAGCAGACTGATAAATGGGCGGGAACTTCCAACAAAGAAGTCAGACAAAGTACAAGAGAGACCACTTGGTGGATGACAACTCACACAGCAAGTGGATGTCAACTCACAGCAAGTGGATGTCAAATCTCACCTACCCATCTTGACTTTGTTTATCTTTCCAGTATATATAGTTTGCTATTGTAATAGATTTAGTATGGATTCCTAAACAAGCAAAAATATACACATAGTGTATTAGTTGATAGGAACATCACTCTCACTGAATCACAAGCATAGCTTGGATCAGTGAGAGTTTATTTGTCAAGAGGAAAAACCCTCACCTAAGGGGATGATAAAACCGGAATTATCCCCTTTAAGAAGTTGAAGATGTTATCATGTAATCTAATAGGTTTTGAGTAATCTTGTAACAATTTATTATTATCAATAAATATGTTCTTGTTTTACTCGAAGTACATGGACCAACAGTTACGGTGTAATAAACTATTCCATCTTGCCGGCTCGCAACCGATGTTTGGATTGTTATAAAAGCCGTAGGACTTGGGGTTTGGCAACACAAATAATTAATGAATATGATAATGTATAATAATAATCCAAAGCCATAAAAAGTTTTCTACATCTTGCCGGTTCGCAGCCGATGTTGTAGACTTCTAATAAAGGCAGAGGAAAAATTCCAAGGTCATAATAGACTATCACATCTTGCCGGCTCGCAACCGATGTTGTGATTGTTATAAAGGGCCAAGGATTAAATACGTTAATGTGCTTGAATATGTAGATAAAGTGGTATGTGCTTAAACACATACCATTTCTTGACCAAAACCAGACCAAAAATAACCAAAAACTCAACCAAAATGCCAAAAGATATTGTGTTTTTGTATGTGAGGGATGGATATCGTGAAAATTGACAAAAGACACAAGAAATCCGGGAAAACGAGCACGAGATACGGAATAGGCTCAGAACCAGAATCGGGAAAGTCATGCTTGGTCAAAATGTTAAAAATCGCCCTTAGATCGCTTTGATATATTGGCAATATCAGTCCTTTGGCTTTCTTAAAATTGCACCTTTAGTACTTAATCCTTAAATCCTTTCAACCCGGATCCTATTAACTCTTACAATCCAAATATTCAATCCACTTAAATATTAAAACAGCCCAATCCACTTAAACTAATAACCGGCCCAGCCTTAAATCCCTTACCCGATCCATTTTTCTTAAACACTCAGTCAATACTCAAAAGCTAAGTCAAAAGAAATAAAAATAAAAATACTCACACCTTATCTTTCACACTCTTATCCCCGATCCCCAAATTCACCCCGATCCCCCAATTCACCATGAACCCTAAATAACCCAAGTACAAAATTACGGCAATTAAGGGCTTATTAGTCAAATCAAAGGGCTTCTAGAATGTCAGGAGGTGTCAGAAGCAAATAAGCACACACGGGGACACATGGCAGGCTTTTATTGGTTCGAACACCGCAGAGGGTCTAATCCGAGGGCCATAATTGATGGGATGAGATCGAAGGGTGATGAAGGCTGAAGATAGCACGAGGATCGCCAACGTGGCAAGACCCAGAAGGTTCGGATTAGGCCTATAAATAGGAGAAGGTTATTTCATTTTCGGTATGTAATTTTTTTTAAGCAACGTTATGCTGTCAAAGTAATTTTAGAATTTTAGCCTTTTAATTCGAATTGTAATTTTTCTGTTTATGTTTATTAGATTTGAGTATTGTAATTTTTAAAGTTTTAATGAAAGTTTAAATTTGAGGTTATTTTGGTTATCCGAATTCTCATTTAGATTATTATTGATTTCAGTTTTTTTGTTAATTCCTTTTGTTTTAATATCTGATCATCACAAAAGAAATAAAGAAAAATATATATATATATATATATATATATATATATATATAAATCAAAATGTTAGTTTAAAATCGAGCTTCAACAAGCTTCTTTTTCTGTTTACCAAGCTCTTATTAGCTCAGTAGCTTTTGAGAGGTTGTTTAGAGGTCTCATTCAGTTAATTCTAAAAGTTCATCAATTCGGTCAACAAAAGTCAAACTCAGCTTATTCAATAAGCTGAGCTTAATCCAGAAGAAGCTGATAGTCTAGGGGAGGATTTGGAAGCCCTTAGCCTGTCTAAAGACAGGCAAGCATAGTGAGATCCCCTCTGTTTGAGCTGAGGGGAATTAGCTCTGTAAGTTTTTTTTACATTAATCTCAATATTGCATCAGTAGCTTATAAGTAGTGTAGATGTGATTTTGTTAACTTTTATTTGATCATAGTTGCTTATATTTTCTTATTATTACTTGATCTCAGTAGTTTGCATTCATCAAATGCAGCTTAGTTTAGTTTTTACTTGGTGATTTGGTTAGAAATAGTTAAAGCTGCTTGTCAATTTAGGGTCTGATGTGATCTGTTTTTTTTAGAGGGCTGTTTTGATTGAATTAGTTGGAAAATTAGTTTAAGTTTGTTAGATATTCATTAAAGTAGTTTAATAACAAGTAGATTGATAGATTTGAGAAGCTTAAATTCAAGTTAGTCAATCTTAGGTAGTAATTAATTGGTCAAAAGTTTTTTTTAATCTGCTGCAATATATATTCTGAGTGACTGATTTCATGGATCCATCTGGCTGATCATCAGTGTTTGTTTTGGCTTGATATTGTGTTTCAGAGTAGTTAAGGTAGCTTAGTTTTTGTGTGATTTATTTCAAGTCTTAACATAAACAAGAGATTGCTTTAAAATTGCTTCTAAAATTGGTTTAAAATCTGAGGTTCAGGGTAACTGTTGCATGTCCTTGTTTGGCTATCTGTTCTTGATTCAAACTAGCCTAGAAATTGATTGATTGTGATAGGGCTTTTAGGTTTTTGTTGTTCTCTGCTTGCTCAGCTTTCCAAAACATTTTACGGTTTCAAAATTGGTTAAGTTTTGAGCGATTTACAAGCATTTGAAAATTGTTAGTTGAGGTGATTTTCTGTTTTAAGATAAGTGTTCTTGAGTTTCGGATAATATCACTTTTGGTCCCTGTATTTTCTGATTTAGTTTAAATCGTGGCTGAGTAATTTTAAGTATTAAAGTAGTTGGTTCTTTGGCAGTTTTAGTCCCTTTCTTTTATTAAGTCTAAATTAGTTTCAGATTTTACAAAGTTAGTCCCTCACTTTGCTTCAAATCGTTTTAAGTTTTATTGAAGTTTCAGAAATTACAGTTTAAGTCCTTGTCTTTGCTTTAAAAAGTTTTAGCTTAAATAAAGTTTCCTAAATTGCATTTTTAGTCCCTCGTTTTTTATAAAACTTTATTTTCTTAAATTTCTTTTATAAAATCAGTTTTTAATAAAATTCATTTTCGTCCCTTAGATTTTATTTTATTTTTATTTTTAATTTAGTATAATTTCACTAATAGATTTATAAATCTCGGGATTAGCCCGGGATTTTTCATTTATTTGAATTTTCTTTGTGTGCATTTATTTTAATAGCGTAGATTGCTTTTAATATTTCTTATTATAGTGTAATCAATTCAAAAAAAAATAATCTTTCACGTCACTTATTCACTTCACATATTCACGACTCCGATTCGACTTATTCGCCGTCAAACCTTCGTTGGGAGAACGACCCGGGGGAATTGTATTCGTTACAATTTCTTTGGAATCAAAAATAAAATAAAAATAAACACATATATACTACATCAATAAAATGGCGCCGCTGCCGGGGAAGGCTTGAAACGAGTGCGTCGATTTCGTCCGTTGTTTTTGTGATTTGAAGATCCTTCCTTGGAAGTTATTGTTTTTTATAAAAAAAAAATAAAAATACAAAAATATAATAAATAAAACACTTTTCCTAAAGTGTTTTCATAAATACATCTTAATAAACATCCTCGGTCTTCCGTTGAAGGAGGGCGGTTGTAAACCATTCCAAATAACAACAAAACAAATCGTGAAATTAATCGTTATCGGATTACTTTATTACTACAACCTAATCACGGGGTTTAAGGAAGCTTGACATTAAATTGTTGAGTTGAAGAAGGCGGGTTTTTAAGCATCTTCGGAGCTACCTTTGCCTTCCCGCCACGCTGCGCGTAGTTTTAAAGGAAACGGTTACGATTAACGTAACGGTTACCAAAAAGAAAATAAAATCTTTTGTTTTTCAATATATTAAAAAAGCCAAAAATAATTCCTAACCAAAAATACAAAAAGATTTTTGATTTTCATTTTTGTTTCCTTTTTGGTGTATGAACACCCGCTCATCTTCTCAAAATCTTATTTCTCCATTATCAAATCCCGAAAGGGTAATTCGACACACACACCGTATTCATATTCCAAACGTTGAGGAAATGAACGACAATCAAGCTCCTCCGGTGGAGCCTAATCAAGGAGCACAACCGGGCCCCGACCTCCGTCCGATGGAGGAACAACTTCAAACACCATTTAATGGTGTGCGAAGGGCCATTGTGATTCCCGACATACTTGCTAATCAATTTGAAATCAATCACGGGTTATTGAACCTCATCACGAGTATCTCATTTCACGGATTTGAGAATGAAGATCCTCATTCTCATATCAGAAATTTCACCGATATCACTGAAACAATAAAGATCAACCAAGTACCGTATGATGTGATCAAAATGAAATTGTTTCCTTTCTCCCTCAAAGGAGCGGCCCGGACTTGGCTAGAAAAGGAACCTCCAAATTCCATCTACACTTGGGGTGATCTAGCTTCTAAGTTTGTGAATCATTTCTATCCTCCATCTAAAACTTCTAATCTCCGCACTCAAATCTTTCGATTCCAACAAGCTTTCGATGAATCGTTCAGCGAAGCTTGGGATAGATTTAAGGAGTTGTTGGAAAAATGTCCAAATCACGGGTTTTCACTCTTGCATCAGATTGATACTTTCTATAATGGGTTGTGTCATGCTGATCAAGATTCACTCAATTCTGCTGCGGGTGGAAACTTGTTGACCCGGAACCAGCAAGAAGCTTTTACGATCATCGAGAATAAAGCTAGAGTAAGGACTTCTAGGAGCAAAACTCAAGTCTCGAGTGCTAGTAGCAAATCAAATGACGAAGTTTTGGCTCATGTTCTTGATCAAAATAGCAAAACCAATGAGGCTATTTTAACTCTTACTAAACAAATGGGACTTTTAATGAAGGAAAGACCTACTCAACAAATTAATGTTGTGAACCAGATTTGTGAAACATGTGGTGGTCCACACCCGTATTATGAGTGTCCGGCCACCGGTGCCTTTCCTCACGAGAATGTGTATGCTGCAAATCAGGGTAGTAACGGTTACCAACCCCAAGGAGACCATAATCTCCTTAGCTACCGTTCGAATAATTACCTTGGACCACCACCGGGATTCAACAATCAAAATCAAAATCAAGGTCAAAACCGTAATCAAGTGAACAATAATCAAAATCGTGCAAATAATGATGTGCGTGTCGTTGTGTTCAAGTTTTAAAATTTATAAACACGATTTATCCAATTCTCTAATCACACATACGAGCAAGTATACTCGTCCGTGGTAGTAAAGGTGGGTAAGTCGAGATCGTCCCAAGGGAATTGGGGTTTAGGTTTAGTAAATAAGTTTTAGCAAAATGGAGTGTCAATCCAATTTGAAGCAAATTAAAAATAAACAAGCAAGGTTCAATCAATCAAAAACAAATATACTTGTGTGTAGGATCCATGACAATTGTTTAGAGTAACCAATCAAGTTGGGTGATACTTGTAATGATGCACAACTTAAAATGAATGATTCACAATCAATGGTTTTTATCATGAGAAATCATATCTAAGAATTCAATCTCATAGTTAACTCCTTTCGGCCATTATTAACTATTACGATAATTCTATTAAGTCCTTTGTGTTGTTTGAAAGCATGTCTTATCTCAAGAATTCCTACGAATCCTTTCGGCCTTTTTCGTGATGAAATCGTTTCCAAATCCATTTTAATGAGTAAAGGTGTTGCTTGTCACACACCACAATCCATACTAATTCGTGCACTAACTTTTTGGAATAAAAACATAAAGAAAACTCCTTTCGGCCTTTTGAATCTTTGAAAATGTTTTTACCAACCAATTAAGCAAGACTAGATTTTATCTCAACAAACTCATAAAACAAGATATGTTTTCATGCATCACTATGATAAGATTACTCCAACAATTGTCACATCATCCACACACAAGTATAACTAAATTACTCCATAACAATCATAACCAAACACACATAATTAACCAAACTTTCATTCATCATATAGTAAAAGTAAAAATAGTTCATGATAACTCAACAAGAAATACCTATCAAGGAATTACAAGAACTAGAATTGTGGAACTATAGCAATCCACACTCCTCCAATCGCCTATTATCACAAGTAAACAACTCCACACACGGACGCAACTCTTGAGACTCGAACTCAAGATCTCCTGGACGTTTTCACAGCAACTCCAAGCTTTTGGGCAATAATAATAATAGTGGTGTAGCTTTCTTAGGTTATGTCACTTCCCCAAAAGAACTCTCTTTGCAAATTAACCAAGGGTTCCTTAAATAAGTGAGGAAACCCTTCTTATCCAAGTAAAAACGTCCATATGAATTAATCAGCTGAGAAATGATAAGCCTCAATGATTATGGGGCTTAAATTCACCATTTAATGCAACTTTGTAACTTCAGTTTTGGCCAACCGATCGGTATTTGGATCCATCCGATCGGTTGGAGCTCTCGGTGTTTCTAACTTCACTCCATCCGAATCGGATGCGGGCGGCGTCCGATCGGATGGATGTTCCTGCCGTACACTTTTGTTTTCTTTTATTCATTTCTCGTTACTTGCTTGATCCTTCGCTGTACCATTGATTTCCTTCATAAAACTTGATCTTTTCTTGATACATTAAGCATAGAAGTCTTGGTCTAATCAATTCTTTGAAGTATCAAGTGGTTTCTTTCTCGTAATTCTCCTTATGTGCATAATCTCTTCATTTCTTCGTGTTTTCCTCCATTTTTCCTGTACTTGGCTATATTTACTTGCATACACACTTTTTCATCATTTAGCAACAAATACATGCAAATATAACCAAATATAATGCACAAAACTAGCAATAACGCACCTAAAAACATGTTAGATTTAAGCGTTATCAAATCCCCCACACTTGAGTTTTGCTCGCCCTCGAGCAAGTCTAATTTTTAGAAAAACTGAACTCAATGGCATTTTCATTATGTTCATAAAAAAAAATCTTGAAATGTAAGCAAATTAAATTGAGTTTAGTTAACATCACCAAGTACCTCACAAAGGAAATTTTAAATTCACACAACTCTCGATAGTAGATTTGATTGTATATCACTCAATTGCCCAGGCGCGATTCATGTCTCTTACCATAAGCTTGTACTTGTATCAAAACAACAAAATAAAACATCAAAGAGGTCTTTTCTTTGGGTTTAGGCTTCAAAAAGGGTTTTGATTACCTAGCTAATGTATAGATATCTCATACAAGTACATCATAATTCGCTAACAACGAATCCTTGTATAGTCAAGCAACGGATGGTCACCAGATCGTGCCTTGGTTCGCTAACGACGTTACTTGCATAACGGATGGTCACCAATTTACTCACCAGATCGCTAACAACGCTTTTCAACTATCCAAAAACTCGGATGGTCACTAAAACATACATGTGCTACATATCTAAACAAAGCCATCACTAAATCCGAATGCTCGAATAAAGTAATTGGTAAGGGAAAGGGATAAGACATGGGAATTTGATTTGGTTCTAAAAACAAAAAAATCAAGCCCAAATTCAATCCTAACTCTTTACATCACAAATGATTACTCACCAAACTTCTTCGATCATTATTCCGCACTTCATATAAACTTCATCTTCCATAATAACTCTTTGAATATCTTATTTCCACACATACATAGCTCATTGGCTTTTCTTTTTTTTTTTTCTCTCTCTTTTTTTTTTTTTTTTTTTTTTTTTTTTTTTTTTTTTTTTTTTTTTTTTTAACACCCCCACACTTTGGATGAGCACACGCTACAAAAAATATAAATAAGAGTAGCGACCTCCTTCTTCATTGGAACAACATATACACATACAAGGTGTGGTCAATCATGCAATCATCAAAAATAAATCGTTTCGAACTTCATTTGGACTTGATTCGGGAAAGTCTAAGGTGTATGGTGTAATAATTTTCTGGTTAAATCAAAAGAAAAGATAGGCTCAAAAGGGTGTAACTAAGGGTATCTAGCATATAATGCTAACAAATGGGTTCCAATTACTAAGGACAACTAACCGATGTGGTTAGCAAAAATGTATTGTAAACGGAAGGCCATTTGGTGAAAATCCTAATTTGCCTCTTATCATTTGAATATATTTTATTACTTGAAAGTAATTTTAACCGTAATGCATAACAAGTACAAGTTCTAGAATTGACATAATCACCGGCACACTCATACGAAATATAAGGCATGAATCCTCACAATTTAAAGTGGTGGTAAAATGTACTTAGCAATAGCTACCAAAAACTCTCAAAACTTGACTACATTCCAAAAAAATTTCAAAATAACCTTATTATTTACCATTGAATCAATTTTGTCTATCAACTAGAAAAATCAAAGGCGAATAAATTCACAAATTCTAGTCCTTGAAATCCAAAAACAAAAATTTTAACAAAATTTAAAAAAAAACTTTCCTATTTACTTCCCTCCCCCACACTTAAGTTTTGCATTGTCCTCAATGTAATAAAACGAACTTCAAAGTAAAGGAAATGGAAAGAAAAATAGAAAAAAAAAACTACCCGGAAAAAATTAGCATTAGCCTAGTTGATCACAAGTAATCTCGTGAATTCTTCCAACTTCCAAAATTGATCAACACTAAGCTTCCGTCAATTCTCCCCCTGCAAATACTGCATACTATGCTCGAAACAAACAAACAAAATACCAAAAACAATAAACCAAACAAACATAAAAATAAACATAATCCAAACAAACCAAAATCAAAACAAATAAATCCTACAAGAGTTAAAGTTTAAAATAGAAGATAATAGAAAATAGAAATAGTTCAACCATCATTGTTTTGAAACCATACTCATAAACCATCCCAAGTGGTTATTGGCTGAATATCCAAGACTTCTGGAAGCCCTCTTAACTTTCCATTCCTGCTCTCTCTAAGGTTTGTGAACTTTCTTATATCAACACTCCATGGAACAACTGGTTCTCCAAAATCGCTCATTTCTTTTTCATTAAACAACCCAAGATTCCTAGCAATTCTAGAAATAAAATGCCCCGCACATAAGTAATTTCTTATCCCATCTGCTGCATGCTTGTGTAAATGTTGCACTATTACCCATGCTACGTTCAAATGCCTATAGGGATGCTTCTCATCTAGTGCGTGTAGTACCCATAAATCATCTTCATAGATCACTTCCACACCAGTCGTCCTATGTAACAATGACTGTACTATTATCCTATGAAGCACACGTAACATTGGTTTCTTGATTGTTGACACTTCACTTTCTCCAAACACTAACTTGCTTTCCGTGCTAATCCTCTTCCAGTATCCGTTAGCATCAAAATTATTCTTATTCCTTTCTCCACTCATTACCAAAAATTTGAAATCCCTATTACATAAATCTTCGTCCGAATATAAACCTAATAGGTTTCCAAATTCAAATAGTGTAACCTCGTGTTTTTGTCCCCCTAGTCTGAATTCGAGGAATTTATCAGTGGTAACACCGATATCAGTGATCTTTTCTTTCATCCTCATTGAACACAAAAATTCTAAGCACCATTCCTTGTATATCGGTTCCCTTATGCTCAATGCTTTCATCCACATGTTGGAAGTCAAAATTCGTCCATCCCAAAGAATCCGAATAAGAAACATGTCCTCCAGAATTTCATCACAACCAAGCTCTTTCATGTCATTCCAGTTCATAATCCGTGGTGAATGAATCTCCCATCCTCCAATCTTAAGAAGTATAGCACTAAAAGCTTTTCGAACACTTGCATCCTCCTCTTTCCACACTAGATTGGGATGACATTCCGGTATCGGCATTTTTTCTCTCTTTCTAATTCCTTCTCTCGTTCTTTTCGCGATTCCTAATCCACCTGCAAGATAACTCTGTAGAAATCATGATTATTTGTTAGTATAAGAGTATAAGGAACAAAGTTAGATGATTAAGAAGTCCAAAATATTCGATTTGAAAATCTTCAAAAAGTTTTACCGAGAGCTCCATCCGATCGGTATCTCTCTCCATCCGATCGGATGGATTTGTGACCTTGTCCAGCCGATCGGTAGCAATTCGCAACCGAATCGGTTGTACTCACTGTATTCAAAACAAAATTTTCCGACTCCAAACTCAATCCTATCTAATTCCACTCTTCCTTATCCTGCATTTCATCACTCATTATGGTCTCTACACATCCCACTTATCTCCGATTAATATCCATAACCTTCTCGCATAATCAATCTTAAGAACTATGAACATATTCAAAATCAAACCTTATTGATGTTCTAATCCACAATGCATCATCCTAGGAACAATAATCAACATCCAAACAACATCTGGAAATCACTAATTTCTACCCAGAATCGATTCAAAGTTTTGACTCTTTTGATCCAAAAAATCAATTAATTCATTCTTCCTCAAAACTTAATCAATCCATCTAATTCTTTTTACTTTGATTTCCTCAATCATTTACCCATCTATTCCAGAAAAATCATGCCTTAATTCGAACTATATCAAAAACGCCTAAATTTTGACCTAATTCAATCAACTCGAATTAAAACCTAATTGACACAAATTAATGATGTTACTTACTTGTTTTGGTGCCATTGATGATCCTTCAACTCTTCTGCAACTCTTAAAATTCTCCTAATGGTTGAATTAATGAACCCCAAGTATGGTGGAATGAGTGTGTGTGTTCTTATGATTTTTGAAATCTTGGGTATATATACTTCAATCCATCCGATCAGTATTTCATCCAACCGATTCGGATTGAATTTTTGCAAAGCTTCACTTTTTCTTTCTCTCTTCAATACCTTGACTTTTGTAAGAACAAATAAAAAGTATTTGACTCCCTTTAAGACTTCTCTTTAAGTAAAAATACCACCAACACACTTATTCTCCCAACTTGTTATCCAAACTATCTCTACAACTTCTAAAAACAAAACTTAACTCTATAGATTAAAAACTTAATAAAACCATAAGATAACCAAAAGGTCTTAAACTTAAATCAAACTTAAATGCAAAACATTAAACTACCATTAAAAATGCATTAAAAATAAACAAAACAAACATTAGCACAAGCCTTGTGCTTTATTCTTCAACTCTTGCTCTTCAACCTTCAACCTTCAAAATACTCATGCTTCAAGATGTCTTCACTTTGAAATTTACCGGATAACTTTCGATTAGTCATTTGAGTTTTAAACTTCCTTGCAAAATTTCTTCCATCCGGACAAACTACATCAAACTTCACATGCCATTCTCCATCACCTTCTTCTTTCTTGTAAACACTAGCTCCTTCGGGTACCCATTCCAAATTCTTCAATTGAACCGGTAAAGATCCAAGAAAATCTGTCAATTTATGGAACACAAAAATATTCTTGAATGGATTATAGAAAACCTCCATAGCTAATGCTCTTTCCAACTCATCTTCAATACCAAAGTAACTAGGGACAATCGGCCCATATTTAGGTCTTCCCTCTTCATCTCTACCAACTTCAAAACAACCTAAATGGTCTTCTTCTTCTTCTTCATCATGCACTTCCTTAATAATCTTGCCTCTAGGTTTTGGATAATAGGTATGCTTCAAGATCCCATCACTAATAGTCATAGTACCTCTACCCATATCTATAATAGCTCCGCAAGTTCTCAAAAACGTTCTCCCTAACAGCAAAGGTAACTCCTTATCTTCCGGGATATTAAGTACAAGAAAATCGGCTAAGAAAGCTTGATATCCTACTTGCACTCTAACATTCTTCACTTCTCCCATTGCTTTTGCTCTTGAATTTTCCGCCATTGTAAGATTATATTGATTTGGTTGAGGATTACCAAGTCCTAATATTTTGTACAACGGGTATGGCATCACATTCACACTTGCTCCTGTATCAGCCAATGTATACATTGCATCGGTTCCATTCACCTTAACTGGTAACACAAAATTTCCCGGATCACTCTCTTTCTTAGGCAATCCATTTTCAACTATCCTTTCCCTTGCAAACTCATCAAAATTCTTATCTTCTAGCCTAGCTGTTGCCATCGTAACCGCATCTAACTTCTTACGATAAACCATGTAATTGTTCAACACTTCTATAACCGGCTTCTCTTCCATAAGCTCCTTAAATTTCATTTCCAAGTTCTCCAAAACAGCTTCCTTTTGTTCTTGAGTCAATGGTTTAACTTCTTGAGGTGATTTGGGCGATGAACTAGATGAACTAGCCTCATTTTTAGGGGTGGAGGGTTGGGTAAGTTTGTTAAGTGGTGTTTTCTTGCGATTAGCCTTTCCCATTTTAACAATCTCTCTTTTTCCTTCCTTCTTTTCTACCATATCATCATCAACATCAATTCTCATCTCTCCCATAGCAAAATCAACCCTACATTTAGTTTTCACCATGAAATTTCTACCAAACATAACTTCCGGTTCATCCACATTTCCATATTCCAACACAACAAAATCAATCTTGAAAACATGACCATGAATATTAACTTTCACATCTCTCACTATCTTCCTACCATAACTTTCATAATCAAGCCTAACAAAGCCAAGCTTACCAAGCATTTCTTCCGTAATGTAATTTTCACCATATTCCATATTAAGTTGAGCATCCCAAGCTTTAACTCCTTCCACACCACATGGTGTAGCATACCTCATACATGGTACATCAAACTCTTTAGGTGGTGCTTGTGTAAACACAACTACTCTCTTCTCCTTAGGTAAACAAACACTGCTTTCGCCAACTTCTTCTTTCCTTTCTAAACCAATCTTAGCTTCATCCAAAATGCTTTCCAACTTCTCCAACGAATTTCCTGAATCTCTCAACATTTCTTCCAAATTTCTCAAGTACTCCGAAACATTGCTCAAACTCTCCATTCTACTTAAACACTATCATAACATAACCACGAAACAAAAAATTCCAAACTATTAGCGTGAGGGTTAGTTATAATCGAACCTTATCAAAATATCAATCAAACATAAGCTAACAAACAACCTCAAATCATCAAAACATGAAAACAACTAAAAATAAAAAATCATAAAAACTTTTACCGAGGCAACCATCCGATCGGTATCACCTTCCATCCGATCGGATGGGTAAACTGCAAAAGACGAAATCTCACCAACCGAATCGGATGCGGGCGGCCTCCGATCGGTTAGATAGAAAAAAAAAAAAAAAAAATTTAAAAAAAAAATAATAAAACTAACTAATGACAACCTATTTCTAATTTGTTTTTGTACTTTTTTTTTTTTTATTAAGAAGAACTAAAAAGAAGAAATAACTAAAAACTAAAACTAATTAACATAATCCTACAATTACTTATTAAGCATTAAACTATGTGATTATCTTTTTAACTAATGAACTAATGATCATAAAAACTACTTATTACTCATTCAATAAAAACTTTAAAACTACCAAACATTAAAATTAAATAAATTAACTAACATTAAATATAAAAAACTTTCTAATACCCTAATTAATTAATCTAATTACTATACTAATTAAACATAACATTAATAACTCATAAAAACTGAAAAATAACAAAAATTACTAAACAAAAAATATTAACGAGACCACCAACCGATCGGATGGAAATCCATCCGATTCGGTTGGTCCGAACCAAACTTTTTTTTTTTTTACTCTTTAACCTGTTTTAGCTTTCTAAAAAAAAACTTAAGACTACTAAGCCCAACTACCAAGAAAATCTTAACAATTCCCCGGCAGCGGCGCCAAAAACTTGATGTGCGTGTCGTTGTGTTCAAGTTTTAAAATTTATAAACACGATTTATCCAATTCTCTAATCACACATACGAGCAAGTATACTCGTCCGTGGTAGTAAAGGTGGGTAAGTCGAGATCGTCCCAAGGGAATTGGGGTTTAGGTTTAGTAAATAAGTTTTAGCAAAATGGAGTGTCAATCCAATTTGAAGCAAATTAAAAATAAACAAGCAAGGTTCAATCAATCAAAAACAAATATACTTGTGTGTAGGATCCATGACAATTGTTTAGAGTAACCAATCAAGTTGGGTGATACTTGTAATGATGCACAACTTAAAATGAATGATTCACAATCAATGGTTTTTATCATGAGAAATCATATCTAAGAATTCAATCTCATAGTTAACTCCTTTCGGCCATTATTAACTATTACGATAATTCTATTAAGTCCTTTGTGTTGTTTGAAAGCATGTCTTATCTCAAGAATTCCTACGAATCCTTTCGGCCTTTTTCGTGATGAAATCGTTTCCAAATCCATTTTAATGAGTAAAGGTGTTGCTTGTCACACACCACAATCCATACTAATTCGTGCACTAACTTTTTGGAATAAAAACATAAAGAAAACTCCTTTCGGCCTTTTGAATCTTTGAAAATGTTTTTACCAACCAATTAAGCAAGACTAGATTTTATCTCAACAAACTCATAAAACAAGATATGTTTTCATGCATCACTATGATAAGATTACTCCAACAATTGTCACATCATCCACACACAAGTATAACTAAATTACTCCATAACAATCATAACCAAACACACATAATTAACCAAACTTTCATTCATCATATAGTAAAAGTAAAAATAGTTCATGATAACTCAACAAGAAATACCTATCAAGGAATTACAAGAACTAGAATTGTGGAACTATAGCAATCCACACTCCTCCAATCGCCTATTATCACAAGTAAACAACTCCACACACGGACGCAACTCTTGAGACTCGAACTCAAGATCTCCTGGACGTTTTCACAGCAACTCCAAGCTTTTGGGCAATAATAATAATAGTGGTGTAGCTTTCTTAGGTTATGTCACTTCCACAAAAGAACTCTCTTTGCAAATTAACCAAGGGTTCCTTAAATAAGTGAGGAAACCCTTCTTATCCAAGTAAAAACGTCCATATGAATTAATCAGCTGAGAAATGATAAGCCTCAATGATTATGGGGCTTAAATTCACCATTTAATGCAACTTTGTAACTTCAGTTTTGGCCAACCGATCGGTATTTGGATCCATCCGATCGGTTGGAGCTCTCGGTGTTTCTAACTTCACTCCATCCGAATCGGATGCGGGCGGCGTCCGATCGGATGGATGTTCCTGCCGTACACTTTTGTTTTCTTTTATTCATTTCTCGTTACTTGCTTGATCCTTCGCTGTACCATTGATTTCCTTCATAAAACTTGATCTTTTCTTGATACATTAAGCATAGAAGTCTTGGTCTAATCAATTCTTTGAAGTATCAAGTGGTTTCTTTCTCGTAATTCTCCTTATGTGCATAATCTCTTCATTTCTTCGTGTTTTCCTCCATTTTTCCTGTACTTGGCTATATTTACTTGCATACACACTTTTTCATCATTTAGCAACAAATACATGCAAATATAACCAAATATAATGCACAAAACTAGCAATAACGCACCTAAAAACATGTTAGATTTAAGCGTTATCACGTGCAAATAATGGTTTTCAAAACAATGGTTTTAATCAAAATCAAAACCGGGGTTTTCAAGGAAATCAAAATCAAGGGAATTTTTATGGGAATTTCAATGCTAATCAAGGAAATATGAATCAAAATCAAGGAAATTTTCATAATCAAGGTTTCAATAACAACAACCGAGGGCAAAATTTTAATCAAAATCAAAATGTTGTTCCAAATCCGCCACCCTCGGATGAGATTCTTCGACAATTAATGCTTCAAAATCAAAATTTGATGAGAACTCAAGAGTTGTTAACTAAGGAAATGAGTGAGATTAAGAAACGTTTAAATGATCAACCCTCGGGTTCGGGTACTACTTCTCTTCCCAGCAACACGATCGCAAACCCGAGGGGAGACGTTAAAGCGATCACAACACGTAGTGGTGTTTGTTATGATGGACCTACGGCTCCGACTACCTCTTCTTCTCTTCCTCCCAAGGTAGTCGCCCGTGAAACCGAGGAGACAATGGATACGGCACTTCCTACTAATAACGGAAGGACCGAAGACATCCAACCTCTGGTTGTCCAATCGTCAAAAGGAAAAGGGAAAGTTGATTTTGAACAAGAGGTTCCCGTTAAGATAAAACTTCCATATCCGTCACGACTTTATGAACAAAAGCACCATGATAAGAATACACGCATTAGATGGAGAAATTCTATCAAATCTTTCAAGATATGAGTTTCGAAATTAGCTTTGCGGATGCTGCTCTCTTAATGCCGAAGTTTGCATCGATGGTGAAGAATTTGCTGAGTAACAAAGATAAATTGTTTGAGATGGCAAAAACTACCCCGTTAAATGAACAATGTTCCGTGGTTCTCCTTAAAAAGCTTCCAGAAAAGCTTGGAGATCCCGGAAAGTTCCTTATTGCGTGCAATTTTCCGGGGATGGTTCAATGTTTCGCCTTGGCCGATCTTGGCGCTAGCATTAACCTAATGCCTAAGTCCGTCTGGGAAAAATTATCTCTCCCCGCTCTCACTCCGACCCGCATGACTCTCGAGCTTGCAGATCGATCAATCACTCGTCCAATAGGCATAGCCGAAGATGTCTATGTTAATGTGGGAAAATTCCATTTTCCGGCAGACTTTGTGATTGTCGAATTTGATGCCGATCCCCGAGTTCCTCTCATTCTCGGGAGAGGATTCTTAAGAACCGGGCGTGCGTTGATTGATGTTTATGATGAAGAGATTACCTTGCGAGTTGGCAATGAAGCCGTGACTTTCGATTTGGATCAAAACGCGAGATACTCCTCCAACGATAATTGCATGTCCGTGAACCGTTTTGATATTATTGACGTCACTACGGAGGAGTATGCTCAAGAGATTCTTGGTTTTTCTAGTGGCAATCCCACTTTGGATTCTTCTTCTACCTCTATTGATGATTCTTCTCCGTCTACTATTTCTTCACCGATCATCTCCGACTCTTCCCCGTCCCTCACTCCGTTTGAGGGAGGTGATTTCTTTTTGGAAGAGGTCAATGAGTTTCTTGCTACCGACACATCTTCTTCACCGGAAGATGATGATTCTTATTATGATCCGGAGGGGGATATTCTTATGCTTGAACAACTTTTGAATGAAGACCCTACCCCTTTCTCCCCTCCGATGGACCTTAAAATGGCCGACGTTAAGGAAATTAAGCCGTCTATTGAAAATCCTCCGGAGCTTGAGCTCAAGGATTTACCTCCTCATCTTGAATATGCTTTCTTGGGAGATTCCGATACATTTCCCGTCATCGTTTCAAAAGTTCTCAAAGATGAGGAGAAGACAAAACTCTTAGACGTGCTTAAAAAGCATAAAAGTGCCATTGCTTGGCAGATCTCCGACATAAAGGGTATTGACCCTAAATTCTGCAACCATAAGATCTTATTGGAAGATAATTTCAAACCCGCTGTTCAGCAACAGAGACGGGTTAACCCAAAAATCCATGATGTCATAAAAAAGGAAGTTATTAAACTCCTCGACGCAAGGATGATTTATCCAATCTCGGATAGCTCATGGGTTAGTCCCGTCCACTGTGTGCCTAAAAAGGGTGGAATGACCGTGATAACAAACGAAGAAAATGAGTTAATTCCCACACGTCTCGTCACCGGATGGAGAGTGTGTATTGATTACCGAAAACTCAACGATGCTACCCGTAAAGACCATTTCCCTCTACCATTTATGGACCAAATGCTTGAGCGTTTGGCGGGAAATGAGTTCTATTGTTTTCTCGATGGCTTTTCCGGGTATTTTCAAATACCAATTGATCCCCAAGATCAGGAAAAGACCACTTTCACGTGTCCTTATGGAACATTTGCCTACCGACGCATGCCTTTCGGCTTGTGCAATGCTCCGAGCACGTTTCAAAGGTGCATGATGGCCATATTCCATGACATGATCGAGACGACGATGGAGGTCTTTATGGATGACTTCTCGGTTTATGGAAATTCTTTCTCCTCGTGCCTCTCCCATTTAGAGAAAATGCTTGAACGGTGTGAAAGCACCAATCTCGTTCTAAATTGGGAGAAGTGCCATTTCATGGTTAAAGAGGGCATAGTCCTCGGCCATAAGATTTCCAAATATGGGATTGAGGTCGATAGAGCTAAAGTCAATGTTATCGCTAAGCTACCTCATCCCACTACCGTCAAAGGAATCCGAAGTTTCCTTGGTCATGCCGGTTTCTACAGACGATTTATTCAAGACTTCTCAAAAATCGCCCGGCCTCTGACTCATCTTCTTGAAAAAGATGCTCCGTTCATCTTCTCTCTCGAATGCATCGAAGCATTCGAGGTTCTCAAAAAGAAGTTAACCGAAGCACCGATCTTGGTTGCCCCCGACTGGGACTTGCCCTTTGAGCTAATGTGTGATGCAAGCGATTATGCTATCGGTGCAGTCCTGGGGCAACGCAAGTCCAAATACTTCCAACCGATACACTATGCTAGCAAGACAATGACCAATGCTCAATCTCATTACACTACTACTGAGAAAGAATTGTTGGCCGTTGTTTACGCTTTTGAAAAATTTAGACCGTATCTTGTCTTATCAAAAAGCATAGTGTATACGGACCATTCTGCTCTAAAGTATCTCTTAGCAAAACAAGATGCTAAACCGAGATTACTTCGGTGGATTCTTCTGCTCCAGGAATTTGACATTATCATTCGTGATAAAAAAGGAGCAGAGAATCTAGCCGCTGATCATTTGTCCAGACTGGAAAATCCTCATCAAAGTGTTCTCGAGAATAAGGAAATCACCGAGACATTTCCTCTCGAGACACTTGGGAAAATATCTTCAAAAAATGATCTGAGTACCCCATGGTTTGCTGACTATGCAAATTACCATGCGGGGAATTTTGTGGTGAAAGGGATGTCGTCCCAGCAGAAAAAGAAGTTTTTCAAAGATGTTAAACATTATTTCTGGGACGATCCCTACTTATTCCGGATATGTGCCGATCAAGTGATAAGACGGTGTGTGCATGGCCAAGAAGCCGTTGATATCCTCAACGCTTGCCATAATGGACCCACGGGGGGACATCATGGTGCCAGCTACACCGCTAAAAAAATCTTTGATTCTGGATTCTATTGGCCGACAATCTACCGCGATGCCCACGACTTGGTAAAGTCTTGTGACTCTTGCCAACGTCAAGGAAAAATCTCGCAAAAAGACGAAATGCCTCAAAATGCAATTCAAGTCTGTGAGATTTTTGACGTGTGGGGCATCGATTTCATGGGGCCATTCCCGTCTTCACGAGGGAATAAGTATATCCTCGTGGCCGTCGACTACTTGTCAAAATGGGTTGAAGCTAAAGCGCTCCCCACTAACGACGCCCGAGTGGTTGTTAAGTTCTTAAAAAATCTCTTCTCCCGATTCGGAACTCCTCGTGCTATAATCAGTGATCGTGGTACTCACTTCTGCAATGATCAATTTGCAAAAGTTATGCTCAAGTATGGTGTCACTCACCGACTTTCTACCGCATATCACCCGCAAACAAGCGGACAAGTTGAGGTTTCGAATCGTGGATTGAAACGTATCCTTGAAAGAACCGTTGGAGAAAATCGAGCCTCATGGACCGACAAATTGGATGATGCTTTATGGGCTTTCCGAACCGCTTTCAAGACACCCATCGGGTGTACTCCTTACAAGCTGGTTTACGGAAAAGCCTGCCATCTACCCATCGAGCTCGAGCATAAGGCATATTGGGCCTTGAAGCATGCCAATTTTGACCTTAAGACCGCGGGTGATCACCGTAAGCTCCAAATTAATGAATTAAATGAGCTTCGGGATCAAGCCTACGAGAATTCTTTGATCTACAAAGAGAAAACAAAAAGGATTCATGACTCAAAGATTAAAAACCGCATTTTCAATGTTGGTGATCGAGTCCTCCTTTTCAATTCTCGGCTAAAGATTTTCTCGGGCAAACTCAAAACCCGCTGGTCTGGGCCATTTACCATCACTCAAGTTTTTCCATATGGAACCGTCGAGTTAGCTCAAAATGACGGTCCAAACTTTAAGGTGAATGGTCATAGGTTAAAGCACTATTTTGGAGGGGACGTACCATCCATGGTTGTCCCGGATCTCCAAACTTTCCCCATGGACAAATAAATTCGGGGTCGAGTCAAGCTCATGTGACTCGGTTACCAAAAACAAGCGCTTCGTGGGAGGCACCCCATGCTTATCCATCTATCTTCTTTCTATTTTCTTAATAAAGAGGAGGGGATCCTCTTCCATATCTTGTGTCTCGTTGTTTTTCTGTGATGTGTCCAGGAATGCTGATAATGAAGACTCTCGTGCTCGTAGTTTCCTTCTCGCTACTCGAGTTTCATCATCCGCTGCTTATCCAATATCCAAAATCTTATCGTTTTACATCTATCTTTTGGCATAATTAATAAACGGCCTTAGATTTTTGTAGGGAGAACCCTTACCTTTAAGACATTGAGGACAATGTCTCGTTCTAGTCTGGGGGGGGGGGTGATCTTGCGATTTGATTTTTGCCTTGCATTTTTGCTATTTTCTCATGCAATCCCGTTTTTCCTCCAAAAAAAAATCCAAAAAAATGAGAAAATTTAAAAATTTTGTGCAAAAATATAATAAGTTTTGACATTTTTGTTGATTTTCCGCTGGGTAGAGTAGGAATAAAATTTTGACTTGACCGGGCGTGTTGAGCCCTAGCTTGTTCCCTTAACCAATGATAATCATAAAAGCTTGTGCTAGTCTTGTACACAAGGAGCTGCTCTTTTGCGTGTTCCCGTACTTGACTTTATATATGCATGGCTTTAAAGCTTTCGCTAGTCTTTTACATAAGAAGCTAGAAAACGCGAATTCTTTTCAAGAATTTGCAAGTTTCTGTAACTGACTTTATATATGCGTGGCTGATTATCGGCTAAGTATTCGCCAATTTCATTATTTGAGATTTTTAAATGAGCGAAGAGCGAGAAATGATAGAATTTATTTAGAAGTTAGATGCCAAACGTGGAGTAGTTGGTTCTCTTTAGAGCTCGTCGTAGGTACTTGTGGCCTTTTGCTCCCGTAAAATTGTTTCACCCCATATATTGTATAAATAATTAAAGATATTTAGGTTTAGAACGAAATTTAGTTCTCCATCTTCTTAAAAGAATTTTTGCTCTAAAGATTGGGTACACATCAAGATCCCGTATTGAGTGAATAAGTTGTAAAGTGCTCTTAGATTTCGGATTGAGATCGGACCTTGGATCCTTACTTCTAAAGGCGGTAAGGTCTTGGATTTAAACCGTGAAGGTTCGTTTTCTAAGGGTTACTATTGAATGTTTGATGTTTTGGAAACACCCGGTAATCCCGTGGTATTAAGTTATTGAGTGAAGAAAAATTTGAGTGTAAAAAAAAAAAAAAAAAAAAAAAAAAAAAAAAAAAAAAGTGTATGTTGAGATGTATGGATTTTGTGCTTAATGTGTTAGACAAGTTGATGGCACGTGAGGTGCATGTGAATGACCCTAGATCGGGCACATGAGGTGCACGTGATGTTTCTCCACAACTTATGTCTACATGTTTGTATGAGTTCTTTAGTCTTGGACGTATGTAATAACCTTGATTTGGACCTCATTTTTAAGGCAAATTTTCTTGCAAGAAGATGGAAAACTACTTAGCGTTTTAAACTTGGTATCTTTATCAGACTAATAATTATGAAAATGAGAAGCCTATGGAGAAATTCATTCTTCTCACAAAAATAAAATAAGTAGAAACAAAAATAAGAAGATGGGAGCGAGAGGTTCTTACACAAGTAACTTCCATGAGTAGTGTTGGCATCTAATTTCTAAATAGGTTGTGATCTCGTTTATAAGCTTAGTTTGGGAGCATGTGAAAAATCAAGGACGAAGAATTTTATCCTTATGGTCACTCCTCTATGAGTTGTGTTTCTACTCTATGACCCTAAAAATTATCGATAGATAATGATTGTCATCAAAAGCCGTCACTTGAATAATAAGAAAAATACAAAAATAGAATAAAAGGAAAATCGGGGAGTTTTCATAACATTGCATGAGGACATTGCAATAGCTTAGTCTGGGGGAATTTTGGTATGTGCTTAAACACATACCATTTCTAGACCAAAACCGGACCAAAAATAACCAAAAACTCGACCAAAATGCCAAAAGATATTGTGTTTTTGTGTTTTTGTATGTGCAGGGATGGATATCGTGAAAATTGACAAAAGACACAAGAAATCCGGGAAAACGAGCACGAGATACGGAATAGGCTCAGAACCAGAACCGGGAAAGTCATGCTTGGTCAAAATGTTAAAAATCGCCCTTAGATCGCTTTGATATATTGGCAATATCAGTCCTTTGGCTTTCTTAAAATTGCACCTTTAGTACTTAATCCTTAAATCCTTTCAACCCGGATCCTATTAACTCTTACAATCCAAATATTCAATCCACTTAAATATTAAAACAGCCCAGTCCACTTAAACTTATAACCGGCCCAGCCTTAAATCCCTTACCCGATCCATTTTTCTTAAACACTCAGTCAATACTCAAAAGCTAAGTCAAAAGAAATAAAAATAAAAATACTCACACCTTATCTTTCACACTCTTATCCCCGATCCCCAAATTCACCCCGATCCCCCAATTCACCATGAACCCTAAATAACCCAAGTACAAAATTACGGCAATTAAGGGCTTATTAGTCAAATCAAAGGGCTTCTAGAATGTCAGGAGGTGTCAGAAGCAAATAAGCACACACGGGGACACATGGCAGGCTTTTATTGGTTCGAACACCGCAGAGGGTCTAATCCGAGGGCCATAATTGATGGGATGAGATCGAAGGGTGATGAAGGCTGAAGATAGCACGAGGATCGCCAACGTGGCAAGACCCAGAAGGTTCGGATTAGGCCTATAAATAGGAGAAGGTTATTTCATTTTCGGTGTGTAATTTTTTTTAAGCAATGTTATGCTGTCAAAGTAATTCTAGAATTTTAGCCTTTTAATTCGAATTGTAATTTTTCTGTTTATGTTTATTAGATTTGAGTATTGTAATTTTTAAAGTTTTAATGAAGGTTTAAATTTGAGGTTATTTTGGTTATCCGAATTCTCATTTAGATTATTATTGATTTCAGTTTTTTTGTTAATTCCTTTTGTTTTAATATCTGATCATCACAAAAGAAATAAAGAAAAATATATATATATATATATATATATATATATATATATATATATATATATATATATATATATATATATATTATATAAATCAAAATGTTAGTTTAAAATCGAGCTTCAACAAGCTTCTTTTTCTGTTTACCAAGCTCTTATTAGCTCAGTAGCTTTTGAGAGGTTGTTTAGAGGTATCATTCAGTTAATTCTAAAAGTTCATCAATACGGTCAACAAAAGTCAAACTCAGCTTATTCAATAAGCTGAGCTTAATCCAGAAGAAGCTGATAGTCTAGGGGAGGATTTGGAAGCCCTTAGCCTGTCTAAAGACAGGCAAGCATAGTGAGATCCCCTCTGTTTGAGCTGAGGGGAATTAGCTTTGTAAGTTTTTTTTACATTAATCTCAATATTGCATCAGTAGCTTATAAGTAGTGTAGATGTGATTTTGTCAACTTTTATTTGATCATAGTTGCTTATATTTTCTTATTATTACTTGATCTCAGTAGTTTGCATTCATCAAATGCAGCTTAGTTTAGTTTTTACTTGGTGATTTGGTTAGAAATAGTTAAAGCTGCTTGTCAATTTAGGGTCTGATGTGATCTGTTTTTTTTAGAGGGCTGTTTTGATTGAATTAGTTGGAAAATTAGTTTAAGTTTGTTAGATATTCATTAAAGTAGTTTAATAACAAGTAGATTGATAGATTTGAGAAGCTTAAATTCAAGTTAGTCAATCTTAGGTAGTAATTAATTGGTCAAAAGTTTTTTAAATCTGCTGCAATATATATTCTGAGTGACTGATTTCATGGATCCATCTGGCTGATCATCAGTGTTTGTTTTGGCTTGATATTATGTTTCAGAGTAGTTAAGGTAGCTTAGTTTTTGTGTGATTTATTTCAAGTCTTAACATAAACAAGAGATTGCTTTAAAATTGCTTCTAAAATTGGTTTAAAATCTGAGGTTCAGGGTAACTGTTGCATGTCCTTGTTTGGCTATCTGTTCTTGATTCAAACTAGCCTAGAAATTGATTGATTGTGATAGGGCTTTTAGGTTTTTGTTGTTCTCTACTTGCTCAGCTTTCCAAAACATTTTACGGTTTCAAAATTGGTTAAGTTTTGAGCGATTTACAAGCATTTGAAAATTGTTAGTTGAGGTGATTTTCTGTTTTAAGATAAGTGTTCTTGAGTTTCGGATAATATCACTTTTGGTCCCTGTATTTTCTGATTTAGTTTAAATCGTGGCTGAGTAATTTTAAGTATTAAAGTAGTTGGTTCTTTGGCAGTTTTAGTCCCTTTCTTTTATTAAGTCTAAATTAGTTTCAGATTTTACAAAGTTAGTCCCTCACTTTGCTTCAAATCGTTTTAAGTTTTATTGAAGTTTCAGAAATTACAGTTTAAGTCCTTGTCTTTGCTTTAAAAAGTTTTAGCTTAAATAAAGTTTCCTAAATTGCATTTTTAGTCCCTCGTTTTTTATAAAACTTTATTTTCTTAAATTTCTTTTATAAAATCAGTTTTTAATAAAATTCATTTTCGTCCCTTAGATTTTATTTTATTTTTATTTTTAATTTAGTATAATTTCACTAATAGATTTATAAATCTCGGGATTAGCCCGGGATTTGCATTTATTTGAATTTTCTTTGTGTGCATTTATTTTAATAGCGTAGATTGCTTTTAATATTTCTTATTATAGTGTAATCAATTCAAAAAAAAAAAAAAAATCTTTCACGTCACTTATTCACTTCACATATTCACGACTCCGATTCGACTTATTCGCCGTCAAACCTTCGTTGGGAGAACGACCCGGGGGAATTGTATTCGTTACAATTTCTTTGGAATCAAAAAAAAAATAAAAATAAACACATATATTCTACACCATAAAGTGATGCCAAACTTCGACTCCGGGGGTATCCTAATAAAAGCTTTTGTCTCTGGACTCGTAGATGAGTTTTTTTCGGTCGTATATAAAAGGGATATCCTCAAAATCGTGTTAAATCAGAGACCTTGATGTGGACCTCATTTTTGTATGCAACGGTTTTCGAGGGAGGGTTTGGAAACTACTTAGCGTCTAAACTAGGTATCTTTATCGGACTAAAATCTATCGAAACGAGAATTTGAAGAAATTCATTTCTCACCAAAAATAAAATAAATAGAGAAAAATAGGAATTTGGGAACAAAGAGTCCACAATTAGCTTTCTGGGTAGTGTTGGCAATCTAACTTGTAATTAACAATGATTTCGTTTTTAAGCTTAGTTTGGGGACTCGTGAAAAATCAGGAACGATGAATTTTATCCGTATGGTCACTTCTTTATGAGTCGTGTTTCCTGCTCGAAGACCCTAAAAGTTATCGTGAGATAATGAAAGTCAACAAACCGTCACATGAAAATGAGAAAAATACAAAAATAGAATAAAAAGGAAAAATGGGGAGTTTTTAGAACTTAAGATTTCTTAATCTCTTTTGAAAATTTTGCTACTTCTCAAAGTTAGTAAAAAGAGATTAGAAATTTTCGATTTCAAAAACGTGTTTTTATAACATTGCATGAGGACATTGCAATAGCTTAGTCTGGGGGATTTTGGTATGTGCTTATTCACATACCTTTTATTTACCAAATTAAGACCAAAACGACCAAAAACTAACCAAAATGCCAAAGATATTTGTGTTTTTGTGTTTGTTTATGTGCAGGAGCGGATATCGAGAAATGTGGACAAAATCAAGCAAAAACCGGGAAAACGAGCACGAGATGTGGAAAGGACTCAAAGCCGAAGCCGGGAGAAATATTTTGGTCAAAAGTCAAAATTAGCCCTCAGAGTCTCATCAAATGTCAAAAACAACCCTTAGATCAACTTTGGAAAATTGACAATTTCAGTCCCTTGAGAATTCAGAAAATACAAAAATGATCCCTATAATCCCAAAAACCTTAAATCTATTAATTCTAAATCCTTTACACCACTATACCCGGATTTATTTATAAATCCAAATCCAATCCAACCCAAGTTAACAAACCCCAGCCCATAAGAGATACCCGGTCCACTAAAACCAAACCCGACCCACACAAATAACCCCGGTCGAAGGAAATAAATTACGGTCAAACATAAAAGTAACCCGCCACCCAAATCCCCAACAGTTACTGTACGAAGAACCCTAGAAAATTAACCCATTTCACAATTACCACAATTAAGGGCACAAATGGTAATTCGCACAAGCCTGACAACGTGTCAGGAATGTTATGACACCAAGGGAATGAGGACGTGGCAAAAGGAAGCGATTTAATTGGACGAGACACCTCATTGATTTCATCCAAGGGTTATAATGATCTCTGATGACAAGGAGAAGAAATGGAGGGCTGAGATGAGTTTGATGATGCCCTAGCTCCCTCAGCTTGTGGCTATAAATAGCCTTTGTCAGTCACGATTTGAGATTTTTTTTAGGTATTAGGAGTAGGGTAGTGTAGTAGTAGTGGTAGCTTATTTCAGCTTATTGTTCAGCTTAGTGTAATTTTAATTTCCAGTTCTCTATTTGTACTCAATCTCAGTTTTAATTAAAGTCAACCTTTGGTCAAAGTCACTGTTCAACTGCTTATTAGATTATTTCTGGTACTTTTCTTTCTTTTTAAGCTTAATTGATCTTGTTGAGATTTAGTAATGAGAGTTTATTGGTTATTATCAGCTTAGTCATATTTTAGTTCAATAAGCTCATTAGAATCAATTTTAGAATAAATTGCTTAATTATGTTTTAGTGCTTATTTCTTTATTCAGCATTGCTTATTAGTTAATATAAAAGTAATATGATCAGTAGACAAGTAGATTGTTAGATTTGTTTACAGTTCATTAGTTTAATATTACAAAAGCAGATTTCATAAGAGTTGTTTGGGATTAGGTCTGTTATGGTGGTCAGCTGATTATCAACTGTTAACACTGTTCATTTGAATTCTAATATTTGATGATCTAGCTTAATTAAGGGTGTATCAGTAGAATTTATGTGGCTATAAGCTCTTTTGAGGATTTTGAGTTGATTAAAAGCACTAGTACTGCCTTAATAAGCCCTGCATAAGCCAAGCTTATTGGGACCCCCATTTGGATATTTCTGAGTCAGTTTTGTTGGTTTAAGATAGGATCTAGAGGCTGATTTAACTTGGTGCAGTTTTGAGAAAGTTAGCGCCAAAGTTCCTAGTCTGCTGTCACAGAATAATTGTTCAGTAATAGTATTTTTAGATGCTGATCTGCCAAGGACTGTGGCTTATCTAGTTAATCCGAGGTGCCCATTTTTTGTTTATACAAAGTTTGATTAACAAAGTCTAAGAGCAATATCTAGGATTAGAGTTTTCAGCTTATTCAGTTGCTTAATTTCAGTCTACAAATCAGCCACTCAAATTACTCTTATCCTGCTACAGTTTTTGCATCTGATCTAGGGGGTAAATAAGCTAGCAATAGTGGATAAATTTTGGGCATATTTGGCTTTTAAATAGTCTGAAGTATGAACTTTCCGTACATGCATCTGGATTTCAATAATGAGCTTGTTTCTGGCTTTTAGAGTAGCTGCAAAGTGGTGATCATCCATTTTGTTAATACAAATAGCGTCCCAAAAACGTTATTTATATTCTTTGATCTTTCATTAGTTTTGTTAATGACAAATATAAGGAATATCTTTTAGCAAATAATAAATACTAGCTTAGTCTCTTAAGTACACACTTTACACTTCACATATTAACTAAGAATTACAAGTTTAGTAACTTGTTTCCTTAAAAGGAAACTTTAATTCATAAAACATTCCATGACATCATTGTATGCATCACATACAATATCTTAGTTAGATATGCAAGCAACATAGTTGACATTTGAAGATCTTGGATGATATGGTAAGATACAACTAAGATATGGTAAGAGACAACTATTACATAGCTGTCACATCCCACGGATCCAAGTCACATAAATGACGGATCCCTTTTGAGGGATCCGCCGGATCCGTGAGCTGAAGATCAGCTTGCCTATAAATAGGAAGCTGATCATTTGGCTCTCTCATCACTCATATAGCTTAAACACATATATTCATTCAGTACATATCTTACTAACATCATTCATAGTTGCTTTTCACTTTGATCATCCATTTTGTAGAAAGGAGATCAAGCATTCAAGGATCTACAGAACCGTAATCCTTTAGTTGCATTACTGTGTGATCTTGTAGTTTGTTTCACACATCATATCTATCATTTGTAATCAGTGAGTGTGGTTAGTACTTTAGTCCTTAAAGTACAAAGAGTGTAGGGAGTGGTTGTACCCTTGTAAAGAACTCGACATCTAGCTTAGTGTCGGTAAAGTAACTAGGCGACGTCAGGTTGGTTCTACCTTGTGAAAGAACCCGGTGTTTAGCTTAGTACCGGAAAAGGAAGTAAGCGACGTGTAAAGGTTTTCTCCGCCTAGGAAAGGAGTTTGTTTCTTAGTGAAAGATAAACTCTCGAGTAGGAAACTCGGGGAGTGGAGTAGGGCAAGGAATAGAGTTCTTGTAGCCGAACCACTATAAACAACTGTGTCGTGTGGTTTGATCTTTCCTCTCTTTATCTTTTGTTTACATTGTGTGATTATTTATTTGTGATTGTTTCCTTTGAATTAACATATAGTAACAAAGCAAATAAAACTTTAAAAACGGTAAAAACTATTCAACCCCCCTTCTAGTTTTCCACACATTTGTTCTTGTTCTATTTTGAAACTGTTGCACAGCTTATCTGCTTGTACATTCTGCTTAATTGTTCATTTTCAGTAGTTTTGAGCTTATAATAGTTAGGTAATCTGTCCCTGAGCTTCTGATTAGTTTTTGTCATTTTTAGCTTATTCCCTAATAGCTTATTTAGCTGTTCAGCTTATTCAAGCTGAATGAGGATCTGATTTTAATTTTCCTTGGTAGATAATTTAAAATTAGATTTACTCAAAAAATTTCAGATTTTTCCTAAGTGTTTTAATATTTTTAAATCAATTAAATAGTTTAAATTAGTTTTTAATTCATAAAAAATAATTAAAAAATCAAAAAAAATATTTTTCTTTTTCCCATAATTTTCTTTTGTCATATAGAATGTAGGAAAATTGTTTTCGTGCCCGTAGGATTAGTATTGCCTTAATTTCACTTTTATAGTTGCGTTAGTACGTAGTTTTTGATTTATTCGCGCGTTTTTAGGATTTTCTTTACGTTTGCCTTAGAATAGAATTTTCCCTTGCCTTATTTACTGTTTTTAGTTTATGTTTCATCATTTTAGTTTAAAAATCATTATCACTCACTTTTATTCACCATTTACTGCACGTATCACGTCCCGGGAACACAAATTCCATTCGATCTTCATCGGGACAAACGACTCGGGTTTTGCATATTTCTTGTGCAATTCCTTGGACTATAATTGACCTCCATCACAAACCCTCCATGAAATAGAGTCCTAGAAAGAACTGACCCAGTTTACTATTTGTGCAGAAGCATGCCAGGGATCCTATTTGGCATCTAGATAGTGGATGTTCAAGGAGCATGACTGGTGTTAAGGAGTGTCTGCACAAATATGTGGAAGAACCAGGACCCAAAGTGATATTTGCTGATAATTCATCATGTCTCACTGAAGGTTATGGTTCAGTAAACTGCAATGGTATTGTCTTTACTAGGATAGCTTATGTAAATGGTCTTAAGTATAATCTGATCAGTGTCAGTCAACTATGTGATGTAAAATACATAGTTCAGTTTGATGATAAGCAAGGAACCATCTTCAATGCAAATAAGGAAATTGTCCTCATTGCACCAAGAAGACAAGATGTTTATGTATTAGACATGTCCAGTCTAACTCAGGATGGAACTTGTCTCTTTGCTAAGGCCACTGATACACTCAACTGGCTTTGGCATAAGAGACTCTCCCACCTGAACTTTAAAAACATAAACAATCTTGTAAAACAAAACAAGGTCCTTGGCTTGCCATCACTAGTGTTTTCAAAGGATAAACCATGCTCAGCTTGTGAAAAAGGTAAACATCAAAGAGCATCCTTTAAAACCAAAACCAACTTTTCCATCAGGAACTGCCTACATCTTCTCCATATGGATCTATTTGGACCTGTCAGTCCAAGGTCTATTTACCATGAGAAGTATACTCTGGTCATAGTGGATGAATACTCTAGATACACTTGGGTATTCTTCCTGATCAAAAAGAGTCAGGCAGCTGAAATAATCATGTCCTTTGTCAGGAACATTGAAAATCAAAATGACATTAAGGTCAAACAGATTAGAACTGACAATGGGACTGAGTTCAAAAATTATGAACTTGAATGTTTCTGTGATGAGAAAGGTATCTCCCAAAACTTTTCCTCTCCATACACACCTGAACAAAATGGTGTTGCTGAAAGGAAAAATAGAACACTCATTGAATCTGCTAGGACAATGCTAAGTGGATCAGTCCTTTCCAAACATTTTTGGACTGATGCAGTCAAAACTGCCTGTTATACACAAAACAGATCCATCATTGTCAAGAGACATGGGAAAACCCCATATGAGTTATTCAAAGGAAGAATCCCTGACATCAGCTACTTTCATGTCTTTGGGTGTCCTGTGTTTATTCATAATCATAAGGATCACTTAGGGAAATTTGATGCAAAAGCTGATGATGGATACTTCCTGGGATACTCACTTGTCTCAAAAGCCTTCAGAGTGTTCAACACAAGGAGACAGCAGACTGAGGAAACATTTCATGTTACCTTTGATGAGAGCACTGATGCAATCAGGTTCTCAACTGCCTCAGTAGAAGAGATAGGAATTGATAACTCTTCAAGATATCCTCCTGATGAATATCTTCCTGAAAACAATCCTTCTACTCAGTATCAAGATGATGCTAACCTCTCCTATTACATAATCCCTCATAACCTACCTAACCCAACCATCACTGAGTTTGTTGAGGCACATGCAAACACTGATGAAATTAATCAGTCTGTTTAAAATGCTCAAGAACCAAACAATCTCAGTGATCAGGTAGACACTCAAGATCCAATCAATGATCATGTGTCTACTCCAGAACCAACCCCTCTACCCAATCAGGCCTCCACAAGTTCAAATCAGTATCCAGGACCTCAGGAAAGTTGGACTAGGTCTCAGGACATTGAACTTGTCAATATTATTGGAGAGCCTACTGAAGGCATGCTCACCAGGAGCATGGCTGCTAGTCTAAGAGCAGCCTCAGCCAATGAATGCCTATTTGTGGACTTCATTTCCACAATTGAACCCAAAAGTGTTAAAGAAGCACTTACACATCCAAGTTGGGTTCAGGCCATGCATGATGAACTGGAACAATTTGACAGAAACAAGGTAATGACCTTGGTCAAATGTCCTGAGAATGTCTCAGTCATTGGCATGAAATGGGTATTCAAAAACAAAACTGATGAAAATGGCATAGTCATTAAAAACAAAGCCAGACTTGTAGCCAAAGGCTATAATCAACAAGAAGGCATTGACTATGAAGAAACATTTACACCAGTAGCAAGGATGGAAGCCATCAGGATCTTCCTTGCTTTTGCTACATACATGAACTTCAAAGTGTACCAAATGGATGTTAAAAGTGCATTCTTAAATGGTTCACTGAAAGAAGAAGTTTATGTCCAGCAACCTCCTGGATTTGAAAGCCATGAGTCTCCTGATCATGTCTGTAAGCTTAACAAAGCCCTTTATGGACTGAAGCAAGCTCCCAGGGCATGGTATGAGACTCTCTCAGCCTTCTTAATCCAAAACAGATTTGTCAGAGGCAAGATAGACAACACATTGTTTATCTATAAGACAAATAATGATGTCATACTAGTACAAGTGTATGTTGATGACATCATCTTTGGCTCAACAAGTTTCAAACTTTGCAAACAATTTGAAAAACTTATGGCAAAGAAGTTTGAAATGAGCATGATGGGAGAACTGACATACTTTCTTGGTCTACAGATCAAGCAGACTGATAGAGGAACCACTATCAGTCAAGAAAAGTATGTTAAGAACCTACTGAAAAAGTATGAACTCAGTGACTGTGCCTCAGTCAAGACTCCCATGGTTCCCTCAAACAACCTTGGTCCTGATCTCACTGGTAAACCAGTAAATCAAACTCTCTTTAGAGGAATGATAGGATCACTAATGTATCTACTTGCATCAAGGCCTGATATCCAATTCTCAGTATGTCTGTGTGCCAGATATCAATCTGACCCAAGAGAATCACACATCACTGCTGTGAAAAGGATATTCAGGTACCTGAAAGGTACTCCAAACCTTGGATTATATTATCCAAAATGCTCAGGCCTTGATCTTAAAGGATACTCAGACTCTGACTATGCTGGATGCAACATGGACAGAAAAACACCCCCAGGCTCTTGCCAAATTCTTGGTGGGAAACTAGTCTGTTGGAGTGCTAAGAAGCAACAATCAGTTGCCTTGTCCTCAGCTGAGGCTGAATATGTTGCATCAGCTAGTTGTTGTGCAAATGTACTCTGGATGAAAAGTCAACTCAGTGACTATGGAATTCAGTATAAGATGGTACCCATCTTTTGTGATAACACAAGTGCAATTGCAATCTCAAACAACCCTGTTCTTCATCAGAGAACAAAACACATTGATATTAGATATCATTTCATCAGGGACCATGTCATGAATGGTGACATTGAATTACACTTCATCCCTACTGAATATCAGTTGGCTGATATCTTCACCAAACCTTTGGATGAACCAACTTTCACAAGACTGAAAGCTGAATTAGGAATGTTGGATATAGAGAATCAGTCCACTGATTGAATCCTTCCAACTGAAGTGTAAATTCTTAAAACCTCAGGTCCCTGACTCAATGTGTACATCAGTAAAAACAAATCACTGAATCCTCAACCTCAGGAATTAAACCCAAGTTCCTGAAATCTTTAAAGTTCAGGAACTAAACCCAAGTTCCTGAATCCTTGTAGCTCAGGAATCATTCCATATTCCTGAATCATCAGTGACTTATCCCAAGTCCCTGAAAAACCATCACTGAATGAAAAGTCATTCAGGGCCCTGAAAAAGGACATTAAATACTGACTTAAATGCTCTAAGTATCTAGTTACTAAATGTCCGAGGTTGGTAACTGAACTCATATTTAATCTAAGAATATTTGTTCTTTTTGCCTTTCTGGCTTCCACCTCTGGGCCACCACATTCCCACTTGGCATTAAATGCCTCTCCAATCACATTACAGATATGTGATGACTCATCTCTGCAAATTACACTTTTGCAGAACTGCTCAATTGTTCACCTTGACTGTTGCGCCAAACCAGGGAAAAGTGGAGTGTTGGCATTAAATGCGGATCCCAAAACATTTTATTCAAAACAGTTTCCAATAATTCTTTTGAATTAAATAGAAACCGCTCAAATGCCTAAAACACCCCCATCTCCACTTCCCTATAAATAACCCAACCAAAAGAAACACACACACGTTTTTATAGAATCTTAAGCAAAACTCTGCCATTTTTAATTCTCAAAAACAAATTGTGTGTGTATTCCTAAGCTTTAGAAACCCAGAAACCTTAGTCAAACCCAGACTTACCAACAAATATGGCTTCTTCTAAAGCTGTGACATACGCCCCTAATGTGGATTTCACATTGGGGGGTGTAGACCTCACCAAGAACAATGTGGTGGGAAATTTCTCGTATCCACAAAACTACCCAGCCTACAAGAACGTTATGAAATTTCTTCGTAATTGTTTTCTTGCAAAGGCTTTCACCCACACCCCCTCAGTCATCTACCATGACTATTTGAGGGAATTCTGGTGCACGGCTGTGGCTACCAGCCCCAAAGACACCAAAGAGTCAATCATCACCTTCACGGTGATGAATGGGAGCAGAACCCTCTCCTTTGACTACTCAACCTTCATCAAAGCCACAGGCCTTGACTTTGCTGAAGCGTTTGCACCCAACCCTACTGATCAGGACATAAAAAATGAACTGATCTTTTTAGCACCCCACGACCCTAGACGTCCTACAACGTCTGTGGGAGGCTTATTGGAGAAAGCTCCAGTAGTCAAAACATGGTTCCATCCTATCTAGAGGATACTGATGACATTTGTCATTCAGGTCCTGGTGGAAATAAATCCTCTACGGAACAATTGAACTCATCACAACAATTGATGCTGTTCAGTCTCCTTGAGGGTACAAAAATTGACATCGGAGGAATAATCTTCCGAGACCTTGTTGCCAAGCTCTCAGGAAAACATAGGCAAAGGCATATGTCCTACCCTAGATTTGTTTCCTGTGTGCTTCAGGACCTACTTGGTTCTGACTACGTAAGGCCTGATGCAGAAGGTACGAAGCCTGACGTCCTGCACAAGTCAAACTTCACTAGTGGCATCAGTGAGGTTACACTTATTGCCCTGACTGAATACATGCAATCGGTCATTCAGGGTAAAGACGTTGTCTCACCAGTCCATTCACCGACCAAAAAGGTGAAGAAGACAAAGAAGGGTCAGTCCAGCCAGGTGGTTAAACCCAAGCCACTCGCCACTGAGACTGATCCTCAAAACCAACTCAACCTTAAAAAGAGGTTGAAAAAGGCCGAGACCTCTGAGACACCCATTTCTGAGACCCTCTTGACCACAAAACAAAGGCCAACGGAGGTCACTGAGCAATCATCCTCAGTGACCTCGGGCACACCCTTTCCACATGATTCCACTAACAAAAACAAGTCAGAGGGATCAGGAACCATTCCCCCCTCACATCCTGATGAAGGTACTGATAAATCACAATTAGTGCCCAAGGGAGGAAAGGGTCCTGAATCCTCGGTAGGGCAGCACCACCCTACTGGGAAGAGGACCCACACCCCCTCACATCCCGATGAAGGAACTGTCAAAAAACAATCAGTTCCCAAGGGAGGAAAGGGTTCTAAATCCTCGGTAAGGCAGCACTACCTTACTGAGAAGGGGACCCACAAACATTCACATCCCGTCAATGTTCCTGAGCAATCACCCTCAGGATCTCAGGGAGAAAAGGACCCTGAATCCCCAAAAGGACAGCACAATCCTGATGGGAAGGGGGTCCACCAACTTTCACAATCAGTACCTAGTGATACCACTAGAAAATACCCATCAGTGGTTGAAGGTACTAAGGGGACAAACACTCAGAGGGAAAGAAACAACCCGCTGATACGGAACCCATAAACCCCTCAGGCGGTCCGATTCTCTCAGGAACTGCCCCCAAAAGCCAGGCTGGTATTACCCCAGTAATTATGGCTAGTCAGGCTGAGCAAACCCACTCAGTTATTATGACAACGGGGTCAGGACCTGGCCAAACCAAAGGCGAGTCTTTTTATAAAGAGGAGCCGGTTGAATTCTTGGGTATTGAGTCCATGGGGGACTTTCAGGCACTTCTTGATTCTGATGATGAGCTCAAGGAGGAGAGTGATGAAGAAGTGTTTGAGGCAGGTGAGGATATGGAAACTGATGAACAACCTGAACAATCACATCAGTCATCTCCACACCAAAGTGAAGATTCTGGTTCTCAATCTTCTGATTCTTCTGATACTGAGGACATCCTCAAAAAGTATGATGACTCTCTTCCCCTCACTGAAAGAAAATTGGTCAAGTTCCTACTCAAGACCAATAGAGCTCTTTTTTTTGGTGCAAAGGTGAAAAATATATTAGCTCAATACCAAGGTACATGAAAAGCTTCCAAAACAGATCTAATGACAAGCCATAGCATCTGAACTTGGAGCTAAAACAAAACAACCAGACAACTTACAATCCATGAACCTCAATCAAACTCATACAAACAACACTATACTGACGACAACAGTCCAGTCCTCCAATTCACTATTATATTCATTTTGTGAAGCACCAGGAATAAACAGATAGCACTTTCTCATATGGGGCATTTAGTTCTCCATTGAACTTCCCATTTTTTCTTGTAGTACAGAAGCTGGTTTGTAGTTTTAAACCATAGTTTTGATTCTTCAACATTAGGAATCCTCTTATCATCCACAAGCTTATCAATAAAATCCACTACCTTCTTATATTCTAACATTATATCTGTATCTTCCATTCTATTATCATTCTTCAAAATCTCATTTTCTCTCACATTATTCTCTACCATTCTTGATGTCATCCCATTCTTTCCACTACAAACATCTTCCAATGTTGCTCCATTGGTAACACCATTAACCATTTTATCATTTTGGTTTTGTGAAATAGGAAAGGCAAGGAATTCATCATCATAGCTTTTTGGCAAAGCCTCAAACATGTTAGTATTTTCCACATTGCTCTTCTCTATCCCTGTTGTCACAACATTGCTTCCACTTTTCTTCCTGTATTCTTGTCTAGAAAAAGCCTCATTCCCCTTTGCATTATTCTTTTTTGGAATTTGCTGCCATTGCTTCCTTCTATTCTGTACTTCCTGAAAGCCTTGTGCTTCCTTCTCATCATAGACTCCATTATGCACTTCCTGAAAATCTTGTACTTCCTTCTCATCATAGACTCCATTTTGCACTTCCTTATCCTTATTGGCCAAATCAATATTTAGCTCATTATGCACTTCCTGCTCATTGTCACAATTCTTGCAATTCTTCTTTTCATGACCAAAAACCTTGCAATGAGAACATACTGGTGGTTTCCAATCATAAGCTACTTGAATCTTCTTTGTACCTTTCACCTTATTCTCCTTATCCCTATACTGTATTTCAATCTCATACTTATATTCCTTTTCAGCATCTAATTCAATTAGAACTCTAGCAAAATCAAAACTCCCTATCCCAGAGTGGCACATGTCTGCAGTCATTGAGTCCATTACTAGTGGGTTGCCTAAAGTACTAACTAGAGCACTAATTCCTTCAATACTCCAAGCTTCAAGAGGAACATGCATCATTTTAACCCACACAGGTAACTTCTTAGGTTCAACTTTCTGCATTCCTACCTCATGACTCCATTTCTGCACAAACAGAGGCTTATTTCTAACCATCCAAGGTCCTTTTTCAACCACAGCATTCAATCCCTCTACATTCCTAAACTTAAATAGGTAATGTCCATCTTAGCTAGCACTAATCTCTCTTATCCCATATTTACTCCACATTCTCCTAAGGTTGTATCTTAACTCATTAGCATTCATATTGTACCCAACAAAAAAACCACTAGCAGTACAACACCACTTCTCACTTCCTTTCTGTACAAGCATTTCATCAAACACTACAACTTCATTGCCACTATCATTGACTACTGTTGGTATATAGCTAAGGTTTTTAAGTATCTCATCTTTCATAACTGCACTAGCATATGACTTAGTAACCTTATTGCTCTCATTATTAACAGCCACAGATTCCACATTGAAACTATCATTTACATTCACAGTTTCAGTCTATCCAGCCATAACATTCTCATTTTTATCACAAACCTCCTCATTAATACTTACACTACGCATGACAGTATCATTATCAGTAGGAGTATTAGTATTCTGATTGCGTGGTTTTGTAACCTTACAACAGGTTTTACCTCTCGAGGGATCTCAAGAGGCTTACAACCCCACCAGGCAGTGTACCTGACCGATGTAGTATAGTGTAGTGGTAAGTACGGGGGATTGATCGTTCTCCACAGGGAATAGTGTTCGTTAGGTGTGAAAGACTACTCTAATTAGGTCTAATGGTTGAGGAAGATTCTTTTTTATGTTTTTATAATTTTTATTATGAAAGCAAGTAAAATCTCGGGTTTGAACGAGTGGGCGGAATTAGTTGCTAGTCAACTAACCCAAATTTACTACGGATGCAAATAAAATAAAATAACAAAAATGAAAATGTGGTGAGAAACTTATGTGTAGAGAAATGTGTTTACTTAGATTTCCTTACTCCCTAACTATCTTTTACCGGTTAATTAGTGTGTATTAGTCGCGTGGATGACGGGTGTATTCCTTAATACCATTCGTGGGGTGGCGTACTTACTTCCCCAACTCTACAAGCTCCTACTTCACTCCTATGTCGAGCTGGCTAGGAAGCTCCTAACATGGGATCACTAGAATTCGCTTGTGCATTAAATACAACCATAAAAACCTTTAGTACGCGTTTGGTTCATGTTTCTTAAGACGTTCAAGCAAGTTACCGAATAGGAAGTTAGCCAGTTTTCTTAAGCCTAACATAGATAAACAATCATCCAATACAACTAATAACACACTAATAACCAATAATCAATAGCTAGGTTTCATTAGATCTAAGCAAACACAAGATAAATTTAGCCTAACATGTTAATCAAATGACAAGAATAAGATAAAATCAAACAACACATAGACATATTGAATGATTAATTGATAACTTATCTTCAATGTAATATGGAAGATCTCAAGGCAAAAAGCCTTGAAAAAGAAGCTAAAATCGTCCTAGGGTTTTATCCCAAAATTCCACACACTAAGCTCTCCCTAATGACAAAAAATTAGAAAACTATATATAGATTTTTGGATCTGACGGCGTCACCTTATGGAGTGTGACGCCGTCACCTCGCCGCTTTTAGGGTTCCCGGATGACCATCTTGACGCCGTCCCTCTTTAGCTCTTCCAAAATCCATTCTGGCTTATCAAGGCTTGACGCCGTCGAACCTTGAACGTGACGCCGTCCCCTTATGATTTAAGCCGTGACGCCCTTGATCAAGTTAAAGCGTGACGCCGTCAGAATTTACATGCAATTTTCACTGGCTTATCATGAGTAAATTTCACGTCCACCTTTTCTTGCCAAGGCATGACGCCGTCCAGAGTAAAAGTTGACGCCGTCAAAGGTAACTTTTAGCCGATTTTTGAGACTTTGTCGTTTTCTTCACTTTTATGCTCCAAAAACGTCCAAAATGCCTCCTTTTCCAGATTTCTCCTCAAAAGTACCTAAAATGACAAAAGGAACGATTTAGGGCATATTTGATCAAATAAATACGATTTAGGGCTTAAATGACCCCTTAAAAGCGGTACACTTTTCGCTTCATCAAATACCCTTACACTTGAGATTTGCTTGTCCTCAAGCAAATGCGCTTTTATTCTAATCAAAATACAAGTTAGGGGTCATTTAATGCAAACATAAAAGTAATTACAACAAATAATCGTTCCACTTCAATCATAATAAGCACGGAGATTATAAACTAGCACCTCACAAGTAGTGTTTAGATACTCACATCTCTCAAGTGTCATCAAAATAAATCTCATAAATGAAAACGGATAATATCTCTCACTACCTGTCATAGCAAATAGATTACCATAGGCTTGGGAAAGGATCGAAAACCTCCTCCACTAGGCGTAAGCACCTAAGATAAACTATCAAAGAGGGCTTTTAAATGGGTTATAACGTTAGGTGTAGGGAAAAGGAAAACACGGTTTTGTTGGATAAGGGATATTTTACTGGTGGCTAGTTAAAAATCTTGATCAATTACATGTACTATACAATGTTGCTAAGCCAAGACTCGACCCGATCTTAAGCTAATGAAAGAAAATAACAAAAACATAAAATAAACATAAAATGAAAAGGGATGGTAGTCCGTATGTTTTTTCTATTTTTTCATTTTCCTTTTTTTGTATTTTTCTTATTTTTTTTTTTTTTTTTTTTTTTTTTTTTTTTTTTTTTTTTTTTTTTTTGCATACACTTTTGCCCTACCATCCAAAATAATACATCATAGGGGCATTGCATTCCCCTTACACTTGAACTTTTACATAACTTTACAAATAACTATTTTAATGACTCGAATTAAGATAATTGAAAAACTTGGAGTACTTTTAAAACATTTAGCACATATGGGGGTAATAGATGATGTTCTTCCCCATTACTCCATTACACTAGTACTTTACCCATGAGTCCCAATCGTCCCAAAACAATATGTACAAGGATATGACTCGACTTAGCAACCATGTAATCAACTAGATAATTAACTTGGGTTTAAACAAATGTTGTCACAATAATGCACTAAAAATGAGTGCATACAAGGAAGGCTAAGGCGATTTGGGTGTACATTTAAGTGGGGTGTAACAAATTCTTCCTTTAAGTAAAATGCTTAAAGGTCGAAACGAAAAGATAGGCTCTGAGGGGTGTACTAGGGGTATCGTGTACTAAAAATGAGTACAACGCAAAGGGGTGTGGGAGAATTACTTGACCAATGTAGCCAAAGTAATTAATAAAAAAAACACAGGTGTAAAACAATGGGTTAATCCTAATGCCTCTTATCATGTAGTAAATCTAACTACACGAATGTAGTCTCACTTGTGGCCTCGGAATGGTCCTAACGCAAGTTCTAGAATCTAAGTGCTACCGGTACACACATCATAGCATAAATGCTTTTCCTACCAATTCTAGGGGCGAACCTCACATATTTGGGGGTGGAAAATTTTTTAGTGGTACGGTTTTTGTGCTAGTCATATAACTCCTATCCGTGAGACGCTCATTAAGATCAAAGTTTCACTCCTATATGTTGTAAAAAATTTTAAATTTGGCACTAAAATTACCCTAACAGGTATTTTCTCAGTTTTATTACACATCTACCATTAAACAAACAAAAATCAAGCGCAATTGTATTCTCAAAAATCGTACTTTTACCCCCCCCCCTTACACTTAAGATGAACATTGTCCCCAATGTTCAAATAACAAGATGTAAAAGCAAAAAGTAAAAGAATGAAATCAAATACTCCCCTGATTCGCTCGGTGGATAATGAAGTTACACGGTTAAATCTTCTTCCAAAGTAATGTTGAAGCTCCATGACTAATGCATCGCCATAAGCTTGATCCAAAACATTTCCTTGTCCAAAATAACCTGTTAAACCTGAGAAAACAAACACAAAAACCTGCATAACATCGGCGGGATAAAATCTATATATAAGGATATAATGCTTGTGGAATGATAATTTTGCAGATTCCTGGAGATTATAAGTTGGAGATTTAATAAAAACTCTTTATGAAAACAAAACTTTCAAAAATTTCTGGAAATTAAATCTGACGCCGTCAGGTTTTAGACCCTGACGCCGTCAGAAATGACCTGACGAAATTCTTATGTTAAGTTTCCGGAAAATTTCTAGAAAAAACTTTACCTTACTTCCTGGAAATCCTGCAAAACATCACTATGACTCGATAAAAGCATTTGACTCTAACAAATACTAATATGTATGTTAATTTAATATTATTATGATTCTGCTCATTTGTGTTCTAATAAACCGATTTGGAACTCCCTTACACTTATCTTTTGCAAAATACCTTTATATGTAGTTAAGACGAAGTTAAAAACAACATAAAGCATTTTCACAATTTTAGTTTTGAACATGAATCAATAATAATAAAAATTAAACACACATACGGAAACAAATAAAATCAAACAAACAAATAAATAAACACACAAAGCAAATAAATAAACCATCAAATGAGGCTAGCATGCGATAACTAAAATCAATGTAACAAATGTTTTAAGGCAAACAGATGCCTTCCCTAAATTATTACAGACCATATTGTTTCAACACATACAACCAAATATCAAATTGTTCAAACATCAAAACATCAAATCACATCATCACTGGGGTGGGGGACCTTGGCGATAGTCATAGCCAGGAGGAAGATGCCCGTAGTACCCATATGGAGGGTAATCCTGCTCACGACCCGGGAAAGGGTCAATCTGCAGATGCGGGTCCAATTGATCACGTGTGGATAGATGCTGCATCTGACGAGACCGTGTGATCATACATCCAGTCGAACCTCTCGTCCGCCCTGGTCCTCCAAGCATCAACCTGGCCCATCTAGGTCCCCTGGTGAGCCTGCCAGTCCCCCCTGCTCATATGCCGGTAGTAATCAGCTGTACCGGCCTCATACCCCTCATGCTGCTGCTGCTGGGGCTCCTCCTCCTCCTCATCATCCTCATCATCATCATCCCCTCAGCTCCAACTGGGTGATACCACATAAAGGACCCGTCATGCATCTCCATAATCACCTCCATCTGCTTCAGGGACCTCTCCTTCACCGTCCTGCATTTATCACCACTCAAATACCTCATGACCTCGGGCCTGAGGACTCCATAAGACTGGGCCAGTCGGGTGATAAACATCCCACCATAGATCCTGTCTCCTTCCCTCTCCCCAACTCCACCATGCATAAAGCTTAGCAACCCAAAATGGGATGTTGCAGTAAACATCATTAGAGTAGATGGTGTACAGGTAGAAGAGATCAGAAGCTGTGACACGGTGGTGAGAGCTGTGACGCCCTGTCAAGCTGTAGGTGAGGCAACGATGAGTCAACCGAACCCTAGGATCCCTGATTTGGGATGCTACAGTGGTCGAGGTATACACCCCATCCCCAATAGTCTTGCCAGAACATGGAGCATCTAAAATCATTCTTCATCGACTCCCCACGCAACAACCTCTGCATGAACCCTGCCTGAATGGTATCATGCTGATCGTACAACCCAAGTCTCCACCCAAACTCAGTAACCGAACACGTCCTTAGCTCACCCCCAGTCTGAAATAGATCGTGGTACTGCCCACATCGGTCCTGGCCTCAGCCATGTCAAAATGAAAGGTGGCAAAGAATTCCCTTACCAATTCCTCATATACCGGCTCCTGAATTTTAAACAGTCTTTCCCACTGGGGGCCGGTAAACCCATCCGTCTGAAAACTTTGGAGAAAGGTCTGCTCAAGACCTTCTCTCCTCAGAAAGTTCCAGTCAACCACGGCTCCATTCTCGACCTTGTGTAGTAGCAATTGTGCGTACTTGCTTGTAGCAGCAACGTTGTCAAAGACACCCCAACTGAGGACCGTATCCCCAAAGTTTTCTTGTTGAGATCGGGAGGAACTTCCTCGGCTGGGTCTTTGACGCTTACTCATTATCTGGAACAAAGCAGGAGGAACAAAAGTGTTAATATGTGAATTAAAGACTTGGTGGCGCATCAGACAGGTCTGACGCCGTCACCCTTTGATAGGTGACGCCGTCAGGTTCAACCAAGTTTAAATCCGAAATTACGAGGGAAAAATCAATATTCAAACTTTAAGCTTATAAACCAAACGCCCTTTTTTACAGCAAAATGGGTGATTGGATCATAGGTTATGGTTCAAATTCGTGGCCTCCCCATTAGTGAATAGACCCAATTGATTGTCAATCATCAAATGCTTTAATTATTGTTAAATAACACTAATTAAAACACATTATGAGTTCTAAGCATGAATCAATCCTAGGGTTTCACGAGTTGGGGATTTTCGAAATTTACAAATCCTATGAGTAATTGAAGCGAAAAGAATGAGTAAAAATTACTTACCACGTGAAGATTGGAAGCGGGAATTGGCGAATTTGTCCTGGGAAAATCGGAGGTGGGGTTGGAGTGGATATGGTTTGTGGGGTTTGTGATGAAAGTGATGGAAATTAAGTTATTATTGCTGTGCAGACGGGGTGACGGCGTCACGTTTAAATTCTGACGCCGTCAGATTAGCGTATTTTACTACTTTGTGCCAGTTTACAAATGAGCCCCTCGTACTTTAAGAGAGCAGCTAGTCAGGATCAATAACCATGATAGCTAGTCTCGTTAACAAGTTCCTCCTGGGTCAAATGTTTTGTTACTGTCACGGGACGTGGTAAAATGTTGAAAAGGGCCGGTTGACGTCACATTCAGGTTCCAATCTCCGTCACGGCAGGTATTCAGGGAGTGTGAAGAGCTTTTACAGGGGGTTTTCGAAATGAGGATGTGCTTTAATTGAGTTCTTCTCACACCTGGCTTAAAGCCAAAAGATCGTTTCCTAGCTCATGAAAGTTAGGGAGGTGACAACCATGCTCCCACGAAAATGCTACGATCTGAGATTTTTTCTCGCGAGAGGATCCAAATAGATAAGAGGGTTTTGAAAGTGAAGGCTCAGGGAGGGGGGTTTCATCATCCCATTCCCTTGTATGGTTCATTAGGGACCGGGAGTTCAAAGATCTTCTCGATCTTTTTGTGTGAGGCTTCTATCCCTAATTTTCTCTTTTATTCTCACGATAAACTTTTCTGCTAGTTCCATGAACATATCTTGGGTATTTTTCAAGTGAGTCTCTAATTCCTGGATCCGCCTTTCTTGGTTGTTCACGAAAGTTAGCATTATCCCTTCAAACTCATCTTGTCGTGAGAATTGATGAAACGTATGTTTACCAATTGTGTTCACGCACTCATTGGGATTTTCATCAGCCGTAGGTGTCTCAGCTTTCATTAAGCTCTCAACCTGCCTTTTTATGTTTTCGAACAGCTGTTCTTGGGTTGCACTCATGCAATTTAAAATCCCTTCTTCCGAGAATGTTGAGTCATTCCATTCTTCCTCTTCGTATTGTGCTAAGTCCTCAATGACTTCCCAGCACTTATCGACACTGAGCCTGCTCAATCTCCCATTGGCGGCGTAATCTATGGCTCTTCTAGTTTGACGATTGACACCATCATAGAAGATTTGGATTTGTAGCCAAGGATCCATGCCATGGTGAGGGACTTTTCGGAGTAAGTCCTTGAATCGAGTCCATGCCTCGTAGAGAGTTTCGCCTTGACGTTGTTGGAACATCAAGATATCATTCCTTAGCTTGGTAGTTCTTCCCGGTGGGAAAAACTGAGCAAGGAAACGAGTAGTGAGATCATCCCAAGAGGTGATGGATCCTGCGGGTTGACGTTCTAGCCACTGACTAGCTTGGTCCCGCAAAGAGAATTGGAAGAGACGCAATCGGGTCGTCTCTCGAGTGGCAACATCAAGGTCTATAGAATCAACGATTTTAAGAAAGTCCTTGAGATGTTGATTAGGATCTTCAGAACGAAGTCCATGGAATGCGCATCCGCTTTGCACCAACCGGATGGTTTCGGATCGCAAGGGTGTGATATTGGCTCCTTGAGTGAGCTCAATGGTGTTTCGATAGCCATGGTGGCTAGGACGGGAATACTCTCCTAAAGTACGGGCTCTAGGAGGTGGTGGTGGTTGTTGTGGTGGTGGGTTGTGGGGGTTAAGGATATTACCATCTTCCATGATGTCTAATGGTAATGGTTACGAACAAAGAAACGAAGAAAATAGATAGACTAAAGAAAACCTAGAAAAAGAAAATAAAAATCTCACTAGAAAGGAATCTAGTGAGTAGACCTAATAGAAATAAAAATTCAACCTAAACAATAACTATTCCCCGGCAGCGGCGCCAAAAACTTGATTGCGTGGTTTTGTAACCTTACAACAGGTTTTACCTCTCGAGGGATCTCAAGAGGCTTACAACCCCACCAGGCAGTGTACCTGACCGATGTAGTATAGTGTAGTGGTAAGTACGGGGGATTGATCGTTCTCCACAGGGAATAGTGTTCGTTAGGTGTGAAAGACTACTCTAATTAGGTCTAATGGTTGAGGAAGATTCTTTTTTATGTTTTTATAATTTTTATTATGAAAGCAAGTAAAATCTCGGGTTTGAAGGAGTGGGCGGAATTAGTTGCTAGTCAACTAACCCAAATTTACTACGGATGCAAATAAAATAAAATAACAAAAATGAAAATGTGGTGAGAAACTTATGTGTAGAGAAATGTGTTTACTTAGATTTCCTTACTCCCTAACTATCTTTTACCGGTTAATTAGGGTGTATTAGTCGCGTGGATGACGGGTGTATTCCTTAATACCATTCGTGGGGTGGCGTACTTACTTCCCCAACTCTACAAGCTCCTACTTCACTCCTATGTCGAGCCGGCTAGGAAGCTCCTAACATGGGATCACTAGAATTCGCTTGTGCATTAAATACAACCATAAAAACCTTTAGTACGCATTTGGTTCATGTTTCTTAAGACGTTCAAGCAAGTTACCGAATAGGAAGTTAGCCAGTTTTCTTAAGCCTAACATAGATAAACAATCATCCAATACAACTAATAACACACTAATAACCAATAATCAATAGCTAGGTTTCATTAGATCTAAGCAAACACAAGATAAATTTAGCCTAACATGTTAATCAAAAGACAAGAATAAGATAAAATCAAACAACACATAGACATATTGAATGATTAATTGATAACTTATCTTCAATGTAACATGGAAGATCTCAAGGCAAAAAGCCTTGAAAAAGAGGCTAAAATCGTCCTAGGGTTTTCTCTCCAAAATTCCACACACTAAGCTCTCCCTAATGACAAAAAATTAGAAAACTATATATAGATTTTTGGATCTGACGGCGTCACGTTATGGAGTGTGACGCCGTCACCTCGCCGCTTTTAGGGTTCCCGGATGACCATCTTGACGCCGTCCCTCTTTAGCTCTTCCAAAATCCATTCTGGCTTATCAAGGCTTGACGCCGTCGAACCTTGAACGTGACGCCGTCCCCTTATGATTTAAGCCGTGACGCCCTTGATCAAGTTAAAGCGTGACGCCGTCAGAATTTACATGCAATTTTCACTGGCTTATCATGAGTAAATTTCACGTCCACCTTTTCTTGCCAAGGCATGACGCCGTCCAGAGTAAAAGTTGACGCCGTCAAAGGTAACTTTTAGCCGATTTTTGAGACTTTGTCGTTTTCTTCACTTTTATGCTCCAAAAACGTCCAAAATGCCTCCTTTTCCAGATTTCTCCTCAAAAGTACCTAAAATGACAAAAGGAACGATTTAGGGCAATATTTGATCAAATAAATACGATTTAGGGCTTAAATGACCCCTTAAAAGCGGTACACTTTTCGCTTCATCATATTCACAGGAGTACTTACACTTTGTGCATCAGTATTCACTTCCTCAGTATTCATATCTTTCCCCTTTCCACTCTTCTCAACAGGATTATGAGATTCAATTTCTTTCCCAATTCTGTGAGCCTTATTCTCATTAGTAACATCACCTGTCACTATTTCATTACTCTTTTGGCTCAAATTACTAACCACATGATCATTAAACCTCACAGGAACCCTCACTACTCTAGTAGACCTCTGTTTCTTTTTATTAGACATACTAATTGCAAAAACAAAAATCAATTCGAAAAAGAGGGGTTTCCTTTAAACTCAACGAAAATGAAATCCAAGAACATCAATGTGTGCGCCATGAAAAGACGAATCAAATGCATGTTATTGATTAGAAAATCGTTAAGAATTTCATAGGGAAATGAAGGTTTAAGTTGAATTTTAATGGTGTGGTTTTAGTGGGAAAGAAACGGTTAGAGGAGAGAGAGACCAATAGAGCTCTTTACACTGGTCTTACTGAAGAAATGTTCGATCATCACACTGAAGCTGTTGTTCACTATGCCAACCTGAAGGCAGATGTTGAAAGTTATCATGATGATATGAACGAGATACATTCTGACACCAATAACTCCCTGACAGCTATTGATCTTCATCTCAGGAAGTTCAATCTTACTCTTGAAGGCATCACCAAAAGCCTTGGAACTATTCAAACAGCTGTCAAGGATGACCCGGAACTCAACAAGAAGGTCCTTTAGGCTGCTGAGACTTACCAGAAGCAATCAGCTGAATTCAGTGATCTTCTCAACTTACTGAAGGATTCTAATATTCAGGGTCTTAGCTCTTCATTGGACTCAATCAGGACTTCTTTGGGTCTTCAGGAAAAACATCTGGGTACTTGGGCACAATCTTCAACTTCCTTGGCATGGTCTCTTGGGTCAAGGATGTCAGGCATCGAAGCTTCTCAGGCATCTCTTGGGGATAAGATCTCAACTCTTCAGAAAGATACCTCGGACATCAAATCAATGATGACTGAGATCTATCAGGCTTTCAAGGGTCCTACTGCTCCAGTGGCTCCAACTCTTGCTATCACCATGGCTCAAGCAACAGTTGAGGGGGAGAAAGACACTGGAGTCCCTGAAGTTTCCACAAGCCAGCAACCTCCTTCTCACACTGAAGGGGAGATTCCTGAAGCTTCTTCCACCCATCAAGATAAAGGCAAAGGCATCCTCACTGATCCTGAGCCTCAACCAGCACCAATCTTGGTAGCAAAGGATCCTGAATCACCAGCTAGGATCCCGTATGACATTGATGGAGTTCTTCACCACTTCTCAGCTGATGAACTCAGTGCTTACCTGGAGGAAGAGGAAGCAAAGAAGAAGTTAAAGGAGGAAGAAAAGGTGAGCAAGCCTGCTATTATTAAGGTTGTTCATGAAGAGGCTGAGAAGATTGGTCTTGAGGCTAAGGATCTTTCAGGAAGAGAGGGTGGTATGACTTTTGTAAAAGCTCAGACTGAGGAGATGATCACTCTCAGGAAGAAAAGGGAGGAAAGGAATAAAAGGGCTGAAGAGATCAGGCAGAACAGGATTAAGAAATATCAGTGGTATATGACTAACAGGTTGAAGCCAGAACCAATCACTGATGTTCATATTCATTGAAACACCAATCCTGCCACTGTTACTGTCTACAGAGGTGCTGACATGAGAAACTTTGATGTTCATACCCCCTTCAGATTCGCTGACTTTGGGATCACAGAATTGGATGAGTTGGGTCCATTAATAGCAAAGAAATCAAATGTGGTGGTCCCTAGTCTGATGAAGTCCTTGAGTCTGAGGTACGAAAGATTGGCAGCTGCACCTCAGGAACTTGGCACTCCATCTCTTCTTCCTGATTCAGCTCAACCAGCTCCCTCTCAGTCTTCTTCAAGAAAAAGAAAGAAGATTGAAGCTGAGCCTGAGATCAAGGTTCCTGGTCTTGACTGCAATAGGGCTCTCCCTGAAGGTGTTCCTTTCAGGAACAATGTGGTCATTGAACAACCTGAAAGAGGTTTGTTCTTCATTGATGAGTTCGGAGACCAAGCCTTCCAAAGGTGGAGTGATATCAATTTGTCAGGGATCAAAGCTATGCTTGGTTTTCTAATGATGGCCTCTCCACTCAAGAGTCCTGAAAATGTGAAGTTTTGTCAAGATCTGAGAAGGAAAATCCATGAGCATCCTGACCAACAAGAGCTGCAGTCAAAGAAGCCCAAGCTTGAAGCCCTTGGTATTAAGTTGAACTGATAAAACTGCCTGAATACCCCCACTATCCCTTTTGTACTTAGTTTGTTAGGACTTGTAATAATACTAATAAGATGATGTTTTTATTATTTCAGTGTCCTTATTTACATTCTAGTACATTCAGTATGAGTAGAAGTCATTAGCTCACTCATTACTGATCAAAACACTTAGGAATAATTTATATCCAAATAGGGGGAGATTGTTGGGTCAAGAAAAACCCAAGAATACTTAAAACATGATTTGGACACAAATTAACTAAGTGTTAACTTAAACCGAGAACAATTCAAGTCACTGAGAGAACAGCCTCTCAGTGAGTCATCTTCAGGATGCTTAAGGCGAATTCAAGTAGAAGGATTCACTACTCAGGAAGGCGGTTCTCCCTGATGTAGCACTTAAGTCAAAGAAGAAGATGATGGTTCAGTAAGTGTTTGACAAGAACTCACTGAACCCCAGTCTCCTCAACAACAATGAAGTAATTAAGAGTGATAACTGAGAAGCGTGTTCTGAAGAACTAAGTGCCTGAGAAGAAAGGCAGAAATATCTAGGAAAGATTTAAGATAAGATCAAATCTTATCTTGTCAGGAAGAAATCCTTCCTAAGACGGCTTAAAGTCTTGGAGTGTCAGACCAACCACTCCTAAAGACTTAATAGGTCATTTCTATTGGTTCTTGGAAATGACAATTACTGTTGTAATTGTCAGACACGCTTGCTCAACAACTTGTAATATTTTAATTACTTTTACTCAGTTTACTTGTGTATAAATAGATTGAGAAGGAGAGAAGTTGTGTGTGTTTTGTACAATTAAAGCTTAGACTTTTGCAAAACAACTTCTCTCATACAAAGAGTAACGTATCCCTGAGATAGCTCAGTGAGGTCGCATTGTTACCACTCAAGCAAAACTTGAGTTTAGATAGGAGACACCACCATACCTTGTCTATTCAATCCCAAGTGTTTGTTCCGCAAAACACTTGGGTATAGATTCTTTGATTCATTTCTAATAAGAATTTAAACGTTGAAAATTATCTTGAGTTTTCTATATTCACGTTTTATAACTGTTAGAATTAATCATAACATTGTATTAGTCATAAACACAAATAGATTAACTTTCTAGTTAACTCTAAACGTGTTAAGGGAACAACATATAACTACTATCAAATAAGATCAACTAAGCTAATACTATTCAAATAAGCACTGAGATGACAGAAAATAAGCACATGAACAGTAACAGTAACTATTGCAAAAATTTAAGAAAAAAGCTTACAATTGCATTGAGCTTAAAATAGGAGGTATTGATCAGAAAACAAGTTTAGCTTGTCAAAAGCAAGCTAGAAACCCCAAGAGCTTATCCAAACCAGCTTATTCTCCATCAATTGCTTATTTTGACCAAATAGTTGACTTATGTTGACTTTTAGAGAAAATTGAGATTAAAATAGTATTTGACACTTTAAAGCTTACAAAAAGCTATAATGAGCTTATATAAGCTTATATGAAAAACTAAAGAGCTTATTGAAGCTTGTTTAAACTATTTGAGCTTATTTTTGTATTTTTGAAATATTTTCTTATTTTTTTTGGATTTTTGAATATAAAACAGAAAATATAAAAGTAATAGAGTAAAAAGCTTTTAAGAGCTTATAGGAAGCTTATGTAATAGTAATGAGAGCTTATAAAGTGAAATTGATTGAAAACTTAAAATTAAAATTGCACAGCAAATTAAAATTAACTTCAAACTTATATTAATTTTGGAATTAGATTACAAACTAATAGATGATAGATTACAATTAACTAGAAAAAACTTAATTAAACTACAATTTAGACTAACATAAAAAACGACCCTAAAAATCTAACTCCTTCAAAAGCTTGTGAGGATGGGGTATTTATAGCCTTAGGGGAGCATTAGGGTTTCTTCAGGAAGCCTCTGGATCTTCAATATCAGCCCTTGATCTTAGCTTGGTCACCAATCTATCATTTTCGACCATAGGATTAGAATATTGAGGTGTATCCTCCAATCAAATGCTGGGATTTGTCCATGTCATCAATCTGTGTGTCAGCATCTTCTAGAAGCAATTGAATGTACGGGTAACTTTTGGTGGGAGCAGGGTAAATGGGGAAGAAGAAGGTGAATAGTGTTGGTGGGTAAAAAATGGGGGGGGGGAAGGTTTTTTATTGTTTATTATTTGTTTGACTAAGGTATTAAATAAGGTTGACCGGTTTTAAAAGGGCGGGTTGTGGGTAAGGTGGATCCGGGTTGATTGGGTTACGGGTTAAGTTAAAAAGGGAGTGGGCTAGATGGGCTGGGAATGTATTTGGGTTAACAGATTATGGGATTGGGTTTGTTTATTTATTTTTTTGGTGATAAGTTTTGTTAAGGTTTAGGATTTTTGTTGAATTGAATTTAATATTTAGGGACTATTTCGCCAACTAGGAAAAGTAATTTCAGGGACTGTTTTTGTAATTGTGGTAAGATCCAAGGGCTGATTTTGATATTTTGAGCTCAAGTCTTGATAAATAGCTTCCTCCATTGACTTTAAATTCTTCTTCCATTTCTCGTGCTCGGGTTTTCCTGGTTTTCTTTGATTTTTGTCCTTTTTTCAAATATTTGTTGCCTGCATAGTCATAAACACAAAAACACCAATATCTTTGGCATTTTGGTTAGTTTTTGGTCGTTTTGGTCTTAATTTGGTCAAGAAAAGGTATGTGAATAAGCACATACCAGGGTGCTACTAAATCGATAATCACAACACAAGATATAGAGAACAGATTAAAATTTCATTTTTAAAATACATTACATATTCAAAGTCACATTGTCTTACATCAAATTCATTTCAAATAAAATGTTGCCCATTTAACAAAGTGGTCCCAAATTCAGAGTTTAACGCAACAATAAAAATATTTCCAACAAATTTTATGACCATCGTCATGCCTTGCCTTCAGTAAACACAATCTCAATCTCCTGAGAAAAACATGCTAAAAGTCAGCTAACGCTGGTGAGTTCATAGGTTTAAAGTAAATAAGCACATATGGACCATAGCAAAATATTCAGCAAACAATTCAGCAATCACACACTATCCTGCTATGCAAACACTAAGCTCATCCAACCGAACTAGACAAACAATAGCAAATAAAGGGTGCCCGCGAGTGTTAATCCCCATATACTCGGCCGATTTCGATATGGTATACGTTCGCATTGACTATGCCGAGCCAACCGAACGGGGGAGTCACCCCCAATAGATCTATTTATATCACACGCGTTTCCCAGCGGAATTGGCGGTTGATGATAGTGGGCGCAATGGGATTCAGCTAACTTAGGTTTCTGCATACAAGTGTGTATAAAACAAAAATCCATTTTTGGTCTATAAAAACAGTTTTGCATGTTTCTCACCCCAAGGTTTAATAAACAAAACGTATAAAAATATGGGGCTATAAACTCACCTTAAAACAATAGCAACCTGCTAATCAATCAACAAAACAGTGCAACCGCTCCGACACGCGACCTAGATCAGTATGGTAAGTCTTAGCGAAATATTCGTGTCTTATATGTCTTAACTCAATTGAAAAGTTTACGTGTGACCAGTGCTCGTGTATTTCTTGTTTTCTGTGTGGTAAATATATTTCAAAATGATTTATCGTATTTCAAAATGATCAGTAATTTGTAAACGTTAATCAAGTATTAATCACCATTACAGTTAGCTAACCATTTTTATGGGCAAAATTTAAAATTTTTGTTTATTACAAACACATTGATACGTAATTTACAAACACATTGGAACGAGATTACACGCGGACCACGACAAATCAAACGCACTCATTTTATAACCAAACGGATCACTTACTATTAATGACCCAAATTTTTGGCCTGGTACTATTCACAAGCCCAACCCAACTATTCATGGCCCAAATTTCTGGCCTGATACTATTCACAAGCCCAACCCAATGTTTTATAAATTTTATTAACTCTTTAATTCACTCGGTTAACTCTCAACACTTAGCCTTGTTTACTTTTGATTTTGACACACAAGTTATACAAGTTTTTACACCATTCGAATCTTTATACATCAAACAAGCATGATGTCGAAGTCTCACACCATCATTCGATTGTTTGTCACATATACGAGACCCAAAGTTTATCACCTTCGAGACATGTACAATGCACACAACATTTATCCATTTTAATCCAAACTCGGTTTAACTTGTTTCCACCTAGCTAATTTATGTTCTTTGATCGAATAGGAGTCCAAGGGATTGTTTCTCACCTTTTTCTTACAATTCTTATTTCGAACAGATTATTTTGTACGTTTTCCACATGTTGAATTTGGTTATTATTGAATTTATGAAGTGGATAAAGTTTAGATCTTGAAGATAAAAATTTTGATGAGAGAGAAATAGAGAGTCTATGTGTGTAAAGAAGTGTGAGTGTGGGAATGGTGGGTGTTAGGTCGAGTTAGATAATTACCAAAAAGCCCCTCCATTTTTAATAAGAATTAATCTACACCATCAGATTTAGATGGATTGAATGAAGGATATTTAACTATTTGTTCTTTAAAGAAAATGTGTTCTGCATTGAACTTTTGTCTTGCTCTAATAGTATATCATATGGGTAGTATAAGTTCCACTTAGGCAAGTTAAGGGTAGGTTTTGGCTAAAATATATACTCTATCCATCTCAAAATTATAGTCTATATTTCTTTTTCGGGATGTTTCAAAATAATTGTCCACATTTTTTTTAAGTAAAATTTTGAGAATTTAGTTGGGGAATACCATGCTATTGCTCTGGGTTTACATACAACTACGTTGATCTTAGTAAAAGGTGCGCTAGCATTTAAGTAGTTGAAAATTAATTTTTTATTAAACTTTGTGATTTTTGGAGTAAATGAGAGAAAAGGGGGTCAAATCATCGGTCGCTGCCACAAAACCCTGCTTTTGTATCAATTAATTAATGGGTAGTCAGCAGCAGCAGCAATTGTTTGATATTGGAAAACAAGAATAAGAAGAAAAGGATTTGGGAGATGGTAGCTCTGTTGTTTACTATCCTTGTTTTATTCCACATAAAAATTCTTTTCCATTTTCTCAATCATCACATTCCTTGGTCCACTCCCACCATTCATGTCTTTGCCAAACCTTTTCTCCAGCTACTTATTCTTTTACATTATTATTATTATTATTATTATTTTATTTTATTTTATTTATTTTTTTATTTTTTTATTATAATAATAATTTTCATTAAGTCTAGACACTATTTTTTAAAAATCATTGTCTATATATATATATATATAGCCTAGAGATTCATGCTATGTTGCCAGTGAAGGATTGAAGAAACTAAGCTACAGTGGCCATAAGCCACATGCCTACCATTGGGACGATTTTCCACCTCTTAAACAGATCCTCGACCAGGTGGGTAGTAATCTCTTAAACAAAACCAATACTATCTACTTATATATAAAACATGAAACATGTTGCGTTTTAACTGGCAGGTACACCAGGCCTTGCCTGGGAGTCATTTTAACAGCTTACTTTTAAATAGATACAACACTGGTAATCACTATGTTGGTTGGCATGCTGATAATGAGACCTTGTATGGATCCACTCCTGAAATCGCCTCCGTCTCCTTTGGATGTGAACGTGACTTTCTCTTAAAGAAAAGGAACACTAACAACAACACCAAACGACCAAAATATAATAATGATACAGACAAATGCTGTTTTACATTGAAGCATGGGTCACTGCTGGTGATGAACGTGATTGGCTTCATTCAGTGCCTAAACGAGCTAAAGCAAACTCTGCACGCATTAATCTTACCTTCAGGCGAGTTATTATGTAAACAACCATGCCCCGGCCACTATCTCTCGTGTTAACAGCTTTTGTTATAACCTACAACTATAACTTATGGCCGTGAAACAAAATGTACCTTTTCTCATATACTAGTGTTGAAATAGTTTTGTTTCATTTATAACAACTCAGGCCGTGAAACAAAAATGTATCAATGCGTCATATGAGATTGAATGTTGAGTCTTTTTACCTTCCAGGATTCGGTTGGAAGATAAATGGTAAATCGTTAACTGTGTTATATAGGGTGATATAGTTTGGTTTCAGGCGTTACAGTTCGGGCAAACATTCACTCTTTTTGACGATGGTAAAGCATTATCTCTGCTGTAGGGCGAAATAGTTTTGTTTCATTTATAACTCCTCAGGCCAATTTTGTTGTTTTAACATAAACAACAACATATGTGAGTCAAGGTTTCAATCAAATATGCTATTTGTACCTAAAACACAGTCTATGTTGGAAAGAAATTTAAGTACTCAAAATGTAACAACTGGTGAATACGCATTCGACCTCAAATCCCAGTGGTTCTTATGTCAAGTCGAAACAACAGACTGCAAATGTTTCAAGTGTCACTTTCCAAGGTCTTTGACATTTCTCGAGTGTCCTTTGTTGCACTGGATGATGTTGTTTGAGTGTTTAGTTGCTACTGTTAGAGGTGTTTTATTTGTTGCTATCTTCATGTCAAAAGACAAGTAATAATCATTTCAAATTTCTTGTATGTTTAGGCCACTTTTGCTGTTGCAACCATGAACAACAGCTTATGTGGGTCAAGGTTTTGATCAAATATGGTTAAAATGTGTTTTCATTGACTTTCGGATATTAACATGTAATGTTGGGGCCTTATATATGGTGTTAAAGATTATGAGTTTGCTACTAGATACATTTAAATTTCAATATTAGTCTACTCTATTGTCACACTGGAAACCTCAACGACCTTAGAAACAATTTCATTCTGAGCTAAAATTTCATTCTCCATGATTCATACTAAAGACCCTTTTAAGATTTGCTTTTGGAGAATAAGGAAAGAGGATTAGAGGCCAAAGAATATTTGTGGAAAAAAAAAATATTTTTATGGGTTTATGATACTGGGAAATTGAAAAACATATTAAATTAAAGTTTTCAAAAAAAGTAAGATTGAAAAACATGATTTGTAGCTTTTTCCTCTTGTGTTTTCCGCTTTTCTAAAGTAGAAAATGCACTATCATCTAAGCATTAAGTTTTTGTTTTTCAGGGACAAAAATCTCCTTCATTTTTCAAGAAAACCTTATGTTAGAAAAATTAACTTACAGTGTGTTCTCCAATTTTATTTTAGGAAGGAAAATGAAAGGAATGGAGAGTAACATAAAATAAAGAGCTGTTAAAAATTCTTTAAAAGTGAAGTGGAAAAGATAATTATTTTTGCTTTTAATAATGTCTCGAAAGAAACAAATACGCTTCATTTTCTTTAATTTTTTTTTCTCAAAAAAAGAAAAAAAGAAAAAGATAAAAAAAAAAAAAAAAAAAAAGAACCTTTTTATGTTTTTATTCCATCTACAAATAAAATTGAAAAAAAAAAATAGAAACGACAAACAATTGGTACTCTTTTTTGTGTTACCTAAGAGCACACGGTATCATGACCTAGAGTTATGGCTTAACTCTACGCCACCTCATCGCCACAAAGTTATGCCATAACTCAGCGGTGTGGTAACTCAACAAAGTTATCCCTTAACTCTCAAAAAACTAGCCGTTTAAAGGGGCAAAGATGTAATTTTTCTTAAATCAACACGCCTTAACACTGCGTTATGATGGCAACTCACTCCATAACTCTGCCCCATAACTCACTAAGACGGTATGGTAACTCTCCAATAACTCAGCCTGCGTTAAGCCATAACTCACAAGTTGAGTTATGGCACCGTGTGCTATAATGGTTATTTTTTGTAGTACACCCTCCGTCCCAAATTAATAAGTTTAAGCAAAGGTAATAATATAACCTCTTTTTAATACAAATAAGTACTCCCTCCGTCCCAAATTAATAGTCCCTCTTTCTATTTGGATTGTCTCAAAATTATTGTTCACTTCCAAATATAGTTGTAAAAAATTTAGCAAGTTTATCATATTGCACATAACGTTACTAAAAATTACAAAGATCATTCAAAGCTTTAATTAATTTCATAAGGGTAAAAGCGAGATTTTGCAAAAAAGTAAGAGAGAATGTAGTAATGATTATGTTTTCTTAAACTGTGTGTTTTTTGTCGGGGACAATAATTTTGGGACGGAGGGAGGGAGTAATGGATAATTAAGTTAGTAAAAAGAAAGAAAAGAAGATATGACAACTAAATGGAGTTGAAGGAAGTAGTTGAAGAAAGAGTGTTGATATTATTATTACAGTATATTTGTTGAGGAAAAAGTAAAAAAAAAAAAAAAAAAAAAAAAACACGTGTTGTGTTGAAGCAGAAAATGATAAGAGTAATAATAAATGCTGACGAATTGCAGCTATCCAAAAGAAGAAGGAGAGTGTTATACGTAATTACTTTAGATAAAAATTAGATTAATTTTGTTTGTTGAGTAGTGATCATATCATGGCTGATTATGAAATTAAGCCTCGAGGTATTCTTCTTTTTATACAGTATCAATTATTTATATTTTTAATTCTTATAGTAATTGAAATGAAATTGATGAACTACAGATGTATGCATAGTGGGTGTTGCCCGCATCACAATAGGATTATCAGCACCCTCTCTTGGATCCCTTGCCATTAAATCCGCTCTTGAAAGAGCCAACATTCCCCCCTCCCTTGTCCAAGAGGTTTTCTTTGGCAATGTCCTTTCTGCTAATTTAGGCCCCGCCAGGCAGGCCGCGTTAGGCGCCGGCATTCCCAATTCCGTCGTCTGCACTACTATCAACAAAGTCTGCTCCTCCGGTATGAAGGCCACCATGCTTGCTGCTCTCTCCATTCAAGCTGCCGCTAACCACATCGTTGTTGCTGGCGGTATGGAGAGCATGTCTAATGTCCCTAAATATCTTCCCAACTCAAGGAAAGGCTCTCGCCTTGGTCACGACTCTCTCGTTGACGGCATGATCAAGGACGGCCTTTGGGATGTCTACAATGACTTTTCTATGGGAGTTTGCGGTGAGCTGTGTGCTGACACTTACAACATTACAAGGCACCAACAGGATGACTATGCTGTTCGGAGCTTCAACCGGGGAATCGCTGCCCAAAACAATGCCGCCTTCAATTGGGAGATAGTTCCGGTCAGATATTTATTTACTTTTATTTGTATATATATATGCTCTCAACACATCTAATTGGCAATTTTGCTCTTGCAGGTCAAAGTTTCTGCGGGAAAAGGAAAGGCCCCTACTATTGTTGATAAAGATGAAGCTTTCACAAAGGTATAGTTTTATCAATAATACTTGATGTGGTTCACAACTGATCATGAATGCAATTAAATATATACAGTTTGATGCTACAAAGCTGAGGAAATTAAGGCCTAGTTTCAAGGTTGAAGGTGGTACTGTTACTGCAGGCAATGCTTCCAGTATAAGGTATGCTAGATCATGCTGAATACTCGTATTATTTCGAAATCATGCCATTTGTATAACGTGACAACATAAAGATTCCTAATTTCAGTGTAATCTTGTGAACAGCGACGGTGCAGCTGCACTAGTGCTAGTGAGTGGAGAAAAGGCATTAGAACTTGGATTTCTGACGCTGCTCAGGTATCAACAAAACTTGCACCTTAATTGGTTTGTTAAATCATGTGACGCTTCAGCTCAATTGGGTACACATTGCACAGGCCCCTGAATTGTTTACAACTGCTCCAGCCCTTGCTATACCAAAGGCTATTTCAAATGCTGGCTTCAAGGCTTCTCAAATTGATTACTATGAAATAAATGAAAGCCTTTTCCGTAAGTACACTGCTATACCTGTCTTTCGTTTTGAGTGCTACCAGAAGCTGTTGAACTATTCTCTCTTTTGCTCTGCAGGTTGTGGCCTTAGCCAACCAGAAGCTGCTTGGAATTCGTGATGTGAGTCTTGTGTGATTGTGGAATTGGTCATAGTTGAATAGAAAGATGATTTGGATTCTATTCGGCTATCAACTTTATTTGGGAACATTTCAAATTCTTGTTTTTTTACAGGAACAACTTAATGCTCATGGTGGAGCTGTATCCTTAGGTCACCCGCTAGGTTGTAGTGGTGCTCGGATTTTGGTCACCTTGCTTGGGGTACGTTTATTTCGTCATTGCTTGCTTGCTTTTTATATGGAGTGCCCAGTTTCTGCAAAAACAAGATGTGTTCTACAGCTTTCACAGCTGATTTTTAGTTTGCGAAATTGTAGTTGGTTATGACATTCATTTAATCCTTGTGCTGAGTTATCTTAACAATGATGGTTACGTAACATATAAGAATTTGGCATGGGTTCTATGGTTGCAGGTATTAAGGCAAAATAATGGAAGATTGGGAGTTGCTGGTATTTGCAATGGGGGTGGAGGAGCATCTGCGTTGGTTTTGGAGCTCATGTAAGTCCCCTAGGAGTTATGGTATCACCTATGTGTCGGAGGATGCACAAATACAAGTTCGTTATAGAATGCTCTTCTATCAATCATGATATAGTATTATAAATCCTTGAAATCAAACCAATCCTTTTTGAAAAAAGATAAGGACTACAAGTAACAGTAAACGCTACAAAATGGATACTCCTTAAATAGCTATTATGCTCTGAAAAATAGAATTTTTGATGTTATCTTTGTTTCCCTTGTAACCCAAAACTCCTCTTCCTTTCTTCAAAATATCATTTGAACCCGTTTTCCAACTAGAAGCACCATATTTGTCTCAAAATCCTTAGTTTGATTAATTGCAGAAACACTAAAGATGCTCCTCAGCAAACTGAACCAACATGAAAGCCGAGATGAAATATAAAATACATCTAACGTTTGCATGAACATATAATCTAATTAGGATCCTTAAAAGAGGGATGTCAGGATCACGAATTATGGTTTTTAAAATGAATGTTTGTTACTTTTAAATGTCATTGAGATCTTGAAAGTTATTTTCTTATTGCAGGCCAAGTGCAAGGGTGGGTCAGTCCAGGTTGTGAAGACATTGTTCTGTATGACCAACTTAGCTGCTAGTTATATATGCCTTTCTTCAAAAACGCTGTAATAAACCGCTATCACCCCCTTTTCATGCTTGTTTCTACCAATATATATTTAACTTAGTGCATCTTTACCTGAATTTGTGTCTATCGGGCTGTAAAATTATAGTTGTGTTGCAACTTTTGGATATACTGCCTAAAACCTTGATGCTTGAGGAAGAAAATAGATGCACCTTAGGTATTACAGTAATAATATCTTACAAGGTATGAGGGCCTTGAAGTGTCATGGTAGTATATAAAATACAAGTCTCGCTAGACATATTCTTGCACATTGGCTAATAATGTACATGATAATATAGCTAAAGTAGTTGACTGATAGGTAACAGATGAGGGCATGCGACCATTATCCTTGCGAAAAAATAGCCCTTGGTATAAAGGGATGTTGATGAGAATTATTAAACCACACAGGATCATCTGTACAGCTAATTCACTAAAACGATTGGTGTTTGAATCCACAATCAGCAGCTTTACTCCTATAAGAAAGCTGAAAAGATTGACCAGTGCAAGTGTTGATACAATGTGGAACATTGGTGAAGTAGCACCAAATTCCATAACCTCTTTATTGTATCTCCGAGATGCATCATCTTCCTCAGAAACCTTTGATGTTATGACGAAACCGGTGTTGGTGAAGCCCATTGACTTGAGAAGGACATCAACGAATGCAAAAAGGTAGGAAGTTAATCTTCTGTAGAGCCACATTCGTTGGTGGTTCCACCAACCTTTTCTCGTGCCCCCACAATAGTAAAATTCCCCCAAGCTGTATGCATATTTTCCGACAAATACATATGCGAAAGGTAGGAACCAGTAGCTTGATAACTGTATATGACCATGAAATATGTAAAAGTTGCTATCAGGTTTGTACATGTAGGAGAAGTCGAACACATTTAGGGACTGAATATTAAGGAATAGTTGGAAATTCTAGAAATAGATGATACCTTTGGAAAGAGAGAGATGCCTGAGAGGAGACAATAAGAAGGGACAGCAACATAATACAGTGTAGCCCAGCAATTTAGAGCCCATAAATGGTAGCGGCAATATGAAATCTGAAGTTTCAGTGGGATCCTTCCCCGCCCGTATACCAAGGGGCAGCATTTGGATAAGAATATTTGAAAGTTGCCTTCTGCCCATCTTTTTCTTTGTACAAGTGTCTGCAGAAGTGTAGTTGGAGCAAGTCCTAAAAAGCCTTTTCTTTCCGGATTGAGGTGGACAGATCTCCAACCTCTACATTTTATTGCGAGTCCAGTAATCACATCTTCCACTGGACAACCATACTTGACTCCCAACTGCAGGTAAGGGTGGACACTGAATTAGTACTGCAATAAGATTATTACGTTTTTTTTTTTATCAAAAATATTTGTATTTTTGTTTAATTCCGGGAGATCTGAGAGGGAGAGTAGACCTCCTTTCCCCATAGAGTGTTGTGTTCATAGCTACAGCTTGCATGAAGTTTGCATTTCTTTTCGAGCACATGGGTAGCTTCTGATGCTCGTATCATTTGTTTACGATTCTCTTTTTCCCAGTCGAATAACGTGTCGTTGATATAGCTCATGCCACATAGAGCATCTCTCCTGTGAAAGCACCCACTTCCAATATAAAGACACCCTCCATGGGAGTCCAAACCTCCAGTCTCCACCTTTATTAGATAATAAACTAATTTAGTCATAGAATCAAAGAATACAAATGTCATCCTAGATGGTATTGCAACTGCTATATATACAGAGTCTTACCTCATTGATGACCCGCAAAGAATTGCTGTAAACATCGTTTCTTGTAAGGTTGTCAAAGTTCTGTGGAAACTGCACAAATGCAATATTCGATTGGTCCATGAAAAAACACATTGCATCTCGTACGGACTCCGAATTGTTTGAGTACATGTCACAGTCCATGTTTAGAATAATTTGGCTGTTGCTTATCTGTGATGACACCCTTATCTGTTCATTCATATATTAAAACTGTCAGACTTGAATGTCATTCTTCAATTCATCATCTTATTTTTTTTTCTTCAATTCATCTTTTAATTTCAATACCTGTGTGTGCGTGTGTGTGGAAAGCGTGTGTGCATGGATAACTATAGACGTAAACACATGCATCATAAATGAGTGATATGACATAAATACCAGTGCGTTCATGGCTCCTGCTTTGAAGTTATGATGCCATTCAGGTCTCTTCTCACGTGCCATGTATGTTAAACTTGGTAAAGTTTTCCCTTCAGTATCTACCGCCTCAGGATCTCGTTGATCAATCAGTATCTGTAAGATAATGTAAAAATTGTAGAAAATAAGATGATCATCAGAGGAGCTTAAGGTAGATATTTTTATCTTAGAAGCTCATGTTATGTGAAAGATGTGGAATACTTGGACAATAGCCTGATGGTCATATTTGTTCCAACCGACATCCCATTCCTGAAACCCTTTGTGCTCTTTTCTCAACTCTTCTGTCAGTTTCCCCAGTTTCATGGTATTTTCTATTCGTTTCGTCATTTCTTCATATTTATCCTGTTTCAGCATAAATATATATTTATAGTACTTAGATTGTGTGAGAATGCTAGCTTTTTAAAACGAGAAGGATGAGATGATATTGATTCATTAGATATGTAACTTTGATTTAAATATTCACAAAATAGGTGCATTATAAAATTATAACAATTTTTTTTTTTGGAATGAAAGAGTGTATTAGGGAATGAAACACAACTTCACTGGATACTCAAGGAGATTGACAAGTACAAAGAACATATGAAAACCGCAGAATCTACAAAAGGCCAGGCACTTGTGGAGCTTGAAAAGGCCAATAACACTTTGAAGGATCTAACCAACAAGCTTCAGGCTGTGAGCAGATCGAAACAATCATCCATCGAGTCAACAGAGGCTGCAAAGACTCGAGTCAATCAACTGGAACAACTAAAATCCACCACAATTAACCAAGAAGCTTGGCAAGAAGCTGTTGACAAGGAAAGAAACCAGTATAAAACTGTTTCTGATCAACTTATTTCAGCCAAGCAACAACTTAATAACCTTAAACAGGATTTTGACATTGCGTTGGAAGCAAAGTTGGCTTCTTTTCAAAGGGCTGCAGAAGCCCAAAATGCTGAAAAACTTAACCGCACAAAAATAGATGTACTCTCCAAGGAATTTGACGAAATGAGTCAAACCCTTGAGCGGGTCAAACTTGCTTCTGCCAAAGCTGAGGAAGATCATGCCAAGCTTATGGTAGAAAAACAAGCTTATGGTAGAAAAACAAGCTATCATAGACTCCAAGAGAAATGAAAAGGAGGATATCGAATTAAGAATTCAGTGTTTAAGGAATGCAAATTCGGAGAAACGTGTTGAAACAAGGAGACTTGATGAAACAAATGAAGCAGTTAATGCATTACGGGACCAGTTGAAAGAGGTACGTGATGCAGATATGGATCTTTTAAGGAATGCAAATTTAGAGGTTGAAGAGACTAAAAAGAGACTTGAAGAAATGAAGAAAGAAGAGACGTCTGTTAGAGATGTGGTGGAGTCATTGAAACAGGAACTTGAGAATGTAAAGAGTCATTGAAAGAGACGTCTGTTCCGCTTCCAAACTGGATCGGATTTTTTTCGGATCCGTAGTATAAAAATCCGTGACCGGTATACCTGGTTTCAGTTCGGTTCTAAATTAGGATCCGGTCGAACCGGTTGCCAAGAACCGGTCGACAATTCCTTAATAGTGGACAATTCCTTAACAGCACTTGATTGTATATCATCTTGCTTTGAACCACACTTGATTGTATATGTGGAACTAGAAGAAATAACGCTATTTGTTAACAGTGGGCTCGTTTCGGGGTCGATTCGTAGTGGGTTAATGAGATTATAGGTATTTTGTGTTCGTAGGTTGCTGTGTAACTGCAACTTAGAAGTAGGGTTTGATGGTTGTAGATGAAGGGATAAGGGTGGCTGTTATTGAAGTTGGAGGGATAATGTTTAATGGTTGTAGATGGATTGGTTTTATAATATTTTTTTGGGCTTCAACGTATAACATTTGGGCCACTGTGATGGTGAAACACAACATATTTAGTGAAAACGCAACATATTTAGTAGCTTTAAAAAAACCAGATTTCGAACTGGTTCCAAAAAAAGGGGTTCCAAACCGGTTTCTAGCCTCAAAATCAAGAACCGGGTAGGAACATGCGGTTCCTTCAAGAACCGAACCGGTTCTTGGAAAAACCGGGTTTGACCGGTTTCGGTTTTTTTTCGGTTTCGGTTCCGGAACTGGTTTGGATGACCACCACTATGTTAGTGTGCGTTACCCACTCTGAGCTTGCATGCTTTATGGTTTGCGTTGGTTTAGTAACTCAAGTTATAACTTGAGTTATGGCCATGTTATGACTCACCCACCCAAGTTATGGCCAAGTTATGGTTTGCGTTAGTATAATTTGTATTTTTTTTAAGCGGGTCTCAAAAGTTGGTGTTATGGTAACGGGTGATTTTTTGATGTTATGTTATTTGGTGTTGAAATGATGTGACGCTGACGTGGTGGGGTTTTTTTTAAGCGGGTCTCAAAAGTTGGTGTTATCACTCCCTTTGCTCTAAGAGAAAATTCTCTAAAACATACAAAAAGTGAGGTGGTGGTCACCATCTCTAAAAAAAAAAAAAAAAAAAAAAAAAAAAACATCTTCTCTAAATGGTCATGTGCGAATGTGCGACTCCATTACTTTTTTGACATGTGTCCCCGACAACAAGTACAATCCCAATCATTTGTCGGCCCACATCCTATTTGTCTTATACTAGTAGATATGCAACTGACGGATGTGCTACTTCGGCTAATGTGCGACTGCCAGCTAAAAGGTAACATTGGAAACTATCAAAATCTTCAAAAGTAAATCAAATATTTTGATTTGATTTATTTTTTAAATTAGTTTTATATTTATTTTTGTATGTAGTTTAACTCATTAACCCCGTAAAAGATTAACAACAAGTGAGTCAATGTTACAAAATTTATTTATTTATTTATTTATTTTTATTATTATTATTTATTTATTTATTTATTATTTTTTTCTTTCTGGAACGTCTAGAATTACATTATATTAAGAAGGAAATAGCTTTAAATTAGGCGATTAATTAAGATACAATTAGTATTAAATATTGTTGTGAGTGTGTAATTGGCCCCCCATGTGATGTGTGAGACGTGGATGTTGGGATCCTACTTGTCCTTTTGACCAAGTGTATCATAAAAGTTTACATGTATATGGTATTTTGACTTAATTTTATGCTACATATATAATAAATGCATTAATTAACTGTTACGTGGGCTAAGTAGGTGGTACGTGTATATATAATTAAGTCCATACACATTGGCTATGAAGAGTGTGAATCATATCAGGCATCAAATATACTAACTAGCTTTGTCTGAACTAAAAGTTATGGCTTCAAAAATAAGCAATGAGACGGAATGTACGGTGGAGGAGGTGTCGTTGGTTGTGCCTGAAACCGACGACCCTTCACTGCCTGTGCTGACATTTCGAGCATGGACACTTGGTGTGGCTTCATGCGCCCTTTTGATATTCCTAAACACTTTCTTCGTATACCGAACACAGCCTTTAACCATATCTGCTATTCTTATGCAAATAGCTGTGTTGCCAATTGGTAAGTTCATGGCTGCCACTTTGCCCACCAAAGATATTCATTTCATGGGTCGTTATCGTTTTAGCCTGAACCCGGGTCCATTCAACATGAAGGAGCATGTGATCATCACGGTGTTTGCAAACTGCGGGGTGTCAATGGGTGGAGGTGATGCATATTCTATCGGTGCTATTACGGTTATGAAAGCTTATTATAGACAGAGCTTGAATTTCATTTGTGCCTTGCTCATTGTCTTGACAACTCAGGTAACATTTTTTTTTTTTTTTTAATTTTATTTTATATATATTAAGTAAAATGTATTACTACGTATTTAGTGACTTAATGATGGATATGACGTTGTTGCAGATTGTAGGATATGGATGGGCAGGGATGTTGAGGAGGTACTTAGTTGATCCTGTTGAAATGTGGTGGCCTGCAAACCTTGCTCAGGTTTCGCTCTTCAGGTATATATCTAGCTACCTTAATTGTTCAATTCGATCAGTCTAATATGTGTTGTTGTTCTGAAAAGTTTTCGACTAACTTGTGTTGTTGTTGTTGGGATATGATGGGCAGAGCACTGCATGAGAAGGAGAACAAAGCAGATGGGTTGATGACAAGAATGAGATTTTTCATCATCTTCATGGCTGCTAGTTTTGCTTATTATGCTTTTCCGGGTTATCTTTTCCCAATCCTCACTTTCTTCTCATGGGTTTGTTGGGCGTGGCCACACAGTATCACCGCACACCAGGTCGGTTCTGGTTACCACGGCCTTGGTGTAGGTGCTTTCACCCTTGATTGGGCAGGCATATCAGCTTACCATGGAAGTCCACTAGTCACACCTTGGACATCTATTCTCAATATCGGTGTTGGGTTCATCATGTTCGTGTACATCATCGTTCCTATTTGTTACTGGAAGTACAACACATTTGATGCCCAAAAGTTCCCTATATTCTCTAATAAGCTATTCACAGCCACCGGCCACAAGTATGACACCACTAGAATCTTGACCCCTCTGTTTGACCTTAATATTGCTGCATATGAGACTTATAGTAAGCTCTACTTGAGTCCTCTCTTTGCACTCTCAATTGGATCAGGATTTGCCAGGTTCACAGCCACCCTCACCCATGTCGCCCTTTTTCATGGCGCGTACGTATACTACTTAATCTTCTTAATTTCTTAATTTCTTTTTGTTTGTTTGCAAGTGTTTAATGATGATGATGATGATAAAATGTATTCTGTTTAGGGATATATGGAAGCAGAGTAAATCTGCAGCAAAGAATGTGAAAATGGACATCCATGCAAAACTGATGAAGACTTATAAGCAAGTTCCTCAATGGTGGTACCTTGTTTTGTTACTAGGGAGCATTGGTTTGTCGCTTGTGACGTGTTTGTGTGGAAAGAAGATGTGCAACTCCCATGGTGGGGTTTTCTCTTTGCTTTCGCTCTTGCTTGGATTGTTACCCTTCCCATTGGTGTCATTCAGGCAACCACCAACCAGGTAGCAGTTAGCTACTTTCATAGACTAATATATATACCAGTACTCTTGGTTACTGATACATATATATACTTTTTTCTTGTTTCTAACTAGCTATTGTACGTCGTGCTATGCTATTTTTGTATAACAAACACAGCAACCTGGATACGACATTATCGCACAATTTATAATTGGTTATGTGTTGCCTGGGAAGCCTATCGCGAATTTGCTTTTTAAGATCTATGGGCGAATCAGTACTGTTCACGCTCTCTCCTTTTTATCTGACCTTAAGCTTGGACACTACATGAAAATCCCACCTCGATGCATGTTCACAGCTCAGGTATTGTCGTTGCTCCCTGCTAACAAATTATCATAGTGGATCAATAGATCGACCACCATCAATGTACACTAATTTATTTATATGTATCTTTTTTAATTTATATTTAATCAGTTGGTGGGAACTCTAGTTGCTGGGACAGTGAATCTTGCAGTATCTTGGTGGATGTTGGAGAACATTGAGAACATATGTGATATTGAGGGTCTTCATCCGGAGAGTCCATGGACATGCCCAAAATTCCGAGTAACATTTGATGCTTCTGTTATATGGGGACTCATTGGGCCACAACGACTGTTTGGACCCGGAGGCTTGTACAGAAACCTTGTGTGGCTGTTCCTTGTGGGAGCATTTTTACCTGTTCCTGTTTGGATCCTCAGTAAGATTTTCCCTGAAAAGAAATGGATTCCCTTGATTAACATACCTGTTATATCCTATGGTTTTGCTGGGATGCCACCCGCAACCCCTACAAACATTGCAAGTTGGCTTATCACTGGAATGATGTTTAACTACTTTGTCTTCAAGTACCGCAAACAATGGTGGCAAAAGTACAATTATGTCCTCTCGGCTGCACTTGATGCTGGCACAGCTTTCATGGGCGTGGTCTTGTTCTTTGTGCTTCAAAATGAGGGGGTTGATTTAAAATGGTGGGGATCAAAGCCAGACCACTGTCCATTGGCTACTTGTCCAACGGCCCCAGGAGTTAATGTTACCGGGTGCCCCATTTTCTAGCATGCATATATTGTATGTAGTAATCAAATAACAGGATTATCCAGCTGGTTATTAATCAATTTTGTTAGATGAAAGTGATCCAAACATTGGGCATTAATTGCAGGATACTGTGGTTAATTTCCTTTGGTAGTGATATGTTAGTTTTAATATGATTTAAAGGCCGTACTTTATATTTTTGAAGAGATATGATACATCTTTTGATCCTACATCTGCATACAAAGACCATCATCTATGAAACTATGACAGCATGTTCATCTGGGTAAGTTTCAATTTTTTGACACGATTAAGTAAATGCATCGGGTTTGGGTTAGAATATGTGAACGAGTCAACACAAATCTCGCTACCCGAATACAAATCAGCTCGATTGCCACCCTTAATGCAAGATGTAGCTAGCGTGGCCTAACAAAATGATGAGCGATGATCATATATCATTGAATTCAATTCGTTGTACTTGCCATTAAATGCAAATCTTATCACAACACAACTTTTTAACAAACATCATTGTTTGTTTGCTTAAGCAAGTATAATTTGTTTTACGTACGCCCTTTAATTTCAAGTAGATATACAAGCAACACAACACTATATATAGTATATATGTCTATTTATGTACACTAGCAGGGTACCCCGCGCGTTGCAGCGGCGGGTACCCTGTGATTAAAATTTAGGCGCTAACAAAATTACAGTGACGAACTGATTAACCGGAAAATACAAAATTATACTTTTAATACTTTTATTCATGTCTTTTATATATCGAATACTGAAAATAAGAAGTGTATGAAACACACTTCTTATCTCTCACTTCTTTCTCTCACTGTAAACTTTACTCTTTCGATTATACTCCTCTCTATCAATTACACCCACAAACATATCTGAAGCCTTCGATTGTTTTGGTTTAGGTTTAGTGTAATTTAGGGTTACGGTAAAATATTCGATCTAACAAAAGTAAAAATGGTTTGGGGTAGGGTAAGTATAACAACCCGCAATTTTTCCATGGTCCTTACCCATTGTTTGTATCGAGTCCTTGTAGGCCTAGAATGTAGCATGTCGCGGCTTGGCACAATAATTAGTTTAAAAACGCGAATTAAATTAATTTTGACACCTCGGGACAAGAATATGCGTATTTATAGTCAATTTTATTGGAAAAATTATTCTAAAAACAATGGAACACATTAAAATTTTTCGGGAAGTCGCCTCGACACTTAAATTTAGCTCGGTTACGTATTATAGAAAGTTTAGCTAATTAACACTTCCCACCCCACGCCCAAGTTACACAATTAGTCCTTGAGGGACACCATGAGTTCATTCCAAGTCCAAGCACTATAAAAAGAATAGTATAATCTCATTTAGGGTTAAACCCTTCCCCTTTTCACTTATCAGCCGCTCCTCTTCTCTCTCTCTACTCTCATTTTCCGGCCAAGTTTTCCGGCGAGCACCACACACCACCACCGCACCTTCTCTTCCTACACCACCACCATTGAATTTCATCTTTTACAACCCTTAACCCATTTCTAAAGAATACGCGCCCATAAACCCTCTCACACCATCACCACGCGCCACCACTTAGTTTTCCGACCAAGATCTATTCTCATCCGAAGGTTTAAAAGGTGGGTAACACCGAGTCACCCGTGGTTGTGACTCGGTGTGAAACAAACTCAAACATAACGAGTTATTTTTATTCTTTTGGTTCGAATGGGTTATGTAAATAAAAGGGTTTTATGTTCTTTTTTTATTAATTGAGAAACAATATTAGTTTGGTATCCGGGTGATCCGTCTGAAAATGTATATATAAATATAAACAGTCTCAGAACGAATATTCGTGTGTAGTGTGAAACCAGGCAAGTGATCACCTGGGTCGTTTCCCAACGAGGTGTGAATGGGCAACTGTGAAAAGTGTGGATTAGAGTGATTGATGAATCAGATATTTTTGATTTTTGCTTTTTTAATAATTCTAAATAACAAATTAAAACGAATATGCACAATAAAATTAAACGCGAATTAATTAATTAAAAACGCGCAACGGAAAATCTAAAATGGGACTAAAAAGTAAAATTTAGAAAATTAAAACTTAAAAATGTAAAATGACTTAAAACTTATTTAAAAACTTAAATTATATTTTTTTACACTTTTTATTTAATTATTACTAATTATTTATTATTTAATTACTTATTAAACTATTTAAATTTATAAAAAATACTAAATGAACAAAGAAAATTCTAAAACTTTTTCTAAAAATATTATTAAGTAAATAGAAGCTAAGAAAATTATAAAAATAAAAATTACTTAATTAAAATTTAAAAAGATAAATTCTATTAAATAGAAGCTATCACTATTTTTCTATTTTTGGTTTTCTTAAGGTCTAAAAATATAATTATATTTTTCCTAGATTATAAATGACAAGAGAAAATTATGAAAATTAGAATTATATTTTTCTGATTATTATTTTATTTATTATGATTTAATTACTATTAGAAACTAATAAAAAAGATTAAAAATATTAAATGACTTAGGAAAAATCTGAAAAATTCAGGATAAGTCTAAAATATTATTTAAAAGATAGGAAAAATAAAAGCAGAAGTTTAATAAGCCTGGAGAGCTGATTTGGGCAGATAAGCAATAAGCAAATAAGCTAGAAATAAGCTAATGAGCACAAAACTTAACCAAATGCTCAGGAAAGGTTTAATATACTTAAATAAACACAAATCAACTTAATATGACCAGATAAGCACTAAGGATCAGCAGATAAGCACATGCACAGTACACTACTCTTATGCAGAAAATGTAGAAATAAGGCAGACTTGCAGATCAATAATAAGCAGATGAATAAGCAGTAAAGGGGGAACTAATGGGGGCAAAACCTAGGTAGCACTACTGGGTATCTTAAAAACCAAAAAGCCCCATCACTACAACCCTAATTGAAGTCCAATTTGACTCTTGTTCAGCAGCTTATGAACACAAGAAAAGTAGCAGGCCTGTGTGGTCTGCTTGTTTGTTTGCTGTGCAGAATGCTCAGATCAAAAAGGGACTAAACCAGGCTATGGGTATGCACTATGTGGACTAGAAAGATCTCAGAGAAGCCAAGAAAAAGGGGCAAATAAGCTTATGGCTGTTTATAGCTTATTTGGACAGTTGGGTTCCTAATATTTTCACAATCCACTCAAATCTATTAAAACTAACAATTTAACTCTAAATAACTTAAAAACAACTTATACTGGTTTAATTAAGCTAGATTGAAGTTGGACAAATGGTAAATGCACAGTATCACTAGGATTGAGGACCAAAATAAGCTAAAGCCAAACACCCCTTAACTGGGTCTGTTTGGATTTTAAAACTGGAAACAGGTTATTTAAGCTAGGAATTAATTTAAACTAAGTTTGTTTAACTTATTTATGAACTAATAAGTAAATATTAACTACAAATAAGCTGTATTAAGCAGTTTGACTATATAAGCTTTATTTTTGGTTTTTTAGAGTTTTTAAGGAAAATAAAGACAAATGCAATTTAATTACTGATTAACTGATGAAATATGATTACAAATTACTAATAAGCTGCAAATAACAAAAATAAGCAAGAAATAAGCTGATGCACAGTAAACTTGAAAATTAAGAAAAAACTTAAAAATTTCTTACAACTGCAAAGGCTTTTAGAACAAGAACCAAGGATCAAAAACTACTCCTAGCTTGTTGTCAACAAGCTAGAAACCAGAAAAGCCATCCAGATTAGCTTCTATCCCCCAGAACTGCTTATTGGACCTTTAGTTGACTTTTGTTGACTTTCTCTTGATTTCTTAGAACAGAACTGATATGAACTATAATAAGCTTACATCAAGCTATAATAAGCTTGTATAAGCTTATTCAAACAATAAATAAGCTACTTGATTGATAATTAACTTGATTCGAACTAAAACAGAGAACTTGAAATTTTGAGATTCATTAACTTTGAAAATTATTACAATACATGAGTAAACTAATACATAGAACTTGAAACAAACTTGAATTACAACTGAAAACCTTAAATGAAACTGAAATAACATTAAGCTACTTTCTACACTAATTTTGGTCTTAAACTACTGACAAGTTCTTCATTTGGCCTTCTCTTCTTTTTATAGCACTCCAAAAAGACTCCTTGATCAAATCCGAGTTAATCCCACCACTTGGATAGCCTTCATTCAATCTGGTTCGTCCAATCTAATTTTGGCGGGAAAACAGGACATGTGGGTTTTTTTAACTTTTTCCTGAGTCATGTGGGCAAGTGGGAGTAGCTAAGAGATAAGGAGGGGGTTGAGGTGGATTGTCAGGGGTGAGGTGTTGGTGGAGTGGTTTGGCAGAGAAGATTGTGGGCGTGGTGGTTTTGGCGGGGTGGTTTAAGGAAGAAGACGGGTCAAACATATGTTTGACCCTGAGATATTTAGCAAAAAGTGTGGGCCGGGTTATTTATTTTATGGACTGGGCTTGGGGTTTATTTTAGGATTGGGTTGGATTGGGTTGGATTGGGTAGATGGGTTTAGTTATTTAGGATTGGGTTTAATGGGTTTAAGGGATTAGTTTGATCCGGATTTTGGTTAGTTTAACACAAGGACCATTTTTGTAATTTTGGATTTTTTTAGGGGTTGATAGTGTAATATTTCCAAAGTTATCACAAGGGTATTTCTTGCCAAATGTGAATAGTACAAGGGCATAAAACATAATTTTCCATTTTAAAACACCCGGGGACTAATATTGACATTTTTCAAACTTGGGGGACCAAAGTTGTAATTTTGCAAACTTGAACTTTAAAGGACTAATCTTGACAACTTATGAATCCCCAAGGACCTTTGATGATATTTAACATGTTTTGAATAACCAGGGACTAGTTCTGCCAATTTGTGAAACTTCAGGGACTGAAAATGACAATTATGCAAACTTTGTTCGTTTTTCACTTGTTTTCAATCTTTTTGTTCCTGAATCATATAAAAACACTTTTTATGATATTTTCTGTATTATTTGACTTTTCAAAGCATTTTTGGCTGTTTATGCGGGTATGAACAAGGTAAATATATATGTATTTAGACACATATCACCGGGTTTTGTTGTGTGTCGAGTTGCATCTAGCAGTGAGCATAAGCTCATGGTTATGGTCATGGTTGTTTCTTTTCTTTTTATTTGTTTCAGTTTTGTTTGGTTTTGTTACTCCGAGAGATAGGTAGGGTTGTGGATTTGTACATTGTGGTTAAATAATTGTATATTTTGGTGAAGGGGTAAATTAAATTGTGTATTAATTGACCACTTTAATAGCATTAATGTGGTGTTTGTTTTTTTTAATATGTGAATTAAAGCGTTGTACACTATGCTTATTTTCTTGTAAGTCTGAAAATTATGTGCATTAAAGTGGTGTACACTATGCTTAATTACTTGTAAGTCTGAAAATTTTGGTCTGAAAATTTTGAAGAGAGAGAGTCATCCCTATTATATGTAGTATAGATATTCCTCTCATTAACACACACGTACGTTACTGGTAGAAAAAGATAAACGTCGGAAACAAGATTCCACAACTCATCACTTTTGTGACCTTAGCGCCATCATATCGTGCATAAGTTGTGGCACGCAACCGGCCTCTACCTAGTTAAATTAATTGGTTACAAAATGTGTAGGGTGGGTTTTCCTTTCCCTGAATCGATGTGAATGTCTTTTATGTGTCGTCAGATGGATCCCATGACTAGAGTAAGCGCGAATTCCACTCCCTGATGATGATAACAAGTCTATCCGTTTGTGTTTATAATTAGTTAAGGCTGATTGGTGGCAAGGAGATTTCTTCGGTAGGCCAAGAATTCTAACAAAACATCTCTTTTCCATGTTTGGAATTGCATGAAGATGCGAAGGAAGATCAATCTGAAAATCTCCATACTGATCAGTTTTGCCTTTTATTACCCAGTTTGATGATTTACTTGTTTTCCTGTGAACACTAGTATGACGACACGAAACTCCCACCAATGCTCCTGAATGTTAAATAATAATAATTAGCAAAGTCTATCGTTTTATAACAGGCCTGGTTATTGGTTAATTGATTGCCATGCATATACATACATACCAGGGATTGGACGTGACTCGAGGGGAGAATTTTTACGTAAAAAAGCATCACAGAGTAACATCCCGGAGACCACCACAGTAGAGAGCTTCTCTTCTCCATATCCAGCGAATCTTGTCAACTCATCCGTCGTGGCAAGCTCCACCACGGGGTTGTTACGAATAATCATGTCACGTGCCATGGCTGGAGCTCCTCCAATGATGAAAGATATTATGAACAAATGGATCCTCATCATCACCACCACCTTTAATTTTGTGTTGAATTAAAACTTATGTGTTGTTATGTGTGTGGAGATATCTGTTTGCATTGCATTGAGAGGTTATATATATTTATAGTAGTAGTACATCATATTACCCTTTAATTGTGTATCCTCTAATTTCTGGTCTACTATGCATGATCGACCTTTGACCAGTGCCTTCTACCCAATTTTTATAGGTAAACTTCCACAAATACTGTACACATGCACAGAATAACTTTAACTTACAAGCTCTAGAGAGGGGAAGCAAAAGGTTATGACTTATGACACGTGAATTTCAATTTTCTAATTAAATATAGAAATTTAGAGTACTATACGTGGACCTTAATTACATATGGAGACTAGCTAGACAATTTTTGTTCACATATATACATCTTGTTAGTTCAATTCTTTTGGTTTTAATCATTTTCATAAATACCATCGTCTTAGGTATTTTTGATCTGTTTTGGCGATAGACAATTAATAAAACCACGTAGATATTGTTAGAGTTTAATGGTTAAAATTAATATATTTATGTCCGGTTTCGAACCCGAGACTCGGGATTGCACACGATGCGTGAGAGTTTCAATAGTATGAATAAATTAAATATATTTATGTATTTTATTTATTCGTTTCACAAACAATACTTAACGACAGTTAGTATTTAACGGAGTTAGAGATAACGACCGTTAAAGGACTAAAAGTGAAAAGAAGGATCTAGAACCATGTTGATGGGTTGGATCGGCTGGAAACAACCATTGGGTTGGGTTGGCCGGTTTTAGAGTGGAGTAGGGAACAAGTTTTGTGATTTAGGGTTAACCTATAAATACAATTCATTGTGTTTAGGTTTTCCTCTAATCTAGAATTCCCTACAAGCCTAATTTCTCTTCTCTTCTCCTCTCCTAAGCATAGAACCGATCACCTCTTTTTAAATCCACTAGGATTTGTGATCCAAGTAAAGCTTTGAAAGTGTTTGGCTTGTTTGTGATTCTTGAACCTAGCTTTTCCTACTGAAACGCTATCATCACGTGTGTACAAGAACGAGTGACTAGTTTATTTTAACTAGTGTTTTTCCCTATCATTAGATCGACATTCCCTATAATTAATTAGGGTTCTTGCTTGTTCTTGGTGATTGCTAAAAGGTACGTGTCTATTTAGTTTTAATTAATTACTAGTTCTTGTAGATCTTCCGCTGCGTGTGCTTTGATGTTTTTATATGTTTATAGCTTTTATGATTCATATAATCCAACAGTGGCATCATGAGCCTCGTTTAGAACTATGTAATTAATTACTAAAACCTAAAAATTGGATCTTGATTAGATACATGCATTCTAATGTTCTAGGGTTTTAATTTGAAACCCTAATTTTTAAATAAGTGGTTCGATCCACATTTTCTTTAGGGTTTATGTTAGTTTTTTATTATAAACTTGTTAGAAACCCTAGATTATGCATGCAAAATTTTTAGGGATTAATTTGTGAGTACTATGTGATGTCACCAATTAATTAGATACGTACAAGGAATTAACATATTAATATGGATTTCATGATTATGTGTTAATATGGTATCCATGACAAAATCTTGCATGTTTTGTCATGGTTTGATATATGGTTCGATTATATGTATGTATTTGCTACATGTTTTGTTTAATAAATCTTAAATTGGGGAAGACCTCAATATATTAATTAATAAATTATGTGCAATGTGGTATTAAATTAACTAAAACTTACGCGGCCAAGTTATTTGGTGTCTGTGGTCCATTGGGCACAATGAGCTCGAAAACCAATGGGAGTTTTGTTAGTTAAATACATATTTAATTACACATAGAATTAATAATAGGATTTATTGAAAAAGGTTTGCATGTGGCTATATGATATCGTGGATGATCATATAATTGTTATTATGTGTTTATTTATATTTTGTGATTACTTGATCTTTTGTGTTTTATATTATGATGGATTGTAAACAACAAAAGAGGGTAATTTTCATAATAAAAATAAATAAGACTAATAACTATGAAACCTTTGTAGTAATTTTATTTATTGCCAAGTCTTATGTGCCGACAGTGGTTCGCTTCGCACGGTAATTTGCTCCCAGGCGAGACTAGCAATAATAAATTTACTACATTAATTGTTTTAGCAAGAAAATCATATTCTTTTAGTTGATTGATTGCGACTGTACTAAGTGGTCGAAGCGGCGGACCTAAAATTGACAAACTATAAAGTGGGTTCTAGTTGGTACGCATTAAATTGTGACCTTAGAGGGGCACGGTTTTAACCGCTTCGGCGGCTGTCGTCCCTACGCCCGCCTGTGCGTCAATTTTAGACTTACCAAGTACACCACGATAAATACGAAGCATCTTAAGGCAATGTTGTAATTTATTCAACGCCTCAATTAAAAGATTTGATGATTTGAGCTACGAATGAGTAAATGGTTTTGTTTTGAAAAAATATATATGATACAAAGATGAATGCATGACATCTTTGTACATATTTTTTTGATTTAACACATCAAAATTTTTTTTATTACCCTATAAATTTAAGTTATATGCCGACCAATTAACACGGAAACACCTAAGATGACATTCTATCATTACTAGCAGCCTCAGCTGATGTGATGATTCAAAGAATGAAGTCAATAGGGGTAAATTGAGCACTTCCATTACTAGCAGCCTCAGCTGATGTGGTGGAACGGCGTCAATTTACATGTTTCTAAATTGGTTAACTTGATTGAGCACTTTTATTACTAGCAGCCTCAGCTGATGTAATAAAACGGCGTCAAGGCATAAAAGAATTGGGGATGAAACATGCTTACAATTTGCAACTGATGTTGGCAATATATATTGTAAGTCCCAAGATTTCTAGGAATTGCAATTTGAAATTGGCAATTGGGTGATCCCGTACCTTGTTTGAGTACTTTCATTGCTAGCAGCCTCAGCTGATGTAATGAAACGACGTCAATTAGGATCCTAGATTTCAATGAAAATTAAATGGTTTTTAACCAATGGGTGTTTAATTTTCATGAAATGTTTAAAATTATCGAAAGTACTAACTTTTGAACTTTTTTTCTGTAGAAATGGCCCAACCCGGAAACTCGTCAAACTTAACTTCCTGTTTCAAGATGATGCTTGAAAAGGAAAAATTAACCGGGACTAAGAACTTCAATGCTTGGTATCGAAATCTAAGGCTTGTTCTTAGAATTGCCAAACGTTCTGAATGTCTTACTGAGGCTCTTCCAGAAGCTCCTCCTGCAAACTCGTCTAATGAAATACTTAGGCAGTTCAATGAAGTCTATGACAAGCACAATGATGCTGCTTGTCTCATGCTATCGGGGATGGATGATCAACTGGTTAAACAGTTTGAGAAATATAGCCCGAAAAACATGATTGATGAACTGACACGTATGTTTCAGAAATCACCAATGGCTGAATTGTATGATGTACTTGACAACTTGGGCAAGTGCAAGCAGGATGTGACAACACCCGTAAGTGATCATGCACTTAAAGTGAAAGGTTATCTTGACCAACTGGATGCACTTAATTGCGGGTTTGTGGAAGACGTTAAAGTTGGCCTCATCAACAAATCCCTCAATGAGGATTTATATGGTGATTTTGTGCGCAACTTTAACATGCATTGCAAGGGGAAGACATTTTCTGAATTGCATGCAATGCTTATTGAGCATGAGAAGGCCCTCACTAAGAAAGCTCCTACACCTGCTGTTATGGCAATAAAAGGTGGTAGGGTAGCTAAGCCCGGTAAACCGAAACATGTGAACAAGAAAGGAAAGGGCAAAGCTGACAAGGGCAAGCAGATTGTGACCTATCAGCAAAAGCCGAAGAAGCAGAATCCTCCTCCCAAGAAGGATTATCCCAAAAAGGATGCGGCTGCTTGTCACCACTGCAATACTCCTGGACACTGGAAGCGTGACTGTCCATTGTTGCTAGAGGAGTGTCGCAAGAATAAGAATGCCAAGGCTGGGCAGGGCGCCAGCACTTCAGGTATTTTTATGGTTGAATTATTTTCTTTTCCTCGAAAGCAAAATGCCTGGATATATGATACAGGATGTGGTACTCACATTTGTAATACATCGCAGGGGCTTAGAGGAGCGAAGAAGCTGAACTATGGGGAATGCTACTTGTACGTGGGAAATGGAATACGTGCAGCAGTAGAAGCCATAGGGACTTTTGAGCTAGTTTTACCTTCTGGTTTAATATTAGTTTTGAACAATTGTCATTACGCACCTTCCATTGTTAGGGGTGTCGTATCAGTTTCTTTGTTATTGGATATGGGTTTTAAGCATACGTTTAATGATAATGGAATTTCTGTTTCTCTAAATTCTGTTTTTTACTTTAATGCTATTTCATTAAATGGTGTGTTTGAAATTGACATGGAAAACCATGTATCCAATAGAGATAATTCAATGTATAGCATCGGGAATAAGAGAGCCAAGTCTAACTTGGACTCGTCTTATTTATGGCATTGTCGTCTTGCCCACATAGGCAAGAAACGCATGGAAAAGCTGCTAAGTGATGGGCTTTTACCTAATATCAATGATGATTCAGTTGATAAATGCGAATCTTGCATATCTGGGAAGATGACGAAGAAACCTTTCCATAGCAATATGGAGAAGGCTTCGGATCTACTTGGATTGATACACACGGATGTGTGTGGTCCACTTAGACACGTGTCAAAACGCGGTGCTACCTACTTCCTAACCTTTACGGATGACTATAGTCGTTATGGTTGTGTTTATTTACTTAAACACAAACATGAAGTCTTTGAGACATTTAAGGTTTTCAAAAATGAAGTAGAATTACAACTCGGAAAGAAGATTAAGGCCCTTCGATCCGATCGTGGTGGTGAGTATTTGAGCCAAGAGTTCAAAGATTATCTAGCTGAGTGTGGCATTGTCCAACAACTCACTTCTCCTTATACTCCACAACAAAATGGTGTATCTGAAAGGAGAAATCGTACCTTGCTTGACATGGTACGATCTATGTTTAATCTTACAACTCTTCCTTTATCCTTTTGGGACTATGCTCTTGAAAGTGCTGTTCGCATACTAAATATGGTTCCAACTAAGAAGGTTGATAAGACTCCATATGAATTATGGACTGGAAAAGCTCCCAACTTGTCTTACTTAAAGATCTGGGGTTGTGAGGCGTTTGTTAAACGTGACTCACCTGACAAGCTCCAACAAAGATCAGTTAAGTGCATCTTCGTAGGATACCCTAAGGAAACAAGGGGTTACTACTTTTACTTCCCACCAGAAAATAAAGTCATTGTGGCTAGATATGGTGAATTCCTTGAGGAGAATTTCTTGACTCAAGAATTCAGTGGGAGAGTATATGATCTTGAAAATGATCAAGAAGATGTGTCACCTTCTGAGAACACTAACACACTTCCTGTGGAACCTGAAAGCTTAGGTCCTCCACCTGAAGTAGAAGTGGTACCCGTCCGTAGGTCTTCAAGATCTACAAAGGCTCCTGAACGTCTATGTTTAAACATAGATGATGAGGAAACTATGCTATTGGATCACATTGATGAGCCAACTAGTTATAAGGCTGCCATTAATAGTCCTGAAAAGGATAAATGGCAGGTAGCCATGGATGGGGAAATGCAATCCATGAAAGACAATAAAGTCTGGATTGAAGTAGACCTTCCACCCAATGCTAAGGTAGTTGGGTGTAAATGGCTCTTCAAGAAAAAGACTGACATGGATGGCAACGTACACACCTACAAAGCTCGTTTGGTGGCGAAAGGCTTTACCCAAACATATGGTGTTGACTATGAGGAGACCTTTTCTCCTGTGGCCGACATTAGAGCTATTAGGATTCTTATAGCTATAGCTGCCTACTATGACTATGAGATTTGGCAAATGGATGTCAAAACCGCCTTTCTAAATGGTCGCCTAGATGAAGATATCTATATGGCGCAACCTGAGGGGTTTGTGAATCCACAATTTCCTGAGCGTGTATGCAAACTTCAAAGATCCATTTATGGATTGAAGCAAGCATCCAGGCAATGGAATAAGAAATTTGATGAGGAAATCAAGAAGTTTGGATTTACTCAAAATTTCGATGAGCCATGTGTATACCACAAAGTTAGTGGGAGTAACACTACTTTTCTTGTCCTATATGTCGATGACATATTAATCATGGGAAATGATATACCAAGCCTTAATGAAGTTAAGGATTATCTTGGTAATTGCTTTGCCATGAAGGATTTAGGAGAAGCAGCGTATATCCTTGGAATCAAGATCTATAGAGACAGATCTAAACGGTTAATCGGATTAAGCCAAAGTGCTTACATGGATAAAATATTGAAGAGATTCAATATGCAAAATTCCAAGAAGGGATATTTGCCCATGCAAGTGGAACACGGCTTATGTAGCGAAATGTGTGCTTCTACACCTGAAGAGGTGGCATACATGAAGAAAGTTCCGTATGCTTCGGCAGTAGGATCTATCATGTATGCAGTTAGATGCACAAGGCCTGATGTGGCATTCGCTCAAAATTTGACGAGTCGATATCAGCAAAATCCAGGGAAAGATCACTGGCATGCTGTTAAAAACATTCTTAAGTATTTAAGGAATACCAAAGATATGTTTTTAGTTTTCGGGGGAAATCCAGACGCAGAACTGAATGTTACAGGTTTCTGCGATGCGTCCTTTCAGACTGATAAAGATGATACGAAGTCTCAGACGGGTTACGTTTTTGTCATAAATGGAGGAGCTGTGGACTGGAAGAGTAAGAAGCAGAGTACAACGGCCATGTCTGCTACAGAATCTGAGTACATTGCTGCATCGGAAGCAGCACAAGAAGCTGTTTGGATAAGGAAATTCGTTAAGGATCTTGGAGTGATGCCTTCAATAGAATTACCTATAAATGTGTATTGCGACAACTCTGCTGCAATCACATTCGCCAATGAACCTGGAGTTATGAAAGGCGCCAGACACTTTAAAAGAAAGTATCACTATGTTCGAGAACAAGTCGATGATGGTGAAATAAAAGTACTCAAAGTTCACACAGATGACAATCTGGCTGATCCTTTCACGAAGGCATTACCTAAGGAGACGTTTAATCGTCATGCTCAGGGTATTGGTCTTCGTTTAGCAGATAGTTTCATGTAAATCTGTTGGATTAGTATTTCGATAGGGACGTGTAAACAATTATTATTTTAATGAAATAAAGTGCGGATAACGTTTATTATCATTATTAATATGTGTGTCCTATATTTGCATGTTTAAATCCGTGAATAATTTATTTATTCTAAATAGTCCATTGTCAATTAATAATATGGGAATATTATTGAACTAAGACAAATGTGAGGATTGGTAGAATGAACTGTAAGGTTAAGACACCAATGTCACATGATATTCAATATTGGATAAATTGAATATAGGACTTATCCCAACTACATGATTATACTTTATGGATCATAGTCATTAAGTATATCATGAATATTTATCCTCTGACTTGAGATGCCAGATAATTGCCGAGGATGTAGCTCATTTTCTGTGAGATAGTCTAACGCTATCCGTAAAAGGTAGTTATAAGGGCTATTTTCAGAAATGATGCAAAGTTCAAGGGTTATGCTCGCAGTCAATAAGGGATTTGTTCTTTCAACTTTGTGTTGAAGTTTAATACTGCTAGGCCACTCGTATGATTAACAAGATGTTTGCGTGCGCACGCCCAAAGTCTATCTGGAAGACGTTCAGATGTTTTGGTAATCTTGTTCAATTATGTATAAACGAGAAACTACTGTTAATTGTGGAATGACAAGATCCATATCCAAATTAACGCGGTATTAGTAACAAAAGGATAAGTATGATGATTTAATTCATCACGTGGGTTTTTCCAGGAAAACCATACTCGGATCGAGCTGGGGGCATTGGGATCTGTTAAGCTAGACTAGCCCATGTCATTATTATATTAATAATTAACCAAGTGGGAGCTGTTAGAGTTTAATGGTTAAAATTAATATATTTATGTCCGGTTTCGAACCCGAGACTCGGGATTGCACACGATGCGTGAGAGTTTCAATAGTATGAATAAATTAAATATATTTATGTATTTTATTTATTCATTTCACAAACAATACTTAACGACAGTTAGTATTTAACGGAGTTAGAGATAACGACCGTTAAAGGACTAAAAGTGAAAAGAAGGATCTAGAACCATGTTGATGGGTTGGATCGGCTGGAAACAACCATTGGGTTGGGTTGGCCGGTTTTAGAGTGGAGTAGGGAACAAGTTTTGTGATTTAGGGTTAACCTATAAATACAATTCATTGTGTTTAGGTTTTCCTCTAATCTAGAATTCCCTACAAGCCTAATTTCTCTTCTCTTCTCCTCTCCTAAGCATAGAACCGATCACCTCTTTTTAAATCCACTAGGATTTGTGATCCAAGTAAAGCTTTGAAAGTGTTTGGCTTGTTTGTGATTCTTGAACCTAGCTTTTCCTACTGAAACGCTATCATCACGTGTGTACAAGAACGAGTGACTAGTTTATTTTAACTAGTGTTTTTCCCTATCATTAGATCGACATTCCCTATAATTAATTAGGGTTCTTGCTTGTTCTTGGTGATTGCTAAAAGGTACGTGTCTATTTAGTTTTAATTAATTACTAGTTCTTGTAGATCTTCCGCTGCGTGTGCTTTGATGTTTTTATATGTTTATAGCTTTTATGATTCATATAATCCAACAGATATATATATGGTGAAGAGGGTATATGAGTAAATTAAAATGCATGGATGGCAGAGGGGGTTTAATTATCATAAAAACTATAGAGACGAAAAAAGAAGTAGGTAGCCAACTTGTATTCTTTAAATCCTACAAACATTCACTATCATCACTTAGTCAAGCCTGCCCTATCTATATTTTCTTCATCATCACTATTAAACAATTGTTGATCAAGTTTCTATTTTCTAATTTATTATAAAATATGTGTCCATGCATGCCACCAATTGCAAACAACAGTTACGTTTACAAGTTAAAACTATAACGAACGATTTTGGCTCACTTGATGTTCCAAAGGGTGAACCTTTAATCACAGATCAATAATGACAAGAAAAACGATCGAGAACATGGAAAATTTATGAGGGTGTGAAATATATAAAATAAGTCTTTTCTTATATATATATATAGGCATGTTTGGTTAATTTTTGGCAGGAGTCGAAAGCATTCTAAAGATGTGAATTGATTTAGTATGTAATTCCTTGTTCTTTTCTTGCTAGGTCCTTGTAATTAGCTTTGATAGAATGCCACCGTTACTAACCAGAAAATATGTGGCGGTGAGTTCACCTGCATGGCGCCTTCGTCGACTCACATGCAAATATAAACTACAGAATTAGTGGCTAACAAGCAACTATATATGTCCGCCTACGACGGATCTTTGAGTTTTGTTGAATTGAAATGCACGGCACAGATTATGGCTCTCCAGAGGGGTCTTAAAGGGGTATGCAAAAGGTGTCGTCGCATAAGGCTTCCACTTGAAAAAGAGCCACGTTTTAATTACTTTTGTATATAAATACGTATAATATTAAACATATATGAGTTATATAATTTAAATTTATATAAAGTTTTTCTTTAGTTTACAAGTGTAATAGGGTCTCTTGATGTTATTGCCTAGGGCTACCGAAAACGACGAGACGTATCTCGGCTATACAACATGCATGTGTTGGCAAATCAACTATTAACGTACCATGCCTGTATCCTCAAAAATAAACATCGGAGTTGGTGAATGGTAGTTGATTTCTTGGGTCAGGAAATTACTTAAGTCAGGATATGGAAAGTAACCTTCAAGGACAAGTAACTGTTAGGAAATTAATCCCGTTAGGAATTTAACAGATGGTATCCTCAAAAATAAAATACTCATAGTATAACAATAAAATAAGTGTAGAAACATGCCTGTATCCTCAAAAATAAAATACTCATTGTATAACAATAAAATAAGTAGAAACATGCCAATTGAGCTTGGTTTGTTAATTACATTAGGCTCGAGATTGGTTCGTTTCTATGATAGGCACAAAAGAAATAAAACACGACTTGATCTTGGTTTATTAAGTACATTGGGCTCGAGATTAATTGGTTCGCTTTTATGATAGGCACAAAAGAAATAAAACGCGACTTGATCTTGGTTTATTACCTAAAGGTTTCTTACTCGAAGACTTTAATCCTTACTCGAAGAAAATTGCTTACTCGAAGAATTTTCTTACTTGAAGACTCTTACTCGAAGGTTTCTTACTCGAAGGATTTTCTTACTCGAAGACTTTAATCCTTACTCGAATAAAATTGATTACTCGAAGAATTTTCTTACTCGAAGTATATAACCCCTTAGTAGAAGGATATAAAATTGATGTTCTGATTTTCAAACTCGAAAAATATAAACAAAACTTAATGTTTCCTTACTCGAAGAACTGTTCTAACATGAAGAACTTCTTCTAACTCGAAGAAATTCAAACTGTTGCTCAAAGAAATGCTTCTAACTCGAAGAAATTCAAGCCCTTACTCGAAGAACTTCTTCTTACTCGAAGAAATTCAAACTTTACTTGACGAACACCGTATCTTAACTTCAAAAATCACCCAAAACCACCACAAAACACGTTTTTTAATCCAAGTTTTCACCAGATCTGACCAAAATACAACCTAAACAACTATAAAGTAACAAACTTTATCAGTTTTAAAACAATTTTTTTGATTCGTTAAATTTGCTTACACGAAGAACAGTTTTAAAACTAAGCAAATTAATTTGAAACTTTATAAGAAACCACAAATCAACCAAAAATATTAACGAGGCTTTGATGCCACTTGATGCATCTATTGTTTTAGTTGATTATGTGATTCGGGAGGTCGGGGATTATGGAAGTAAAGAGTAGCCATAGTTAGAGAGAGAAAGTAGATAGAGAAGGGAAACTATGTGTGTTTTTTTTATAATAATGAAAATGATAAGTTACACACTTAGCATCTCCCCTCCATGGAAGTATGAGGGGTATATATAGGCTAACACTAGCTTAACTATTACAATATTACATAACTAGTGCATGTGTTTCGACTAAACAAGATAGTAAATGTAATCCCGTAAATGTCGTTCAATTTACGTGTTAGGAACATAACATTCTTCAAGACCAAACTCTCTCCTGCATCAGCTATTGCATTGAACCATTTGACTTTTCTTGTTGACAACATGATATACCCCATCACCAATCTGACTAATGTTCCACATCCATATCCCAACATCACCACTTCCCACGTAAACCCACTTTCCTCATCCAATCCTTCGTCACTTTCAAGTAGTGGTCATGTGAATACTCACTACATTTTTTTAGCATTTGAGTCCCACAGAGTCTTGGATTTCCACCAAATGAGTTCCCTTCAAATGTCGCAAACTGAGGTCCTTGTGGTATACGACCAACAAGAAGGTTTTGCGAGAGATTTAACACTTCAAGGGTCTTGATGTCTGCAAGGCTTTGAGGAATCTCTCCGGAGAGTTGGTTCCAAGATAGGTCTAGCGACTCAATCTCAATGAGACTGCCCAGAGCATTCGGAATTGGACCAATGAGGCTGTTGTGGGACAAGTTTAGCACTATTAGCGAATTAAGACCACCGATGACATATTGGGAATATGTCCTTCAAATGAGTTATTGACAGATCAATAATTGTGTAGTGAACCGAAATTTGTGGAAAATCTTGAATCACACCTATCACCGCAACAACGAATGAGTAATATTTTCCACCCATGAATAAATATTCTGGTTCTTTGCTGCTTTTAACAACATTCTTCATGGAATTGAAATTTTGAAAATATTTTGCAGGGAGTTTACCTACGAACCCATTATGAGATGTCAAGAACTCAAAGACTTGGGAAGGGGGATTCAACAGTTGAAGAGGGTTGAATGTGACCATGAATGTTGTTTGATTTGAGAACAAGAGCCTGCAAATTTGGAAGATCTCCTAACCAACCAGGGAATGTACCAGTCAAGTGGTTGTTTCCAAGATCAAGCACTCTCAAACCTGAGCATTTAGACAAAGTGTTGGGATTTATTAACATGTTAACCAATTAACACTACGAGTACGCAGCGGAATATGGATCTAGTTTGGCTATTAGAATTAACACAAATAATAGACACATAAAACAAACAAAAGGGACAAGAAAATTAAATCGAAAACTAACCCTTGTAGTCACCCGCAAATGAAACTAAGTAGTAAATATATACTACCTCTACGGTTGCTCACACAAACACGTCAAACAAATACGCCCGGAGTGCTAGCCGTGTACCACGTAAACCCAAAACACAATTCGAATACAAAAATGTATACGTTCGAATGTGTATAAACAAAAAAAGCCAATAACTTCAAGAATCAATATTCTAGTATTTAACTCTTCTTTTATGGCTTGATATGTTTGAAAAGTCAAACAAACCAATGCCTCATGGAACGTAGGTGTATATTAATGAAAGAGTTACAGGAACTTTTGGTATTGTTTTTCACGGTTTGGAATGACTAGAGGGTATTGTATATATAGCCTCAACACTCACTCATGATAAGGCTAAAAACCCTTTCATGATAAGCCTAAAACTCCACTAATTATGATAAGGCTATGAAACTAAGTCAATCCTTATCACAATTCTTACTTCCTGAATATTATCTCATTCAAATGCACCTAGACATCCATCTAGTTCCTACTCAGCCGATTATGGCCTTAGGACAAGCAAGGATTATTGTCTAGTCGTTCTATGTCCAAAACGGGTCACTCTTTACGTGAAATACATAACGTATTCTAATGTTTTAGCTTGTGTGCCCCCAATAGGCTCACACACCTCTAGTCGTATTAGGCTATTCCAACTCACATATTCCAACAGCTCCCACTTGGGAGTTGGAGTAGCAGATAGCACAAATACCAACGACGGAAACGTCTAGCAACGCTCTCACTCGTTATTTAAACTAAAGGTGTCTGAGATGTAGTTTCATAAATCATTCTCAGTAGCATGGTCATTTATGTCTTGCTTTCATCATCCTTTGTTATAGATACCGTTAAACCATGGATATGGATCCTTACTCATTCCATATAGTTTAACCATTTAGATTCTCGTTATAGAATTTAATTCAGACATACCAAATGTAATTAAGAATCATCTTAAATTACCCTTTGGGTGCGGCCACACAATTATCTGATTAATTCTGGAGAGGGCCCATGGTATCTTTCTGCACATATCAAGTGGAGTAACAAATCCTTTGTTGACTACAAGTGTTGTGGATGCTGCTTCACATCACTCCGAAAAATAGCTTTTATAACTACCTTTTTCAGGACAGCGTTTGGCATATAATTACAAAAGTGATATTCACACATAACAGAACTTGCTTGTATCTCAAGTCTAAGGATGACTTAATAAACCATTTCAACATTTTACTCATGACAAGGATCCAAAAGTAAATGTTTGAAGTTGGGGTATCCAATATGCATCCCTTGTGAATACATATGAGTTTGGCGGGAACAATCCACATTCTCATAGAATATAACCAACACTCACATTTGCCTTGCATAACAATATTCCCATATTGTCAACCGACAATGGACATATTTAGAATGATAAAATCATTCAAGGATTAAACATGCAAATATAGGATAACAATTATTATATGAATGAATAACAAATACCAAGTATCTTTATTCATCATAAAGTAAAAATTGTCTTACAATCCCAATTATCCAAATACTATAAACAGATATGCATGAGACTAATTAGTAAATTGAAGTCTAATGTTTCCAACATTCTCAACTTTTCTTTACAAGTAAACTAAATAGTCATCTGAATAAACTTTCCGAATACTAGTTTCAAATTTCACATATAGTGAGGGATTTGAGATATATGATGAGTGTCTTAACTCATATGCTCATACTATTGCAAGTGTCTTAGTATGGAGATGTCGCCCTACCTTGCATAAGGTATTAGAAGTCAACGACATACTGACAATCATCTTTACAGTTTCTTAAAATGTAAAGTACTCTTTATTCCTTAATGTGTAATGCAACAATGCTCTTCGTTGAGCATATCCAGTTAGTAGATTTATCATAAATGATAAAATCCTACTTTAACTAGTTTTAATTATCCTCTAGCATCATTGTACGTATACAACACTATGCTTTATAATTCGTAAACATCTGTATTAACAATAATCTAAATACTCTCAATTAGATATTGTTGTTGTCAGCTCATCTTGCTCTAGTGCAAAAGTAACAACCAGTCTTATACACAATATAATATATACATGACAAATCCTTAGTTTAAAAACATAAGGTTTCCATCCATGTAATAAATTATTCCAAGTGAAATATACCATTTAAGACTTGCTTGAATGATATATTGCATTTGTGTTGGACTTAATTTTCAGCATATTTTTATTCCAAATAAACATTTATTCCAAGGTTGTTTGTTCTATTCCCTAAATCTTAAGTGAAGTTTCATTCCAAGCTTAAGAATTAAACTCTAGCTTAAATGGAATGATATCTTCAATATGTTATACAACATATGAATTTTAAGGAAAAACATAGTGCTCCCACTTAATGTCAGATGTAATCAGGAGTTATCTTAATTCAATCAAAATCATATTGTAATTAAATTCAAGATCTCAGCTCCTAGATGCATGATTCAATCCAAACTTGGATTGCTTAAACTTGTATATTACATAAAGATTATATAGACTCATAACCCTTTTGATTACACACCGTCCTCGCAAAAGGTAATCATTAAAGAAAGAGTTATAAAACTTAATTGCCATATTCCACATTCAAGGAAACATGTATGACAATTAATTATCTTTATTTAATTAATGCATGTATACAAGAAAAATTTTGTCCTTGTAAGCCTTTCTTCAAAAGAAACTTATTCCAACCTCATAGGTTAACTATTAGGCAAAATAACAATCAAGCTCAAAACATTGATTTGCCTTTTAAGGACTGCATCTTATCATTCATAATTCTAAGACATTTATCAGATTCAAGATGTGATAATGTACCTTATCAGTTAGCAGATTTTCAATGATCCATTAACTTATATTCCTCAGCATTGATATCAAAATATCAATCAAGTGATGAGGCATCCTTGCAGATTTATGAATGAGAGTAACATTATACTTCGGTCAACATTTACATGTTTAACCTTAGTATGACATTAATAAGTGGATTTTAGAAGGTTATGTATTTGTTCTTGAATATTTTCAAGATTTGTTGATGCTCCCACTTACTTTTGTAAGTAGAGACAATTCTCTAAATACTAAGTATTTAAGCAACAATAAATTGTTCTTTATTTTGGAACCACAAAATACATTTTAAGTTCTCATCTCAAGATTGTTAATAAAATGCTTCATAAGATTTTAACAAATTCAGAACTCAAATCAAGACATAATGGAATTTCTTCCAACAACTCTAATTAAGGTTTGTAGCAAAACCCTAATTTTGTATCACTCTTTAACCGAAAACCTTAGCAACCATTTTGTGTTTCGTTGAGCTAGGAGGAACACCGATACTACAATCTTCAAGCTAGGAAGTGTAGAAAAATCAAAACCCAAAAGGGTTTAGGATTCGATTGGTTTGAGTGGAAAAACCAAAAATCCCTAAAGGTTTAGGGGTTTCGGTCATGGGTTGTCTTGAATACCTTCTAGGTTTGAACCATATTGAGTATATCCATGACACACGCAATTTTCTAACCTTGATTGATTTTGGAGGCAGAGCAATTAAAGCTATCATGAATCAAACAATATGAATATTGTTTGTTTCAACCTATTAGACATACCATAATAATGTGGTATTCTATAAGTATTTGAATTGTGAAACTATATCAGAATTCCATAGATAATTTAATTCTCTTTGGACCAAATACTTGTCAATTGGGTCGAGCCAAATTGCATATTAAGTATTTTCGAACCAAGTGCATGCTATAATGTATATTTCTTGAATAATACAAGAACCTTATGCTCATGTGTTCACAAGAAGACAGAACTGTTCAAGAATTATATGTTCATGTGTTCACAAGAAAACAGAACATGTCAATAATACATTATAAGTCTTTGAATAATTCAAAGGTCTCATGTTTATGTGTTAACAAGAAAACATAACAATTTTACTATATACTTTATGTTATAAGTCATTGATTAATTCAAGGACTTTATAATTATGTCTTAACATGTAAACATAATTATACTAACAAAAGTAATCATGAACGCAAACTCTTGAGTTCTGTAGTAATTTCAAGTTAATATTATACTTCAGTATTATGATTATTATCATTTAACCATAATTATATTGACTAAAACATGTAGTCAAAGTGTTGAAGTATCTTTACACTATATCATGATATTTGAATGTAGTAGGGCAACAAACATCTTGGGTGTTCAAGTCCTAGTAGAAGGATTAGCTTTCTTACCTTGTGGTCAAGAGAACCAATGATATGTTGTTCCTTGCACACACTTTGAGATTTCTCCCACTTGTGTAAGGCACAACATCATATTATGAAAACAAACAACATGTGATTGATTGTGTAAACAATATGATAATGTCATAGATATTACAAGTAGTTTTAGAACCATAACCTTTAATAAGGATTTGTGGATTATTATTCTATAGATAACGTTCAGAAAGCAACAGCAGAAAGGCAACGTGTTATCTAATAAAATAAAATGCAATTATCCTGTAAGAAATGGTCGTTCATTTCGGAAAGTAATGACTTATTTCAAAGCAAGTTTGAAATGATATGGGTAACTAACAAGGAAATAAATCTCGTAGCTCCCACTGAAATTGGTAACATTACAGGAATGTTATTTCAGTAATAAAATGCAATGCTCCCACTGGATTTGTCAACATTGTAAGTGTTACATTGCCAGTAGAAAGCATATTGCAATTTAATACACTTTCCTATTCTCTTTGAATGCCTACAAGTAGCAATGTACTTAGGTATTGAACAGAGTATATGAAGTCCTACTTATGTAGATGAGGGACTAGCCATTCATGCATTCATTTAACTTGAATAGTTAGCATGCAATTCCTCCTTTATCGTCTACATAGCCCCAAGGGTGTTTAGCACTATAAGGAATAATTAAGAGTCCAAAAAAATACCTAGCGAATATGCTAGTAATTTCTTTACTCTTTGCGGTTTAAACTCATACATCGTGACAAGTGCAAGATGTCATTTATTTTGGTAGCTATAGACAAAAAATGTTTTCTAGTTACACAAAATATTTTATCTTTCAATTATTTCAATACCGGAAAAGGGTAATGAAAGATCATAAGTGAGTTTAACAATTTTAATCCTATCTTAGTTTGTCAACTAAGGAGAAACAAATAGGAATAAGTCTCACTCTTCTTGCCAGGAAAAGAGACCAAGTGTGTCTTTTTAAGAAAAAAAAAAACTTTGTTTACGAATTATGTTGCAACAACACAATTTTAATCAGAACATAGAAAGTTCAATGTTAGTATTTTCGATAATTAAATTCTTAAAAGAATTAACTACCCAATTAATAACTAATTAAGACTAAGATCCATCTTGACCTCCCACTTATTACCGGAGGTCTGACCAGCGTGTAAACAAGTAGGGCAAGAGGTAAGCGACGAGCGTTAATTGCATAAACTGCAACTCTTAGACTTATGAGACTGATCAAGACATTAGTAGACAAGTAATAATGTCATGAGCATGTTTAGTCGCATCTTATGCCTCGGGTCCAAGGTCTGACCAAGCATACTCGAAATAAGTCGACCAAGCAAGAACGTGCAAATATCACCAAAGGTCTGACCAATGAGCAAAATCTGCCATGGGTTTGGAATGGCCCTAAGGTCTGACCAAAGAGGTCAAGCCAAAAGCACGTGTTATTGGTTGGCTGGCATAGACTTAAAATTTACACATAGGGTATACACATAAATGTGGTAAAATCGTGTACAAAGAAGCATGCAAAACAACTTTGTAGCACTAAATTTTAAAAACTTTTAGTAATGACACTGTAGTGATCATCATGGTTCACGGTAGCTCCAGTCGAACTCGCAAGGAAGCGGAGGACCAGGTCAGCGCGAAGCTATGACCGGAAATCCTTTAGGTGTGACTGTGCGCACCTCCTTATACCCCCCTTTTAGTTTGTTCCAGTGGGTGAGCCGTACTTCCCAAGTGTCCATAGCGTCCAGTTTTTAATTTCATGAAAAACTTGTTTCAATAATTTAGGTAAATTAATTTTACAAAAAACAATTTTCCACGAATCAAATAGCATGTTACATTAAGCATGATATTTAGGCGTGTAAATTAATACCCTTTTAATGTCATGGTTTCACATATGTATTATTCCATATTGCATGCAATTAGGTGTGTAAAACATATAACAATTATGCACATATGGAATCACAAACATAAACAAAGACATTAATTAAACACATAAAATCCGAGTTCTCTCGCGAGTCTTCCCCAAAAGGAGAACCATAAGACCCTCACTAGGTTTTCATCATGTGCCTAGATCGCCACATTCATAAAAAAAATTGATTGCGTAGGTCTCATAGCCGGAATTCACACATAAAATAACATGGCAAACTTATTAACTATTAATTTGCTATTTTATGTATCTAATTAACCGTTAATTAATTTTGTTTGTGTCTTGTTATTTTTTATTAATTAATGACAAGTATTGCATTATAGTTGTCAAAATAAAAATAAAACAAATAACTAAATTAGATTTCATGCAGCCTTTTCACGTGTTTATTAAATTTGTGTAACCCAAAATACACCAAACGAGTTGGCTCGTGATGCCACTGTTGGGATTTATTAACATGTTAACCAATTAACACTACGAGTACGCAGCGGAATATGGATCTAGTTTGGCTATTAGAATTAACACAAATAATAGACACATAAAACAAACAAAAGGGACAAGAAAATTAAATCGAAAACTAACCCTTGTAGTCACCCGCAAATGAAACTAAGTAGTAAATATATACTACCTCTACGGTTGCTCACACAAACACGTCAATCAAATACGCCCGGAGTGCTAGCCGTGTACCACGTAAACCCAAAACACAATTCGAATACAAAAATGTATACGTTCGAATGTGTATAAACAAAAAAAGCCAATAACTTCAAGAATCAATATTCTAGTATTTAACTCTTCTTTTATGGCTTGATATGTTTGAAAAGTCAAACAAACCAATGCCTCATGGAACGTAGGTGTATATTAATGAAAGAGTTACAGGAACTTTTGGTATTGTTTTTCACGGTTTGGAATGACTAGAGGGTATTGTATATATAGCCTCAACACTCACTCATGATAAGGCTAAAAACCCTTTCATGATAAGCCTAAAACTCCACTAATTATGATAAGGCTATGAAACTAAGTCAATCCTTATCACAATTCTTACTTCCTGAATATTATCTCATTCAAATGCACCTAGACATCCATCTAGTTCCTACTCAGCCGATTATGGCCTTAGGACAAGCAAGGATTATTGTCTAGTCGTTCTATGTCCAAAACGGGTCACTCTTTACGTGAAATACATAACGTATTCTAATGTTTTAGCGTGTGTGCCCCCAATAGGCTCACACACCTCTAGTCGTATTAGGCTATTCCAACTCACATATTCCAACACAAAGAACTTGGCACCTCTCCTCTTAATTGATTTCCATTCAAAATAAACCCATCTAAACTTCCATAATCCCTGTATACTTTTGGAATTGTTCCTTGAAAGCTATTATTCCCCATATCTATCATTGTAAGATATGAGCAGATATTTCCAAAGCATTGTGGAATCAACCTACCAAAGCGATTAATGGAAGATAGAACCTTTATTTATTAGTCTTATCTCTAAACAAATGTTCATTTTGAGGGTGTGACACATGTTTAAAAAGTATAAGCTTTTTTACTAGTAATCACTCAAATGTTTTTCTGTAACTAAAAAGTGTTTCGATTTATTGTAGTTTGTAAGTAAACATTTATTTTATGATGCAAAAAACAGTAAAATGAACATTTATCTAAAAATAAAAAGAGTATTTTTAACTATTACGGAGTATTTTTCACTTATGTTAATTATGAGTATCATATTTCAACATTTTTTTTCGAAATAAGTAACATATTTCTACTTGCTAGTAGTATTCAAAAAAGTTGTTGAGTTTTGCGTGTTGGGCCAATCTCACGATAATAGGCCATTATGCCTAAACATTGGGCTTCTATATTTAATTTATTAAAGTCCAACATTGCTTTCATGTTTTGTTTTTTGTTTAATTGCAAAGTTTCCATACTTCATTTCGAGGTAGTGTGATAAAACAAAACCATGCATAAAATTTCATCCATTGACGTAACGTTGATTGAGGTCTGAATATTCTATGGTCGGATAATAATACTCTTTTCATCCAATGAGTTGGGGTTATCCATGTCTATGAATTCCACATGGGGTCATCACACAACTATCACTATAAACTTGGAACTATATTTGGGACATGTAAGGTAACATGTTTTTACATCCATCCAGCTGCAATATTGTTTTTTAGCAAGAGACCTGTGGAGTAACTTGTGAGGCATATATCAAAGTCTCATCTTTCAGTTGAATCAAATAGTTGACCAAAAGACTCGAGATTCTCTAAGTACGTCTTTAAGCATTTTTTGGATTGAAAGTTACATATTAAAACCCAACTGACTAAATTATCTGATGTTTAGGTACAGTATTATTCATTAAAATTGTTTTCCACAAATGAAAATAAAGTGAAATGAGAAATATGAATATGTACTTATGATTCGATGCGTTTGTTTGAGCCAGACAATGCAAGTGGACATTTCATTTTTGGATTTTTAAAGTGTCTTATTCAGAAAGCTCACTGTATAAGTTTCATTTACACACTTTCAGCAAATATATTAACATGTACCTGTTCTTGGTGAATCACTTTAATTTGAAGTTTGGAAAATTAAACTTAGAAACAAAGATATACAACATTAACAGCCTACACCGCTGTCACTCATTCAAAAAGTAGAAAAGTTCGTTTAATGCGTTGTCCTTACTTCTTAAGCATGTGAGAACACAAAGAAACTTTAATACTTCTTTACCACCAATGAGTAATTAATTACTGACCATAAGACATAAGTGTTATTCTTTTCAACAAATGATTAATTAGAAAAGCATGTGAAAAGCACGCGACTGGAGTTCTTATCTAACTAACAAAATTTATTCTTGGTAGTTATGAGCACCATAGCCATGCTACAAGTTATGTCTTGAAAGTTTTGCTAAAGGCATATCACAGCCTCATTAATGGCATATTCAAATATTTTCTGCTACTGGTTCTTATCTAGGTAATGCAAACAAAACAAAACCAGATAGAGGAGCAAGTAGTTTTTTCAATTTAAACATCAAACATGCCACAAACAATGACCTGTCTCGTGAACTTATAGTTTTGGTAAAACATATAAATGGATGTATGACCATCAAATAACCGAAACGTGATGAATTGTATTGAAGGTTCAACCCGTGACTGTTCTTGAGACTGAATTGAACTAACCAGACTCATTTTGACCCATTACCTTACCCAACCTGCCATTTTGACACCAATATTTCATTATTTCTATTCTCATTGCCTCAGTCATCCTGTGTCCCTTAAAAGGTTTTGGATACATACTTTTGCATATCCTGTTACAGATGTATCTTCACAGCCAATGATAATGTTTTAAATGATTTGCACCAGAAACCATGAAACTTGAATTCTTCAGTTATTGTTACTGATTTACTGAATTTTTCGGTTGTTATATAGAGTACCATCAGGTCATCAACTAAAACTAATCTTAAGTTATCTCATAACTGCCGTTACAGAAAAGCAATAAAAGTACTATTGTGCTTTAAATCAGAACAAAAGTTCAACTAAATTAGATGGCAAAACGATGTAACCATGTGTTATTTACTTTGACAATGATATTGTTTGTCTACATGGCTAGCAATACAACACAATGATATAAAAGAATTATAACAGCATATCCGCCACTACAATATCAGCAGCTATGTATCTCAGAACATCCAGCTGCCTCCAACCATAACATTCCAACTGCATCTGAAAATATGGAAGAAAAAAGAACAAAACATAGTGTTGATCATTTTGCACAATCTGGTGAAACTGGAAAACATGTAAAATACTTGCCTTTCAGCAACTGCATTCAGCCAGTTTGGTCTTGTGGTTGATAACATGAGATAGCCTATAACCAATCCAATTATGGTTCCACATCCATATCCCAACATCACCACTTTCCATGTAAATCCACTCTCCTCCTCGTCATCATCTTCTCCGTCATCTTCAACTTGTGGGGAACTTCGATGTTCATGATTGGGCAATGGAAACCCATAGAGTCCTGAATTCCCTCCAAAGGAAGTGCTAAATGTGCTGAACTGTGTGCCTCCTGGTATACGTCCTACAAGATGGTTTTGCGAGAGATTCAGCACTTCAAGAGTTGTGATGCGTGCAAGACTTTGTGGAATCTCTCCAGAGAGTTGGTTCCAAGATAGGTCTAACGATTCAATCTCTGTGAGATCCCCCAAAGCATGTGGAATGGGACCCCTAAGACAGTTGTGGGATAAGTTGAGCACTATTAGCGAATTAAGACCACCGATGATGTTTGGAATCTGTCCTTCAAATGAGTTACAGGATAGATCAATAATTGTGTAGTCAACCGAAATTTGTGGAAAATCTTGATTCACCCCTTTCACCGCAACAACGAATGAGTAGTCACAAACATCTAATTTGCTGCTTTACTAATAAGCAGAACACACTGAATTGTCTGCTTTTTGCTTGTTTGTTTATGACTCTTTTGCTCTCCTATATTTGCTCTCTCACCCGCACAACTGCACTTGCCGGAGGTCTCATTGGAAGCAGTCTACCTCCCCCATACCCTGCCCCGGCGGGATTGGATTTGTTGTTGTTGTTGTTGTTGTTGTTGTTGTTGTTGACTAATATGCAGAACACACTGAATTGTCAAATTAGATATACGAGAAGACGCATTGTTGTTGACTAATATGCAGAACACACTGAATTGTCAAATTAGATATACTAGAAGACGCACTATTATTAATCATGCTTTCATTCACAAATTCATTTCTACTGCAACTTCTTGTTAAGCGTGCAACTTACAATTCATACTAATGAGAAGCATATTGTTTTGCCAAAAGCAAAGCACTAAAAGAAACGTACAAACACTAATACTCAGATCCGGGATCCCGTTGCCACCATTGAAATTATAAAATAAGCTTTATAGTATGCAAATGTGTGTTGCCTTTCCATAATCCATATGAACATCATGCTACGAAAACGGCGGCCCGAAATTTTTTACATTATTAGGCTTTGTTCTGATGAAGCATTCGCGTCAACATATGACACGAAAACTGTTATGCAAATCCAAAATGGTTGTATAATTAACAAAATAACAAAAAGTGATCGAATTACCATGAAGGTCAACAAAATTAATACGCAATCACCCAGTGACCAAGTAAAATATATTATTATTAACAACACACTAATATTACATACAACAATAATTCAAAGATACAAAACACAAACATCACAATTCAGAACTGATATACGACTGCATAATTCAAAAGGTACCAACCCTCCTCAAACTCCTCTACCTGCCTCATAAACATTTTTATAATCTAACGTCATTTCCCTATATATACGTGTCTTCTCTTCTTCTTCTTCTTCAAGACCAAACTCTCTCCTGCATCAGCAATTGCATTGAACCATTTGACTTTTCTTGTTGACAACATGAGATATCCCATCACCAATCCGACTAATGTTCCACATCCATATCCCAACATCACCACTTCCCACGTAAACCCACTTTCCTCATCACTTTCAAGTTGTGGTTCATGTGAATGCTCACTACACTTTTTTGGCAGCGGAGTCCCACAGAGTCTTGGATTCCCACCAAAAGAGTTCCCTTCAAATGTTCTGAACTGAGGTCCTTCTGGTATACGACCCACAAGATCATTTTGCGAGAGATTTAACACTTCAAGGGTCTTGATGTCTGCAAGGCTTTGAGGAATCTCTCCAGAGAGTTCGTTCCAAGATAGGTCTAACGACTCAATCTCTGTCAGATTCCCTAGAGCATGTGGAATTGGACCAATGAGGCTGTTGTGGGACAAGTTGAGCACTATTAGCGAATTAAGACCACCGATGACGTTGGGTATCTGTCCTTCAAATGTGTTATTGGACAGCTCAATAATTGTGTAGTCAACCGAAATTTTTGGAAAATCTAGGTTCACCCCTTTCACCGCAACAACGAATGAGTAATACTTTCCACCCATGGATAAATATTCTGGTTCTTTGCTGCTTTTAACAACATTCTTCATGGAATTGAAATTTTGAAAATATTTTGCAGGGAGTTGACCTACGAACCCATTATGAGATAAGTCAAGAACTCGAAGACTTGGAAAGGGGGATTCAACAGTTGAAGAGGGTTGAATGTGACCATGAAAGTTGTTTGATTTGAGGACAAGAGCCTGCAAATCTGGAAGATCTCCTAACCAATCAGGGAATGTACCAGTCAAGTGGTTGTCTCCAAGATCAAGCACTGTCAAGTTTGAGCATTTAGACAAGGAACTTGGCACCTCTCCTCTTAATTGATTTCCATTCAAACTAAGCCCTTGTAAAAGTCCACAATCCCCGTATACATTTGGAATTGTTCCTTGAAAGCTATTGTTCCCCATATCTATCATATAAAGAGATGAGCTGATATTTCCAAAGCATTGTGGAATCAACCCACCAAAGTGATTATTGGACATATCCAAAGAATATAGTTCGCTCATGTTGCAAATTGATGGAGGGAATGGCCCCTCAATCAAGTTGGACTGCAGATGCAGAGATTGTAATCCATACCATTGAAATTGTGGCAAGCTTGTTATGAAGTTATGTGAGAGATTTGAAAAATACAACTCATTGCCTCCTATCTCCCCTACCCATTGAGGAATTTGGCCATGGATTTCGTTGCTAGAGAGATCTAGCCATTCAAGTTGTTTCATGGCTCGAAATGAATTCGGAAACACCTTTAGCTTGCAAGAGGCCAATCCTAAAAGAGTAAAACCAGGGTTGACATAATGATTGGCATTCTTTGTGGTAACAGTGAAACCGTTGTGCGAGAGATCTAACCCGTTAAGGTTTGTGAGGCTTGATAACAATGTATCCAACTCCAATTCACCACTAAAATTATTAGATGAAATGTCCAGGAAGCGTAGGTGAGTGAGGTTGGTGAGTTTTTGCACATCAATTTGGCCAGCAAACTGATTGTAACTGAGGTCTAATGTTTCTAATGATGGAAGAGCAAATGACTCAAAAGGAACATTTCCACTGAACATGTTATCTCTTAAAGAGAGATATTCTAAAGAGGGGGAAGTAAACAGCCAAGATGGCAATGTCCCATTAAGTTTGTTTCTTGATAAATCAAGAGAAGTAAGGTGTGTTAGGTTAACTGAAATTTCCGAAGGGAAATCGCCTGTGAAATAGTTATCTTCCAAGTAGAGTGTTTCCAAAGAATGAAGATTGAAAATGTAATGAGGTAATGTTCCATAAAGATTGTTACCCGATAAATCAAGAAAAGTAAGGTGTGTGAGGTTGAAGAGGGAGCTGTCGGGATGAATTGTACCTTGTAGCATTCCGCAACCGAGTTCGAGACCGATGACGTCACCGGTGGAGTTGTCGCAAGTAACTCCATCCCAGTTGCAACAATCTCTACTTGTGTTCCAGCTCATCATTTTTGGACGATAATGAGGATAATTAGAACAGTGATCGTTTGGGTAATTGATGGAGGAAAGGTTATGTTTAAAGAGAAGCAAAGCTTCACTTTGTTTTTCAGGGCATTTGTGAATATTATTATTCAAAGAAGTGGAAGAAGCAAAAGTGGTGAAACCAAACAAAAGGAAAAAGATACTCAACAGTTTAGAATAACCCATTGTGTTTTTTATTTTAATTTTTATTGCTATACAAACTCACAATTGCTACACATATATATACTAACACAAGTATTACAAGAATAGTGTTTTAGTTGACCGAAGAATATGTTTGTGGTCTAGTTTCATTCATAAAATTAATAAACGTATCACTTGGGAAATTGGGTTGTACGAGTCTATTAATTGACTCTAAGCTTTTATTCTTTGTGGAATTATGCAAAAATTTCCAACTTTTGATTGCAATAAAAAAGAATCGTTCAATGAAATATTGTGGTCCGGAATAATAATGATTCTCAACAAGAAATATATATATACTAACTATAACAGTGCTGGAATATTAATGTAGTTGCTTTCACGATAAGATATATCGAAATATGTTTGTGGTATAGTTTTATTGATAAACGTATCACTCGGGTTATACAAGTGTATTGATAGATCTTTGTCAAATTATGCAAAATTTTCAACTTTGAATTATTGCGAAAGAAAATAATCTTTCAATGAAATTTTTGTGGTCCACAATAATGTGTGCCAAAAATTTCATAAAGATTCTTGTGTTCTCTATTAATTTTTTTTACATTTATGATCCTTAGAGTCACATTATACAACTCTTTTATTTGATAGTCACATAATTTTCAATTCATTTTTTATTGTGCAAAATTTATAAACTTCAAATTGACATAAAGAAAATTAACATTCTTTTATTGAAACTTTCATCCGGTTACTCTTTTGACTTGGATTTCAATATTACGCTTAGAAATTATTAAATTTATAAAAAAAAATGCTTGCATAGTGGTTTTTTTTTTTTTTTTTTTTTTTTTTTGGTTTACTAATGGTGTAAGTCTTAATGTTAGTGTTCTTTCTACGCGTACATAGACTTTTTGAATGGTTTTTGTTTGTCGGTATATGGAGAAATCTAAGTCTTCTTTACTCTTTTTATGTTTACATAGACTTTTCGAATGAACGAACTCACAATCTAACATGTATTTATGAATGTATCCTTGGTTATAATGTTCTTTCTGTTGAGTTTGAAGCCTGGTCAAAAAGTAAAGGCAGAAAACGTGTTTCACAGAAAACGTGTTTCACAGAAACGTGTTTCACGAATACGTGTTTCACGAATTCTTTTTTTTGACTTATGAAAAAGAAGTGAAAAAGAAAGAAGTACTATTCTCTTTTTTTGGAGCTGCGACAAGAAGTAAAAAAGAAAGAAACAACTTTCTCTTTTTTTTTTTAATTAAAGTTTGGTGGTAGCACCACGTGAAAGAAGAAATAAAAAAAAAGGATGTTTTTTTTTTTTTTTTTTTAATTAAACTTTGATGGTATTACACTTTAGTCCCTACAGTTTTGAGATAATATTATCTCAAGAATTAAAGTTTAATTTTAGATTTTAAACTAAATCTAAAGTTTGTCAACTTGGTCGGATTAGACTCAGTTCTTGGAGTTCGACGTTTTGTGGCTAGTGTTATTACGAATTGATCTTGATTTCGGGGTTGAAGGGGTTTTGGTTTTAAATCCTTATTTCGAAATCGGTTGTGATCTGGAATTCGTGGGGTCAAAGTTTTGAAGCAGTTTGTATAACTTGGAATTTCTCGGGTTCTACAGCTTGATAAAGTCTGTTAAAATTATATGAAGTTTGATTTGTTTGTCGTGTGTGATCATGGCTGGAGACAAGAAGACTAAGATTGAAAAGTTTGACAGGAAAGACTTTAGCTGGTGGAAGATGCAGGTCGAGGACTTGCTGATTGAGAAAGAGTTAGATAAAGCTTTGGAAGAGAAACCTGAAGAGATGCCTGAAGCTGATTGGAAAGATCTTGATAAGAAGGCCAGGGCTACTATTAGACTAACGCTGACGAAGGAGGTTGCGTACAACATCCTGAAGGAGACGACAGCTAAGGGAATAATGGATTCCTTGTCTAGTATGTATGAAAAGCCGTCGGCAGCAAATAAGATCTTCCTGATTCGAGAGCTTGTGAATATGAGAATGGGTGAAGGTGACTCGGTGACAAATCAAATCAACAACTGATCCGTGCTAAAACGTATATATAAATATTAAGCAATGACGGATACACGTGAATAAATACAAATCACCCCTTTGTGAAAAAGGATACTTGCAAAAACTCACGTTCGTGTGTAGTGTAAAACCAGGTAAGTGATTACCCGGATCGTTTCCCAACGAGGCTGGAATGGGCAAATTTTTTAAGGTTTGAATTAGAGTGACTGATGATTAGTATATGGATTTTGATTGCTTTTTTATATCTAATTAACAAATGAGAAACAAATATACAAAAGAAAATTAAACGCGAATTAATTAAACTAAAAACGCGTAACGGGAAATCTAAAACGGGATAAAAACTGAAATAATAGAAAACTAATCCTACAAGTGTAAAATTATTTTTCTTAAATCCTAAATAATAAAAAAAAATTTTAGAAATTAAAATTATATTTTTAATTATTATTAATTATTTATTTTTTAATTACTTTTTAAACTATTTTAATTTATAATAAATACTAAATGAACAAAGAAAAATCTAAAACTTTTTCTATAAATATTATGAGGTGAAAAGAAGCCAAGAAAATTATAAAAATGAAAAGTTCTTAATTAAAAATTTAAAAAGATAAAATCTATTAAATAGAAACTATCACTTATTTTATATTTTATTTTTCTTAAGGTCTACAGATATGATTATATTTTTCCTAGAATCTACTTAATAAAAGAAAATTTTGAAAATTAAAATTATATTTTTCTGATTATTATTCTATTTATTATGATTTAATTACTATTATAAACTAATTAAAACGATTAAAAATATTAAATGACTTAGGAAAAATCTGAAAAATTCAGGATAAGTCTAAATTAATATTCTTAATATAGGAAAATTAAAATCAAAAGTCTATTAAACCCTAATAAGCAGTTGGGCAGATAAGCAGTTTGGGAATAAGCCCAAAAATAAGCTAATAAGCTCAAAAGTTTACCAAAAGCTCAGAACAAGTGCAAACAACTTAAATAAGCATAAGTCAACTGTTTAAACACAATTAAGCAACAGAAATAAGCAGATAAGCACTTGTGCAGATTCACTACTTATGCAGAAAAATCAGGCTAATCAACCAACTTGCAGAGCAGATTAAGCACTTAAAATAAGCTGATAAGTTGAATAATATGGGGGCAAAAGATTGCTAGTACTACTGGCTACTCTAAAAACCTAAAAGCCCCAAATCTAACTGACCAATTGAACTCCAATTGGACACAAGATCAGGTGGTGAAAAATGAAAAAGCTGAGCAGGGCAAATGTGCAGGCTCAGGGCAGGGAAAAGGGGGAATTTGCAGGCTTATTTTAAGCTATGAAATAAGCTCAGAAATGGAATCCAAGCACAGAATCTTAAAGCCTACTAGGTGAACTACTTATAAACCAAAAATCAAAGCCTCAGCTTATCTGGATAAGACACAAATAAGCTGAGAAGAAGGGGTTGGTCTGCTCAGTGTATACTGAGTCTGCTAATGCAGAGTTGGTGTGCAGAGGTGATGCAGGCCAAGTGACCAAACCAACTCTTGTGTTATCACTATATGGACCAAAAGAACTCAGAAAATGCCAAGGTTGATGTCAGAATAAGCTCATAGCTTAATATGGCTTATTTGGTCTCTTTGAGGTCTAATTTTACCACAGATAGCTCAAATCTACAAATCCAACCAAATGGACTTAGAACAATTTAAAAACAGCTTATTATGACTTATTTAAGCTAGGTCCAAAATGGGCAAATGGTCAATGAACAGTACAAGCTAGTTGACTGCATAAACCAAACACCCCTTATAAAGGTCTGTTGTGGATTTTTAACTGAAAATGGTTTATTTAAGCTAAGATTTTTAAGAAACTGAGTTTAACTAACTTATTTAAGTACTAATTGACATTTAAGAACTGAAATAAGCTAATAATTAAGCTATGTCTATTTAAGGTATATTTTTGGCTTTTTTAAAGGTTTTTAAGAAAAATAAAGTACAAGGTGTTTAATACTGAATAAACTGATGAAATATAATTATAAACCTCTAATAAGCAGAAAATTACTTTAATAAGCTACCAATAAGCTAAGTAAAAGTATAATGCAAAAATCATGAAAATGGCTTACAACTGATAAGCTATGAAACAGAGAACCAAGGACCAGAACAAAACCTAGCTTGTTCACACAAGCTAGAAAACCCAAGAAAAGCCTTCCTAAATAGCTTTTCCCTTCAGAAGAGCTTATTGTGAGCTTATGTTGACTTTTCTCCATTTCTTGAATTAGAACTGAATTAAACTAAAATAAACTTACAACAAGCTATGATAAGCTTGTATAAGCTTATAGAAACAACTAAGAAGTTATTTCAATTACTACTTATCTTGGTTTGATTTCTCAATACAACATGGAAATTGGAATTATCATTAGCTACTGGAATTGTACAAAGATTGACAACAAACAAACTTAAATTAACTTGTATTGATTATTGAAACTTGAAATTACAAATTATCACTACTGAAAATGAAATATGATTTATGCTAAATTATCTACTTGCCTCTTAGGGCTACATTGGTGGTTCTATTTATACTACAATATTAGGGTTTACATTGTCTTCATTCTCTGAGCAAATCCCAACCTTTAGATCCTCTTGAAATCATCTCAGCCACTTAAACCATTTTTGGCGCCAAAATGAGATAGTGGGATAAACCACTAGGACTGGTCTGAGGTGATGGGGAAGAGGCATTTAATGCCTTTTGGTTTGTTAGGTAAGGTGGAGTGTAGCAGAGGAAGGGGGTGGTGGGTTTGTCAGAGAGGCGGTGGAAAATGGTGGTATTGGATTGGCGGGATGGTGGTTTTAGGAGAAAGGTTTGACTGAAGGTCAAACCTTCTGGTTAGCTAAAAAGATGGATCGGGTTGGGTTTTGGGATTGGGCTTGGGTAATGTTTAGGTAGTGGGCTGGGTTTATAATAAGTGGGTTGGGTTATTTAATTTAGCAGTTGGGTTTTTATTTAGGATTGGGAATTGGATTTTTGGTAAACCTTAGGGACTAAAATTGTAATTTCTGAAAATCCATGGACCAATCTTGCAACTTCTGAAAATCCAGGGACCATTGCTGCCAATAGTGAAAATTAATTCCAGGGAACATAAAAGATAATTTTCTATTTTTTAAACCAAGGACTAATTTTGACAACTTTTGAAACTTCAGGGACTGAAACTGTTAATTTTGTAAACTTAGCTCGTTTTTCACCTGTTTTCAATCATTTTGTTCCTGAATCATATAAAAACACATTCTATTATATTTTCTGTATTTTGAAGCATTTCTGAGTGTTTTTAAATGTTTTTGCAGTTTAAATGGGAATAAAATGATGAGTATTTAGACACTCATCAATCCCCCACACTAAACTATTGCTAGTCCCTAGCAATCATTTATGAAAATTTAATGGATTTTATCTCTTTACCAAAAGTCATTACTTCTGGAGTAGCCAATGTTTTAGTATGTGATACTTTGGTACAATGATAACCAAATGATTTTGAGCAAACCATCAGCTGTCAACGGATTTGATTTGTCTTTACCAAAAGCCGTTTGCTTCTGGTCTAGCCAACTCTTAGATAAAATAAAGTTATTATCTTTGGTGAGCTGATTACCAAATATGGTTTTCCACTGCCTTTACCACAAGCCATAACCTTGCAGGCTAGCCAACTCTTCACTTTTAAAGATATGGGGAGTTGAATACCATACAATTTTCGGAAAATTGTCAGCCATAAACGGATTTGATATATCTTTACCAAGAGCCGTTTGCTCTCGGATTAGCCAATCCTTATGTGGGTTAGACATGGCGGACTGATAACCATTTATTGCGTTCTAAGTGAGAAAAAAAAATTAAAATTTTGGCAAAAATGGGGGTACTAGATGGTACATATGATCAAATTCGCTAGAATTCCCCCCCCCCCACACTTAGAACTGAATATTGCCCTCAATATTCAAAGTACCGGCTATTATGCCGACACTTAGAACGTAAAAAGGAAATACTACTATTATTATTATTTTTTTTATTTATTTATTTTTTTTTTATTTTTTTTTTTGCTTATATACATATATACAACATGTGGGGCATCTCCCCTACACTTGGGTGAGATATGGGTGAAAACCCATGTTTTACTATTGTTTTTATTAACCGAGTCGCTAGCTTGACTCGACCCCGAATTCATTGGTTCATGGGGAAGTAAGTGGAAGAGACCATCTCAATCGGACTTTCATTCAAGATGTCTAGATAAACATTGAAGTATATGAAAGGTCCACACCGATGAGATATATCCGGCTTTAAACCAATGTTAGATGTAAAATGCCGGGGTCAAAGGTAATATCCTCACTCCCGAATGAGTGAAGGATATAGGGGAAATCACCGGGTAGGTGAAGGGAAGAAGAGAGATCTGAATAGCAATTAAGACAAGAACTTCCTCCTCAAGAATTGCATATTCAAGTGGAGGAGGCAAGTCCTTAAACTTGATCTCAGGAAATTTATCAGTTTTCTCAACTGACTTGATTTCCTCATTATGAAGTTCAACGGGAGGGAGAGGAGGAGAATTGTCCTGATTCAACAATTTCTCAAGAAGAAGAATATCTCCCTCCAGATCAATCTCAGCGTTATCAATTCCTTCTAGAAATGAATCACACTTGAGAAAAGCCTCGATCTCTTCCAAATTGGAATCACTTCCCTCAAACGGAGTGAGAGAAGGGGAAGAGTCAGAAATGATAGGCAGAGAAGATGTGGTGGGATCACCACTCACAGAATTATGAAAATAACCAACACTTTCTTGAGAGTACTCCTTTGAAGCAACATCAATGACATCGATTCGGTTAACCGATTTAGAATCATAATTTGAGGAGTACCTCGAAGTTTGATCATGGTTAAAGGTAACAGCTTCATTATCCACACGCAAGGTGATCTCATGCTTAAATACATTAATAAGAGCATGGCCCATTTTTAGGAATCCTCTTCCAAGAATGAGAGGAACCTTTTGATCTGCGTCGAAGTCAACAACCACAAAGTCAGCTGGAAAATGGAACTTCCCTACTTTCACAAATACATCCTCAGCAATGCCGCGTGGATGAGATATGGTACGATCTGCAAGCTCAAGAGTCATGCATGTAGGAGTAAGAGCCGGAAGAGAAAGTTTCTACCACACTGAATGAGGCATCAGGTTGATGCTTGCACCAAGATCGGCCAAGGCATAGCATTCAACCATTCCCGGAAATACACAAGGTATTAGAAACTTTCCAGGATCTCCAAGCTTCTCGGGAAGCTTTTTCAAGATAACTGCTGAGCAGTTCTCATTTAATGGAGTTTTAGCCATTTCAATCAGTTTTTCCTTGTTGCTTAACAAGTGTTTGATTGTTGATGCAAACTTGGGCATCAGAATGATAGCATCCGCAAAACTTATGTCAAAATGTAATTCTTTAAAGATTTGAAAGAATTTGTCCATTTGTTGACTAGTCTTTTCACGGAGCTTTTGCTCATTTAAGCGCGATGGGTAAGGAATATAAGGTTTGGATTTAGGGGCAACAACTTCAGGAGTCTCAACAGATTCAAAGACAACTCCTGGGTTGGGTTTCTTTTTCGGGACAACCGGAGGCTGGACTTGTGCTGTACTTTGTGGGTTTGGAATTTGCACTTTGTCCGTTGTATCCTCCGTCTCTTTCTCCATTTCATACAACGGAGGAGGAATAGGACCAGAGGGTCCCTCATAAGCAGTACCACTACGAGTGGTGATAGCTTTGATGAAATTGGTACTTTCATCATCATCACTGTCATCAAGCACACTGATAGGAGCAGCATTGAGCATATTGGAATAAGCTCTAGCTGTCCTTTGCTCACTAAGTTTGCTTGACAAACTTTTAACCGTAAATCGTGAAAGAGTAGAATCTATTCTTGACGGTTTAGGAGCAATTGTGGGTGTAGAATTTTGGATAACCGAAGGTTGGACGTATTTAGCACTTCCATTGTTAGAGGGAAGTACCGGGTCCTTTTTCACCTTGAGTCCATCATGAGCTTTACCACTACGTGTAGTGACAGCTTTGAGTTCACCCCTTGGGTTGACAACAGTGTTACCAGGGAGACCTCCCGAGGTAGAAGGTAGATCATTTAAAGACTTTTTTATATCATTTATTTGGGTAACCAATAACCGGTTTGTCTCATATTGGGTCCTATTTGTCTCCTCTTGGGATTTTATGAATTGCTTAAGCAACTCATCTGAGGACGTCTGATTTTGGTTTTGGACATTCCATGGTTTTTGGTTAAAATTCCCCTGATTCTGACCTCGGTTTTGATTGAAATTTTGGGAATTGTTGAAATTTTGTCCCTGATTTTGAACAAAGCGATTTTGATTATTTTGATTTGGAACGGGTGGAAAACCAGGTGGTACCATAGCATTAGGTGCTTGGTAATGAGTTTCAGCATGCGGTCGGTTTTGATTGTAGTTTACTGCAGCTACGGGAGCTGGGTAAAGAGAAGCATCGGTTGCTTGACAATCATAATACGCATGCGGGCCACCACAAGTTTCACACACTTTGTTTATGGCTTTGATTTGTTCCGGTTTATGAATTTCACTCTTAATTTCTTTCATTTCCTTCATCATGCAACGCATTGCGTCCGTTAGAAAGGCTAACTCTGATGAGTTACCGGATGAAGAAGCAGGAGTGACAGGAACATTCACTTTGTTTCGAGAAATAGGAACTTTTGATTTATTTTCACAAATTTCAATCACCTCTTTAGGTTTACGATTCAAGATATTGCCACCGGCGGCTGCGTTAAGTGAATCTTGATCGTTTTGGTTCAACCCATTATAAAACGTATTGATCTGTTGTAACTCCGTGAAATCATGATGCGGGCATTTTCTTAGGAGATCTTTAAATCTGTCCCATGCCTCTCCGAAGTTTTCATCAAAACCTTGACGAAATCCAGAAATTTCATTTTTAAGATTAGTCGTCTTTGATGGAGGGAAGAAATAATTGACAAATTTCTTTACGAGATCTTCCCAAGTTTCAATGGATCGAGGGGGTTCTTTATCCAGCCAAATCCTGGCTGCCCCTTCGAGTGAAAACGGAAATAGCATCAATTTGATAACTGTTTGCGGCACATTCTTGTAATTGATTGTAGAGGTCAACTTGTTGAACCAACGAATGTGTGCATACGGATCTTCTCGTTCAAACCCGTGGAATTGGTTTGTAGACACGAGTTGAATCAAATGCGTTTTTAATTCAAAATGATCAGAATCGATGGGTGGTAAAACGATGGCATCTCCGTAACCCTCGGTGGGTGCCTGGAGCATCTCAGCCATTGTTCGTTCGTCTGCCATATTATCAGTGGGAACAGTACGAATCTCGGGTTCGACTATTTGGGCAGCACGTCTATGATTACGTCTTCTCGGAATATCTACGAGTTCACGTAAAGGGCTTGTCGACGTGGAAGAACGAGTGCACATGCACTAAAAAATATTTCAATTAAATCAAGATCGAAGCAAATCACAAGGAACTTAAACCTTAAATCAACCAGCGTACGGTAGCTCTCTAACTGAAAAACGCACAGAGTGGCGGAGAAGCAAAGGTGGGCAATTAATGCTCCTTAAAAACCCGCTTCTTTCAGTTCGACAATTTAATGTCAAACTATCCTTAAACCTCCGTTATAGTTTGTTTATCAATCAAAGGTGAGCCGAATTCGCAAGCGACACAAAGGCAAGTTTTAATCTTTGGTTTGGGAACTTATTATGATAATACCCAAGTTGAGAAATATTATTTCGATTTTGCTTTTAATCTTTTATTTTACAATAAAAAGGAAAATGTTTTTGGGTTTTTATTTTTTATATGATAATATACATAAAAGAAAAGGAAAATATTTTTCTTTTTTATATTGGGTTTATGGGAAATATGAACTTCGGAAAGAAGGGTCTCAAATCACTAATCGCTTAAACTTTACACAATATTGTCGCAACACAACCTCCCCGGAAGCGGCGCCAAAATTTGATCCGTGCTAAAACGTATATATAAATATTAAGAAATGACGGATACACGTGAATAAATACAAATCATCCCTTTGTGAAAAAGGATACTTGCAAAAACTCACGTTCGTGTGTAGTGTGAAACCAGGTAAGTGATTACCCGGATCGTTTCCCAACGAGGCTGGAATGGGCAAATTGTTTAAGTTTTGGATTAGAGTGACTGATGATTAGTATATGGATTTTGATTGCTTTTTTATATCTAGAGTAAATTACATGGATGGTCCCTGTGGTATGTCCAAAATTGCAACTTTCGTCCCTCGAAGTTTAAAGTTGCATTGGTAGTCCCTAAGTAGGTAAACAAATAACACCACAGGTCTCTTGGTTAAACTGGTGTTAACTAGGTTAGTTAAAATTTACAGGTTAGCCCTCTTTGGTTAAATAGCGCTGCATCATTAATCCTTTTACTTAACGGCCGTTTGCAAGGCTTACACAAATGGTCCTTGGTTAAATAGCGCTGCATCGTTAATCCTTTTACTTAACGGCCGTTTGCAAGGCTTACACAAATGGTCCTTGAGTCCGTTTTTCTTCCGTTTTCATACGTTTTCGTCCGTTTTTCTTTACGTTTTTTTCCGTTTTTGTCCGTTTTTCTTACGTTTTTTGTCCGTTTTTCTTAAGTTTTTGTCCGTTTAACTTACGTTTTTGTCCGTTTTTCTTACGTTTTTTCCGTTTTCATACGTTTTTGTCCGTTTTTCTTACGTTTTTTTTCCGTTTTTGTCCGTTTTTCTTACGTTTTTGCCCGTTTTTTACGTTTTTGTCCGTTTTTCTTACGTTTTGTCCGTTTTTCTTACGTTTTTGTCCGTTTTTCTTATGTTTTTTACGTTTTTGTCCGTTTTTCTTACGTTTTTTTCCGTTTTTCTTACGTTTTTTTGTCCGTTTTTCTTATGTTTTTTACGTTTTTGTCCGTTTTTCTTACTGTTTTTTCTGTATTTGTCCGTTTTTTCTTACGTTTTTGTCCGTTTTTCTTATGTTTTTTACATTTTTGTCCGTTTTTCTTACATTTTTTTCGTTTTTCTTACGTTTTTTTTCCGTTTTTCTTACGTTTTTGCCCGTTTTTTTACTTTTTTGTCCGTTTTTCTTACGTTTTGTCCGTTTTTCTTACGTTTTTTGCCCGTTTTTCTTTGTTTTTTTACGTTTCGTTTTTTTTTTTGTCCGTTTTTCTTACGTTTTGTCCGTTTTTTTACGTTTTTGTCGTTTTCTTATGTTTTTTACGTTTTTGTCCGTTTTTCTTACTTTTTTCCGTTTTTCTTACGTTTTTGTCCGTTTTTCTTATGTTTTTTACGTTTTTGTCCTTTTTCTTACGTTTTGTCCGTTTTTCTTATGTTTTTTACGTTTTTGTCCGTTTTCTTATGTTTTTTTACGTTTTTGTCCGTTTTTCTTATGTTTTGAATTTTTTTATTATTCTTAATTTTTTATTTTTTTTGTCCGAATATTTAAAAAAAATATAAAAAATTCAAAATTTTTTTTTGTCCGAATTTAAAGAAAAAAAAATAAAAAATAAAAAAAAAATTGTCCGAATTTAAAGAAAAAAAAAAATAAGAAAAACGGACCAAAACGTAAGAAAAACGGAAAAAAAAAAAACGGAAAAACGTAAAAACAAAAAAAAGACAAAAACGTAAGAAAACACAAAAGTAAAAAAAGGACAAAAACGTAAAAAAAACCGGACAAAAACGTAAGAAAACGGACAAAAACGTAAAAAAACATAAGAAAAACGGACAAAAACGTAAGAAAAAAGGACAAAACGTAAGAAAAACGGACAAAAACGTAAAAAAAAACAGAAAACGGACAAAACATAAGAAAAACGGACAAAAACGTAAAAAACATAAGAAAAACGGACAAAAACGTAAGAAAAAAGACAAAAACGTAAGAAAAACGGACAAAAACGTAAAAAAAAGGAAAAAAGTAAGAAAAACGGACAAAAACGTAAAAAACATAAGAAAAACGGACAAAAACGTAAGAAAAACAAAAAAAGAAAAAACGTAAGAAAAAACGAAGAAACAAAAACGTAAGAAAAACGGACAAAAACGTAAAAAACATAAGAAAAACGGACAAAAACGTAAGAGAAAAAAAGTAAAAAACGGAAAAAACGTAAGAAAAAAGGACAAAAACGGAAAAAACGTAGAAAAACGGACAAAAACGTAAAAAACGGCAAAAACGTAAGAAAAACGGACAAAACAGAAAAAAACGTAGAAAAAACGAAAAAATATAGAAAAACGGAAAAACGTAAAAAACGGAAGTAAAATCGGCAAAAACGTAAGTTAAAACGGACAAAAACGAAGTAAGAAAAACGGACAAAAACGGAAACGAAAAAACGTTAAGAAAACGGAAAAGTAAAAACGGACGAAAAACGTAAGAAAAGAAAAAACGGACTTAAGGACATTTGTGTAACCTTGACAAACGGAGAAGAAAAGGATTAACGATTTGTCAGCGCATATTTATAATCATAGAGCCCATTTACAAGATTTGTGTAAGCCTTGCAAACGGCCGTTAAGTAAAAGGATTAACGATGCAGCGCTATTTAACCAAAGGGGGCTAACCTGTAAATTTTAACTAACCTTGTTAACACCAGTTTAACCAAGGGACCTGTGGTGTTATTTGTTTACCTACTTAGGGACCAACCATGCAACTTTAAACTTCGAGGGACGAAAGTTGCAATTTTGGACATACCACAGGGACCATCCATGTAATTTACTCTTATATCTAATTAACAAATGAGAAACAAATATACAAAAGAAAATTAAACGCGAATTAATTAAACTAAAAACGCGTAACGGGAAATCTAAAACGGGATAAAAACTGAAATAATAGAAAACTAATCCTACAAGTGTAAAATTATTTTTCTTAAATCCTAAATAATAAAAGAAAATTTTAGAAATTAAAATTATATTTTTAATTATTATTAATTATTTATTTTTTAATTACTTTTTAAACTATTTTAATTTATAATAAATACTAAATGAACAAAGAAAAATCTAAAACTTTTTCTATAAATATTATGAGGTGAAAAGAAGCTAAGAAAATTATAAAAATGAAAAGTGCTTAATTAAAAATTTAAAAAGATAAAATCTATTAAATAGAAACTATCACTTGTTTTATATTTTATTTTTCTTAAGGTCTACAGATATGATTATATTTTTCCTAGAATCTACTTAATAAAAGAAAATTTTGAAAATTAAAATTATATTTTTCTGATTATTATTCTATTTATTATGATTTAATTACTATTATAAACTAATTAAAATGATTAAAAATATTAAATGACTTAGAAAAAATCTGAAAAATTCAGGATAAGTCTAAATTAATATTCTTAATATAGGAAAATTAAAATCAAAAGTCTACTAAACCCTAATAAGCAGTTGGGCAGATAAGCAGTTTGGGAATAAGCCCAAAAATAAGCTAATAAGCTCAAAAGTTTACCAAAAGCTCAGAACAAGTGCAAACAACTTAAATAAGCATAAGTCAACTGTTTAAACACAAGTAAGCAACAGAAATAAGCAGATAAGCACTTGTGCAGATTCACTACTTATGCAGAAAAATCAGGCTAATCAACCAACTTGCAGAGCAGATTAAGCACTTAAAATAAGCTGATAAGTTGAATAATATGGGGGCAAAAGATTGCTAGTACTACTGGCTACTCTAAAAACCTAAAAGCCCCAAATCTAACTGACCAATTGAACTCCAATTGGACACAAGATCAGGTGGTGAAAAATGAAAACGCTGAGCAGGGCAAATGTGCAGGCTCAGGGTAGGGAAAAGGGGGAATTTGCAGGCTTATTTTAAGCTATGAAATAAGCTCAGAAATGGAATCCAAGCACAGAATCTTAAAGCCTACTAGGTAAACTACTTATAAACCAAAAATCAAAGCCTCAGCTTATCTGGATAAGACACAAATAAGCTGAGAAGAAGGGGTTGGTCTGCTCAGTGTATACTGAGTCTGCTAATGCAGAGTTGGTGTGCAGAGGTGATGCAGGCCAAGTGACCAAACCAACTCTTGTGTTATCACTATATGGACCAAAAGAACTCAGAAAATGCCAAGGTTGAGGTCAGAATAAGCTCATAGCTTAATATGGCTTATTTGGTCTCTTTGAGGTCTAATTTTACCACAGATAGCTCAAATCTACAAATCCAACCAAATGGACTTAGAACAATTTAAAAACAGCTTATTATGACTTATTTAAGCTAGGTCCAAAATGGGCAAATGGTCAATGAACAGTACAAGCTTGTTGACTGCATAAACAAAACACCCCTTATAAAGGTCTGTTGTGGATTTTTAACTGAAAATGGTTTATTTAAGCTAAGATTTTTAAGAAACTGAGTTTAACTAACTTATTTAAGTACTAATTGACATTTAAGAACTGAAATAAGCTAATAATTAAGCTATGTCTATCTAAGGTATATTTTTGGCTTTTTTTAAAGGTTTTTAAGAAAAATAAAGTACAAGGTGTTTAATACTGAATAAACTGATGAAATATAATTATAAACCTCTAATAAGCAGAAAATTACTTTAATAAGCTACCAATAAGCTAAGTAACAGTATAATGCAAAAATCATGAAAATGGCTTACAACTGATAAGCTATGAAACAGAGAACCAAGGACCAGAACAAAACCTAGCTTGTTCACACAAGCTAGAAAACCCAAGAAAAGCCTTCCTAAATAGCTTTTCCCTTCAGAAGAGCTTATTGTGAGCTTATGTTGACTTTTGTTGACTTTTCTCCATTTCTTGAATTAGAACTGAATTAAACTAAAATAAACTTACAACAAGCTATGATAAGCTTGTATAAGCTTATAGAAACAACTAAGAAGTTATTTCAATTACTACTTATCTTGGTTTGATTTCTCAGTACAACATGGAAATTGGAATTATCATTAGCTACTGGAATTGTACAAAGATTGACAACAAACAAACTTAAATTAACTTGTATTGATTATTGAAACTTGAAATTACAAATTATCACAACTGAAAATGAAATACGATTTATGCTAAATTATCTACTTGCCTCTTAGGGCTACATTGGTGGTTCTATTTATACTACAATATTAGGGTTTACATTGTCTTCATTCTCTGAGCAAATCCCAACCTTTAGATCCTCTTGAAATCATCTCAGCCACTTAAACCATTTTTGGCGCCAAAATGAGATAGTGGGATAAACCACTAGGACTGGTCTGAGGTGATGGGGAAGAGGCATTTAATGCCTTTTGGTTTGTTAGGTAAGGTGGAGTGTAGCAGAGGAGGGGGGTGGTGGGTTTGTCAGAGAGGCGGTGGAAAATGGTGGTATTGGTTTGGCGGGATGGTGGTTTTAGAAGAAAGGTTTGACTGAAGGTCAAACCTTCTGGTTAGCTAAAAAGATGGATCGGGTTGGGTTTTGGGATTGGGCTTGGGTAATGTTTAGGTAGTGGGCTGGGTTTATAATAAGTGGGTTGGGTTATTTAATTTAGCAGTTGGGTTTTTATTTAGGATTGGGAATTGGATTTTTGGTAAACCTTAGGGACTAAAATTGTAATTTCTGAAAATCCATGGACCAATCTTGCAACTTCTGAAAATCCAGGGACCATTGCTGCCAATAGTGAAAATTAATTCCAGGGAACATAAAAGATAATTTTCCATTTTTTAAAACCAAGGACTAATTTTGACAACTTTTGAAACTTCAGGGACTGAAACTGTCAATTTTGTAAACTTAGCTCGTTTTTCACCTGTTTTCAATCTTTTTGTTCCTGAATCATATAAAAACACATTCTATGATATTTTCTGTATTTTGAAGCATTTCTGAGTGTTTTTAAATGTTTTTGTAGTTTAAATGGGAATAAAATGATGAGTATTTAGACACTCATCAACAACATAAATTCAATTCTGTCCAGACTTGAGTCTGTGGAAATTAAATTTGATGATGAAGTCCAGGCACTATTGCTGTTATCGTCATTGCCTGGTAGTTGGTCCGGAGCTGTGACAGGCGTGTCTAGTTCGGTGGGGATGGATAAGTTTACTTTTATTACTATTCGTGACTTTATTCTGGGTGAATCCGCTAGGAGGAAGAATCAAGGCGAATATGGGAAAAGTGAATTGTTTGAACGTTGGCAGGGGACGAAGGAACAACAGGAGCAGTGGGAGCCGAGGGCGGAGTTCGTCTCGAACTCGGGGTGATGTGACTTGTTGGGGCTGTAATAAGGTTGGGCATTTTAAGATTCAGTGCCCGGATAAGAACTTGAACACCGTAGCAGGGAATGCGTCTGACGATGATGCATTGATACTCAGTGCAGATGGCGGTGTGGACTCTTGGGTCATGGATTCTAGTGCATCATTTCACGCAATGCACAGCGGGCAAACGATGGTGAATCGTAAAGATGGTGACTTTGGGAAGGTACGGATAGCGAATGGTCGGTTTCTTAAGGTAACGGGCATGGGAGATGTTAATCTGAAGACTCCAATGGGTACCACATGGAACTTGAAGAATGTCCGAGTGATTCCTAGTTTGAAGACGAAGTTGATCTCCGTCGGTCAGTTGGATGAACAAGGGATGGAAGTAAAGTTTGGCTGTGGGAAATGGAAGGTGATTAATGGGAATCTCGTTGTTGCTCAGGGTAAGAAGCGGGGGTCATTGTATATGACTGAAGTACCTGGTGCTGGGAGAAGAATGACCGTCTCCTCGAAGCATGATAAAGTCCAGTTCGCTGAATCTTCGGCAAAGAGAGTTCGTTTTGCAAACACGAAGTCTGGTGCCACGCAGATGTCAGCTGAACGAGTTCGGAGGCTTAAACCGGTTAGGGGATCTAAGAACAGTGGGAGCACGGGACGTGTTCCGGGTACAGTTAAAGATCGCCGTTGGGTTTTGAAGGCCAGTATTCCGACTGGAAAAGTCTCTCCTGTGGGAAGTTTGCTAAGTTTGGAGAGTGTTGTTGATAATCCTTGGTGTATCTCTGGAGCTGGTGGATCGTGCAAGCCAGTTGAGACAAAGGATGAGTTCGTGATGGTAACAGTCACGACTGGGTCTGTGAAGACTGATGTGTTGAAGCTTATGGGGGCTTCAACGGGCCTTTCAGGAAACTGATGAGAAGGCCGGGTAACTAGGAAGGAAAGTTTTTACAGAAATACAAATGCACAGTTGAAGCACAGGTGAAGATTGTTCCGTGGCTTCAAGTGGGAGATTGTTGAGTTTGAAGCCAGGTCAAAAAGTAAAGGCAAAAAATGTGTTTCACAGAAACGTGTTTCACGAATACGTGTTTCACAAATTCTCTTTTTTTGACTTATGTATCATCTAATCTCTATATTAGAGATCATCTTGTATTGTAAAAATAACAACACACACAGAAGAAATAAAATACCTAGTTACCGAGAGTGGACGTAGATCAGGAGGATCGAGCCACTATAAATGCTGGTGTTCTTGTGTCGTGTTCGTGTGATTCTCTATTCTCTGTGTTACCCTAACAATTGTTCGATCCTAACACTTTCTATATTTTATATGTAGACTTTTTAGACGAACCATGTCATGACTTGTTAAGACCTTGATTTATAATTCCTTTGATCCACTAGCGATAAAGAACTATTGATGGGAGAGAAAATGTAGGGAAGCGTACATCTGCAAATCGAATAAAAGGTATTAGTCAACAGAGCCTAACACTAGGGTATTAAGATGTAGATGCTAAATTTTAATAGACAAGAGAGACCATAACAACTAAACTGCATACATCTGCAAAACAAATAAAAAGTTCTATTAGTCAACCCGAGCTTATACATATTACCCTAAAAAAATTGCAGGTGCCCAAAAATAGAATTGCAAGGTAATTTTTCAAGTGGATGATTATTTAAACCGAAGGACATAGAGAGACCATTAGGTCGGTACAGGACTGGTATGGGATCGGTTTGGTATCAGTATTTTGAGGCATAATATCATCCCTAAATATACAAACGACCCCTACCTACCGTTGCTCCATTACAAGTTACATAATGATCATTCACAACATTTAAATCTTAATTTCGCATAGCTTCTCATCAAACTTTTGTTTTGGGGGTACAAGGTAACCCCACCCGAGCCAGCTTTGATGACCAAGACCCATAAAGCCTGGTAAATCACTAGCCCATCACTAGCCCTCCACAATGTGACCCTAAGAAGTTTGCAGCTAGCATGATTTGAACCTAATGGTTAAGAGTTACCAAGCTCTTACCACAAATCTACAACACTTTATAGGCTTTATACACTCAAATATAAATCCATACAATCAAACAGCAGCATCAACTTACTAACTAAAAAGCACAAACACTCTCACCATTATAAAATCGAGTTAATCACATATTCCTACATTTCACCTAAGAAATAACAAGTGAAATAGCACATACACTAGAAATAACAACAATCACAACAACAAACTGAAAAATTAGAATTAAATCATATTGCATCCTGCTCATGTAAAGTGAATAACTAAAGCAACTTAAACGAACGGATATCAAATCACAATGTAACATCAAACTAATTAAAGATGCATTTTGATCTTCCGATATCACACCTACTACTATATTACAATCACAAAGTTTGTGTTTGGCGACGAGCTTGTTGGAGCAATTTAAAGTGTTTAGAATATAATGCTTGTTTGGCAACGTGCATTTAGCTTTTGGATTTTGTCTAAATGCTCCTATTTGAAACACTAATAAAAATAAGTGTTTACGTCATTATACAGCTATAGCCAAAGTCCATGTTTAAGTTGATTGAGCTTTTGTACATGTTTAAGTTGAATGTATTCGAATCTTTGTGTAGATAATAAACAAAAACTTAACACAATAATCTTTGGGGTTTCTGCAAGTCCTTGAATTCGTTAAGTTTTTTATTATTTTGAACGTCTACAAAGACATTTGAAGCAACCGGCCCAAGTCGTAAATTTTATATGTTAGGCTTGCATTCAATAAATAGTTAAACGCTTGAATAAGTTCCACACTAAATATAGATTACAACTGTCATTGTCAAGGAAATGAGGAAACTTAGATGATAAAGAAATGTGTAAGAAAGCTGATTGGGATATAATTGTTTGTGACCAACAACTTTTGAAGTATATGAGGGTTTAAGAAGACTTCAAATTGGAGGTAGGGTATTAAGTTTAATTTTGATGTCTACTAGTGTAGACTTTCCAAGTAAACTCATCTTAGTCCAAAACTCATTAGTCATTCCTTCCTTGGTCTGATGGCCCTTCTAATGTTTTTGGCATATACATGCTGAAATTATGTCATGTAAGATTCCTTCATTAAATACAACTTTGAAGTATACATGTTACATGTTAGACCCATTTCCCGGGTGTTGGGACCCCATCCTAGACGAAAGTGAATAAAGACCTCATGTGATTGGCCAGTCAACGAATGTTGTGTTTTAGTCAAACCCGATAGTCAAAGTATGACCAATGTAGCTATGTAAAATATGATGTGTAACTAAAGGGGCCTAGATTACCAAGTGTTAAACTTGTTATATAGTGTTATATGTTAGTTGTGGCCAAATTATAAGGAATGGAACTTGAGGGGCCATTCTTGTCATTATCCCAAAGATGCCACTTAGCTAATTATATCCAGGAAAGCCTATACTTTTCTATATCTTTCAAGAGTCTGTGAAGTCCGGTTCTTAGAGAAAGAAAAAGAGAGGGAAAGGTTAGTGTTGGCTTAAGAAGAAGAAGATGATGAAGAGCAAGTGTTAATATCCCTCCTTAATAATGATCATCATCAAGTAAGTAGTCTATTGCCTTTATTTAGTAAAGTTAGAGATTATGAGAAAAGTGGGTTTTCATCATATGATCAAGATATGTTATGGAAGATAAGTGTATTTGATGGGTTTTGATAACCCTTGTTATGTTATTTATTGTTATGTTGTTAGGTTGTGGTTATGACCGACGACGATGATGATGGATCATTGTGATGATGATGATGTTCTTGATATGTTTAGCTTGGATTAAGGTAAGTAAAATGATGATAGCATATGTTATATGGATTTCTATCATTATGTGTTATGTATGTTTATGTTGAGAAGATGAGCTTGGATATGCTTATGTGATGCCATGTTTATGGCTTATGTGATGAGATGATGCTATGGAATATGTTTATGTTATGTGCTAGTTGAGATTTGAGTAGTGAGCCATGATGTAAGTGTTTTATGTATATGATGCATTATGTGGATTGAAGTATAATTGTATGTTATGGTTGTTTTACTTACTAAGCCTTTGTGCTTATGGTTTAGTTGTCTAACCTTTTGTAGGTTGGCATGTTCTTATGGATGGCTTGGATATAGCGGTTAAGGCTTGTTTATGTGATATGGGTAGATTGGTAAGAATGTAGAGCTTAGGTAGATACCGGGCTCATGTGTAAGTTTGTACCCCCGTTGGTCTTTTATGAGTTGGTAAAGTGTAGCCGTATGGCAAGTTGTATGTTAAGTGTTGTGTAACGAATTGGAAGTTATTTGGTGTGTCAAAGCATGTTTTAAGTGTTTGAAATGAAAGTTAAAGGGGCGTTTGGTTTAAGTGCAAACGTACCCATTTTGAGTAGTAAATGGGTCAAGTGTTATCGGAACATGTTTGATATGTTAAATGAATGATTTCTGGAAAGTTTGGTGTAAAACGAAAGTGGTATAAGTGGTTTGTTGTGAAAATGGGTCAAAACGGGTTATTTTGCATAACCCGTCTAATTTGTAAAGTACCCCTTCGGGGTGTCGTAAGATAAATGTTTTTGTATGAAAATGATCTTATTGATATACTAAACATATCTGGAAAGTTTGGTTAAGTTTCGAGTTCGGGAGGTCGGGTTTTCAAGCGGAGATAGCGAAAAACTGCATTTTTGGACAGAAGGTCTGTCCAGATTTTTAGAACAGTTTTTGTAGATGTTTTGTCTCAGATGGGTAGATACGGCGCATCTCCTTTTTGAGATATGGCGTATCATGAGATATGGCACATCTCCTTTTTGGGATATGGCGCATCTATCCAACAGTCCAGATTTGGTAATTTTCTAAATGTCGTACAAAACAAACCGTAAGTCATTGGTGGTCGTACCACCTATCATTTTGAAGGTAATTGAGTCTACTTTCATCTAAAAATAGTCTCAAGTCCTGAATGTGTATGCATTTCTGTCAGATTGTAAAAGAGTACAGCGGGTCAGTTTTGGTTCAAGCGTTTCCGCGTAAAAAGTCAAAGTTTTTGAAGTAAGCGGGCACGGGGTGTTACAACTTGGTATCAGAGCTTCGGTTTAAGTGAATTAGGTTTCCACTTAGGGTTGCCTAGTCTTAAACCACTCTTAGAAGCCTTGGACGTAAGTGTTAGTCGCGCGGAAATTAATTGCTATGTGTTAGACGGATTATGTTTTGTGCTAGTTGAGCCTATTGATGATAGGTGATGTATACTTGTAGTAGTGTTGTTGTGTATGAGATATAAGTCCATGGGGACTTGAGATGCTTAATTGATTAGTAGGCCGAGCACCTCGGTTGGTGCCGGTAATTTTATTGTGATCATGTAAATGTATAGTAGAGCCATGGTGATGGCATGCGAGTAGAAATGCTAAGTGGTATTAGAGATGGGTTAGTAAGTGAAGTAAAGTTTCATGATGCCTTAGTTATAAGGTAGACTAGTGCTTGCGGCTAATTAGAAGGTTGATGCTTAGACATAGATGGATTATGTGATATATGATGCCATAGACTTCATGTTTTGATTATGATTATGAATGTTTTAACACTTGTCGGATAAGTGTTAAGTTTTATGATATGATTGCTTATGTGATGTTAAGTATATGGTAGTTTATTATATGTCTAAGTTTTATGTGGTGTGCTTGAGAGCACGATTGTATAGAAGTGTATGAATTGAGATAGACGCATTGGAATGCGTGTTATGTGTTGACCTAGTTGAGGTCGGTAAAATTAAAAAGAACACATCGACATGTGAAATAAGAAAAGATAAGTATGGTAAGTGTTGGATAAAGCATAAATGCTTTGAAAGCGTGATATAAAGTAAGGTATGAATATTAAAGTATGTTTGTAGTTGGTTGATTAGAAAGACATGATTGTTATAATAACGAATAGATGCTTGAAGGCATGAAATCTTTATATGAGTAACTAAAATGAGAAAGTTAAAGTGTATAGTTAAAGCATGATGAAGTCATGTGTATATAAAACATGAAAACTAAATTGTGTTAGTAATAAATGAGTAGAAGTGATGAATGAGATATAGATTGCGCTAGAAGTCATAAGTGACTTGAAGTGTACTAGAAAGAAATGTAAAACATGAATATAACCATGTTAGTATATATTTGGAATGTGTATGATGAGATTGCGAAAGTGTTATAGAATAAACCTATGTAAGGTTTATATGCGTGAAAGTTGAATAGACTAAATGAAGTGATAGTATGAATTGAAAATATGGTCAACAAGGGGTTGACGGGTAATAGTAAAAGTGTGTTGTAAGAACACGTAGAAATGTGTAAGTTGTAATGGATAAGCATTACATATAAATTTTCTAAAATAAAGATGGCACATAGCGAGTGTGTGAGTCAACTTGGGGTTGACGAATGAAAGATAAGTTGCATTGTAAGAATGCAAATATAATATATGGGCAAGTGTTATATAGAAACTTGTCTAGATGATAGTAAGCGTGATAGTGAATGTTGAGATTGCGTAAGGCAATGAAAATTGAATAAATGATGGTGTGTGCCTAATTATAAAAGTGCATGAAAGATAAAATGAGTAAAGATGTTAAAGTAAACATAGCTTGGATCCAATGCTCTAGTTTTGGCATCCTTTGGGATGGCCAAGTTGCCTTTATGGCATGATGTTAAGATGCCTTTATGGCATGATGTTAAGATGCCTTTATGGCATGATGTTAAGTTGCCTTTATGGCATGATGTTAAGATGCCTTTATGGCATGATGTTAAGATGCCTTTATGGCATGATGTTAAGATGCCTTTATGGCATGATGTTAAGATGCCTTTGCGGCATGGATGTTAGCTTGCCTTTATGGCATGGATGAAAGTTAGTGAGATTGGATCCAAGGCTAGAAAAGATGGAAAGTAAAGTATGTACGAATGTTATGTTGGAAGCATATAAGTAGGATGGTTTATGGTTTCTTGATTTAAATGGATTGGGACGCCTTTTCATTTAAATGAAGAATTGTAAATCGCCGAACCATAAGTTTATAATTCCTTATTTACATAGATTGGGACGCCTTTTTATGTAAATAAAGAGTTATAAATGAGTGGACTTATATGTAGCCGATATGATGTGAGTACGGATAGTGATATGAGATAGTGAAAACTAAAACCGGTTAGACGTCATAAGAAAAGATAAATATGAATAAAACTGATAGTAGTGTTAAGGTAATGTGTGAAACCTTAAGATAGATGTCTAAAATGAGTTATGCATTAAATTGATAAGTTAATTGATGAGTAATCCCATAATTTAGTAAGAAAGATTGCTTAAGTGATGCATGTGAAAGATTTTTGAAGGTGCCGTTTGTATGGTACTTTGTATATTTTGAGATAAGTTGCCGGTTTTTTTGTATAGTTATGTGTTAGTATCATATGGAATGTGAAATTAACCGGTATAAGATGTTATGTCTTGTTAGTGCATGGGCATATGTCGTGTTTATAGTGATGAAGTTTGACTTATATAAAGTCAAGGTAGTAAAATTTCCCGTATGACAAATCGTCAATTGTTGTAAATTTTAAATAAGCTTGTGGTGAGAAAGTTGATTATAGTAGATTATGAGTTATGTTTATGTATAGCAAGTTTAGAAATTGCATGATCATTTAGATCGTTGCAAGGAATTGGCTTAGAAAGCATGAGAACAAGGACATGTATATGTCGTGAATTTAGTTTTGGATAGTTTTAGACGAGAGATTTCGAGGACGAAATCTAAATAAGGGGGGTAGAATTGTTAGACCCGTTTCCCGGGTGTTGGGACCCCACCCTAGACGAAAGTAAATAAAGACCTCATGTGATTGGCCAGTCAACGAATGTTGTGTTTTAGTCAAACCCGATAGTCAAAGTATGACCAATGTAGCTATGTAAAATATGATGTGTAACTAAAGGGGCCTAGATTGCCAAGTGTTAAACTTGTTATATAGTGTTATATGTTAGTTGTGGCCAAATTATAAGGAATGGAACTTGAGGGGCCATTCTTGTCATTATCCCAAAGATGCCACTTAGCTAATTATATCCAGGAAAGCCTAGACTTTTCTATATCTTTCAAGAGTCTGTGAAGTCGGTTCTTAGAGAAAGAAAAAGAGAGGGAAAGGTTAGTGTTGGCTTAAGAAGAAGAAGATGATGAAGAGCAAGTGTTAATATCCCTCCTTAATAATGATCATCATCAATTAAGTAGTCTATTGCCTTTATTTAGTAAAGTTAGAGATTATGAGAAAAGTGGGTTTTCATCATATGATCAAGATATGTTATGGAAGATAAGTGTATTTGATGGGTTTTGATAACCCTTGTTATGTTATTTATTGTTATGTTGTTAGGTTGTGGTTATGATCGACGATGATGATGGATCATTGTGATGATGATGATGTTCTTGATATGTTTAGCTTGGATTAAGGTAAGTAAAATGATGATAGCATATGTTATATGGATTTCTATCATTATGTGTTATGTATGTTTATGTTGAGAAGATGAGCTTGGATATGCTTATGTGATGCCATGTTTATGGCTTATGTGATGAGATGATGCTATGGAATATGTTTATGTTATGTGCTAGTTGAGATTTGAGTAGTGAGCCATGATGTAAGTGTTTATGTATATGATGCATTATGTGGATTGAAGTATAATTGTATGTTATGGTTGTTTTACTTACTAAGCCTTTGTGATTATGGTTTAGTTGTCTAACCTTTTGTAGGTTGGCATGTTCTTATGGATGGCTTGGATATAGCGGTTAAGGCTTGTTTATGCGATATGGGTAGATTGGTAAGAATGTAGAGCTTAGGTAGATACCGGGCTCATGTGTAAGTTTGTACCCCCGTTGATCTTTTATGAGTTGGTAAAGTGTAGCCGTATGGCAAGTTGTATGTCAAGTGTTGTGTAGCGAATTGGAAGTTATTTGGTGTGTCAAAGCATGTTTTAAGTGTTTGAAATGAAAGTTAAAGGGGCGTTTGGTTTGAGTGTAAACGTACCCATTTTGAGTAGTAAACGGGTCAAGTGTTATTGGAACATGTTTAATATGTTAAATGAATGATTTCTGGAAAGTTTGGTGTAAAACGAAAGTGGTATAAGTGGTTTGTTGTGAAAATGGGTCAAAACGGGTTATTTTGCATAACCCGTCTAATTTGTAAAGTACCCCTTCGGGGTGTCGTAAGATAAATGTTTTTGTATGAAAATTATCTTATTGATATACTAAACATATCTGGAAAGTTTGGTTAAGTTTTGAGTTCGGGAGGTCGGGTTTTCAAGCGGAGATAGCGAAAAACTGCATTTTTGGACAGAAGGTCTGTCCAGATTTTCAGAACAGTTTTTGTAGATGTTTTGTCTCAGATGGGTAGATACGGCGCATCTCCTTTTTGAGATATGGCGTATCATGAGATATGGCGCATCTCCTTTTTGGGATATGGCGCATCTATCCAACAGTCCAGATTTGGTAATTTTCTAAATGTCGTACAAAACAAACCGTAAGTCGTTGGTGGTCGTACCACCTATCATTTTGAAGGTAATTGAGTCTACTTTCATCTAAAAATAGTCTCAAGTCCTGAATGTGTATGCATTTCTGTCAGATTGTAAAAGAGTACAGCGGGTCAGTTTTGGTTCAAGCGTTTCCGCGTAAAAAGTCAAAGTTTTTGAAGTAAGCGGGCACGGGGTGTTACATTACAACTGTCACAAATTATGACCACTCATATCACATCCTTTGAGGTTATGAAGCACAAAACTACAGCTCTCAACCTTTACTCTGTCCATAAGAAAAACAAAACTACGTAGATGTTATCTCGACATTACAAGTCCAACATCTTAACACAAGTGTAGATTTCTTGTATACACACAATTACCAAAGGGTAAAACTTTAGACTTTTCAGGTCGTAAATATACTCTGCCATTACTTTTATTTTCACGCCAATTTGTCACATTTAATTTTAGAAATAATTACATCAAGAGATATTATATTCTGAAATTGTAAACACAAAAAAAGGGGGAAAGTTGGTAAGAAGTAACAGGTCGACCCGTGAGTCTGTGACTGATCTTGAAACTGACCCAAACTCATTTCGACCCATTACCTAAGCTGACCGCTAGTTTTATTCTCTTTTCCTGAGTAATCTTGTGTTCATTATAAGGTTTTGGAAACATCTGTGCATATACTGTTATGGAAACATCGCTACTTCTTTGTGGTGTATATATATTTGTGGTGTTTTAATTGCTATCAACATTAGCATTTGCTACGAATGTATATACAAACAATGGTATCACAAGAATATTCTTGTAGTCGCTTTCACAATAATATGACTGATAATATGTTTATGGTCTAGTTCCATTGATTAGCGTATCGATTGGGTTGCAAAAGTCTATTATTTGATGTGTTCTAAACTTCATCTTTTGTCTGATTATGCAAAATTTCCAACTTTGGATTGAGATAAAAAAAGAATATCTCAATAAAAATTTTGTGGTACACAATATGCATAGAGATTTGTAGGTTCTCAAATGCTAATTTATTGAATGAATACACTATAGTTTTCGAGAAGGACATTTTGGATGTTATATGAGTCACCACAATTGTTACTACTCAATCCTTACTCCTTAAAAATACTTAAGATAATAATGAGAAATAAAACAAGTCTTAACTCTTTTATATTATTATTAAAGGGTTGGTACAAGGCTGTAAAGATTGAGGTCATAGTTGAGATTGTTTTTATTGGTTCGAAATTGTAAGATTTTATTAATTTGTCATGTTTTGTTAATATGGATAAATGAGTCAAAGGTTTTACATTTCTACTTAACATTTTTAATAAATTTATATGACAGCCTCACAAAAATGTCAAAGTTCAAAATTTAAACATCGCGATAATAGTAAAACACAAGATATGGTTCTTCGATCTAAACACAAGATATGGTTCTTCGATCTGAACAACATAGGTTATAAGCGTCTCAAAACACATAAGCCATAATGCTAAAAGATTAAGTCATTAAACCATCAATCTATATAAAATGCGTACTAACTTCATAATTCTCATACAAATCAAAATATGGTTCTTCGATCTAAAGTGATACGGAGTAGAAAAATAACCATTGTATATGATCCTAACCATTGCGTACGACCATAAACCGATCCTAACCATCGTGTTTTTCTTATAGACAAACAAGTTAAGCATAGCTAAATTAAACAAGTAAAAAGTCACAAAATCAACCTTCACACTACTTCATATATGCAACGCTGCTAACGTAATTCTAACGAGCTACACCTAACACAAATTAGCTGTGATTCACCTAACCCAATTTCGTGACATTTTCTCAACACGTTTCAAGTTTAACCAGTCCATAGTGATCACACAAAACATTTTCCAACAGCAAGTAAATTTTACTTGCGAACACGCAGTCCCAACCAACGAAGGCGCAAATCCCTATATAACCGCCCCCAACCTTCTTGCTGAACAACCTAACACAATTAAAGAAAACAGTTAATACACAATTAATTAATTAACTTCCAAAACATAATTAAATTAAAAAGTAACAAAGTACCTGTAACATCTGTTCAACAGTCCCCGCCTTATTCTTCCGTTTCTTTGGATCTCTATCAGTTTGGGATTGATGACAAAAAAATGTTGTTTGGTATGTTCGTGTAGGTCCCACAATTGGGGATGAGTCCCAAATTTTTGTCCATGAGTTAAACCCATCTAACATGCCATCTTTTTGTTATATTACCATTTAAGGTGGGCCCATTTTATAGGGAAGCATGCATCTGCAAAACAAATAAAAGGTATTAGTCAACAGAGCCTAACACTTGCCTATTAAGATGTAGATGCTAAATTTTCATAGACAAGATAGACCATAACAGCAAAACCGCATACATCTCCAAAACAAATAAAAGGTTCTATTAGTCAACCCAAGCTTATACATATTACCCTAAATTATTTTCAGGTACCCAAATTGTGGCACTTCTTATGACATAAGGAGCAGTTTGTAAGGTAAATTTTCATGTGGATGATTATTTAAACCGAAGGACATAGTGAGACCAATAGGGAGTCAAAATACAAGATACACCAAAAACATTGAAATTGCGTAGATCATCAACAGCAGGGTCAGCATTGGCTTGGGTAGCCTTATGTATTAATGTAAGCTAACCTGAAGTTCTGAGTGATCACTGGCATTGACTTGAATGGCAAGATGATCAACAGCAGGATCAATAACCCTGTTCCAAGGCCTCGTTGTAAGAATTCCTGCAAACAATGCATACAGATCGTCACCAGCACTCAATTTCATGCAATTTTCCTTTATTCCCTTCATTAACCAGTACTAAAGCCTGTAAGCAAATCATACAGGTCAAACATTAATGATGCTCTAAAGCAACAACATAAATGGTAGTAAATAAAAAATAATAATAGATGACATGAGAAGCCATTTATGTTCATAATATTGCAAGGGGCGTCTTCCAGAGTTCAGCATAGTTGGTCCTGGTTGAATTGTCAAGTAATTCAGTTTCAGTTGAGCTCAAAAATTTCTTAATTAAATGTTATGCTTGCATTTTATAAAAAAGGTTAAATTAAATAAGTTCCAGAGCAAACAAATATATCATACTATCATTGTCAATGCAGTGAAAAAACTTAAACTTTTGAAGTGTATGAGGGTTTAATTAAAGACTTCAAATTGGAGGTAGGGATCTAAATTTAATGTTGTTGTCTACTAATGTAGACTTTCAAAGTAAACTCATCTTAGTATCAATCATACTATCATTGTCAATGCAGTGAAGAAAATAAATGATGGAAGAAATGTCTAAGAAAGGTTGTGGGATATAACTGCTTATGACCAACTTTTTGAAGTATAATGGGTTTAAGAAGACTTTAAATTGGAGGCAGGGATTTAAATTTAATGTTGTTGTCTACTAGTGTAGACTTTCAATGTAAACTCATCTTAGTATACAATTCATTAACCACCACATTCATCTGGTGGCCCTTTTAAGTCTTGGGCATCACATGCAGATATCTGATATCGTGTAACATAAGTTATTGGTTCAGGTACATGGTACATGAATTGCTTCATAAATTTGACTCGGAAGTACATGTTTACAATTTCTAAAACTAAAACATTAGACCCACGTCTCATATTTTGAGGATGAGGTATAAATCTATACTTATCATGATCTATACTCTATCCAGAAATGAATAAAATTTGGACTTTTTAGTTCCACGTCATTCAAATATGTGTGTACCTGTAGTTAAGCCAACTTACTGAGTTTCCCATAGTATTATGGGTTCGGAACAAGGGGCTTAAAGCCAAAGAATGTGCACTACTTTTGAATTAAAAACCAATAAGGACTGAACACCCAGTGATTTCTCTTGGAATGATTTCTGCCTTCTATATATATGCTAATAAACTGATATTGTGTTCACAGAGCCAAAGCTGAACGAAACTGCAGTATCCACAAGGCTACTTGCATTTTGAGAATGATTTATAGCACATGATCCTTTAAGTTATGTATCATGTTATGCACGAAGATATAAGCGGCTCTAATAGGTATAAATCTCGCCTTAAACATACCAATAACTTGACATATAGAAGCTATGCATGCCCTTTTATTTCGGTTTTATTTGCATCTCATTAGTCTAACATTTCTCTAATTTATAATTTTGATTTTTCGGATCAAAACAAAATTCCAACATATCATTTATATATGACTGGTTTGATAAAGATATAAAATAACCCCACTTTGAAACATAGCTTCGTTGAAGCGTCGTAAAACCGAAGACAAACATAAGTTCATACTTGACAGTTGATACACATGAATTGCAAGAAACTTGCGTCAATTTTGGATATGTATAATTATATCTAGCATGGCAACAGGGTAGTCCTTTTACGAATCAATAAGAATAAAACATATTTTTGTAGGTTAACAGCAATCTAGTTAAACAAAAGTTAATGATACCAGGCCATAATTCTAACAAATATCCTTCTCATATTTTTGTAGGAAGAGATGTTTACCCTGGCTACGTAATTTATGCATCAAGTTATCAACTGATCTAGGTTTAAACGCTAGATATGCTTATGTTTGAGAGCTTGCTTGAAGCTTGTGGAGGAATAAGTACTTATGTTTTTGTTTTGTAAGGCACGTGTATAGTCAATATTTTAATCAGCTATCTTCCAGCTTTCTCCATGTCAAGGGTGGGAATTGCAATTCTTAGAAAAAGAATTGTGTTTTTATTCATAATAAGACATGAATCCTACATTTAAAGCCTAATTGGGTTAACTGTTTGTCAACCCTGTTTGTTTGACCATTTAGGCACCTTTTATCATGAGCTAGTTCACAAATGCGAATCTACGTTTAGTAAATGTTGCTTATACGAATAGTCATAATAGATGGCGTTTGAGCCGGATGGTGTTTAAGCCAGATGGCGTTCAAGCGTGATGTAATGGCGTATGAGCCTCATGTAATGGCGTATGAGCCTCATGGTATTTAGACGTGATGACTTGGTTATGCCAAAAAAGGATATGTATAACCTGACTTGGATACAATACTCCATCAAAGTAATGTTCTCGTTATCAGGTTTGTCGCAGTCGACTTGTGTCATTAAAGGTTAGTAAGATAGGGCAAGATTTTTGCAGCTTTGAAGGAATAGTTCCTCAGGCTGAATGTTTGTCAGGGGAATAATTGACCCTGTTGGTTTGTTTGTCGCAGTCGACTTGTGTCATTAAGGTTAGTAAGTTCATGCGCCAGTTGTTGTTGTATTCTATAAAGTGTGTTGTGATTAGCTTCGGCTTCATTGTGACTTTAGGTCATCGTGTTAGGCTAATTTTGTTTCAAATTGATGATAAATCGTTTTGAATCAAACGAGTCGAGCCAGGGCACATTATGTGCCCTGAGGCCTGAGGTGGTGAATAATGTTTAACCCTGAATATGTTGTCAGACCCAAATAATGTTAGGCCATTGAATTCAGGCTTATAAAGTAAAGCCAATGAATGCACGTTCACGAAGATAGGTTGTTGAAGTTGTGTCATGAAGTAGGTCATTTGAGGGTGATGTCAGACCACTTGAGTAGCCTGATGCTAGGCCACTTGGGGCCGATGTTAAGCCATTTGAAGCCGAGGTTAGGACACTTGAGTCCGAGGTTAAGCCATTCAAGGCTCATGTTAGGCCACTTGGGGCCGAGGTTAAGTCGTTCGAGGCTGATTTTAGGCCACTTGGGGCCGATGTTAAGCCGTTTGAGGCTGATGTCATGCAACTTGGGGGGCCGAGGTTAGGTCATTTGAGGCTGATGTTAGGCCATTTGGGGCCGAAGTTAAGCCATTCAAGGTTGACGCTAGGCCACTTGGGGCTGAAGTTAAGCTGTTTGAGGCAGACGTTAGGCCACTTGGGCCAAGGTTAAGTCGTTTGAGGCTGATGTTAAGCTGTTTTAGGCTGATGTTAGGCTATTTAAGGTCGAGGTTAAGCCATTCAAGGCTAACGTTGGGCCACTTGGGGACGAAGTTAAGCCGTTTGAGGCTCACGTTAGGCCACTTGGGGCCAAGGTTAAGTCATTTGAGGTTGTCGTTAGGCCACTTGGGGCCGAGGTTAAGCCATTTGAGGCTGATGTTAGGCCACTTGGGGCCGAGCTTAAGCCATTTGAGGCTGATGTTTTGACGTCGCAGGTGTTTAGTTGATTATTCGAGGCCTACGATAAGACATCAATGTTGTTTGACTTTAAGACAATCATGTCGTTTAAAGCAGGGTTAAGACCATGTCAGGAACGTTCAGGCCTTGTTAGGTCATATTGGGTTGTGTCAAGCCGTGTTCAAGCTACGGTTAGGCCGTACCAGGCCCGTATGAGATGTGTACAAGCTGTACCAGCCATATGAGGCCTTATTCAGGTCAAGGCTAATTATTTTGTGAGACGATTTTGGGATATTGACTCAGGTAATTTACTCATTTGCGACTGCTAGGTCATGTTGGGTCAGGTTATAATGTATAGCACATTGTATGTTTGACATGCTTAGAGGGAGTAGATAGCGTTCGGCCACGACTAGGAATTTGCAAGGTCGAAAGATGCGACATACATCGAAGGAAAAACATAGAACTTCGGGATAGGAGAATGCACAATGACCTTCAACAATTTTGGAGCACCTATGGAACCTTAATCACTAAATTGTACTTTTTTGTCAATTTAGTATTTTTAATGTGATGAAATGTGTTGTTTTATTTGGAAAAAAAAAAACTATGGGGTCCGGGCGTGTCCAATAACTTGACTACTTGAGTGATAGAGAGAGGTTGTTTTTTAGTTGAGTAGTGTTGAGGCGACATTACTTTTTGCTATAACACGAGCCTGGCTCATGGGCACCTAGTGCTCTAAGCATTAAGATGTCACTCTTTCCACTACGATAGGACAATTATGATATCCACATTTATTCATTCCAAAAATTTCGCCTACTACATACGAATAGAGGTGGCAATTTGTGCCCAAAATGAAAAAAAAAATTGGCTAATTTTGGCTACTTTGTAAAAGATTTGGGCACATTTAGCCCCCTCCTTTTTTTGAAATGGGCACATTTAGCCCATTGAAAAGTTAAATGGGCACAACGGGCACATATTTTCTCTCAATTAGAGAACATTATAATCGTTTTTGAAGAAAAACTTATATATATAATATATTTAATTTTTAAATATAAATGGGGTATTACATTTAAGGAATTTATTCATTTTCGGTCTTCTATAAAGCGATTCGTTTAGCCCGTGCCCATTCTAGCCCGTGCCCGCCCGTTTTGCCACCTCTACATACGAATAACTAAAAACAAACCTTCAAACCTTTTAAATGCAAATGTACTTAGAACCTAGAACAAGTCTTGCGCGATTCACCTACCCTCTTTCGCACGCAATTTATGTATGATAACTCATTTACCTAAAGTTTAAGCAGTCCTTTACAATAGCATCTAATCGATCCACAAACACTCACACACGCAATTTATGTATGATAACTCATTTACTCCAGAAGGGCCCCTTTTAAGAAATATCCAGAGGATTTTTTGAACGTGATAGGGCTAAGTCAAACGTGGGATGACGATAGTTGCCGTCCCACCTTTTTACGGCCGGATGATTCGGGTGGGTTTTTAGACTTCTTATTCCTGTTTTCTGTTTGTTTGCTTCCGCGTCTAAATTTGTTTCCTTTGTTTTGCAGAGACTTGTTTTCTTATATCCATCAGCCGGATGTATTCAAGGTGAAGGTCGGTGAGCGTACTCTGGAGAAGGATGAGAAGTCTTTGAGGTCGGAGACTGCGGAGCGTGTGGTTCAGCCGTCCGAAAATATTATAAGGCTTACGGAGCACACTTTTGTGGATGTGGTGGAGGCGGCTAAGGAGAGCAAGAAGGCCGAAAAAAATAGAATGGTGATTGACGTGCCTGAGCAGACCAGAAAGAAAAAGAAACTTGTCCGCAAGAGTGTTGCGGCTGGATCTGGTATGTTTATGATATCCTATTTGTTTTTTTTTTTTTTTCTATTTGTTGTTTTTTTTTTGTTGTGTGTGTCACTCGTATTGATACACACTTTTGTGTTTTTTGTTTTGTTTTTGTTTTAGGTGATCCTTTCGCGGAAGATCCTCCTAACCTCGGGCTGCACGATGAGTCGGGGTCGGATTTGGATCGTTCCGGACCTCACACGGACAAGGGGATTATGAAGAATGTAACTTTCCTCTCTTCGTCTTCCCGCACCCCTACTCAAGAAAGGTCTGAGGAGAATTCTGAGGCACCTCATTCGGGTGCTAACGAGTCTCAGCATGTGGTGTCCCCTAGACTAGTTTTTGAGGTATCGCATCCAGATCATCAGGATGCATCGTCCGGACATGTTGAGGGTTTGAATGCATCGTCCAGTCATGTGAACAGTGAGGAGGAAGAGCTTAGTGGTTTTGATGATTTTGAGAGGTCCGTATCTGTTGAAACCGCGGATACTTCTTCTACTTATGTCCCCAAGTGGACGGCCACCAACGGCTTCAAAATGGACGATGCCTGGGTCTGTCGCAGCATCGTTGACAATGTGGCAACCCCGGTCTATGCGACTGTTATGAGGGATATGCCTAACGAGGATCTGATGAATGAGTTTAATCTGCTGTCTTCCCGCCAGATCTGCGTCAGTTCTAAGGTACGTTTGAGGTTGGAGAATAAGTTATACCAGAATGGCAGGTTGAGGAAGCAGCTAGAGGGGAAGAAGAAAGTGATCGCTGGTCTGAGGGCTAAGTTAGCCAAGCTAGAGGGTGAGAATGCCGGGATTGGTGAGCTCCGCGGTAAAGTATCTACTTTGGAGGAGGTTGTGAATGCCAAGGAAGAAGAGCTAGGTAAGCTCCGGGCGGAGCTCGAGAAACTGAATCCTTCGGTAAACATTGTTGGGTCGCTAGGTCAAAGGAATGCAGAACTGGCCTCGGAGATTCTTGAGCTTCGTGGTCTGAATGAGGGTCTTGCCCAAAAAATTTCTGGTTTGGAGATCATTTGCGACACGCTTGAGTAGCAGGTTAAAACTCAGACGGAGAAGATTGTCGAGGAGAGTATGAGCTCCGCTCGTGACATTTACGAAAATCATCTTGCGGAGATGGATAGAAGGCTGGTGGCTATTAATGAAGAGTTTGACACGGAGCTCTTTCCTCAGACTTTGAGAGCTGTCGAGGGTAGGCGCTGGGTGATTGGGCACGGATTCAGGTATGTTATCGATAAGTTCAAGGAGTCCGAGGAATTGAGGACCAAACTTGGTGGCTGCATTTCCGCGGCCCTTAAGGATGGTATCCGCTAAGGATTGGAGGCCGGGGTTGCTCATGGGTCGAAGGGTGTTGAGCTGGAGCAGATAGAAGCCTATGACCCGGAGGCCAAGAAGCGTTTTAATGAATCCGTGGTCAGGTTAGGTAATGTTCCCTTCCCCTTGTTGGATTCTTTGGAGGCGTGTCAGGATGCTCCCCTCGAGTACTTAATGTCGAAATTGGTTTTGGAGGAGTATCGTCATCCTAAGTCGGGAGAGCTTACCTTCAAACCCCCAGTTGCGGAAGAGACTGTTCTACCAGAGTCTGTGCTCCGGTTTGTTACTCGTCGTCCCCGGGCTATCGCGGCTTATAAAGAGTTCAAGGACAAGAAGTACGGGGTGGAGTTTGATTATACTGACAAGGGTCTTGCCCTTGTGCTTCCTAACCCCCTTGGTCCCCAGCCTTCCTCCAGTATTGTTCCTGTATCCGCCGAGCCTGTGACCGATGTTACTACGGAAGTTCCTTAGATTGGAGCTACTACCGGAGTTCCTTCAGCTGGAGATGGTGGCGTCAAACATGATGACATTTTTGATTCTTCCATTCTCGACTCTCAGAATCCTGAGAACTAGTTTGCTGCGGCTGTTGTTCGGGAGATATTTTGACTATATCTGCCCTGCCGCGACTTTATGAAGCTTTCTGAACTTATCCCCTGCTTTGATGTAATCCGGATGAATGCATCCGTGTCTTTTGTAAATGTGACTTATGGGAATGATAACCAATTTTCATGTGTATTAACATTTATTTTTTTTTTTTTTTTTTTTTTAATGTGTTTGTTTTTGCCAGGGCTGATATGGCCGGGCTTAGCTTACTATCTCTGTGTGTCCGTACTTAGGATATCCGGGGATAGCTCGGTACGGTCAATGGGTTTGTAATACCACTTATATGCCTTAGATAATTTGAGGTGCAATGTCCTCATGCCGGGCTTGTGAGGCCGCTTACGCGTCCGGATTTTGAAGTCCGGGTCAAGCATGCATACGATAGAAATAATGAGAGAAAATGACAAGTAAATTTTTGGAAAAAGTTGCGGAGTTGATCAGACCCCACATATCATTAATTATAGGATAGAATACATAAAAGATAACTTGATTTGTTAACATGGACTCCCGCGGCCGGATTGAACCGTGACCGGATACAAAAGATGGAGTACTTACACTTAATTACAAATAGCATTTTTTGAGGTTACGGATGTTCCAAGTCCGGGGTATATCCCGACCATCTTGACCTCTGAGCTTATAAGCTCCCTTTCCCAGGGCTTCCACAACTTCATATGGGCCTTCCCATTTGGGGCCCAGTTTGCCGGTGTTTTCTACAAGGCTTGCGTCATTGCTACGGTAGACAAAATCTCCCGGCCTGAAGCTTGTGTCGCGAACCTTTGCGTTGTAATACTTCTCCATTTGTGTTTTGCTTCTAGCTTCTTGGATTGCCGCGACTTCTCTTCTTTCTTCAACCAGATCCAAATTTAGCTGTAGGGCTTCGTCATTTATTATTGGATCAAACAGAGCGCATCTTAAGGATGACATTCCAATCTCGACTGGAATCACGGCCTCCGTCCCATAGGTTAGGGAGAACGGGGTATCCCCGTTACTAGATTTGATCATGGTTCTGTGTGCCCAGAGCACGTGCGGAACTTCTTCCAGCCAGTCCCGGCTTCCTTGATCAATCCTTGCTTTGATTCCTTCGTCTAAACTCCGGTTCGCTCTTTCTACCAACCCATTTGCCTGTGGGTGTTTGACCGATGCAAATCGCTGTTTGATGTTGAGTTTTTCACACCAATCCTTGAAGGGGTTATCCCGAAATTGTTTGGCGTTGTCTGCTACTATCTCCCCTGGCAGCCCAAACCTGCATACGGTGTTATCCCACACGAATTTTTTAACCTGATTGCCGGTGATTGTTGTAAGAGCCTTAGCTTCGATCCACTTCGTGAAGTAATCTATTGCGACTATCAAGTATTTGATCCTTCCTGGGGCTTCCGGGAATGGGCCACAAATGTCTATTCCCCATTTGTAGAACGGCCAGGGAGAGGTGATGGGATTTAACTTGTGTTGGGGGTTCCTGGGCACCGGCCGGTGTACTTGGCAGTCTTGGCATTTGTTTACCACTTCCCTTGCGTCCCTGTGCATTGTAGGCCAGTAGTATCCGGATCCTATCGCCTTGGCCACAATTGACCGCGGTCCTGAGTGCATGCTGAATGAGCCCTCGTGGATTTCCCTGATGACGTAGTTTGCTTGGACTGGTCCGACACACCGCAACCATGGTTCCAGAAACGATTTTTGGAATAGAATGAGAGAGTACTGTTTTGCCTTGATCCGCAGCTTTCTTGACTTTTTATGGTCCTCGGGAAGTGTCCCGTCTTTCAAGTAATCCATGAGCGGAGTCATCCAAGTGTCCCCCTCTTCTTCAACCATGGTCATGATTTCTCTTTCCTCTATTGACTTATCTTTCAAAACTTCGACCAAAACCTGTTTTGTTAGATGGGCGAAACTGGTGGAGGCTATCTTGCTGAGTGCGTCCGCCTGTTTGTTCTGGCTCCGCGGTACTTTTCTTATGGAAAACGTGCGGAAGTTCTGTATCAGGGCTTTGGCTTTTGCTAGATACTGAGCCATACTTTCTTCCTTTGCCTCGTATAGGCCATTGATCTGATTCGCGACTAGACGTGAGTCCACGTTGGCGGATAGATCTCTGACCCCCATTTGTGCTGCTATCCTTAGACCCGCTAGCAATGCTTCATACTCCGCTTCATTATTGGATGTATTGAATTCAAATCTTAGAGCGTAAGTGAATTCCGTGCCTTCCGGGTTTGTCAGGATTAAACCAGCTCCAGAACCTTCTTGGCAAGAGGATCCATCGGTGTATAAGTTCCACGGCTCCGCATATGGGAGTTCATCCGCGGACACCTCTGCTATCAGAGCCTCTTCTTCCAGAATTTCTGCAATGAAGTCTGCTAGCACTTGTCCTCTTATGGCCGTTCGCGGCCTGAAACTGATATCGTGCCCTTGTAGTTCGATAGCCCATTTGGCCATTCTGCCTGTCTTTTCCATCTTTGCAAGTACTTGCTTAATTGGTTGATCTGTGATGACCACTATTGGGTGTGCTTGGAAATACCTCTTGAGTCGTCTGGAAGCGTGAACCAGTGACAAGACCAATTTCTCCATTGGGTTATAGTTGATCTCCGGGCTTTGCAATGTGCGACTGACAAAGTAGATAGGTTCTTGACGCGATCCCCTTTCCGCCAGTAGGACCGCGCTGATAGCTTCTTTTGCCGTGGACAAGTACATGATCAGCTCTTCTTTTGGCTGGGGGGCAGTAAGAGTGGGGAGATTGGCGATGTGATTCTTCATTTCTTTGAACGCCTGTTCCGCCTCTGGTACCCAGTGGATGTCACTTTTCTTGATGCACTTTTTCAAGGTTTTGAAGAAGGGTAAGGATTTCTCCGCGGATTTTGATAGAAAACGGTTTAGACTTGCCAGTTTCCCGTTTAGGCTTTGTACTTCTTTGAGAGTCCGCGGAGAAGGCAATCGGACAACCGCCTCGGATTTGTCTAGGCAAGCCCCGATCCCTTTTCTTCTGATCACGTGCCCTAGGAACAATCTTTCTTCCGCTCCAAACGTGCATTTCTTGGGGTTCAACTTCATGTTTATCTTTCGGAGGGTCATGAAGGTTTCTTCCATGTCTCTCAACATTTCCCCCTCCGAATGGCTCTTAATGACCAAGTCATCCACATATACTTCGAGATTCCGGCCGATCTGTTTTTCAAAGGCTTTGTCCACTAGACGCTGGTATGTGGCTCCTGCGTTTTTTAGCCCAAAAGGCATCTTTCTGTAGCAGAAAATTCCTTGGTTAGTGTGGAATGCGGTCTTTTCTTCATCTTCCGCGGCCATTTTTATTTGGTGGTATCCTTTGTATGCGTCCAGGAAGCATTTAAAGGTATAGCCGCAGAGTGATTCTATCTTCCAATCGATCTCCGGAAGCGGGTAGCAATCTTTTGGACATGCTTTGTTCAAATCCTTAAAATCTACACACATTCTCCAACTTCCGTCGCTTTTCTTGACAAGAACAGGATTTGACAGCCAGTCGTGGTAGTGAACCTCTCTCATTATGCCGGCATCTACTAACTTTGTTACATCTTCGTTAATTGCTTTGTTTCGTTCTGGGGCCTGTCCGCGCTTCTTTTGTCTTACCGGGGCATAGCCCTCCCGGATGTTTAGCTTGTGCTCAGCTATGTTCCGCGGCACACCGGTCATATCTGATGGTTGCCAGGCAAAAATATCCAGATTGTTTTGCAACAATTCACACACGTCCTTTTTTCCTTGATCCGTCAGGCTTCCTCCTATTGTGATCATCTGGTCCGGGAATTCCAGGTGTATCGCCACTTCAATCCCATCTTTGGCCGTAGGTTCCTCAACGTCATGCTGCGGTTGAGGTTCTGCGATCATCTGGCATTGCACAGGGATGGATTTGTCGCTATGCAAGGTGACTACCCCACCCTAGGTGGGGAATTTAATCATGCCATGTGCTGTGGAAGGGATAATTTTTAGCTGCCTGATCCCGGACGACCAATTATGCCATTGTATTGAGAAGGTGATCTGACTACCATAAAGTTCATCCAAGCGCTTGCTGAGTTTTTGTCGTCACCCAGGGTGACTTCCAACAGGATTTGCCCCAAAGGCCATGACAGCTCGCCGCTGAAACCGAGGAGAGGGGTAGTGGCGGGAATCATTCTTTTCTTGGTCTCCGGACTCAGCCGGTTGAAGCAGTGTTCGTAAAGGACTTCGGAGGCGCTTCCGTTGTCCACGTACATCCGGTGTACGTGGTGTCCGCCTACCCCGGCTTTTACCACCAGCGGATGGTCATCCCAGTCGTCTTCCTCTATTGGTGGGAAAGATATTTCCAAATTTGGTTCAGCGGTGGAGGGTACTTTTTGCTTCACGTTCCTCTGCCAAGTCTGCACCATGAATATGGCCGGCCCTTTTTCTTTGGCTGCCGTTTCTTTTTTACCGCCTTTGGCAGCTCCACCTTTCTGACTCCCATTCTTGATTTCTTTTACTAGATGAGCTAGCTGGCCGGACCTGACTGCCTCTTCTATCTGTTTCCTCAGCTGGAAACATTCATCTGTGTGGTGCCCCTTCTCTCTGTGGAATTCACAATATTTATCTTTGTTTCTGGATTCTGCCGGACTTGACATGGGCGGTGGGGCTGTGAATTTTACCGTGTCCATTGCCAGAATTTCCTTCGGAGTCTTTTGTCAGAGGCGTGAACCGGTCAGTCTTTCTTCAGTCCGCCCTTGAGCGTCCTTTGAACTCCGTTTTTCTTTCAAAGCCTTGGTTACCCAGTGCTCGAGATCCCCCTTCTTGAGACTTCCATGAGGAGCGGTCTTGCTTTTTCCTTGACTGATTTGCCGCTGTTGTTTCGCCGCGGATGAAGGCTGTGGTGACCTTCCACATTTCATCGATTGTTTTTGGGATCCTATCGTTTAGCCTTTTGATCAGTTCCGGGTTATTGATCCCGTGCATAAATCCTGAAACTTTCATGCACTCGGGTGCACCTTTCACGTGCATACTTTCCGCTTTAAAGCGGTCGACGAATGCCGCTGTTGTTTCTCCGTCTCTCTGTTTGATGTGGTGGAGTTCCACCGGATCTTTTGTATATTTCTTCTGTTGGAGGAAGTATGACAGAAAATTTTTGCGGAGATCTTCGAAACTATCTATGCTTTCCGCTGGGAGTTCATCGAACCACATCCGCGCATGGCCCAACAGGGTAGAGTTAAACATGTGACACCATGTGGGCATGGCCCATCTCTCTACCTTTGCCGCTGAACAAAAACTTTTTAGGTGGTCCTCCGGATCCCCTGTTCCATCGTAGGTTTTGACATTGGACGGCATCCGCGTTCTCTTAGGGAACTCGAAACTTCTGATTCTCCTTGTGAAAGGATCCTTGTCATCGATATCATACGGGCGATGAAGGTCGTCCGTACTTCCCTTGCTTCTCCCAGATTCGGCTTCCCAATACCCTCCGTCATTATCCCCCACCACCTCTGGTGTCCGGTTCCTTGGCTTTCTGGAAACGGAGTAGGCAGATCCGTATCCGGCCCCTTTTTCTTTTGAGCGGGTGGTGCGGCTGATGGTCGGGCTTGGTGTTCTTTTCCTCGGGCTATCCGGGCGTTTTTCCACAGAGGGTCGTTCATCCCGTCTGTAACGCCTTGTTTCAGCCCTACGGTCTCTGCGGGCGCGGCCGTTTGACTTAAGGCGTGAAAAACACATCCTCCCCTTTTTCACCCAAACGAGACTTAACATTCCGTTTTTCGCCTAAGCGAGTGAAAACAGCTGACTGGTGGCGCTTAGTACCCCCGTCATGGAGAAAACGCTCCGAGTGTAGGAGCTTTCCGGAGGATCAGGCCTCGCACCGGGGCTAGTCCTATGTTTCCTTCGTTCTCTGAGTCTCTCATAGTGAGATGGCTCCCGGGAGTAGGAGTCCTCCCGAGACTCGTCTTCGTAGACAAGACGAGTTTTCACTCCTTCCAGCTTCTCTGCGTGAACCTTTTCGGCCATCAAAGGCAGCAATTGGTCATAGTGCTTGTCACAGAATGCCCTTATTGCTTCGTCCGGAAGGGAGTCCGGTTGGCGCCCTTCCTCCTTCCCTTTTCCCTTACCATGGGTATTTCGTACAGTGGAGGGTTCATGGGAAGGGGAGTGGTTATTCTCTTGATTGCTCATAGTAAAGTTTTTTTTTTCTTGAAACGCAGTTATGTAACTGGTCCCACGGATGGCGCCACTTGTTCGTACAAATCTTGGGCACACTCCCAGACCTAGCTTAAACTAGTTCTTGGCGGGTGTGGATCTTGTACTGAATACTTCGCGTGAGCTGCTAAGAAAAAGGTAGCACCGTTAGTCTTACCGCGGAAGGGGTGTTCCGCGGTTGGCCTCCGGTGTGAGAGTAAGTATATTGTTTGAGTATAAGTGCGGACTAGGTGAAAGTAAATGCAGTTAGTTGACAGTAATAAATGAGATGGGGTATTTATACTACCCGTATTTAATGTAGCTGAGTTGACCGGTTGCCTTATCGGGTAGGTGGTGTCAGGCCAACTTGCGCCTTATCCTGCAGGTGTCAGAGCAGGGTAAGTCTGCACCTTATCTAGTAGGTGGTGTCAGACCAAGTGGAAAAGTCCACTTGCTATTATCCGCGGCAGATGGTGTCGCTCCGTCCCGGACTGATGAGCCCGGGGCGTGTGTTTGTCTTGTTTTGGTAAGACTGGAGTCTATAGTGCGTATTGACTCTGTCGCGGTTCGGGTTACAAAATTGTCCGGCTCCGTCTGTTGGGTCCGGATGTATTATACATGATCAACCAGGGAATCGCTGCCCAAAACAATGCCGCCTTCAATTGGGAGATAGTTCCGGTCAGATATTTATTTACTTTTATTTGTATATATATGATCTCAACACATCTAATTGGTAATTTTTCTCTTGCAGGTCAAAGTTTCTGCGGGAAAAGGAAAGGCCCCTACTATTGTTGATAAAGATGAAGCTTTGACAAAGGTATAGTTTAATCAATAATACTTGATGTGGATCACAACTGATCATGAATGCAAACAGTTTGATGCTACAAAGCTGAGGAAATTAAGGCCTAGTTTCAAGGTTGAAGGTGGTACTAAAGGCAATGCTTACAGTATAAGGTATGCTCGATCATGCTGAATACTCGTATTAGTGATATCTATTTCGAAATCATGCCATTTGTATAATGTGACAACATAAAGATTCCTAATTTCAGTGTAATCTTGTGAACAGCGACGGTGCAGCTGCACTAGTGCTAGTGAGTGGAGAAAAGGCATTAGAATTTGGATTAAAAGTGATCGCTAGAATAAGAGGTTTCGCTGACGCTGCTCAGGTATCAACAAAACTTGCACCTTAATTGGTTTGTTAAATCATGTGAGGGTTCAGCTCAATTGGGTACACATTGCACAGGCCCCTGAATTGTTTACAACTGCTCCAGCCCTTGCTATACCAAAGGCTATTTCAAATGCTGGCTTCAAGGCTTCTCAAATTGATTACTATGAAATAAATGAAGCCTTTTCCGTAAGTACACTGCTATATCTGTCTTTCATTTTGAGTGCTACCAGAAGCTGTTGAATTATTCTCTCTTTTGCTCTGCAGGTTGTGGCCTTAGCCAACCAGAAGCTGCTTGGAATTCGTGATGTGAGTCTTGTGTGATTGTGGAATTGGTCATAGTTGAATACAAAGATGATTTGGATTCTATTCGGCTATCAACATTATTTGGGAACCTTTCAAATTCTCCTTTTTTACAGGAACAACTTAATGCTCATGGTGGAGCTGTATCCTTAGGTCACCCACTAGGTTGTAGTGGTGCTCGGATTTTGGTCACCTTGCTTGGGGTACGTTTATTTCGTGATTGCTTGCTTGCTTTTTATATGGAGTGCCCAGTTTCTGCAAAAACAAGATGTGTTCTACAGCTTTCAAAGCTGATTTTTAGTTTGCGAAATTGTAGTTGGTTATGACATTCATTTAATCCTTGTGCTGAGTTAGCTTAACAATGATGGTTACGTAACATATAAGAATTTGGCATGGGTTCTATGGTTGCAGGTATTAAGGCAAAATAATGGAAGATTGGGAGTTGCTGGTATTTGCAATGGGGGTGGAGGAGCATCTGCGTTGGTTTTGGAGTTCATGTAAGTCCACTAGGAGTTATGGTATCGCCTATGTGTCGGAGGATGCACAAATACAACTTCGTTATAGAATGCTCTTCTATCAATCATGATATAGTATTATAAATCCTTGAAATCAAACCAGTCCTTTTTGAAAAAAGATAAGGACTACAAATAACAGTTAACGCTACAAAATGGATACTCCTTAAATAGCTATTATGCTCTGAAAAATAGAATTTTTGATGTTATCTTTGTTTCCCTTGTAACCCAAAACTCCTCTTGCTTTCTTCAAAATAGAAAATACAATATCATTTGAATCCGTTTTCCAACTAGAAGCACCACATTTGTCTCAAAATCCTTAGTTTGATTAATTGCAGAAACACTAAAGATGCTCCTCAACAAACTGAACCAACATGAAAGCCGAGATGAAATATAAAATACATCTAACGTTTGCATGAACATCTAATGTTCATTAGAAAAAGTACATCTTGGAACTTTAGCTCTTTTAAGTATAATCAACATGTGTTTTTTTTACAGAGTAAAATATTATTCAAATATAGACTTTTCTAACTAAAATGACTTTTAAAGTGAGTATGTCTTTTTGGTCAACTCTACTCTCTCAATCACATAATGTCATGGTACAACAAATATGATTTTTTCTATTTCTACTATCTCTCTCCAATTATATCATCTTCTTCCTCCAAAAAGCTTAGATCTACAATTTCAAGTTTCTTTCTTTTCATCCCAAATCTGTTTCATTGATGGATTGTTTCATCGAGATTCAATCCAAATCACGATGGCAAAATGACGACAAACACGAGAAGGGAATGCATGCAGCAACAAGTAAGTTTGGATTTTGTATACACGGTACTTTGTTTATTTATGGAATGATAAAAAAGAAAGAATAGAAGTTTTTACTGATAATTGATAACTTAATTGGCAAGCTTAAACACAACGGTCACAACCTAGGTCGGTTCGTTTTTTAGACACTTTGTTCCTGTTTCCTTTTATTGTGATGAGCGAGACTTATAAATAATGCATCCTATTCCATCATCGATTATCGAAACTCGTTCATGTAAAAGTCATTGTTTTGGTGGTCTCATTCGATTATTTTGCTAAACTCTTTTACTAAATTAGTCATTCGATTGTTTTTGCTAGTGTCAATATGTAAGTTCGTGCATGTTACTTTATTGTTTAGGGTGTTTGTTTTTGCTTCTATATGGTTTAGGCTGTTTGTTTTTACTGTTTGAGGAGACTGCCTGTTTGGGTGATTCTTATTATTTTTCTTAAGGTGGTGCACATACCTCATGTGTAAACGGAGGTAGGTCCCATTGGCGGAGGAAGTGCTTTATCCAATGGGATGATTTCTCATTATGGGTTTTTGTTTTGTTGTATGTTTCGAAGTGTTTTTTTAATATATTGCTTTTCGAAGAAAAAAATGTTACTTTATTGTTTATTGTTATTTATTTATTTATTGATTTTTTTTTATAATTATAATTATTTTGTTTTTTATGTCAGGAATCAACAACCAACAATCTATATACCACCCTCTCAAGCTCACAGGTCTGCTGTTACAGAATCGATAGCACAGAAACAATAACAGACAATCGACTGGTCTTAAGAACACAAACTGAAAACACACGCAATAACTGGAACAAAGAACACACACAATAACTGGAATATGCTTTCCAATTAACAGAGAAATATTTGCTCAAAAACTCTGATGGTTTTCACACTCTACCACAAGCTCGGTAGGTCATGTATTTATAGAGATTGATCATGCTTATCAATCCTACTCCTACTACAATTCGAATTCCACAATAATAATCCTAAACCGACTATAACTATAGAATCCTACTTTGAGTACTACTGTGCTACAGTAACCGACCCATTGCTTGGAGTCTGTTCAGCTGCTGCCCATGGGCTCGGGTCAGACAATTAGACCAACATTCACCCCCTTAATTTCTGACTCGAGATAGGGAGGTCTTCGATTCCAAGTAGCTCTCTCATCTCCTTGAATTTAATCCTTGCAAGAGCTTTAGTTAGGATATCTGCACGCTGCAAATCACCTCTTACATATTCAACTCGTACTTGGCCTCTTTCAACACACTCTCGGATAAAATGATAACGTGTATTTATATGCTTGCTTCTCCCGTGAAAAACTGGATTTTTCATAAGTGCAATAGCCGATTTGTTGTCAACAAATAAGACCACCACTCTCTCCTCTATTCCGGTTATTTCACCCAACAATCCACGTAACCATATCCCTAGACACGCGGCTGAGGTTGCAGCCATGAACTCGGCTTCACAAGACGATAAAGCCACCGTGTTTTGCTTTTGTGAGCACCAAGTAATAGGTGATTTTCCTAGATAAAATATGTGCCCAGTTGTGCTTCGACCATCATCTTGGTCCATAGCATAACTACTATCACTAAACCCCACCAACTCCTTGGTTTTTTCTTGGTTATATCGCACTCCAAAATTCAAACTACCTTGGATATACCGTAGTATTTGTTTCACAGCCGCCATATGTGATTCTTTTGGTTCTTGCATGTAACGACTAACCAAACCAACCGAATAAGATAAATCGGGTCATGTGTGTAGTAAATACCTTAGACAACCAACTCGTCGCCTATACAATGTTGCATCAACTGGTTTTCCTTCCTTATCCAAGCTTAACTTGACTCCAGGTTCTAATGGACATTGAGTAGAATTCGATTCATGCATTCCAGCATCTTTTAATATCTTCAATGCATAGCCCACTTGACTTATTGAGATACTCGAATCCTCTTGCTTTACTTCAATGCCAAGATAATAGCTCAATTTTCCCAAATCACTCATCTCGAACCTTTCTTGCATTTGTTTCTTGAATTCACCAATTTCGCCAAGCTTCGAACCGGTTACCAAGAGATATGCATTGTAGATGATCTCTTGAAACGTTCTTGGTCCCGTTGCATAAGCTACACATCCAAATACCCCCAAACCCTCCAAGTTAGGCTTCTTTCCTTTGAATGCCTCGTATGGTGTTTGATTAACTAGAGCTCGAGTTGAAACTCTATTAATAAAAAATGTAGCATGTCTTACTCCTTCAGCCCACATATAATTTGGTACGTCTCGTGCTTTCAAGATGCTTCTAGTCATTCCCATAAGAGTACGGTTTCGCCTCTCCACTACTCCATTCTGTTGCGGTGTGTAGGGAGTGGTTAAATGTCTTGTTATACCCTCGTTTTCACAGAAGTTGGTAAATTCTCTTGAAGTGAATTCACCTCCTCTATCGGTCCTTAGGGTTATAACCTTCTTTCCCGCCTTCCTCTCGACTAGAGCTTTAAACTTCTTGAAATATTCAAATGCCTCTCCTTTTTCCATCAAGGAAAAAGTCCACATAAACCGTGAGAAATCATCAATTAAAACGAATACGCACCTGTTTCCTGCTATGGATGATGGAGAAATCGGTCCACATAGGTCGGCATGTATCAGTTGAAGAGAATGTGTTGCCCTAAATTTTGCTGCCTTAGGAAACGCCTTCTTGGTTTGTTTTCCTACCAAGCAAGATTCACACAACTTGTTCTCTTGATGAATTATTGGCAAATTTTCAACCATGCCCTTCCTTGCCATTAATTCCATTGTCTCGAAATTAATGTGACCCATCCTAGCATGCCATAACCAAGCATCATCTTTCATCTTTGCTTTAAGACACACCGGACTTCCAACTTGGAGCTTTATTTTGTAGAGCCTATTGCTCGTTCTAGGAACCTTCATCAGAAGCTTGCCATCCGAGTCACGCATGGTGAGATAATTACCTCTCATACGAATATCACATCCGCCTTCGGTAGCTTGCCCAAGACTAATAATGTTGCTTTTTAGCTCAGGTAGGTAATATACTCCAGTGAACAATCGTTGCTCACCCGTTTTCCCTTCAATGATTATCGAACCCTTCCCTTTTATCTCGATGTAGGAGTTATCACCAAACTTCACTCTGCCGGAGATATTTTCATTCAACTCCGAAAAGTATTCTCGGATCCCCGTCATGTGATTACTTGCTCCATTATCTAAATACCAAGTGTCCTCCTCGTTTGGCTTAGTATTCAATTGGTTGGGATAATCTTCTCTTCATTCAAGAATACGACTTCTTGAACGCTCTTCATCATAAAAAGTGTCGGGTCATCATCATCCTCCTTTTTCAAAAGGTTTGCTTCATGCTTTTGCTTCTGTTCACGTCGTTCAGGGCAGTTAGAAGCAAAGTGACCATATTCGTCACATCTGAAGCATTGACATCTTTGAAGTCTCGGCCTTTGTTCTTCTTTTGGTCCGTATTGTTCCCGGTGTTGTTTTGGTTTCCTCGGTTGTGGTTATTGGCTTGACCACTACCACGAGATTCGTTTTGACCTTTTCCGTTGCCACCAAAGGAGTTCATTCCTCGACCTTTCTCAGCCTTGTTCTTATCAGATCTTTCAGCCCTTCCGAACATCAACTTGCCTTGATCTTCAGAAGTGGTGTCAACCCCCTTCATTCTTCCTTCGAATGCTTTCAATCTGCCAATAGCTTCTTGAAAAGACATAGTATTCAAGTCAGCAAATTGTTCTATTGAGGCAACAATTGCAACAAACCTATCCGGTACGGATGCAAGTAGCTTCTTAACAAGTTTCTTGTCTTCATAAACTGTTCCCAAGCTATTTACTTCAGTTACAATTTTGCCCATCCTAACCGCAAAGTCGTCAACTGATTTGTTTGGCTTCATCTTTAAGGCTTCAAATTCCGTCTCCAAGGTTGGCAACCTTGCTTCTCGTACACGATCAACACCCATGTACCTAGTCTTTAAGGCTCCCCAGATTTCTTTGGCCGTGTTGAATTGTGATACTTGAAAAACAAGTTCTTCTGGAATCGCCTGGAAGAGTAAAGCTACTGCCATATGGTCCTTCTTCTCCTCGACTGGTGTTTCATCAGATGGTTCCAGGGCCTCAAGTATTCCATGGACTCGGAATACAGCTTTAACTCTAATTGCCCAGATGTTATAATTTGTTGTTGTTAACATCGGACAGAGAAGAGCAGCCTTGGTCTCTTGAACAGCAGGTGGACGAATGGTCTCTCCTTCTGCCATCTTTTTCTTGCGCCTTCTGCTGTAAGTTACAGGTGTGACTGGTGTTTGATCTCCTTCCAGTGCCTCCCAACTTCGATTTCTTCTTGTAAACCAGCAAAGGTGTACTACCTTGATGTTCCAGCCCTTTGCAACCAAAAACACAATCTAGTTAGTTCTGAATAGACTCTCAGAACATAACCAAATTGAAACCTTCAACCGAAAAAGCCCCTGTACTCGAGTCCGGTTTGCTGCTGTTGCAAATAACTCGAACCCGCCTGGATCAAGCCTTCAATGGGAACTCACTGGAAACGCTCCTGGCTGCAAAGAAGATCAACTTAATCGAGGGGGAATTGAACCTGGATCTTGATACCAATTCAAGATCACAAGTCTGCTGTTACAGAATCGATAGCACAGAAACAATAACAGACAATCGACTGGTCTTAAGAACACAAACTGAAAACACACGCAATAACTGGAACAAAGAACACACACAATAACTGGAATATGCTTTCCAATTAACAGAGAAATATTTGCTCAAAAACTCTGATGGTTTTCTCACTCTACCACAAGCTCGGTAGGTCATGTATTTATAGAGATTGATCATGCTTATCAATCCTACTCCTACTACAATTCGAATTCCACAATAATAATCCTAAACCGACTAGAACTAAGGAATCCTAATTAGAGTACTACTGTGCTACAGTAACCGACGCTACAGTAACCGACCCATTGCTTGGAGTCTGTTCAGCTGCTGCCCATGGGCTCGGGTCAGACAATTAGACCAACACCCTCTGCGAAGGGGGATGCTGCCAACGGAACAGTTGTGCTAGATGGGACTTATCGTGGGTTTCCAGTCAAGGTAAAACGAGTCCCGATCATCGAGAACAAAAAAGAAGAGTTCCATAACTCGCTGTTGCACCATAGGTTGTTATGCTAGCACCTGAATATCGTAACCGTATATGAAGTCGAAGACAATGACAAATATCACCAAATTGCATTAGAAAAATGTCCCTACAACCTTGAGCAATATCTAGAATCAAGCCCCGCATCAATGTCAAAGCCAGATTCTGACCAGACACATATCTTCAGGTATAATTTATATAAGTTGGAATCAAAGTTGACGTCATTATCTGCAGACTGCAGGTTACAAAGGGTTGTCTTCCACACAAAGCAGAGCATCAAACCCCATTGCAAAAATATAAAGCAAACAACTTATATAAATTATACCTGAAGATATGTGTCGGGTCAGAATCTGGCTTTGACATTGATGCGGGGCTTGATTCTAGATATTGCTCAAGGTTGTAGGGACATTTTTTGTCACACCCTGAATTTACCTGTTAATGGCAGCGGATATGAATACCTTGGTGTGACTTTCATGGCGTCTCATACAATGGATATATTGAACGACCTAAAGTGTCGTTTTGAAAATACACGTTTGATCATAAATAAAATCAGAGTTTACAAAACATAGGTCCCAAATGTTGTTGCAAGTTTATATAACAAAACCATAGTAGATCAAACGTTTACATAAGTGCATGAAAATAAGTGATGCAAGTCGACCCCGCGACTCCAAAATAGCCAAATGCATGTCCACACGCTAGCTAATTACCTGAAAATACATTGCTAAAAATGGTCAACATAAAGTTGGTGAGAGATCATAGGTTTAATAAAATGAAGGTATACGATAGCCACAAGTATATAGTGTATGACATAAGTCACATAAAAATGGTGTACAATAGACTTAAGCTCATGACCCCGAAACTATGACTGAATCTGTGGTGCCCCTCAGAGTGTTTTGCCAGGCACTCTAAATAAAAAGACATGAAATGCATCCGCTATCGGTTGTTGGTCAAAGCCAACACGGATGGAGGCGTCACCCTCGATAGATCTATCCACTCACTCTCGCTTACAGGTAAATTAACGGTTCATGATATAGGGGACTTTCATATGGCAACAAGGTAACTTAATCTATGTACAAGGAATTTGATACTAGGGCTCGCATATAAAAATGGTTGCAATTTATTCTCCCCCGTGGGATTTGAAATGAAATAATAAATTGAAAAACGGGGCTATGAAAACTCACCTGAAGTGATGATACAACAATGCTATGAAATCGGAATACTTGGAATAACAAGGCGCGAACACTAGCCGCTACCTAAAATGAATATGCATAATCTACTTAGATTATGAGGCAATGTAGTGCATGTACATGTATATGTAACCTATACCACTCGTACTTTGAAAATATTAGTTATCGTTAATATGTAAGGTTCTTCCAAAACTTGATATAAATATGTTAACTTGTTTCGTCAAAACTAGTCATGTAATAAAGTGTATAAAACGTTCGTGTTAGTATCGGCGTTTTGAAAACATGAAATGTAATATGATAGTCGTGTTAATAAGTCTTTGATCGTACGTGTTCCAACGGGTAAGAATTACGGTTCTCCATAGTCGTTACGTGAAAAATATAGTTTCTAGTACGTAAACATTTTCTAGTTAAAAAGCTGTCAAAATGAAAGGTATATTATCGATGTTTAAATGCGTGTATCTTGTTCGTTATTAGCTCGTTTTCGACGTTCTTTATATCCGTGGGTTCGTATAAACATGTACTAATATATTTTCAGTAGCTCGGGTCATCTAGGTCGCGTTAAACGCCTCAGTTTGTCCGTCGAAAGTCGCGTAACAGCATGTTATTTTCTGAAAATTAGTTTTCGTCGTTAAACTTTGAAAAATCATATCTCCTTCGTTATTAACTCGTTTTTATCCCCGTTTTCGGCCACGGCTTCGTCTCGGAATGTATTTTCTAAATATTTGGCCAAAAATTATCTCAAACCTACTGATTTTCCCACGTTTCACTTTTAAGGACAGAATGTTTTATATACTTGTTAAAACTTGATTTTCTAGTTAGTAACTTGTCCAAAAATGTCACAAACAACAACCAATCTTTCTAAAACTTACCATATATCTTTTTAAAGTGTCAAGGGTCCTAAACATCATCATCCATGTAGATCTAACAAGGATCTAAGTATAAAACACTTCTAGGGCTCATAACTTGCAAAAAGATTTAAAAGGAGTGGTATAACTAACATATACATATAGATCTTGCATAAAAATGATATGAACATTATATTAACTTGGTAAAATTATGAAAATGAGTTTTGACAACTTACTTGAAAGATTAGTGATAAAAAGATGATGAAAACCTAAGAAACCTTTGAGTTTGTATTTCAAAACCCTTAAAGGAATACTAGATGGACTTGATTATGGATTGATCTTGAAAGTTTGATGTTTTCTTCCTCTTGTTCTTGTTATGCCGAACACACACACACACATATAGAGATGAGAGGGTTTTCTTGAGATATTATCTAAAATGAAGTGTATTAGGGAAGTTAAGTAGGTATATTAGACAAGATATGATGTGCATTAAATGAGATAGGAAGTTTACAAGTGATGGGGTGTTTTTGGGGGCTCATGGCCGGCGCACAAAGGGACAAGAGGGGGGGGGGGCCTCTTTTGATTAACCATGTGGTGATTACATTTGTTTAAGTGGGTAATTTTAATTAGTTTTAGGTGTAATCGGGTACCGTGTTTGCTAGAAATAAAATTTAACGGAGTTAGTCGGGACTTGACGAAGTCATAAAAATTACAAAAATATGTTGGGTACAAATATTGGGTGTTCGGGTAATTATTGTTTAGTTTTTTACGAAAACCGTCGTAATTATATTAAATGAACGATATAAATTAAATAAATTCGCAAAATACCGGGTAAATGAATTTTATAATTTTCTTGATGTTAAAACGAGTATAAAATATATCGGGACCATCGTGGGGATTGTCGGACGTGTTAGTCACATTTATCGATCGCGCGTTAACGTTTTAATTAAAAGTAATTATACGTAAAACGTCAAATGTAACAAAAATATTAATTTGATAAACCTACGAGTGGAATAGTATGAAAATGTAAATATGATGATATGCAGACTATGACTAGTCCGTATGCAATGATCCTACTGATGATGCATAAATTTTGCAGCTAACCCAAACCGGTTACGCTGAAATGAATGATGAATGATGGACATGAATGGTGATTTGTCGAGGTTGGGAAAGTGACCTGAAATTACGGGTTGTGACAGTCGCCCCTCCAAAAGGGAATTCAGTCCCTGAATTCAATTGTTGTTGGTTTCAGAAGCAGGCTCGGGAAAAAGGTGTGGATACTTGCGTCGCATTTGGTCTTCTCGTTCCCAAGTGAACTCGGGTCCTCTTCGAGAATTCCAGCGGACCTTCACGATAGGAATTCGACTCTGCTTCAATTGCTTGACCTCGCGGTCCATGATTTCTACAGGTTCTTCCACAAAATTAAGCTTGTCATCTAGTTGAATTTCTTCAAGTGGAATAACGGACGACTCGTCGGAAAGACACTTCTTGAGGTTTGAAACATGAAATGTGTTATGAACGTTGCTGAGTTCTGGCGGAAGTTCAAGCTTGTAGGCTACCGGACCAATCTTTTCCAGAATCTTGAATGGCCCAATGTATCTCGGGTTCAGCTTCCCGCGTTTCCCAAATCGGATCACGCCCTTCCAAGGCGAAACCTTCAACATGACTTTATCTCCAACTTGAAATTCCAATGGTTTGCGTCGAACATCTGCATAGCTTTTCTGTCGACTTCTAGCTGTTTCGAGCCTTTCTCGAATTTTAACAATCTTCTCGGTTGTATCTCGTACCATCTCTGGACCGGTTAATTGTACATCACCGACTTCGGCCCAACAGACCGGTGAACGACACTTACGACCATAAAGTGCCTCAAATGGTGCGGCTTTGATGCTCGAATGGTAGCTGTTATTGTAAGAAAATTCGATCAATGGCAAATGGTTAGCCCAACCATTTCCAAAATCAATCACGCACGCCCTGAGCATATCTTCTAATGTCTGAATCGTCCTCTCACTCTGACCATCGGTCTGAGGATGATAGGCAGTGCTCATGTCTAATTTGGTGTTGAATGCATTTTGTAGTGACTTCCAGAAATTTGAAGTAAAACGACTATCTCTGTCGGAAATGATGGAGACTGGTGCACCGTGCTTTGAGACTATTTCCTTGACATAAAGTCTAGCGAGTTGGTCCATGGAATAAGTCTCTCTAATCGGTATGAAATGGGCTGATTTGGTGAGACGATCTACTATAACCCAAATAGCGTCGAATCCACCTGAAGTCTTAGGAAGTTTAGTAACAAAGTCCATTGTAATACGCTCCCATTTCCATTGAGGAATCTCTGGCTGTTGAAGTAACCCTGACGGTTTCTGATTCTCGGCTTTTACTTTAGCACACGTAAGACATTTGCTAACATACCTCGCTATCTCTGCTTTCATATCGGGCCACCAATAAAGTTGCTTGAGATCCTGATACATCTTATCAGAACCTGGATGAATAGAGTACTTCGACTTGTGCGACTCATGCATAATCAACTCTCGTACTCCACCATAAAGGGGTATCCAACTTCTGTCCTTGAAGCATAACACTCCATCGGATCTCTTTACAAATCCATTCTCGCTCTCGGGCATACCATAAATCTTCTCGTGTGGTCGGTTTTCTTCTTTGAGTGCTTCAATCTGAGCCTCTAAGATCTTTGATGGTAAAGGTGAAATAATTGTCATTCCCAATGACCTGACCCTCAAAGGTTTGGGTCGTTCTTTCCTGCTAAGAGCGTCAGCTACAACATTAGCTTTTCCCGGGTGATATCGGATCTCACAATCGTAGTCACTAAGCAACTCTAGCCAACGACGTTGCCTCATATTGAGTTCCTTCTGATCAAGTATATGCTGTAAGCTCTTGTGATCGGTAAATACCACACACTTGGTGCCATAAAGATAGTGCCTCCAAATCTTGAGTGCGAAAACTACAGCACCCAACTCCAAATCGTGCGTAGTGTAATTCTTCTCGTGTTTCTTAAGCTGTCGTGACGCATAAGCAATCACTTTCTCGTTCTGCATTAACACGGCTCCAAGCCCTTTGTGTGATGCATCGCAATATACCACAAAATTTTCAATTCCTTCTGGTAGTGCTAAAATCGGCGCGCTACAAAGCTTCTGTTTCAACAACTGAAATGCGGACTCTTGCTTATCTCCCCATTCGTACTTCTGATTCTTCTGTGTCAACTTGGTCAGCGGCTTAGCTATCTTGGAAAACCCTTCAATGAACCTCCTGTAATATCCGGCAAGTCCTAAAAATTGGCGAATTTCTGTCGGAGACTTGGGCGTAGCCCAATCTTTAACTGCCTCAATCTTTGCTGGATCAACTTGTAGTCCTTGACTATCAATGACATGACCAAGAAATTGAACCCTTCGTATCCAAAAATCACACTTAGAAAATTTGGCATATAATTGCTCCTTCTTGAGCAGTTCTAGAATCGTTCTGAGGTGTTCTTCATGGTCTTGCTTACTCTTGGAATAAATTAAGATGTCGTCGATGAATACAATCACAAACTTATCAAGATACGGCTTACACACCCTATTCATGAGGTCCATGAATATCGCAGGTGCGTTAGTTAATCCGAACGGCATCACTTGAAACTCATAGTGTCCATAACGTGTTCTAAATGCGGTCTTCGGGACATCCTCCTCCCGAACTCTAAGCTGATGGTAACCGGATCTCAAATCAATCTTGGAGTAATAACTAGAACCTTGCAACTGGTCGAACAAATCGTCAATCCTAGGGAGTGGATAACGATTCTTCACCGTCAACTTGTTCAGTTCTCGGTAGTCAATACACATCCTGAAAGATCCATCTTTCTTCTTCACAAACAAAACCGGTGCTCCCCAAGGCGAGGAACTCGGTCTAATGAATCCCTTGTCCAGCAATTCTTGTAATTGGTTCGACAACTCTTGCATTTCGGAAGGCGCTAAACGATACGGTGCTCTTGCAACAGGTGCGGCTCCTGGCACTAAGTCGCTCTGAAACTCAACTTGACGCGTAGGTGGTAGTCCAGGTAATTCTTCCGGAAAAACCTCGGGAAAGTCCTTAACAATTGGCACATCCCCAAGTCGTTTCTCATCCGACTTCTTCTCAGTGATGTGAGCCAAAAATGCATAACAACCCTTCTTGATGTACTTCGCGGTCTTGATGCATGATATGATACTAAGTCTAGTTCCACTTCGCTCTCCACGAACGACTAATGTCTCCCCATCATAAGGAAGATGAACAACCTTCTCATCACAAATAATTTTTGCACGGTGACGGGACAACCAATCCATGCCGATGACAATGTCAAAACTACCAAGTTCTACGGGCATAAGATCTATGTTGAATGGATGATTAAGGAAATTGATAGTGCAATTACGGAGAATTGTATTGGTGCTAACTAAAGACCCATTAGCTAGTTCAACTTGAAATGAAATGTCTAGTGCGGTTGGTGTAATGTTGAGTAAAGGTGCAAACGTAAGTGAAACGAAACTTTTATCGGCTCCCGAATCAAATAAAATAGAAGCATAACGATTATTGACAAGGAACGTACCCGTGACAACCTTCGGGTCTTCGCGGACATCATCTCCACCCATGACGTAAGCTCTCCCTCGAGCTATGCCTCCTTGATTCCTTACCTTCGGGCAATTGTTCCTAAAGTGTCCCACTTCTCCACAACTATAACACGTTGGCGGTGGATTCTGATTGTTTACCCCAGGAGCAGACCTACATCCATTAGCTTGATGACCAACTTTCCCACAATTTTGACAAGGCCTAGGGCAATCTCCCGGGTTATGATGAGTTTGGCACTTGTTACACTTTGGTAGAGTACCGGAGTAACCTTTCTTTTCTGTCGGACCAGCAGCATAGGCCTTTGCAGTCTCTTGCCTCTTGGGTGGTGGTTGGTTGGCGTTGTTACCTTGGTTGTTATCCCATTTCCTTTTGTTGTTGTTGTTATGGTTGGTGTTGTTTCGGTTATTGGAGTAGTTGTTGTTGTTCCGGTAATTGTTGGTGTTATTGTTGTTGTTACGGTTTCGGTTGGAGTTATTGTTGTTGTTGTTGGCGGGTGTCACTTTCTTCAGAACTTGAGCTATGAGCTTTTGAGACATCCTGATTGCCTCATCAAGAGTTTGCGGATCAAAAGAAATCACATCACCACGGATGTTTTCGGGCAAGCCACCAATGAAATTCTCAACCAACTTTTCATTATCAGGCACCATAGATGGGCATAGAGCGGCTAACTCTTGGTACCTCCGAATATAAGTCTCAATGTCATTCCCCACGGTTACCAGATCATAAAACTCTACCTCTAACTTCTTCACTTCAGTTCGTGGGCAAAACTTCTTAGTCACTAGCTTCTTGAATTCATCCCACGTGATCTTGTAAGCATTCTCCATCCCTATGGGCTTCGCGTAAGAGTTCCACCATGATAAGGCTTGATCACGGAGTGTACTAACGGCAAACTTTACCTTGGAATCATCCGGACAGTTGCATAAGATAAACACGGATTCGGTATGTTCGAACCATCGAACCATGGCAGTAGCCCCTTCAGTACCCTTATACAAAGTAGGATCTCCACTCTTGAAATCCTTGTACGTACATTTCTTTCCATTAGTCCCGTTGCTAGCTTCTCCCGATGTTTCAATCCGAGAAGCATCTTCGGCAGCTCTTGCGGCAACAGCGGCTCTTTCAATCTCTAGGGCTTCGGCTATACTATCCCTAACGAGCTTCCTGATAGCAGCTTGAGTCATATCTGGGGTAGCCGTTGCAGCAGCCTTGGATCTTGTTTTCCTAGGTGCCATAATTCTGGTACATCACAACAGAATACATCAACCACAATCATACTAGAAATGATTATCGCACACAATATATACAACCACAACCTGTATGTATATAAACACAACATGTATAAATACAACCACGACATGTATAAATACAATGAAATCACGATGAGAACAACCACAACATGAAATTTCATAGAATAATCACAACACATGAATATCATACATGAAAATTTCGGCCTACGTGGACCGATATCATAATAGCACAACCAAATCCTACATAGTAGAGTCATACTTGATACATTTTGTTTGTACTACAACCAAAAGACAACAAGTTCATAACTATGTCCCACACCCCGGGACTAGGATAATAATAGTACAAGCTACATGATAAAGTCTAACACTAAGCACTCCCTGGTGCTCCACCTGGTCCACCTGGTCCACGCCTCCAAGTTTTGACCACTTTGGCCATGGAAATAGCAACCTTCTCCAGCTGCTCCACTCGCAACTGAAGATCGGTCTCCCTGCTCTATGATGCAGTCAAAGCAGCTCTAACTGATGCCAACTCAATAGCCTGGCGGCGTAGCTCCTCCTGAGTCTGCTCGGCTCTGTCCCGAATCTCGGGTAACTCATCCCTCAACTGGTCTATCAACTCCTGATGTGCTAGCTGACGTGTCTCCAGTCCATGATAAGACACATCAATAGAAACTCTACCCTGAACCAAATCCTCTACATCCTCCTCAACCACATCTAGTCGAGGCGCAAGGATCTCATCTACTCGGTAACTCAATCTAGCTAACTGCCCCTGCTGATCAGTCAGCTGGGCATCCAAGGTAAGAGCAGTGGGTACCCTCGCAGCAGCAGCCCGCGAGCTCTCTCCAATGTGGTAATGTGCAGGTGGTGGTAAATCTGAAATCTGAGTAGTAGGTAAGGCTGGGGTAGTGCATCTTGCACGCTTTTTAGGCGGCAAAGATAGAGCAGGTGAAGGAGTAGTAGCAGGTGTAGTAGTGGGTAAATCTGATGATGGTGGTAGTGTAGGAATGGCTGGTGTCCTGAATGTAGTGGTAACACGACGTACGCTCTTACGAGCACCAATGATCGTCTTGCGACGAGGAAACATAAGAACAGGTTCGGCTGGAACTGATGAAGTATGGGATGATGACTCTGTCAGAGGGCGGGTAACAAGAGGTGGTGCAATGGGTGAAATCTGAGGAGTAGGAGCAACCTCATCCTCGTAGAAAGCCTCGGTATCCTGTGCCAAAGGTGGTGAAAGTGGTGCAGGCTGAACAGGTGTAACCATGGGTATAGTGGAAGACATAGCGTCCTTAATGTCCACATCGGAAAGTATGATAATCGGGCGGGAGTTAGAAGACATATCTCTGGGGAAACAATGCAAAATGAAATGAATAACTCATGTAATGAAACTCATAAATAATAAATATGCACTTATGATGAAATGATAAGACGCTACCGTTGGGGTAGTTATAGTCTAGGGTATGAGGACAGCCTAGTTCGCTATAACCATTGCTCTGGTACCAATCTGTCACACCCTGAATTTACCTGTTAATGGCAGCGGATATGAATACCTTGGTGTGACTTTCATGGCGTCTCATACAATGGATATATTGAACGACCTAAAGTGTCGTTTTGAAAATACACGTTTGATCATAAATAAAATCAGAGTTTACAAAACATAGGTCCCAAATGTTGTTGCAAGTTTATATAACAAAACCATAGTAGATCAAACGTTTACATAAGTGCATGAAAATAAGTGATGCAAGTCGACCCCGCGACTCCAAAATAGCCAAATGCATGTCCACACGCTAGCTAATTACCTGAAAATACATTGCTAAAAATGGTCAACATAAAGTTGGTGAGAGATCATAGGTTTAATAAAATGAAGGTATACGATAGCCACAAGTATATAGTGTATGACATAAGTCACATAAAAATGGTGTACAATAGACTTAAGCTCATGACCCCGAAACTATGACTGAATCTGTGGTGCCCCTCAGAGTGTTTTGCCAGGCACTCTAAATAAAAAGACATGAAATGCATCCGCTATCGGTTGTTGGTCAAAGCCAACACGGATGGAGGCGTCACCCTCGATAGATCTATCCACTCACTCTCGCTTACAGGTAAATTAACGGTTCATGATATAGGGGACTTTCATATGGCAACAAGGTAACTTAATCTATGTACAAGGAATTTGATACTAGGGCTCGCATATAAAAATGGTTGCAATGTATTCTCCCCCGTGGGATTTGAAATGAAATAATAAATTGAAAAACGGGGCTATGAAAACTCACCTGAAGTGATGATACAACAATGCTATGAAATCGGAATACTTGGAATAACAAGGCGCGAACACTAGCCGCTACCTAAAATGAATATGCATAATCTACTTAGATTATGAGGCAATGTAGTGCATGTACATGTATATGTAACCTATACCACTCGTACTTTGAAAATATTAGTTATCGTTAATATGTAAGGTTCTTCCAAAACTTGATATAAATATGTTAACTTGTTTCGTCAAAACTAGTCATGTAATAAAGTGTATAAAACGTTCGTGTTAGTATCGGCGTTTTGAAAACATGAAATGTAATATGATAGTCGTGTTAATAAGTCTTTGATCGTACGTGTTCCAACGGGTAAGAATTACGGTTCTCCATAGTCGTTACGTGAAAAATATAGTTTCTAGTACGTAAACATTTTCTAGTTAAAAAGCTGTCAAAATGAAAGGTATATTATCGATGTTTAAATGCGTGTATCTTGTTCGTTATTAGCTCGTTTTCGACGTTCTTTATATCCGTGGGTTCGTATAAACATGTACTAATATATTTTCAGTAGCTCGGGTCATCTAGGTCGCGTTAAACGCCTCAGTTTGTCCGTCGAAAGTCGCGTAACAGCATGTTATTTTCTGAAAATTAGTTTTCGTCGTTAAACTTTGAAAAATCATATCTCCTTCGTTATTAACTCGTTTTTATCCCCGTTTTCGGCCACGGCTTCGTCTCGGAATGTATTTTCTAAATATTTGGCCAAAAATTATCTCACACCTACTGATTTTCCCACGTTTCACTTTTAAGGACAGAATGTTTTATATACTTGTTAAAACTTGATTTTCTAGTTAGTAACTTGTCCAAAAATGTCACAAACAACAACCAATCTTTCTAAAACTTACCATATATCTTTTTAAAGTGTCAAGGGTCCTAAACATCATCATCCATGTAGATCTAACAAGGATCTAAGTATAAAACACTTCTAGGGCTCATAACTTGCAAAAAGATTTAAAAGGAGTGGGTATAACTAACATATACATATAGATCTTGCATAAAAATGATATGAACATTATATTAACTTGGTAAAATTATGAAAATGAGTTTTGACAACTTACTTGAAAGATTAGTGATAAAAAGATGATGAAAACCTAAGAAACCTTTGAGTTTGTATTTCAAAACCCTTAAAGGAATACTAGATGGACTTGATTATGGATTGATCTTGAAAGTTTGATGTTTTCTTCCTCTTGTTCTTGTTATGCCGAACACACACACACACATATAGAGATGAGAGGGTTTTCTTGAGATATTATCTAAAATGAAGTGTATTAGGGAAGTTAAGTAGGTATATTAGACAAGATATGATGTGCATTAAATGAGATAGGAAGTTTACAAGTGATGGGGTGTTTTTGGGGGCTCATGGCCGGCGCACAAAGGGACAAGAGGGGGGGGGGGCCTCTTTTGATTAACCATGTGGTGATTACATTTGTTTAAGTGGGTAATTTTAATTAGTTTTAGGTGTAATCGGGTACCGCGTTTGCTAGAAATAAAATTTAACGGAGTTAGTCGGGACTTGACGAAGTCATAAAAATTACAAAAATATGTTGGGTACAAATATTGGGTGTTCGGGTAATTATTGTTTAGTTTTTTACGAAAACCGTCGTAATTATATTAAATGAACGATATAAATTAAATAAATTCGCAAAATACCGGGTAAATGAATTTTATAATTTTCTTGATGTTAAAACGAGTATAAAATATATCGGGACCATCGTGGGGATTGTCGGACGTGTTAGTCACATTTATCGATCGCGCGTTAACGTTTTAATTAAAAGTAATTATACGTAAAACGTCAAATGTAACAAAAATATTAATTTGATAAACCTACGAGTGGAATAGTATGAAAATGTAAATATGATGATATGCAGACTATGACTAGTCCGTATGCAATGATCCTACTGATGATGCATAAATTTTGCAGCTAACCCAAACCGGTTACGCTGAAATGAATGATGAATGATGGACATGAATGGTGATTTGTCGAGGTTGGGAAAGTGACCTGAAATTACGGGTTGTGACATTTTTCTAATGCAATTTGGTGATATTTGTCATTGTCTTCGACTTCATATACGGTTACGATATTCGGGTGCCAGCATAACAACCTATGGTGCAACAGCGAGTTATGGAACTCTTCTTTTTTGTTCTCGATGATCGGGACTCGTTTTACCTTGACTGGAAACCCACGATAAGTCCCGTCCAGCACAACTGTTCCGTTGGCAGCATCCCCCTTCGCAGAGGGTGGTATATAGATTGTTGGTTGTTGATTCCTGACATAAAAAACAAAATAATTATAATTATAAAAAAAATCAATAAATAAATAAATAACAATAAACAATAAAGTAACATTTTTTTTCGAAAAGCAATATATTAAAAAAAAACTTCGAAACATACAACAACAAAACAAAAACCCATAATGGGAAATCATCCCATTGGATAAAGCACTTCCTCCACCAATGGGACCTACCTCTGTTTACACATGAGGTATGTGCACCACCTTAAGAAAAATAATAAGAATCACCCAAACAGGCAGTCTCCTCAAACAGTAAAAACAAACAGCCTAAACCATATAGAAGAAAAAACAAACACCCTAAACAATAAAGTAACATGCACGAACTTACATATTGACACTAGCAAAAACAATCGAATGACTAATTTAGTAAAAGAGTTTAACAAAATAATCGAATGAGACCACCAAAACAATGACTTTTACATGAACGAGTTTCGATAATCGATGATGGAATAGGATGCATTATTTATAAGTCTCGCTCATCACAATAAAAGGAAACAGGAACAAAGTGTCTAAAAAACGAACCGACCTAGGTTGTGACCGTTTTGTTTAAGCTTGCCAATTAAGTTATCAATTATCAGTAAAAACTTATATTCTTCCTTTTTTATCATTCCATAAATAAACAAAGTACCGTGTATACAAAATCCAAACTTACTTGTTGCTGCATGCATTCCCTTCTCGTGTTTGTCGTCATTTTGCCATCGTGATTTGGATTGAATCTCGATGAAACAATCCATCAATGAAACAGATTTGGGATGAAAAGAAAGAAACTTGAAATTGTAGATCTAAGCTTTTTGGAGGAAGAAGATGATATAATTGGAGAGAGATAGTAGAAATAGAAAAAATCATATTTGTTGTACCATGACATTATGTGATTGAGAGAGTAGAGTTGACCAAAAAGACATACTCACTTTAAAAGTCATTTTAGTTAGAAAAGTCTATATTTGAATAATATTTTACTCTGTAAAAAAAAACACATGTTGATTATACTTAAAAGAGCTAAAGTTCCAAGATGTACTTTTTCTAATGAACATTAGAGCATTAGGATCCTTAAAAGAGGGATGTCAGGATCACGAATTATGGTGTTTAAAATGTGTTATGACTAGAAATCTAACCTTATCACTACAACTAACTACTATATTAAACTACTTGTGACACTCAACAATAGAAATAATAAAGATGAGAAGAAGTGATGTGGATCATATGATGTAAATAATACTTGATGTTTATTAGCTTGCAAAGAAAGAAAACAAACACAAAATAAGAGAACACACACACTCTCACCTTTACTACACTTTGAGGCACACCCTAAATGGATGAGAGTGTGTGTATTTATAGCTAGGATGTGATGCCCTAAAGGCTTCACTTGGGCTTTGGATGGGCTTGGTTGGGCTTTTGATGGGTTGGTTCTTTACTTACATATTTCCATCAATTTATAATAACAAAAGCCCAACTTTCTAGACTTAGTTAATTCTACATGACACACTAATCTTAAATATTACAAATGGCCATCACTTCACTAATAATTTAAATGCTAACAAAATGAATGTTTGTTACTTTTAAATGTCATTGAGATCTTGAAAGTTATTTTCTTATTGCAGGCCAAGTGCAAGGGTGGGTCAGTCCAGGTTGTGAAGACATTGTTCTGTATGACCAACTTAGCTGCTAGTTATATATGCCTTTCTTCAAAAACGCTGTAATAAACCGCTATCACCCCCTTTTCATGCTTGTTTCTACCAATATATATTTAACTTAGTGCATCTTTACCTGAATTTGTGTCTATCGGGCTGTAAAATTATAGTTGTGTTGCAACTTTTGCATATACTGCCTAAAACCTTGATGCTTGAGGAAGAAAATAGATGCACCTTAGGTATTACAGTAATAATATCTTACAAGGTATGAGGGCCTTGAAGTGTCATGGTAGTATATAAAATACAAGTCTCGCTAGACATATTCTTGCACATTGGCTAATAATGTACATGATAATATAGCTAAAGTAGTTGACTGATAGGTAACAGATGAGGGCATGCGACCATTATCCTTGCGAAAAAATAGCCCTTGGTATAAAGGGATGTTGATGAGAATTATTAAACCACACAGGATCATCTGTACAGCTAATTCACTAAAACGATTGGTGTTTGAATCCACAATCAGCAGCTTTACTCCTATAAGAAAGCTGAAAAGATTGACCAGTGCAAGTGTTGATAAAATGTGGAACATTGGTGAAGTAGCACCAAATTCCATAACCTCTTTATTGTATCTCCGAGATGCATCTTCCTCAGAAACCTTTGATGTTATGACGAAACCGGTGTTGGTGAAGCCCATTGACTTGAGAAGGACATCAACGAATGCAAAAAGGTAGGAAGTTAATCTTCTGTAGAGCCACATTCGTTGGTGGTTCCACCAACCTTTTCTCGTGCCCCCACAACAGTAAAATTCCCCCAAGCTGTATGCATATTTTCCGACAAATACATATGCGAAAGGTAGGAACCAGTAGCTTGATAACTCTATATGACCATGAAATATGTAAAAGTTGCTATCAGGTTTGTACATGTAGGAGAAGTCGAACACATTTAGGGACTGAATATTAAGGAATAGTGGGAAATTCTAGAAATAGATGATACCTTCGGAAAGAGAGAGATGCCTGACAGGAGACAATAAGAAGGGACAGCAACATAATACAGTGTAGCCCAGCAATTTAGAGCCCATAAAAGGTAGCGGCAATATGAAATCTGAAGTTTCAGTGGGATCCTTCCCCGCCCGTATACCAAAGGGCAGCATTTGGATAAGAATATTTGAAAGTCGCCTTCTACCCATCTTTTTCTTTGTACAAGTGTCTGCAGAAGTGTAGTTGGAGCAAGTCCTAAAAAGCCTTTTCTTTCTGGATTGAAGTGGACAGATCTCCAACCTCTACATTTTATTGCGAGTCCAGTAATCACATCTTCCACTGGACAACCATACTTGACTCCCAACTGCAGGTAAGGGTGGACACTGAATTAGTACTGCAATAAGATTATTACGTTTTTTTTTTATAAAAAAATATTTGTATTTTTGTTTAATTCCGGGAGATCTGAGAGGGAGAGTAGACCTCCTTTCCCCATTGAGTGTTGTGTTCATAGCTACAGCTTGCATGAAGTTTGCATTTCTTTTCGAGCACATGGGTAGCTTCTGCTGCTCGTATCATTTGTTTACGATTCTCTTTTTCCCAGTCGAATAACGTGTCGTTGCTATAGCTCATGCCACATAGAGCATCTCTCCTGTGAAAGCACCCACTTCCAATATAAAAACACCCTCCATGGGAGTCCAAACCTCCAATCTCCACCTTTATTAGATAATAAACTAATTTAGTCATAGAATCAAAGAATACAAATGTCATCCTAGATGGTATTGCAACTGCTATATATACAGTCTTACCTCATTGATGACCCGCAAAGAATTGCTGTAAACATCGTTTCTTGTAAGGTTGTCAAAGTTCTGTGGAAACTGCACAAATGCAATATTCGATTGGTCCATGAAAAAACACATTGCATCTCGTATGGACTCCGAATTGTTTGAGTACATGTCACAGTCCATGTTTAGAATAATTTGGCTGTTGCTTATCTGTGATGACACCCTTATCTGTTCATTCATATATTAAAACTGTCAGACTTGAATGTCATTCTTCAATTCATCATCTTCTTCTTTTCTTTTCTTTTTCCTTCAATTCATCTTTTAATTTCAATACCTGTGTGTGCGTGTGTGTGGAAAGCGTGTGTGCATGGATAAATATAGACGTAAACACATGCATCATAAATGAGTGATATGACATAAATACCAGTGCGTTCATGGCTCCTGCTTTGAAGTTATGATGCCATTCAGGTCTCTTCTCACGTGCCATGTATGTTAAACTTGGTAAAGTTTTCCCTTCAGTATCTACCGCCTCAGGATCTCGTTGGTCAATCAGTATCTGTAAGATTATGTGAAAATTGTAGAAAATAAGATGATCATCAGAGGAGCTTAAGGTAGATATTTTTATCTTAGAAGCTCATGTTATGTGAAAGATGTGGAATACTTGGACAATAGCCTGATGGTCATATTTGTTCCAACCGACATCCCATTCCTGAAACCCTTTGTGCTCTTTTCTCAACTCTTCTGTCAGTTTCCCCAGTTTCATGGTATTTTCTATTCGTTTCTGTCAGTTTCCCCAGCATAAATATATATTTATAGTACTTAGATTGTGTGAGAATGCTAGCTTTTTAAAACGAGAAGGATGAGAAGATATTGATTCATTAGATATGTAACTTTGATTTAAATATTCACAAAATAGAGAATCAAATCTGCAAGTTGTTACATTGATTCACAAATATGTATCATGGTCATATAAGAGATATTTTACGCATAAACTTGTAAATTACAGGTGTGAATGAAAGTCAAAAACACTTTTCATATGATCCTGATTCTTTGATGGTGTATATAGCAGTTGTCAAAGTGTCTGGATTGGACCGATTACTATTCATCGTAAAGATATCCTTGCAGTTTAATTTTCTTCATCTTTTGCTGGTCCTTTCTAGCAACATATATAGCAGCCATGGAGCATCTATATATCAAGGTTGTGAGTTGGAGCCACCAATCTAATAACCTCCATGTTTATATAGAATGAATTCATATATGGTGCAAGTGTACCTTGATGAAGGAGATGCATTCATTCGCAATAGGGGAAGATTTGTGTGGAAGGGTGGCAATGTAAGCTGCAGGCGAGCGTGGCTCTGTCTTGTACTTTTTGCAAAATGGTAACCAGTATTTGGAGAAACGAGAAGCCTGTAGCAGTGCATAAAACATCAACTCCGATCCACCATCATCAGAGACATAAATGTGGAGTTTTTCTGGCGGGTAATCGTATGCCATTGCAGACAACACCGTGTTTATCACCATTATGGGTGGCTCTATCAACGGGTCTGCTGTGCAAACAAATATGTCCACACCGGGGAGCACCTTCTCATACCTGCAACCACATCCACAGCCACCCGTTGAAGATAAGATAAGAGATAGTATGTACGAGAAAGAGAGCTGACCTTTGGGAGAGTCGTTGTTTGAAGGTAAGATGTGTAACAGGATTCCAACGAACCAACTGAGTAATGAGCCAGTAGAGGGTAAACCATAGCTCAGCCATAAACAAACCAATCCAAGCATACCTCCCCCTGTTTACTGGTACATGAGTTGCTCTGTAATAACATATCAGACATATACCCATCATCATTAAAGCCGCATACAGCTTGAACAAAAGCCGCCATTTTGCCCTCTTGGTTTCAAACAAAGGAAAATGTTCTGCGTTTTCCATCTCGATCTATCATAAAAGACAGGTGGTTGTTTTTTCAATTACATATAGATGTATACGGAGTAATATGGAATATGAATGATTGGTGGACAAAATAGTACAAGTAGATGTGGACTGAAATAGTTTGGCAGTTGCTGTCTTCAATGCTAATAATTGCCTAATCTACCATTCTCACAGGAAAGAATAACGGCCTAGACTATACAAACCCCCCCATGATGTCAAATCAGGGGGGTTAGTCAAAGATTCCCCTTGTCTCCCATTTGTTTCTAGTTTTTTGTCAGTTTCTGTTCCGTATTTCTGACAGTTTTATAGTTTTTGTCAGTTTTTGTTCCGTATTTCTGTTCCGCACTTTCAGGTTTATAGTTTTTTGATATAAACAAAATTATAAAAATAAAAAAAAAAAATAAAAAAAAGTCAAAAAAACAGGGGGGGGGGGGGGGGGGGGGGGGGTGTGGGCAGTCTTTTTTGGGGGGGGTTAGGATAAGCTCTGCCAAGAATAATTGGTTGCTAACTAGTGATTTCTACAAAAGGAAAATCAAAGATGTCTAATATAACTTTTATGATGTGAACATAATCATAGGCTAAGGGTCTTCTCTTAAAACATTATAGGTTAAGGGTATCATAAGTATCATCACCAACATAAAAGCAGATAATGGAGTTTGTCCACTCTTTATTATGTCAGCGAATGATTATCATAAAACCCGGATAGAATCCTAGAGGAGTTAACCAACTTAAAACATGACATAGTTCCCCAATTGAAGAGACATGAAATGGATTATCATTTATATAATGTTTCCAGCCACTTTAATTATTTCTAAATATAGTACCTACACTCATTTACATGTCCAACTCATCTCCAGGATAGTTGGCTAACCATCCTTTTGTTTTTTTTTCATTTTTAGTGGTCAGATTCTCCAAATTTCCACCTTCATCGATCATTTCATTTGGAAAATGCAGAGAGAAGAAATGAAAGAGAGAATCTAGATTCTCTCTTTTGTCATACATTTTTCGATCGATCTCCTGTGTTAAGATACATTTGGTTGGTCACATTCAGAAAGCCAACACATTCATACATATATCTATCTGAGTTGCAACTTTTGAGACAACCACAAGAGGCAGCTTTCGTTGGAGGTACATATATTTTCAAAATCTTCATATCAACTCTCATTTCCTTTTGTTTGTTTGTTTTCTTTTGGGTCAAAACGTAGATTTTAGACTATATAAAGTGATTTTAGTATCTCCTTTTTTTCTTTCTTTTCTGAATGTACCTATATTTCCTTCCTCATAATTTTAGATTAGATGTGGATGATGAAGGTGGCTGGATTCTTGAAAACTATATAATGTTTGGTTTTCAAGTAAGAAACCGCCAAAATGCGGTTGCTTCTCAAAGCGACCCAGCTTCTCCAATTACACCAGCAGTTGGAGAGATTGATACAAAGGCACCCTTTGAATCTGTTAAGGCCGCTGTTACTTTATTTATTGAAGCATCGCCAAAAGCCGATAGACCTGTCCTTAAAAAATCCAGAACTATGGATCAGGAGGTAATTATATAACTAGCATAAACGTACAATAATACATAATCTTATAGGTGCATTATAAATTATAACAATTTTTTTTTTTTTTTTTTTTTTTGGAATGAAAGAGTGTATTAGGGAATGAAACACAACTTCACTGGATACTCAAGGAGATTGACAAGTACAAAGAACATATGAAAACCGCAGAATCTACAAAAGGCCAAGCACTTGTGGAGCTTGAAAAGGCCAATAACACTTTGAAGGATCTAACCAACAAGCTTCAGGCTGTGAGCAGATCGAAACAATCATCCATCGAGTCAACAGAGGCTGCAAAGACTCGAGTCAATCAACTGGAACAACTAAAATCCACCACAATTTACCAAGAAGCTTGGCAAGAAGCTGTTGACAAGGAAAGAAACCAGTATAAAACTGTTTCTGATCAACTTATTTCAGCCAAGCAACAACTTAATAACCTTAAACAGGATTTTGACATTGCGTTGGAAGCAAAGTTGGCTTCTTTTCAAAGGGCTGCAGAAGCCCAAAATGCTGAAAAACTCAACCGCACAAAAATAGATGTACTCTCCAAGGAATTTGACGAAATGAGTCAAACCCTTGAGCGGGTCAAACTTGCTTCTGCCAAAGCTGAGGAAGATCATGCCAAGCTTATGGTAGAAAAACAAGCTATCATAGACTCCAAGAGAAATGAAAAGGAGGATATCGAATTAAGAATTCAGTGTTTAAGGAATGCAAATTCGGAGAAACGTGTTGAAACAAGGAGACTTGATGAAACAAGTGAAGCAGTTAATGCATTACGGGACCAGTTGAAAGAGGTACGTGATGCAGATATGGATCTTTTAAGGAATGCAAATTTAGAGGTTGAAGAGACTAAAAAGAGACTTGAAGAAATGAAGAAAGAAGAGACGTCTGTTAGAGATGTGGTGGAGTCATTGAAACAGGAACTTGAGAATGTAAAGAGTCATTGAAAGAGACGTCTGTTCCGGTTCCAAACTGGATCGGATTTTTTTCGGATTCGTAGTATAAAAATCCGTGACCGGTATACCCGGTTTCAGTTCGGTTCTAAATTAGGATCCGGTCGAACCGGTTCCCAAGAACCGGTCGACAATTCCTTAATAGTGGACAATTCCTTAACAGCACTTGATTGTATATCATCTTGCTTTGAACCACACTTGATTGTATATGTGGAACTAGAAGAAATAACGCTATTTGTTAACAGTGGGCTCGTTTCGGGGTCGATTCGTAGTGGGTTAATGAGATTATAGCGTATTTTGTGTTCGTAGGTTGCTGTGTAACTGCAACTTAGAAGTAGGGTTTGATGGTTGTAGATGAAGGGATAAGGGTGGCTGTTATTGAAGTTGGAGGGATAAGGTTTGATGGTTGTAGATGGATTGGGTTATAATATTTTTTTGGGCTTCAACGTATAACATTTGGGCCACTGTGATGGTGAAACACAACATATTTAGTGAAAACGCAACATATTTAGTAGCTTTAAAAAAAACCGGATTTCGAACTGGTTCCACAAAAAGGGGTTCCAAACCGGTTTCTAGCCTCAAAATCAAGAACCGGGTAGGAACATGCGGTTCCTTCAAGAACCGAACCGGTTCTTGGAAAAACCGGGTTTGACCGGTTTCGGTTTCGGTTTTTTTTCGGTTTCGGTTCCGGAACCGGTTTGGATGACCACCACTATGTTAGTGTGCGTTACCCACTCTGAGCTTGCATGCTTTATGGTTTGCGTTGGTTTAGTAACTCAAGTTATAACTTGAGTTATGGCCATGTTATGACTCACCCACCCAAGTTATGGCCAAGTTATGGTTTGCGTTAGTATAATTTGTATTTTTTTTAAGTGGGTCTCAAAAGTTGGTGTTATGGTAACGGGTGATTTTTTGATGTTATGTTATTTGGTGTTGAAATGATGTGGCGCTGACGTGGTGGGGTTTTTGGTGTTATTTTGTGTTATCACTCCCTTTGCTCAGGTATTGTCATTGCATGCTCCCTGCTAACAAATTATCACTAACTAGTGGTCATCAATGGACCAACATCAATGTACACTAATTTATTTATATGTATCTTTTTTAATTTATATTTAATCACAGTTGGTGGGAACTCTAGTTGCTGGGACAGTGAATCTTGCAGTGTCTTGGTGGATGTTGGAGAACATTGAGAACATATGTGATATTGAGGGTCTTCATCCGGAGAGTCCATGGACATGCCCAAAATTCCGAGTAACACTTGATGCTTCTGTTATATGGGGACTCATTGGGCCACAACGACTGTTTGGACCCGGAGGCTTGTACAGAAACCTTGTGTGGCTGTTCCTTGTGGGAGCATTTTTACCTGTTCCTGTTTGGATCCTCAGTAAGATTTTCCCTGAAAAGAAATGGATTCCCTTGATTAACATACATGTTATGACTCACCCACCCAAGTTATGGCCAAGTTATGGTTTGCGTTAGTATAATGGGTTAATTCTACATATAGGTAACGAACTTTCCACAATTTCTAATGTTAGGTAGTCGACTCTCGAAAATACTAAGTTAGGTAACAAAACTTGTTGCATCGTTCAATGTTAGGTAATATGATGACGTGTCGGTTAACTCCTAACGAGATATTAAGTTAGGTAACAAAACTTGTTGCACCGTTAGTCCTTTTCTCCGTTATCTCCTAACGAGATAGAAATGGTTTACACCGTTAGTCCTATTGGTTAACTCTATTTGCACCGTTAGTCCTTTTCTCCGTTATCTCCTAACGAGATAGAAATGGTTTACACCGTTAGTCCTATGGGTTAACTCTATTTGCACCGTTAGTCCTTTTTTACGTTTTCGTCCGGTTTTTTACGTTTTCGTTCGATTTTTTACGTTTTCGTCCAGTTTTTTACGTTTTCGTTCGGTTTTTTACGTTTTCGTCCTGTTTTTTACGTTTTCGCCCGCTTTTTTACGTTTTCTTTCGGTTTTTTACGTTTTCGTCCGGTTTTTTACGTTTTCTTCCGGTTTTTAACGTTTTCGTCCGGTTTTTTACGTTTTAGTCCCGCTTTTTTACGTTTTCGTCCGGTTTTTTACGTTTTAGTCCCGCTTTTTTACGTTTTCGTCCGGTTTTTTACATTTTCGTCTGGTTTTTTACGTTTTGGTCCGATTTTTTTACGTTTTCGTCCTGTTTTTTACGTTTTCGCCCGCTTTTTTACGTTTTCGTCCATTTTTTTACGTTTTCGTCCGATTTTTTATGTTTTCGTCCGGTTTTTTACGTTTTGGTCCCGCTTTTTTACGTTTTCGTCCGATTTTTTACGTTTTTTCAGGTTTTTTACGTTTTCGTCTGGTTTTTTACGTTTTGGTCCGATTTTTTAACGTTTTCGTCTGGTTTTTTACGTTTTCGTCCGATTTTTTACGTTTTTTTCAGGTTTTTTACGTTTTCGTCTGGTTTTTTACGTTTTCGTCCGGTTTTTTACATTTTCGTCTGGTTTTTTACGTTTTGGTCCGATTTTTTTACGTTTTCGTCCTGTTTTTTACGTTTTCGCCCTGTTTTTTACGGAAAAAACCAGACGAATATGTAAAAAACCAGACGAAAATGTAAAAAACCGGACGAAAACGTAAAAAAGCGGGACTAAAACGTAAAAAACTGGACGAAAACGTTAAAAAAGCGGACGAAAACGTAAAAAACAGGACGAGAAAACGTAAAATAAAAAAAAACAAAAAACCGGACAAAACGTAAAAAAACCAGGGCGAAAACGTAAAAAACCAGACGAAAACGTTAAAAAATCGGACCAAAACGTAAAAAACCGGGCCGAAAACGTAAAAAAACCCGAAAAAAGTAAAAAATCGGACGAAAACGTAAAAAAGGAGGAAAAACGTAAAAAACGGACGAAAACATAAAAAATCGGACGAAAACGTAAAAAAAATTTGGACGAAAACGTAAAAAAGCGGGCGAAAACGTAAAAAACAGGACGAAAACGTAAAAAAATGGACCAAAACGTAAAAAACCAGACGAAAATGTAAAAAACCGGACGAAAACGTAAAAAAAGCGGGACAAAACGTAAAAAACCGGACGAAAACGTTTAAAAACGGAAGAAACGTAAAAAACAGGACGAAAACGTAAAAAACCGGAACGAAAACGTAAAAAATGGGGCGAAAACGTAAAAAATCAGACGAAAACGTAAAAAACCGACGAAAACGTAAAAAATGGACGAAAACGGTGAAAATCGACGAAGTTAAACCCGGACTGAAACGTAAAAACGACTACCGGTTGGGACAAATAGAGTAACCATAGGCTAACGGTTGTTAACATTTCTATCTCGTTAGGAGATAACGGAGAGAAAGGACTAACGATGTGCAACAAGTTTTGTTACCTAACTTAATATCTTCGTTAGGAGTTACGAGTTCTATTACCTAACATTGAACAGTGCAAAGTTTGTTACCTAACTAGTATTTCGAGAGTTGACTAGCTAAATTGAATTTTGTGGAAGTTCGTTACTTGATGTAGATTAACCGTGTATATTTGTATTTTATTTTAGTGGGTCTCAAAAGTGGGTGTTTGGTATAGGGTGATTTTTGATGTTATGTTATTTGGTGTTGAAATGATGTGGCCTGATCTGGTGGTTTTGGTGTTATTTCTGTTATGTTATTTGTGTTGAATGATGGCACATCCCATTGTTACTAGCGATATGCGAGAGGATGTGCTACTTCGGCTAATGTGCGACTGCCAGCTAAAAGGTAACATTGGAAACTATCAAAATCTTCAAAAGTAAATCAAATATTTTGATTTGATTTATTTTTTAAATTAGTTTTATATTTATTTTTGTATGTAGTTTAACTCATTAACCCCGTAAAAGATTAACAACAAGTGAGTCAATGTTACAAAATTTATTTATTTATTTATTTATTTTTATTATTATTATTTATTTATTTATTATTATTTTTTTCTTTCTGGAACGTCTAGAATTACTTTAGTAAAGCTAGTATCATTGATAAGATGATGGAAAATTGCACATTATATTAAAAAGTAAATTAGGCGATTAATTAAGATACAATTAGTATTAAATATTGTTGTGAGTGTGTAATTGGCCCCCCATGTGATGTGTGAGACGTGGATGTTGGGATCCTACGTGTCCATGAGACACGTGTGGAGTCCTTTTGACCAAGTGTATCAAACCTTGTTATGGTACGTGTCTGCATGCAACTCAACTTGATGATTCTGTGTACCTTATGAATCATAAAAGTTTACATATATAATAAATGCATTAATTAACTGTTACGTGGGCTAAGTAGGTGGTACGTGTTAACTTGTTTGGCAGGTTAAATCATACGTCAAACCAGGTGTTTTAAGAAGTTGGCCTACAAAAAAAGGGTGATTAATTGATGACTACGCTAAACCATGTTTCCCGTATAGTTTCATACGTTTTTTAAACATTACCCCTTGTTACTGGAAGTACAACACATTTGATGCCCAAAAGTTCCCTATATTCTCTAATAAGCTATTCACAGCCACCGGCCACAAGTATGACACCACTAGAATCTTGACCCTCTGTTTGACCTTAATATTGCTGCATATGAGACTTATAGTAAGCTCTACTTGAGTCCTCTCTTTGCACTCTCAATTGGATCAGGATTTGCCAGGTTCACAGCCACCCTCACCCATGTCGCCCTTTTTCATGGCGCGTACGTATACTACTTAATCTTCTTAATTTCTTAATTTCTTTTTGTTTGTTTGCAAGTGTTTAATTAATGATGATGATGATGATAAAATGTATTCTGTTTAGGGATATATGGAAGCAGAGTAAATCTGCAGCAAAGAATGTGAAAATAGACATCCATGCAAAACTGATGAAGACTTATAAGCAAGTTCCTCAATGGTGGTACCTTGTTTTGTTACTAGGGAGCATTGGTTTGTCGCTTGTGACGTGTTTTGTGTGGAAAGAAGATGTACAACTCCCATGGTGGGGTTTTCTCTTTGCTTTCGCTCTTGCTTGGATTGTTACCCTTCCCATTGGTGTCATTCAGGCAACCACCAACCAGGTAGCAGTTAGCTACTTTCATAGACTAATATATATACCAGTACTCTTGGTTACTGATACATATATATACTTTTTTCTTGTTTCTAACTAGCTATTGTACGTCGTGCTATGCTATTTTTGTATAACAAACACAGCAACCTGGATACGACATTATCGCACAATTTATAATTGGTTATGTGTTGCCTGGGAAGCCTATCGCGAATTTGCTTTTTAAGATCTATGGGCGAATCAGTACTGTTCACGCTCTCTCCTTTTTATCTGACCTTAAGCTTGGACACTACATGAAAATCCCACCTCGATGCATGTTCACAGCTCAGGTATTGTCGTTGCTCCCTGCTAACAAATTATCACTAACTAGTGGTCATCAATAGACCACCATCGCACACTAATTTATTTATACGTATCTTTTTTAATTTATATTTAATCAGTTGGTGGGAACTCTAGTTGCTGGGACAGTGAATCTTGCAGTATCTTGGTGGATGTTGGAGAACATTGAGAACATATGTGATATTGAGGGTCTTCATCCGGAGAGTCCATGGACATGCCCAAAATTCCGAGTAACATTTGATGCTTCTGTTATATGGGGACTCATTGGGCCACAACGACTGTTTGGACCCGGAGGCTTGTACAGAAACCTGGTGTGGCTGTTCCTTGTGGGAGCATTTTTACCTGTTCCTGTTTGGATCCTCAGTAAGATTTTCCCTGAAAAGAAATGGATTCCCTTGATTAACATACCTGTTATATCCTATGGTTTTGCTGGGATGCCACCCGCAACCCCTACAAACATTGCAAGTTGGCTTATCACTGGAATGATGTTTAACTACTTTGTCTTCAAGTACCGCAAACAATGGTGGCAAAAGTACAATTATGTCCTCTCGGCTGCACTTGATGCTGGCACAGCTTTCATGGGCGTGGTCTTGTTCTTTGTGCTTCAAAATGAGGGGGTTGATTTAAAATGGTGGGGATCAAAGCCAGACCACTGTCCATTGGCTACTTGTCCAACGGCCCCAGGAGTTAATGTTACCGGGTGCCTCATTTTCTAGCATATATTGTATGTAGTAATCAAATAACAGGATTATCCAGCTGGTTACTAATCAATTTTGTTAAATGAATGTGATCCAAACATTGGGTATTAATTACAGGATACTGTGGTTAATTTCCTTTGGTAGTGATATGTTAGTTTTAATATGATTTAAAGGCATGCAGTACTTTATATTTTTGAAGAGATATGATACATCTTTTGATCCTACATCTGCATACAAAGACCATCATTCTATGACAGCATGTTCAAATAAAACCCGAGAGGTTCGGGTTAGTTAACCTTCCTAGCTCGTTTCCAACTCCCCAACCAAAAAAAAAATAGCTTCAAAGTTTGTTCGTGTATGTGTCCGGACGACCTATTCCGGACGACATACGCAGGACGGGGCCCATTCACGCCATCCGGTCCGGACTATACGTATACATATAATAATGATAAAAGTACCTGGGGAAAGACCAAGACATATACAGTGGCACAAGCCGAACATGCGCCACCGTCCTCTTAATTGATTTACATTCAAAATAATCCCATCTAAACTTCCACAATCCCTGTATACTTTTGGAATTGTTCCTTGAAAGCTATTATTCCCCATATCTATCATTGTAAGATATGAGCTGATATTTCCAAAGCATTGTGGAATCAACCTACCAAAGCGATTATTGGAAGATAGAACCTTTAATTATTATTGGAAGATAGAACCTTTAATTATTGGAAGTATAAGCTTTTTTACTAGTAATCACTCAAATGTTTTTCTGTAATTAAAAAGTGTTTCGATTTATTGTAGTTTGTAAGTAAACACTTATTTTATGATGCAAAAAACAGTAAAATGAACATTTATCTAAAAATAAAAAGAGTATTTTTAACTATTACGGAGTATTTTTCACTTATGTTAATTATGAGTACCATAATTCCTAAATATTGGGCTTCTATATTTCATTTATTAAAGTCCAACATTGCTTTCATGTTTTGTTTTTTGTTTAATTGCAAAGTTTCCATACTTCATTTCGAGGTAGTGATAAAACAAAACCATGCATAAAATTTCATCCATTGACGTAACGTTGATTGAGGTCTAAATATTCTATGGTCGGATAATAATACTCTTTTCAACCAATGAGTTGGGGTTATCCATGTCTATGAATTCCACATGGGGTCATCACACAACTATCACTCCAAACTTGGAACTATATTTGGGACATGTAAGGTAACATGTTTTTACATCCATCCAGCTGCAATATTGTTTTTTAGCAAAAGACTCGAGATTCTCTAAGTACGTCTTTAAGCATTTTTTGGATTGAAAGTTATATATTAAAACCCAACTGACTAAATTATCTGATGTTTAGGTACAGTATTATTCATTAAAATTGTTTTCCACAAATGAAAATAAAGTGAAATGAGAAATATGAATATGTACTTATGATTCGATGCGTTTGAGCCAGACAATGCAAGTGGACATTTCATTTTTGGATTTTTAAAGTGTCTTATTCAGAAAGCTCACTGTATAAGTTTCATTTACACACTTTCAGCAAATATATTAACATGTACCTGTTCTTGGTGAATCACTTTAATTTGGTGAATCACTTTAACAGCCTACACCGCTGTCACTCATTCGAAAAGTAGAAAAGTTCGTTTAATGCGTTGTCCTTACTTCTTAAGCATGTGAGAACACAAAGAAACTTTAATACTTCTTTACCACCAATGAGTTAATTACTGCCCATAAGACATAAGTGTTATTCTTTTCAACAAATGATTAATTAGAAAAGCATGTGAAAAGCACGCGACTGGAGTTCTTATCTAACTAACAAATTTATTCTTGGTAGTTATGAGCACCATAGCCATGCTACAAGTTATGTCTTGAAACTTTTGCTAAAGGCATATCACAGCCTCATTAATGGCAGATTCAAATATTCTCTGCTACTGGTTCTTATCTAGGTAATGCAACCGAAACAAAAGCAGATAGAGGAGTAAGTAGTTTTTTCAATTAAACATCAAACATGCCACAAACAATGACCTGTCTCGTGAACTTATAGTTTTGGTAAAACATATAAATGGGTGTATGACCATCAAATAACCGAAACGTGATGAATTGTATTGAAGGTTCAACCCGTGACTGTTCTTGAGACTGAACTGAACTAACCAGACTCATTTTGACCCATTACCTTACCCAACCTGCCATTTTGACACCAATGTTTCATTATTTCTATTCTCATTGCCTCAGTCATCCTGTGTCCCTTAAAAGGTTTTGGATACATACTTTTGCATATCCTGTTACAGATGTATCTTCACAGCCAATGATAATGTCTTAAATGATTTGCACCAGAAACCATGAAACTTGAATTCTTCAGTTATTATTACTGATTTACTGAATTTTTCGGTTGTTATATAGAGTACCATCAGGTCATCAACTAAAAGTAATCTTAAGTTATCTCATAACTGCCGTTACAGAAAAGCAATAAAAGTACTATTGTGTCTTTAAATCAGAACAAAAGTTCAACTAAATTAGATGGCAAAACGATGTAACCATGTGTTATTTACTTTGACAATGATATTGTTTGTCTACATGGCTAGCAATACAACACAATGATATAAAAGAAATATAACAGCATATCCGCCACTACAATATCAGCAGCTATGTATCTCAGAACATCCAGCTGCCTCCAACCATAACATTCCAACTGCATCTGAAAATATGGAAGAAAAAAGAACAAAACATAGTGTTGATCATTTTGCACAATCTGGCGAAACTGAAAAACATGTAAAATACTTGCCTTTCAGAAAATAACTTCATTTTCCCATATAAACACTTCTTCTCTTGTTTCGCCTCTTCAAGATCATGTGCTTCCCTGCATCAGCAACTGCATTCAGCCAGTTTGGTCTTGTGGTTGATAACATGAGATAGCCTATAACCAATCCAATTATGGTTCCACATCCATATCCCAACATCACCACTTTCCATGTAAATCCACTCTCCTCCTCGTCATCATTGGGCAATGGAAACCCATAGAGTCCTGACCCTCCAAAGGAAGTGCTAAATGTGCTGAACTGTGTGCCTCCTGGTATACGTCCTACAAGATGGTTTTGCGAGAGATTCAACACTTCGAGTTGTGATGCGTGCAAGACTTTGTGGAATCTCTCCAGAGAGTTGGTTCCAAGATAGGTCTAACGACTCGATCTCTGTGAGATTCCCCAAAGCATGTGGAATGGGACCCCTAAGACAGTTGTGGGATAAGTTGAGCACTATTAGCGAATTAAGACCACCGATGACGTTTGGAATCTGTCCTTCAAATGAGTTACAGGATAGATCAATAATTGTGTAGTCAACCGAAATTTGTGGAAAATCTTGATTCACCCCTGTCACCACAACAACGAATGAGTAGTCACAAAATATGCAGAACACACTGAATTATCTGCTTTTTGCTTGTTTGTTTATGACTCTTTTGCTCTCCTATATTTGCTCTCTCACCCGCACAACTGCACTTGCCGGAGGTCTCATTGGAAGCAGTCTACCTCCCCCATACCCTGCCCCGGCAGGATTGGGTTTGTTGTTGTTGTTGACTAATATGCAGAACACACTGAATTGTCAAATTAGATATACTAGAAGACGCACTATTATTAATCATGCTTTCATTCACAAATTCATTTCTACTGCAACTTCTTGTTAAGCGTGCAACTTACAATTCATACTAATGAGAAGCATATTGTTTTGCCAAAAGCAAAGCACTATCAGAAACGTACAAACACTAATACTCAGATCCGGGATCCCGTTGCCACCATTGAAATTATAAAATAAGCTTTATAGTATAAAAATAAGCAAATGTGCGTTGCCTTTCCATAATCCATATGAACATCATGCTACGAAAACGGCGGCCCGAAAATTTTTACATTATTACGCTTTGTTCTGATGAAGCATTCGCGTCAACATATGACACGAAAACTGTTATGCAAATCCAAAATGGTTGTATAATTAACAAAATAACAAAAAGTGATCGAATTACCATGAAGGTCAACAAAATTAATACGCAATCACCCCGTGACCAAGTAAAATATATTATTATTAACAACACACTAATATTACATACAACAATAATTCAAAGATACAAAACACAAACATCACAATTCAGAACTGATATACGACTGCATAATTCAAAAGGTCCCAGCCCTCAGCCCTCCTCAAACTCCTCTACCTGCCTCATAAATATTTGTATAATCTAACGTCATTTCCCTATATATACGTGTCTTCTCTTCTTCTTCTTCTTCTTCAAGACCAAACTCTCTCCTGCATCAGCAATTGCATTGAACCATTTGACTTTTCTTGTTGACAACATGAGATATCCCATCACCAATCCGACTAATGTTCCACATCCATATCCCAACATCACCACTTCCCACGTAAACCCACTTTCCTCATCACTTTCAAGTTGTGGTTCATGTGAATGCTCACTACACTTTTTTGGCAGCGGAGTCCCACAGAGTCTTGGATTCCCACCAAAAGAGTTCCCTTCAAATGTTCTGAACTGAGCTCCTTCTGGTATACGACCCACAAGATCATTTTGCGAGAGATTTAACACTTCAAGGGTCGTGATGTCTGCAAGGCTTTGAGGAATCTCTCCAGAGAGTTCGTTCCAAGATAGGTCTAACGACTCAATCTCTGTCAGATTCCCTAGAGCATGTGGAATTGGACCAATGAGGCTGTTGTGGGACAAGTTGAGCACTATTAGCGAATTAAGACCACCGATGACGTTGGGTATCTGTCCTTCAAATGTGTTATTGGACAGATCAATAATTGTGTAGTCAACCGAAATTTTTGGAAAATCTAGGTTCACCCCTTTCACCGCAACAACGAATGAGTAATACTTTCCACCCATGTATAAATATTCTGGTTCTTTGCTGCTTTTAACAACATTCTTCATGGAATTGAAATTTTGAAAATATTTTGCAGGGAGTTGACCTACGAACCCATTATGAGATAAGTCAAGAACTCGAAGACTTGGAAAGGGGGATTCAACAGTTGAAGAGGGTTGAATGTGACCATGAAAGTTGTTTGATTTGAGGACAAGAGCCTGCAAATCTGGAAGATCTCCTAACCAATCAGGGAATGTACCAGTCAAGTGGTTGTCTCCAAGATCAAGCACTGTCAAGTTTGAGCATTTAGACAAGGAACTTGGCACCTCTCCTCTTAATTGATTTCCATTCAAACTAAGCCCTTGTAAAATTCCACAAGGCCCGTATATCGAAATATGTTTGTGGTCTAGTTTCGTTGATAAACATATCACTCGGGTTATACAAGTGTATTGATCGATCTATTAATGTTAGTGTTCTTTCTACGCGTACATAGATTTTTCGAATGGTATTTGTTTGTCAGTATATGGAGAAATCTAAGTCTTCTTTACTCTTTTTAAGTTTACAGACTTTTTGAATGAACCAACTCACAATCTAACATGTATTTATGAATGTAAGTTCTTGGTTATAATCTTCTTTCTATATTTTATATGTAGACTTTTTAGACGAACCATGTCATGACTTGTTAAGACCTCGATTTATAATTCCTTTGATCCACTAGCGATAAAGAACTATTGATGGGAGAGAAAATGTAGGGAAGCGTACATCTGCAAATCGAATAAAAGGTAGTAGTCAACAGAGCCTAACACTTGGGTATTAAGATGTAGATGCTAAATTTTAATAGACAAGAGAGACCATAACAACTAAACTGCATACATCTGCAAAACAAATAAAAGGTTCTATTAGTCAACCCGAGCTTATACATATTACCCTAAAAAAATTGCAGGTGCCCAAAATAGAATTGTAAGGTAATTTTTCAAGTGGATGATTATTTAAACCGAAGGACATAGAGAGACCAATAGGTCGGTACAGGACTGGTATGGGATCGGTTTGGTATCAGTATTTTGAGGCATAATATCATCCCTAAATATACAAACGACCCCTACCTACCATTGCTCCTTTACAAGTTACATAATGATCATTCACAACATTTAAATCTTAATTTCGCATAGCTTCTCATCAAACTTTTGTTTTGCAGGTACAAGGTAACCCCACCCGATCCAGCTTTGATGACCAAGACCCATAAAGCCTGGTAAATCACTAGCCCTTCACTAGCCCTCCACAATGTGGCCCTAAGAAGTTTGCAGCTTCAAGTTCACAGGTCTGATAATCACAGAAACGATAGTTCACAAACAAACTGGAAAAGACACGATATAACTGGAATAAAGCTCTCCAATTAACAAAGAAAACAAGCTCAAAACTTTGATGATTTCACACACTACCACAGGCTTGGTATGTTGTGTTTATATAGGGGTTGGAACATGCTTCCCAATCCTACTACAACTCGAATTCCATAATATAATCCTAAACCGACTAGAATATAGAATCCTAAATAGAGTACAATTTTGTTACTGTAGCCGACGCTACAGTAACCGACGCTACAGTACTTGGTTGCTGCTGCTGCTTGGTTGCTTCTGCTGGTCCATTGTTGCTGCTGCCCATGAGCTCGGGTCAGGCAATTAGACCAACATTCACCCCCCTAATTTCTGACTCGAGATAGGGAGGTCTTCAACTCCGAGTAGCTTTCTCATCTCCTTGAATTTAATCCTTGCAAGAGCTTTTGTCAGAATATCAGCACGCTGCAAATCACCTCTTACAAATTCAACTCGTACTTGGCCTCTCTCAACACACTCTCGGATAAAATGATAACGTGTGTTTATATGCTTGCTTCTCCCGTGAAAGACTGGATTTTTCATAAGTGCAATAGCCGATTTGTTGTCAACAAATAAGACCACCACTCTCTCTTCCATTCCGGTTATTTCACCCAACAATCCACGTAACCATATCCCTTGACACGCGGCTGAGGTTGCAGCCATGAACTCGGCTTCACAAGACGATAGAGCCACCGTGTTTTGCTTTTGTGAGCACCAAGTGATAGGTGATTTACCTAGATAAAATACGTGCCCAGTTGTGCTTCGACCATCATCTTGGTCCATAGCATAACTACTATCACTAAACCCCACCAACTCCTTGGTTTCTTCTTGGTTATATCGCACTCCAAAATTCAAACTACCTTGGATATACCGTAGTATTTGTTTCACAGCCGCCATATGTGATTCTTTTGGTTCTTGCATGTAACGACTAACCAAACCAACAAAATAAGATAAATCGGGTCGTGTGTGTAGTAAATACCTTAGACAACCAACTCGTCGCCTATACAATGTTGCATCAACTGATTTTCCTTCCTTATCCAAGCTTAACTTGACTCCAGGTTCTAATGGACATTGAGTAGAATTCGATTCATGCATTCCAGCATCTTTTAATATCTTCAATGCATAGCCCACTTGACTTATTGAGATACTCGAATCCTCTTGCTTTACTTCAATGCCAAGATAATAGCTCAATTTTCCCAAATCACTCATCTCGAACCTCTCTTGCATTTGTCTCTTGAATTCACCAATTTCGCCAAGCTTCGAACCGGTTACCAAAAGATCATCTACATAGACCGCAATAATCAAGATTGACTTGTTTGTCTTCTTCACATACACTGCTTGTTCGTGTTGGCATCGTTTGAACGACATTTGCTTAAGTACTCTATCAAGTTTTGTATTCCACGCCCTCGGGGCTTGTTTAAGTCCATAGAGCGCCTTTTTCAACTTGTAGATTTTCTTTTCTTCTCCTTTCTTCACGAACCCTCCGGTTGTGTAACAAACACTTGTTCTTCTAATTCTCCATGTAGAAAGGCTGACTTTACATCCAGATGATGTAATTCCCATGCTTCTTTTGCGGCCAATGAGATTAACAAACGCACCGTTTCAATCCGTGCTACGGGCGCAAATACCTCGTCATAGTCAATTCCTTCCTTTTGAACATAACCTTTTGCTACTACACGGGCTTTAAATTTATTAATTGAACCGTCCGGATTTCTCTTAATTTTGAACACCCACTTTAATCCAATGGGTTTAACATTAACCGGGGGATCAACTAACTCCCATGTATCATTCTTCTTAATTGACTCAATCTCTTGCTTCATAGCAATCATCCACTTGCTTGAACCTTTTGCCTCTTGAAACGTTCTTGGTTCATCATCTTCTATTAGGAGCAGATTTTGATCTTCATTAACAGTTGAGGTTCTTGAACTGGACCCCAATATGAAGTCATTAAATCTGGTTGGAATAGTTGGAACCCTCGAAGAACGCCTCACAATTGATTGAGTTTCTGTCGCTTGAACTGGGTCAGGGTCATTCACAGCTTCGGCTGGGTTAGGCTGTTCGGTATTGACCATTTGATCTTCATCAGCATCTTGATTTTCAGCCTCTTCTTCATTGGTCACACCTGGGTTTACAAATCCACAACCCGTATCAATAGAACCATGCCATTCTATGACAAACATACCTGGGTTTAGCTCGTGTGTCTCGCTTCCAGCAACATACTTCCAGCCAAGTTCCTCATTAAACTCCGCATCACGACATACCACTACCTTCTTTAGTCTTGGATTGAACAATCGAAAACCTTTTGTTCCTGGCTCGTTTCCGATATAGATGAGTCGTGTTGACCTGTCGTCTAACTTAGGTAAATATGGCCTTGTTCCCGTTGCATAAGCCACACATCCAAATACCCGCAAACCCTCCAAGTTAGGTTTTTTTCTTTTGAAAGCCTCGTATGGTGTTTGATTAACTAGAGCTCGAGTTGAAACTCTATTAATCAAGAACGTAGCATGTCTTACTCCTTCAGCCCACATATAGTTTGGTACGTCTCGTGCTTTCAAGATGCTTCTAGTCATTCCCATGAGAGTACGGTTTCGCCTCTCCACTACTCCATTCTGTTGCGGTGTGTAGGGAGTGGTTAAGTGTCTTGTTATACCCTCGTTTTCACAGAAGTTGGTAAATTCTCTTGAAGTGAATTCACCTCCTCTATCGGTCCTTAGGGTTATAATCTTCTTTCCCGCCTTCCTCTCGACTAAAGCCTTAAACTTCTTGAAATATTCAAATGCCTCTCCTTTTTCCTTCAAGGTAAAAGTCCACATAAACCGTGAGAAGTCATCAATTAAAACAAACACGTACCTGTTTCCCGCTATGGATGATGGAGAAATTGGTCCACATAGGTCGGCATGTATCAGTTGAAGAGAATGTGTTGCCCTAAATTTTGCTGCTTTAGGAAATGCCTTCTTGGTTTGTTTTCCTACCAAGCAAGATTCACACAACTTGTTCTCTTGATGAATTATTGGCAAATTTTCAACCATGCCCTTCCTTGCCATTAATTCCATTGTCTCGAAATTAATGTGACCCATCCTAGCATGCCATAACCAAGCATCATCTTCCATCTTTGCTTTAAGACATACCGGACTTCCAACTTGGAGTTTTATTTTGTAGAGCCTATTGCTCGTTCTAGGAACCTTCATCAGAAGCTTACCATCCGAGTCACGCATGGTGAGAAAACTACCTCTCATACGAATGTCACATCCGCCTTCGGTAGCTTGCCCAAGACTAATAATGTTGCTTTTCAGCTCGGGTAGGTAATATACTCCAGTGATCAATCGTTGCTCGCCCGTTTTCCCTTCAATGATTATCGATCCCTTCCCTTTTATCTCGATGTAGGAGTTATCACCAAACTTCACTCTGCCGGAGATATTCTCATTCAACTCCGAAAAGTATTCTCGGATCCCCGTCATGTGATTACTTGCTCCATTATCTAAATACCAAGTGTCTTCCTCGTTTGGCTTAGTATTCAATTGGTTTGGGATAATCTTCTCTTCATTCAAGAATACAACTTCTTGAACACTCTTCATCATAAAAAGTGTCGGGTCATCATCATCCTCCTTTTTCAGAAGGTTTGCTTCATGCTTTTGCTTCTGTTCACGTCGTTCAGGGCAGTTAGAAGCAAAGTGACCATATTCGTCACATCTGAAGCATTGAATCTTTGAAAGGTCTCGGCCTTTGTTCTTCTTTTGATCCGTATTGTTCCCGGTGTTGTTTTGGTTTCCTCGGTTGTGGTTATTGGCTTGACCACTACCACGGGATTTGTTTTGACCTTTTCCGTTGCCACCAGAGGAGTTCCTTCCTCGACCTTTCTCAGCCTTGTTCTTATCATATCTTTCAGCCCTTCCGAACATCAACTTGCCTTGATCTTCAGAGGTGGTGTCAACACCCTTCACTCTACCCTCGAATGCTTTCAATCTTCCAATAGCTTCTTGAAAAGACATAGTATTCAAGTCAGCAAATTGTTCAATTGAGGCAACAATTGCAACAAACTTATCCGGTACGGATGCAAGTAGCTTCTTAACAAGTTTCTTGTCTTCATAAACTGTTCCCAAGCTATTTACTTCAGTTACAATTTTGCCCATCCTGGCCGCGAAGTCGTCAACTGATTCGTTTGGCTTCATCTTTAAGGCTTCAAATTCCGTTTCCAAGGTTTGCAACCTTGCTTCTCGAACCCGATCAACACCCACATACCTGGTCTTCAATGCTCCCCAGATTTCTTTGGCTGTGTTGAATCGTGACACTTGAAAAACAAGTTCTTCTGGAATCGCCTGAAAAAGTAACGCCACCGCCATATGATCTTGCTTATCATCGACTGGTGTTCCCTCCTTTGGTTCCAGCGCCTCGAGTATTCCATGGACTCGGAATACTGCTTTAACTCTTATTGCCCAGATGTTGTAATTCGTGGCTGTTAACATCGGAACCTGAAGAGTGGCTTTGGTATCTTGGACAGCAGATGGGCGACTGGTCTCTCCTTCTACCATCTTTTTCTTGCGCCTTCTGGTATAAGTTACAGGTGTAACTGGTGTTTGATCTCCTTCCAGCCCTTAATTAGTGAACCTGGTTCGAAAACCTGGCTCTTGATACCAATTCAAGTTCACAGGTCTGATAATCACAGAAACGATAGTTCACAAACAAACTGGAAAAGACACGATATAACTGGAATAAAGCTCTCCAATTAACAAAGAAAACAAGCTCAAAACTTTGATGATTTCACACACTACCACAGGCTTGGTATGTTGTGTTTATATAGGGGTTGGAACATGCTTCCCAATCCTACTACAACTCGAATTCCATAATATAATCCTAAACCGACTAGAATATAGAATCCTAAATAGAGTACAATTTTGTTACTGTAGCCGACGCTACAGTAACCGACGCTACAGTACTTGCTTGCTGCTGCTGCTTGGTTGCTTCTGCTGGTCCATTGTTGCTGCTGCCCATGAGCTCGGGTCAGGCAATTAGACCAACAACATGATTTAAACCTAATGGTTAAGAGTTACCAAGCTCTTACCACAAATCTACAACAGACAACATTTTATAGGCTTTATACACTCAAATATAAACCCATACAATCAAACAGCAGCATCAACTTACTAACTAAAAAGCACAAACACTCTCACCGTTATAAAATCGAGTTAATCACATATCCCTACATTTCACCTAAGAAATAACAAGTGAAATAGCACATACATTAGCATCAACTTACTAATTAAAAAGTACTTTGTTACTTTTTAATTTAATTATGTTTTGGAAGTTAATTAATTAATTGTGTATTAATTATTTTCTTTAATTGTGTTAGGTTGTACAGCAAGAAGGTTGGGGGATTGGCGCCTTCGTTGGTTGGGACTGCGTGTTCGCAAGTAAAATTTACTTGCTGTTGGAAAATGTTTTGTGTGATCACTATGGACTGGTTAAACTTGAAACGTTTTGAGAAAATGTCACAAAATTGGGTTAGGTGAATCACAAATTATTTGTGTTAGGTGTAGCTCGTTAGAATTACGTTAGTAGAGTTGCATATATGAAGCAATGTGAAGGTTGATTTTGTGACTTTTTACTTGTTTAATTTAGCTATGCTTAACTTGTTTGTCTATAAGAAAAACACGATGGTTAGGATCGGTTTATGGTCGTACGCAATGGTTAGGATCATATACAATGGTTATTTTTCTACTCCGTATCACTTTAGATCGAAGGACCATATTTTGATTTGTATGAGAATTATGAAGTTAGTACGCATTTTATAGATTGATGGTTTAATGACTTAATCTTTTAGCATTATGGCTTATGTGTTTTGAGACGCTTATAACCTATGTTGTTCATTCTTATCATGCTAAATTGTTGGTGTAACGATTAAAAGTTGACATCTTGTGTTTTACTATTATTGCGATATTTAGAATTTGAACTTTGACATTTTTGTGAGGCTGTTATATAAATTTATTAAAAATGTTAAGTAGAAATGTAAAACATTTGACTCATTTATCCCATATTAACAAAACATGACAAATTAATAAAATCTTAAAATTTCGAACTGACCTTATGATTTCAAATATTGCAAAGATAAAAACAATCTCAACTATGACCTCAATATTTATAGCCTTGTACCAACCCTTTAATAATATAAAAGAGTTAAGATTTGTTTTATTTCTCATTATTATCTTACGTATTTTTAAGGAGTAAGGATTGAGTGGTAACAATTGTAGTGACTCATATAACACCCAAAATGTCCTTCTCGAAAACTATAGTGTATTCATTCAATAAATTAACATTTTGAGAACCTACAAATCTCTATGCATATTGTGTACCACAAATTTTTTATTGAGATATTCTTTTTTTATCTCAATCCAAAGTTGGAAATTTTGCATAATCAGTCAAAAGATGAAGTTTAGAACCCATCAAATAATAGACTTTTGCAACCCAATCGATACGCTGATCAATGGAACTAGACCATAAACATATTATCAGTCATATTATTGTGAAAGCGACTACAGGAATATTCTTGTAATACCGGTGTCTGTATATACATTCTCACCGTTATAAAATCGAGTTAATCACATATCCCTACATTTCACCTAAGAAATAACAAGTGAAATAGCTCAAACAGCAGCATCAACTTACTAATTAAAAAGTACTTTGTTACTTTTTAATTTAATTATGTTTTGGAAGTTAATTAATTAATTGTGTATTAATTCTTTTCTTTAATTGTGTTAGGTTGTACAGCAAGAAGGTTGGGGGATTGGCGCCTTCGTTGGTTGGGACTGCGTGTTCGCAAGTAAAATTTACTTGCTGTTGGAAAATGTTTTGTGTGATCACTATGGACTGGTTAAACACTCTCAAATATAAACCCATACAATCAAACAGCAGCATCAACATACTAACTAAAAAGCACAAACACTCTCACCGTTATAAAATCGAGTTAATCACATATCCCTACATTTCACCTAAGAAATATCCCTACATTTCAACTTACTAACTAAAAAGCACAAACACTCTCACAGTTATAAAATCGAGTTAATCACATATCTTTTTATAGGCTTTATACACTCAAATATAAACCCATACAATCAAACAGCAGCATCAACTTACTAACTAAAAAGCACAAACACTCTCACCGTTATAAAATCGAGTTAATCACATATCCCTACATTTCACCTAAGAAATAACAAGTGAAATAGCTCAAACAGCAGCATCAACTTACTAATTAAAAAGTACTTTGTTACTTTTTAATTTAATTATGTTTTGGAAGTTAATTAATTAATTGTGTATTAATTATTTTCTTTAATTGTGTTAGGTTGTACAGCAAGAAGGTTGGGGGATTGGCGCCTTCGTTGGTTGGGACTGCGTGTTCGCAAGTAAAATTTACTTGCTGTTGGAAAATGTTTTGTGTGATCACTATGGACTGGTTAAACTTGAAACGTGTTGAGAAAATGTCACAAAATTGGGTTAGGTGAATCACAAATTATTTGTGTTAGGTGTAGCTCGTTAGAATTACGTTAGTAGAGTTGCATATATGAAGCAATGTCAAGGTTGATTTTGTGACTTTTTACTTGTTTAATTTAGCTATGCTTAACTTGTTTGTCTATAAGAAAAACACGATGGTTAGGATCGGTTTATGGTCGTACGCAATGGTTAGGATCATATACAATGGTTTTTTTCTACTCCGTATCACTTTAGATCGAAGAACCATATTTTGATTTGTATGAGAATTATGAAGTTAGTACGCATTTTATAGATTGATGGTTTAATGACTTAATCTTTTAGCATTATGGCTTATGTGTTTTGAGACGCTTATAACCTATGTTGTTCATTCTTATCATGCTAAATTGTTGGTGTAACGATTAAAAGTTGACATCTTGTGTTTTACTATTATTGCGATGTTTAGAATTTGAACTTTGACATTTTTGTGAGGCTGTTATATAAATTTATTAAAAATGTTAAGTAGAAATGTAAAACATTTGACTCATTTATCCCATATTAACAAAACATGACAAATTAATAAAATCTTAAAATTTCGAACTGACCTTATGATTTCAAATATTGCAAAGATAAAAACAATCTCAACTATGACCTCAATATTTATAGCCTTGTACCAACCCTTTAATAATATAAAAGAGTTAAGATTTGTTTTATTTCTCATTATTATCTTACGTATTTTTAAGGAGTAAGGATTGAGTGGTAACAATTGTAGTGACTCATATAACACCCAAAATGTCCTTCTCGAAAACTATAGTGTATTCATTCAATAAATTAACATTTTGAGAACCTACAAATCTCTATGCTATTGTGTACCACAAATTTTTTATTGAGATATTCTTTTTTATCTCAATCCAAAGTTGGAAATTTTGCATAATCAGTCAAAAGATGAAGTTTAGAACCCATCAAATAATAGACTTTTGCAACCCAATCGATACGCTGATCAATGGAACTAGACCATAAACATATTATCAGTCATATTATTGTGAAAGCGACTACAAGAATATTCTTGTAATACCGGTGTCTGTATATACATTCGTAGCAAATAAATAAAAGGTATTAGTTAACAGAGCCTAACACTTGCCTATTAAGATGTAGATGCTAAGTTTTCATAGACAAGATAGACCATAACAGCAAAACCACATACATCTGCAAAACAAATAAAAGGTTCTATTAGTCAACCCAAGCTTATACATATTACCCTAAATTATTTTAAGGTACCCAAATTGTGGCACTTCTTATGACATAAGGAGCAGTTTGTAAGGTAAATTTTCATGTGGATGATTATTTAAACCAAAGGACATAGTCAGACCAATAGGGAGTCAAAATACAAGATACACCAAAAACATTGAAATTGCGTAGATCATCAACAGCAGGGTCAGCACTGGCTTGGGTAGCCTTATGTATTAATGTAAGCTAACCTGAAGTTCTGAGTGATCACTGGCATTGACTTGAATGGCAAGATGATCAACAGCAGGATCAATAACCCTGTTCCAAGGCCTCGTTGTAAGAATTCCTGCAAACAATGCATACAGATCCTCACCAGCACTCAATTTCATGCAATTTTCCTTTATTCCCTTCATCAACCAGTACTAAAGCCTGTAAGAAAATCATACAGGTCAAAGGTTAATGATGCTCTAAAGCAACAATAGAAATGGTAGTAAAGAAAAAATAATAACAGATGCCATGAGAAGCCATTTATGTTCATAATATTGCAAGGGGCATCTTCCAGAGTGCAGCATAGTTGGTCCTGGTTGAATTGTCAAGTAATTCAGTTTCAGTTGAGCTCAAAATTTTCTTAATTAAATGTTATGCTTGCATTTTATAAAAAAGGTTAAATTAAGTAAGTTCCAGAGCAAACAAATAGATCATACTATCATTGTCAATGCAGTGAAAAAACTTAAACTTTTGAAGTAAATGAGGGTTTAATTAAAGACTTCAAATTGGAGGTAGGGATCTAAATTTAATGTTGTTGTCTACTAGTGTAGACTTTCAAAGTAAACTCATCTTAGTATCAATCATACTATCATTGTCAATGCAGTGAAGAAAATTAAATGATGGAAGAAATGTCTAAGAAAGGTTGTGGGATATAACTGCTTATGACCAACTTTTTGAAGTATAAGAGGGTTTAAGATGACTTTAAATTGGAGGTAGGGATTTAAATTTAATGTTGTTGTCTACTAGTGTAGACTTTCAAAGTAAACTCATCTTAGTATCATACTATCATTGTCAATGCAGTGAAGAAACTTACATGATGGAAGAAATGTCTAAGAAAGGTTGTGGGATATAACTGCTTATGACCAAGTTTTTGACGTATAAGAGGGTTTAATAAGACTTTAAATTGGAGGTAGGGATTTAAATTTAATGTTGTTGTCTACTAGTGTAGACTTTCAAAGTAAACTCATCTTAGTCTACAATTCATTAACCACCACATTCATCTAGTTAAACAAAAGTTAATGATATCAGGCCATAATTCTAACAAATATCCTTCTCATATTTTTGCAGGAAGAGATGTTTACCCTGGCTACGTAATTTATGCATCAAGTTATCAACTGATCTAGGTTTAAATGCTAGATAGTGCTTATGTTTGAGAGCTTGCTTGAAGCTTGTGGAGGAATAAGTACTTATGTTTTTGTTTTGTAAGGCACGTGTATAGTCAATATTTTAATCAGCTATCTTCCAGCTTTCTCCATGACAAGGGTGGGAATTGCACTTCTTAGAAAAAGAATTGTGTTTTTATTCATAATAAGCCATGAATCCTACATTTAAAGCCTACTTGGGTTAACTGTTTGTCAACCCTGTTTGTTTGACCATTTAGGCACCTTTTATCATGAGATAGTTCACAAATGCGAATCTACGTTTAGTAAATGTTGCTTATACGAATAGTCATAATAGATGGCGTTTGAGCCGGATGGTGTTTAAGCCAGATGGCGTTCAAGCGTGATGTAATGGCGTATGAGCCTCATGGTATTTAGACGTGATGACTTGGTTATGCCAAAAAAGGATATGTATAACCTGATTTGGATACAATACTCCATCAAAGTAATGTTCTCGTTATCAGGTTTGTCGCAGTCGACTTGTGTCATTAAAGGTTAGTAAGATAGGGCAAGATTTTTGCAGCTTTGAAGGAATAGTTCCTCAGGCTGAATGTTTGTCAGGGGAATAATTGACCCTGTTGGTTTGTTTGTCGCAGTCGACTTGTGTCATTAAGTTAGTAAGTTCATGCGCCAGTTGTTGTTGTATTCTATAAAGTGTGTTGTGATTAGCTTCGGCTTCATTGTGACTTTAGGTCATCGTGTTAGGCTAATTTTGTTTCAAATTGATGATAAATCGTTTTGAATCAAACGAGTCGAGCCAGGGCACATTATGTGCCCTGAGGCCTGAGGTGGTGGATAATGTTTGACCCTGAATATGATGTCAGACCCAAATAATGTTAGGCCATTGAATTCAGGCTTATAAAGTAAAGCCAATGAATGCACGTTCACGAAGATAGGTTGTTGAAGTTGTGTCATGAAGTAGGTCATTTGAGGGTGATGTCAGACCACTTGAGTAGCCTGATGCTAGGCCACTTGGGGCCGATGTTAAGCCATTTGAGGCCGAGGTTAGGACACTTGAGGCCAAGGTTAAGCCATTCGAGGCACATGTTAGGCCACTTGGGGCCGAGGTTAAGTCGTTCGAGGCTGATGTTAGGCCACTTGGGGCCGATGTTAAGCCGTTTGAGGCTGATGTCATGCAACTTGGGGGGCCGAGGTTAGGTCATTTGAGGCTGATGTTAGGCCATTTGGGGCCGAAGTTAAGCCATTCAAGGTTGACGCTAGGCCACTTGGGGCTGAAGTTAAGCTGTTTGAGGCAGACGTTAGGCCACTTGGGCCAAGGTTAAGTCGTTTGAGGCTGATGTTAAGCTGTTTTAGGCTGATGTTAGGCTATTTAAGGTCGAGGTTAAGCCATTCGAGGCTAACGTTGGGCCACTTGGGAACGTTCAGGCCTTGTTAGGCCATATTGGGTTGTGTCAAGCCGTGTTCAAGCTACGGTTAGGCCGTACCAGGCCCGTATGAGATGTGTACAAGCTGTACCAGCCATATGAGGCCTTATTCAGGTCAAGGCTAATTATTTTGTGAGACGATTTTGGGATATTGACTCAGGTCATTTCACTCATTTGCGACTGCTAGGTCATGTTGGGTCAGGTTATAATGTATAGCACATTGTATGTTTGACATGCTTACGGGAGTAGATAGCGTTCGGCCACGACTAGGAATTTGCAAGGTCGAAAGATGCGACATACATCGAAGGAAAAACATAGAACTTCGGGATAGGAGAATGCACAATGACCTTCAACAATTTTGGAGCACCTATAGAACCTTAATCACTAAATTGTACTTTTTTGTCAATTTAGTATTTTTAATGTGATGAAATGTGTTGTTTTATTTAAAAATAAAAAATAAATAAATAAATAAATAAAACTATGGGGTCCGGGCGTGTCCAATAACTTGAGTGATACAGAGAGGTTGTTTTTTAGTTAAGTAGTGTTGAGGCGACATTACTTTTTGCTATAACACAAGCCTGGCTCATGGACACCTAGTGCTCTAAGCATTAAGATGTCACTCTTTCCACTACGATAGGACAATTATGATATCCACATTTATTCATTCCAAAAATTTCGCCACTACATACGAATAGAGGTGGTAATTTGTGCCCAAAATGAAAAAAATTGGGTAATTTTGGCTACTTTTTAAAAGATTTGGGCACATTTAGCCCCCTCATTTTTTTGAAATGGGCACATTTAGCCTATTGAAAAGTTAATTGGGCACAACGGGCACATATTTTCTCTCAATTAGAGAACATTATAATCGTTTTTGAAGAAAAACTTATATATATAATATATTTAAGAGTAAATTACATAAATGGTCACTATGGTTTGTCCATTTTTTCACATTTAGTCACTGAACTTTTTTTTTGACATAAATGGTCACCGAAGTTTCAAATCGTTACATAAATGGTCACTGAAGTTTTAAATCGTTACACAAATGGTCACTGTGGTTTGTCCAAAAATTACATAAATGGTCACTGTGGTTTGTCCAAAATGACTGAATCTGTAATGATTTGAAACTTCAGTGACAATTTATGTCAAAAAAAAAGTTCAGTGACTAAATGTGAAAAAATGGACAAACCATAGTGACCATTTATGTAATTTACTCTATATTTAATTTTTTAAATATAAATGGGGTATTACGTTTAAGGAATTTATTTCGTCATTTTCGGTCTTCTATAAAGCGATTTGTATAACATGTGCCCGTTTAGCCGGTGCCCGTTTAAGCCCGTGCCCATTCTAGCCTGTGCCCGTGCCCGCCCGGTCCGCCCGTTTTGCCACCTCTACATACGAATAACTAAAAACAAACCTTCAAACTTTTTAAATGCAAATGTACTTAGAACCTAGAACAAGTCTTGCGCGATTCACCTACCCTCTTTCGCACGCAATTTATGTATGATAACTCATTTACCTAAAGTTTAAGCAGTCCTTTATGATAGCATCTAATTCGATCCGCAAACACTCACAAACGCACACACTTGCAACAAACAAGTAAAAAGTCACAAAATCAACCTTCACACCACTACATATATCTAACTCTACTAGTAAATTTTTCTTCAACTAACGTAGTTCTAACGAGCTAGACCTAACACAAAATTTGCTGTGATTCACCAAACGCAATTTCGTGACATTTTCTCAACCTAATCTAATTAACACTAAACAGTAAATTAAGCTCACCTGCGAACAGGCCGCTATATAACCTTCTTGCTGAACAACCTAACACAATAAATTAAAAAACAGTTAATTAATTAATTAATTAACTTGCTAAACATAATTAAATTAAAAAGTAACGAAGTACCTGTAACATCTGTTCAACAGTCCCCGCCTTATTCTTCGGATCCGATTTACTTTTTGGTGCGCGGAAATAAGGGCCCGTTTGGTTAGTCTTTTTAAAGAAAGAATATGACTTTGACTTTGATAAAAGGCGTTTGGTTCAAATATGTGGGACTCAAATATTGGCTTCAAAGAAAAAAATCATCCATCTACAAATCATTGCCTCACCATCGGGTTTTGTAAATAAATTGTCCCATCAATACTTTTTGTGGGTCCATTTTGAATCTCAACCATTTAATACATTTTTCTTTTTCTTTTTAAATAATAGACTTTTACTATAAATCCTTTATTTATAATTTTAATTCATATATTAATCTATAATATATTTTTAAATATTATTTTCTCTCTCCTACATCAAACCCAAATCTTTAACTTTATATCTTAATCATAATCCTAATCCTAATCATAAACCCATCTACAAACCAAACGGGCCCTAAAAGTTGTAACGGAATAAGTTATTAAATGCAATGTCAAATAGTTGTTTGTTTTAAGTTTTGGAATGAATTGCTTGTTACAAAAACATAAACACGAAAAATTGAAAACCAACTGCTCCCATCACATTATATACAAAAACAAACAGCAGTACAAAATCAATGATCAAATGATAAACACAAGATAAGAAATACATTTTACTTATAACCATAACTTATCCATAAAAAAGTCAGTCAGAAACAAAAGCACCAACACTTTGGTTCGCAAGTACGCATGAACCTAGCCAAACCTTTTCTAAGCTAACTCCTTAAAAAAAGTTACTGCAACAAGAAGCTTGACCAACATCCAAAACCAACTAAACTACCTACATAATTCACTAACCCAAAAGACATCAAACAAGCATACGCCTCTAGCCCTAATCATACTTCTCCAAGATGGCAATGGTATCCTCCTTCTTGGTTATAAGAGCACGAATTTCAACCAAAATGGCTGAAAAGGACTTCAACAAACGGCGCTCCATCACTTGAAGCTCACGAAGGGACTCATAAATATCGTCAGCAGATTCTTCTTCATCAAAGTTAAGCTCTAAAACCTCACGCATTCTCTCGGTCCGCTTATCAACATTTATACGCAGCTCATCGCGTCGCTCACCCAACCACATGATCATTGCTTCATTTATCGGAATTTCTTGACTCATCAGGAACTTGAAACATTGGTGTAGCTTCTCAGACCCACACATATCTTGCAGTTCATTCAGATAAGGAGTTCTACACATTTTTTTGAAGATGAACGCTAATGGTTAAGTAATAGTTTGTGTTTTGTTTATAAAACAATGAAACTAAAACAATAAGTAACTCTGAATATATAACGAAGACTTTATGCATACCATCATTGAAAAAATTAAAACGACTATTAATTGGGTGTGACAGCCATTAATTTGATTAAGAAATGAAAAGTTATCAGGAAACTAAAACGACTATTAATTGCATGAAAAATTAAACACAAAACAAACATATGCATAAATGAAAATATCTTGAAGATTGAATTCTCATCTTAGTACCTTACAAGTTCAAATATTCGAGAATCAGGGTGTTCTAAGAATTGAACCCTTCAACCCATTTGAATACCTGAATATAAAATACACATACATTTTCAAACACTAAAAATACTCCTGACACTTTACAAGCCATGTGTCCATATCCAATTAATAAATGTTGTAAAAGCTAAAAGTCCTAAAGCTTCCTGAAGCGGCAAAACTTCAACATTTACATAGGTGGTTCATCTTTTAATCATGCCCCTGCAAAGCACTTTTTCAAAGAAAATTAACCATTAAGAAGTGAAGACTTCATCCTCCTTTCCAGCAGGTTCTGAGCACAACCTTGGGATGTTAATAAAACAGTGCTCCAGTCCACCAAATGATCAGCTTTCCACATTGAACTCAACTCCAAAGTTTCCTCAGGAGGGAGTTGGGTGTCTTTACATTCAGTGACTAAGTAGGACTTAAACCCATCCCTTTAGCAGACTTAAAAACCATGTCTCTAGCCAAACCCTTCGTCAAGTGATCAGCTAAGTTCTGTTGAGATCTTACAAACTCTATAGATACCACCCCATTCATGATAAGCTCACGAATCATGCTATGCCTGACACCTAAGTGTCTAGACTTCCCATTGTACATCTGGCTATAAGCCTTTGCCAATGTAGCAGCACTATCACATCGGATAGAAATAGGTGCTATAGGTTTAGGCCACAATGGAATCTCAAGAAGCAAGTTTCTCAACCATTCAGCTTCTTTACCAGCAGCAGCTAAGGCCACAAATTCAGATTCCATGGTTGAACTGGTAATGCAAGTTTGCTTCTTGGATGCCCAAGAAATTGCACCTCCACCAAGTAGGAATACCCAGCCACTAGTAGACGAATTGTCCTCAGTGTTACTGATCCAACTTGCATCAGTGTACCCTTCTAGTACAGAAGGATAACCAGTATATGAGAGACTATAATCCATAGTTTTCTTCAAATACTTCAGTACCCTCTGAATTTTCCCACAGCAAATGCAATATCAGGCCTTGTACAAGTCATGGCATACATCAAGCAGCCAATTACCCTTGAATACTCAAGTTGAGATACAGCCTTGCCTTTATTGGGCATTAGCTTCTCACTTGTATCCATAGGAGTACTCACTGGAGTACAATCAAAGTAATTAAATTTCCTCAACACCTTCTCAATGTAATGAGACTGAGAGATAGAAATTTTGTTACCTTCATGTTTAATCCTAATACCAAGGATAACATCAGCCTCCCCCATATCCTTCATGGAGAATCTTGATGACAAAAATTCCTTTGTTAGGTCCACTTGATTTTGGTCAGTGCCAAAGATCAACATGTCATCAACATATAGACAAATGATGACTCCTTTACCAGATTCATCAAATTTGCTATATACACATTTGTCAGACTGGTTAAGTGAATAACCACTAGACAAAACCACTTCATCAAACTTTTGATGCCATTGCTTAGGTGCCTGTTTCAATCCATACAAGGACTTAATCAGTTTGCACACCTTCTTTTCATTGCCAGGCATGATGAAGCCCTGAGGTTGGTTCATATAAACCTCCTCATCCAATTCACCATTCAAGAATGCTGTCTTCACATCCATCTGATGTATAATCAGATTGTGAATTGATGCCAAGGCAATCAGCAATCTTATGGTACTGATACGAGCCACAGGGGCATAAGTATCAAAGTAGTCAATTCCTTCCTTTTGTTTAAAGCCTTGAATGACTAACCTTGCCTTGAACTTTTCAATAGTTCCATCTACCTTCATTTTCTTCTTGAAAATCCATTTGCAACCTAGAGGCTTGCAACCAGGTGGTAGATCAGCCAACACCCAAGTGTTGTTGCCCATGATGGAATCCATCTCATCATTTATTGCTTCTTTCCAGAAAGCAACATCTTGGGACTTCATTGCTTCATCAAATGTTTTGGGATCATCCTCAACATTAAAGCAATAGGAGTGTTGGTCAGAGACATCATCCCTTGTTCCTTCAATTAAGTACAATTGAAATTCAGGTCCAAATGTTTTTGGAGTCCTCACCCTTGTGCTCCTTCTGAGCTCAGGTTCAGGTTGTTGTTCCACAACCTCATCAGGGACCTCATCAGAGGTTTCTGATACACCAACATCATTGATTCCATTAGGAATCCTCTGACTTGGTCTAGGGACTGAAGAGAATCTATTCTCATCAAAATTTGCATCCCTTGATTCAATTATAGTGTTAATTGAAACAGCTTCATTAGGTTCAATAACATAGAACCTATAAGCCTTGGAATGCTCAGCATATCCAACAAAGATGCATTCAATGCCTCTTTCACCCAAAGTTTTCAATTTTGGATCAGGGAGTCTTACAACTGCCCTACAACCCCAAACCTTGAGATAATTCAAGTTTGGTTTCTTTTTAGTCCAGAGTTCATATGGAGTTGTCTTGTTCCTTTTGTTAGGAACCCTATTTAGCAAATAGCAAGCTGTTAACATAGCTTCACCCCAGAACCCTTGACTCAGCCCTGAATAGGACAACATGGAATTAACCATCTCCTTCAGCACTCGGTTTTTCCTTTCAGAAATTCCATTTTGCTGATGAGTATAAGGGGCAGTCGTTTCATGGATTATACCAACAGACTGGAAATACTGAGTATCCATGTACTCACCTCCCCTATCAGTCCTTAATCTTTTGATTAGTGACTCTTGTTGCAATTCAACTTCAGACTTAAATACTTTAAATTTATCTAATGCTTCATCCTTAGTATGTAATAAATAAACATAACAATACCTAGAAGCATCATCAATAAAAGTAACAAAGTATTTCTTATTCCCCAAAGAAGGAGTAGCATGCAAATCACATAAATCACTATGTATTAATTCCAATATCACAGATTCTCGTTTTACATCTTTAAATGGTTTCTTAGTTATCTTGTTCATCATACAAGTATTACACTTTTTAGTATCCATGTCAAATGCTGGGATTAACCCATCCTTAGACATATCTTGCATACGTTTAAAGTGTACATGGCCAAGTCTAGCATGCCAAAGGGTTGAATCATATTGTTTAGATGACAACATACAAACAGAATCAATCACATCATGAACAATATTAAGTCTAAACATGTGATTACATAAATAACCAAATCCAATAAATACACCATTTTTAGACAAAACAAATTTATCAGATTCAATAACTTGTTTGTAACCACAATTATTTAAAATACCACTAGAAACCAAGTTCTTCCTAATATCAGGAACATGTAAAACATTCAACAAAGTAATAATCTTTCCAGAACTAAACTTCAACTCAACACTTCCTCTTCCATGCACCAGGGCTGTTGACTCATTTCCCATATGAAGAATAGAACCATCATTCATTGACTCGTAGGTCTTGAACCATCTTCTATCTTTACACACATGGACTGTTGCTCCAGAGTCAACCCACCAAGCCACATCATCATCCTGCACAAAGAACAATTCAGATATATATGTAACATAATAAATCCAAAAAGACTTATTAAATATATTCTGACCTTTCGGGGAATTGGAGTTACCATTCCCAGATCCACTTGTGCCTGAACCATTGGCTTTATTGCCAATTTTACCACCTTTGCAATCCTTTTTGAAGTGTCCAGTTTTACCACACTTCCAACAAGTAGCCTTTGACTTCTTGTTAGGATCAGGTTTGGTATTATCCTGATGTTTACGCTTGCCCTTGTTGTCATTGTTCCTGGAGGAGTTGTTATGCTCCACCACATTGACAACTGATGGACCAGCAGCAGTGCTGCTCTTTGGCTTGTCACTTTCATGCACCTTGAGTGATTCCTCAATGCGCAAATGACTGCCCAACTCAGTAAGAGTTAACTCCTCCTTTTTATGCTTAAGCATGTGCTTGAAATCTTTCCAAGAAGGAGGTAGCTTATCGATGATACAAGAGACTTGAATAGCCTCATCCATGTTCATCTTGTGTTGAGTAAAACGACCAAGTATACTAAGAAGTTCATTGTATTGGTCCATGACCGGTCTTGAATCGACCATTTTGTAATTGTTAAAATTACTTACAAGAAACTTCTTACTTGATGCATCCTCAGCCATGTATTTGGCTTCCAGAGAATCCCATAGTTCTTGAGAAGATTCCACATTCTGATAAATATCAAATAGAGTATCAGACATACCATTTAGGATTAAACCTCTGCAGACATAGTCATCGTTCTCCCACTTGCTTCTGGCCCTCATCTGTTCCATCGTAGCATCATCCCCATAATCAGCAGGAATAGGAGTGGTCAGAACATCTGCCACGTTCATGCTAGTCAACAAGAACTTCATCTTCTTTTGCCACCTTCGAAAATCCACACCTTCAAACTTTTCCAACTTGGAAAAGTTAGCAGCTATTTGTCTCATAGCAGCAGCCATTGATTATCACTAAATAGTTTCTATTGATTGTTGGTTTGTGTGTGTGTTGTAGTGCACCCAAACAGGGTAAAGATAATCAATCAAGGGTACCGGATATTCACTTGAAGTCGTGGTATCACTTTCCAATAGAAACTATTCGACCCTATGCCTGGGTTGCACGAATATCTCTATGGGATAAAACCAAGTGATGTTCTTGTTCTAGGCACAAAGCAAGAACCGATCGTATTTTAGTGTTTAGGGTTTTTTTTTTTTCGTATCCTTCATGCCATGTGATGATCTCTATTTATAATAGAGTTTACTCAAAACCCTAGCCCATGGAATTATGTATAATTAACGGCCCATTAATTATCCATAATAGTTTCCATAAATGTAGGATTCGGTGGTTATAACTAACAGCAGAGTCTGTTGCCTAAACAGCAGAGTCTATCAGTTCAGCAGCAGAGTTATTGTACCATAAGCAGGAACAATAACACCATCAGCAGAATTGAAACACTATCAGCAGAATTGTTCTGCATCAGTAGCAATAAAGCTATCAGCAGAAACAGATAATGCTATCAGCAGGAATGACAATGCTATCGGCAGGAACAGATAATGCTAACAGCAGAATCAACTGCATCAGCAGCATTGTCATTTATACTTAGCAGTACCTTGACTAAGCTAACAATACCTTGAACAAGCTAACAGTACCTTGAACAAGCAGTACTTTGAACAAGCAGTACTTTGAACAAGCAGTACTTTGACATAACCACTATTGAGTCAGGGTGTTCATTGACCTGATGGGTGTATACTCCATACCTCCAAGCCCATTACCAAGTGTAAACTAATCCCTCAAGTGTACTAAATTTTCCAACTGTGCTATTACGGTTATGAAAGCTTATTATAGACAGAGCTTGAATTTCATTTGTGCCTTTGCTCATTGTCTTGACAACTCAGGTCGTAACATTTTTTTTATAGTTTGTATTATTTAGTGACTTAATGATGGATATGACATTGTTGCAGATTGTAGGATATGGATGGGCAGGGATGTTGAGGAGGTACTTAGTTGATCCTGTTGAAATGTGGTGGCCTGCAAACCTTGCTCAGGTTTCGCTCTTCAGGTATATATATATCTAGCTACCTTGTTCAATTCAGTCTAATATGTGTTGTTGTTCTGAAAAGTTTTCGACTGTTGTTGTTGGGATGGGCAGAGCACTGCATGAGAAGGAGAACAAAGCAGATGGGTTGATGACAAGAATGAGATTTTTCATGGTCTTCAGGGCTGCTAGTTTTGCTTATTATGCTTTTCCGGGTTATCTTTTCCCAATCCTCACTTTCTTCTCATGGGTTTGTTGGGCGTGGCCACACAGTATCACCGCACACCAGGTCGGTTCTGGTTACCACGGCCTTGGTGTAGGTGCTTTCACCCTTGATTGGGCAGGCATATCAGCTTACCATGGAAGTCCACTAGTCACACCTTGGACATCTATTCTCAATATCGGTGTTGGCTTCATCATGTTCGTGTACATCATCGTTCCTATTTGTTACTGGAAGTACAACACATTTGATGCCCAAAAGTTCCCTATATTCTCTAATAAGCTATTCACAGCCACCGGCCACAAGTATGACACCACTAGAATCTTGACCCCTCTGTTTGACCTTAATATTGCTGCATATGAGACTTATAGTAAGCTCTACTTGAGTCCTCTCTTTGCACTCTCAATTGGATCAGGATTTGCCAGGTTCACAGCCACCCTCACCCATGTCGCCCTTTTTCATGGCGCGTACGTATACTACTTAATCTTCTTAATTTCTTTTTGTTTGTTTGCAAGTGTTTAATGATGATGATAAAATGTATTCTGTTTAGGGATATATGGAAGCAGAGTAAATCTGCAGCAAAGAATGTGAAAATGGACATCCATGCAAAACTGATGAAGACTTATAAGCAAGTTCCTCAATGGTGGTACCTTGTTTTGTTACTAGGGAGCATTGGTTTGTCGCTTGTGACGTGTTTTGTGTGGAAAGAAGATGTACAACTCCCATGGTGGGGTTTTCTCTTTGCTTTCGCTCTTGCTTGGATTGTTACCCTTCCCATTGGTGTCATTCAGGCAACCACCAACCAGGTAGCAGTTAGCTACTTTCATAGACTAATATATATACCAGTACTCTTGGTTACTGATACATATATATACTTTTTTCTTGTTTCTAACTAGCTATTGTACGTCGTGCTATGCTATTTTTGTATAACAAACACAGCAACCTGGATACGACATTATCGCACAATTTATAATTGGTTATGTGTTGCCTGGGAAGCCTATCGCGAATTTGCTTTTTAAGATCTATGGGCGAATCAGTACTGTTCACGCTCTCTCCTTTTTATCTGACCTTAAGCTTGGACACTACATGAAAATCCCACCTCGATGCATGTTCACAGCTCAGGTATTGTCGTTGCTCCCTGCTAACAAATTATCACTAACTAGTGGTCATCAATAGACCGACCACCATCAATGTACACTAATTTATTTATATATATCTTTTTTAATTTATATTTAATCAGTTGGTGGGAACTCTAGTTGCTGGGACAGTGAATCTTGCAGTATCTTGGTGGATGTTGGAGAACATTGAGAACATATGTGATATTGAGGGTCTTCATCCGGAGAGTCCATGGACATGCCCAAAATTCCGAATAACATTTGATGCTTCTGTTATATGGGGACTCATTGCGCCACGACGACTGTTTGGACCCGGAGGCTTGTACAGAAACCTTGTGTGGCTGTTCCTTGTGGGAGCATTTTTACCTGTTCCTGTTTGGATCCTCAGTAAGATTTTCCCTGAAAAGAAATGGATTCCCTTGATTAACATACCTGTTATATCCTATGGTTTTGCTGGGATGCCACCCGCAACCCCTACAAACATTGCAAGTTGGCTTATCACTGGAATGATGTTTAACTACTTTGTCTTCAAGTACCGCAAACAATGGTGGCAAAAATACAATTATGTCCTCTCAGCTGCACTTGATGCTGGCACAGCTTTCATGGGCGTGGTCTTGTTCTTTGTGCTTCAAAATGAGGGGGTTGATTTAAAATGGTGGGGATCAAAGCCAGACCACTGTCCATTGGCTACTTGTCCAACGGCCCCAGGAGTTAATGTTACCGGGTTCCCCATTTTCTAGCATGCATATATTGTATGTAGTAATCAAATAACAGGATTATCCAGCTGGTTACTAATCAATTTTGTTAGATGAATGTGATCCAAACATTGGGTATTAATTACAGGATACTGTTGTTAATTTCCTTTGGTAGTGATATGTTAGTTTTAAATTCGAACCGGCCTTTCCTTTGATAGTCGACAAGCTTGACTTATAGCGAATTCCATAGAATTGGGCCGGCCGCCTGGAATCAAAAGACTTTCGAACCCGTTGAAGATCCTTGTGGCTCCGGATTCCTCCAATCCAGCCGATTCCGAATCGACCAATTCCGGGATCTTTTGCAGCGAAGGCCAGTCATCGAATTCTTCAAACCTGGGGCATGTCGATCCTGAATGAAACTAAACATCATTGATCCTACTATCAATCAATCCGTCATACAAAGGCCTAAATCCGGCTCTCTCTACGGGTGGAAGGAGGGGCTAATATGATTTAAAGGCATGCAGTACTTTATATTTTTGAAGAGATATGATACATCTTTTGATCCTACATCTGCATACAAAGACCATCATCTATGACAGCATGTTCAAATAAAACCCGAGAGGTTCGGGTTAGTTAACCTTCCTAGCTCGTTTCCAACTCCCCAACCAAAAAAAAAATAGCTTCAAAGTTTGTTCGTGTATGTGTCCGGACGACATACGCAGGACGGGGCCCATTCACGCCATCCGGTCCGGACTATACGTATACATATAATAATGATAAAAGTACCTGGGGAAAGACCAAGACATATACAGTGGCACAAGCCGAACATGTGCCACCGTCCTCTTAATTGATTTACATTCAAAATAAGCCCATCTAAACTTCCACAATCCCTGTATACTTTTGGAATTGTTCCTTGAAAGCTATTATTCCCCATATCTATCATTGTAAGATATGAGCTGATATTTCCAAAGCATTGTGGAATCAACCTACCAAAGCGATTATTGGAAGATAGAACCTTTAATTATTAGTCTTGTCTCTAAACAAATGTTCATTTTGAGGGTGTGACACATGTTTTAAAAAGTATAAGCTTTTTTACTAGTAATCACTCAAATGTTTTTCTGTAACTAAAAAGTGTTTCGATTTATTGTAGTTTGTAAGTAAACACTTATTTTATGATGCAAAAAACTGTAAAATGAATATTTATCTAAAAATAAAAAGAGTATTTTTAACTATTACGGAGTATTTTTCACTTATGTTAATTATGAGTACCATATTTCAACATTTTTTTTTTCCAAACAAGTAACATATTTCTACTTGCTAGTAGTATTCAAAAAAGTAGTTGAGTTTTGCGTGTTGGGCCAATCTCACGATAATAGGCCATTATGCCTAAACATTGGGCTTCTATATTTCATTTATTAAAGTCCAACATTGGGCTTCTATATTTCATTTATTAAAGTCCAACATTGCTTTCATGTTTTGCTTCATTTCGAGGTAGTGATAAAACAAAACCATGCATAAAATTCATCCATTGAGGTAACATGTTTTTACATCCATCCAGCTGCAATATTGTTTTTTAGCAAGAGACCTGTGGAGTAACTTGTGAGGCATATATTAAAGTCTCATCTTTCAGTTGAATCAAATAGTTGACCAAAAGACTCGAGATTCTCTAAGTACGTCTTTAAGCATTTTTTGGATTGAAAGTTATATATTAAAACCCAACTGACTAAATTATCTGATGTTTAGGTACAGTATTATTCATTAAAATTGTTTTCCACAAATGAAAATAAAGTGAAATGAGAAATATGAATATGTACTTATGATTCGATGCGTTTGAGCTAGATAATGCAAGTGGACATTTCATTTTTGGATTTTTAAAGTGTCTTATTCAGAAAGCTCACTGTATAAGTTTCATTTACACACTTTCAGCAAATATATTAACATGTACCTGTTCTTGGTGAATCACTTTAATTTGAAGTTTGGAAAATTAAACTTAGAAACAAAGATATACAACATTAACAGCCTACACCCCTGTCACTCATTCGAAAAGTGCAAAGGGATGGGTTTAATTCCACCTTAGTCACTGAATGCAAAGACACCCAACTCCCTCTTGAGAAAACTTTGGAGTTGAGTTCAATGTGGCAAGCTGAACATTTAGTGGACTGGAGCACTGTTTTATATACATCCCAAGGTTGTGCTCAGAACCTACTGGAAAGGAGGATGAAGTCTTCACTTCTTAATGGTTAATTTTCTTTGAAAAAGTGCTTTGCAGGGGCATGATTAAAAGATGAACCACCTATGTAAATGTTGAAGTTTTGCCGCTTCAGGAAGCTTTAGGACTTTTAGCTTTTACAACATTTATTAATTGGATATGGACACATGGCTTGTATAGTGTCAGGAGTATTTTAGTGTTTGAAAATGTATGTGTATTTTATATTCAGGTATTCAAATGGGTTGAAGGGTTCAATTCTTAGAACACCCTGATTCTCGAATATTTGAACTTGTAAGGTACTAAGATGAGAATTCAATCTTCAAGATATTTTCATTTATGCATATGTTTTGTTTTGTGTTTAATTTTTCATGCAAGGAAGTGAACTAAATTTGGGGAGGATTGTTGGAAAATTTAGTGCACTTGAGGGATAGGTTTACACCTGGTAATGGGCTTGGAGGTATGGAGTATACACCCATCAGGTCAATGAACACCCTGACTCAATTGTGGTTATAGTGTAAAAGAGTATTCTGCTGATGCAGATTACTCTGCTGATGGTGCTATCAACTCTGCTGATAGTGTTATTGTTCCTGCTGATGGTACAATAACTCTGCTGTTTAGGCATTAGACTCTGCTGATTAGCTTTGTCATTCCTGCTGATAGTATTATCGTTTCTGCTGATAGCTTTATTGCTGCTGATGCAGAACGATTCTGCTGATAGCATTAGTGATTCTGCTGATAGGCTAAAGTCTGATCCTGCTGATCAGCTATTCCTGCTGATTGTCTGATAACCACAGATTCCTACATTTATGGAAACTATTATGGTATAATTAATGGGCCGTTAATTATAACATAATTCCATGGGCTAGGGTTTTGAGTAAACTCTATAAATAGAGATCATACTTTTCTGCATGAGGGACACAACAAAAAACCCTAAACACTAAATACGATCGGTTCTTGATCTGTGCCTAGAACAAGAACATCACTTGGTTTTATCCCATAGAGATATTCGTGCAACCCAGGTATAGGGTCGAATAGTTTCTATTGGAAAGTGATACCACGACTTCAAGTGAATATCCGGTACCCTTGATTGATTATCTTTACCCTGTTACTGGGAGCACTACGACACACAGAATCCAACATGTGGGGAACTTCAATGTTCATGATTGGGCAATGGAAACCCATAGAGTCCTGAATTCCCTCCAAAGGAAGTGCTAAATGTGCTGAACTGTGTGCCTCCTGGTATACGTCCTACAAGATGGTTTTGCGAGAGATTCAACACTTCAAGAGTTGTGATGCGTGCAAGACTTTGTGGAATCTCTCCAGAGAGTTGGTTCCAAGATAGGTCTAATGACTCAATCTCTGTGAGATTCCCCAAAGCATGTGTGTTGCCTTTCCATAATCCATATGAACATCATACTACGAAAACGGCAGCCCGAAATTTTTTACATTATTAGGCTTTGTTCTGACGAAGCATTCGCGTCAACATATGACACGAAAACTGTTATGCAAATCCAAAATGGTTGTATAATTAACAAAATAACAAAAAGTGATCGAATTACCATGAAGGTCAACAAAATTAATACGCAATCACCCAGTGACCAAGTAAAATATATTATTATTAACAACACACTAATATTACATACAACAATAATTCAAAGATACAAAACACAAACATCACAATTCAGAACTGATATACGACTGCATAATTCAAAAGGTCCCAGCCCTCCTCAAACTCCTCTACCTGCCTCATAAATATTTTTATAATCTAACGTCATTTCCCTATATATACGTGTCTTCTCTTCTTCTTCTTCTTCAAGACCAAACTCTCTCCTGCATCAGCAATTGCATTGAACCATTTGACTTTTCTTGTTGACAACATGAGATATCCCATCACCAATCCGACTAATGTTCCACATCCATATCCCAACATCACCACTTCCCACGTAAACCCACTTTCCTCATCACTTTCAAGTTGTGGTTCATGTGAATGCTCACTACACTTTTTTGGCAGCGGAGTCCCACAGAGTCTTGGATTCCCACCAAAAGAGTTCCCTTCAAATGTTCTGAACTGAGGTCCTTCTGGTATACGACCCACAAGATCATTTTGCGAGAGATTTAACACTTCAAGGGTCTTGATGTCTGCAAGGCTTTGAGGAATCTCTCCAGAGAGTTCGTTCCAAGATAGGTCTAACGACTCAATCTCTGTCAGATTCCCTAGAGCATGTGGAATTGGACCAATGAGGCTGTTGTGGGACAAGTTGAGCACTATTAGCGAATTAAGACCACCGATGACGTTGGGTATCTGTCCTTCAAATGTGTTATTGGACAGCTCAATAATTGTGTAGTCAACCGAAATTTTTGGAAAATCTAGGTTCACCCCTTTCACCGCAACAACGAATGAGTAATACTTTCCACCCATGTATAAATATTCTGGTTCTTTGCTGCTTTTAACAACATTCTTCATGGAATTGAAATTTTGAAAATATTTTGCAGGGAGTTGACCTACGAACCCATTATGAGATAAGTCAAGAACTCGAAGACTTGGAAAGGGGGATTCAACAGTTGAAGAGGGTTGAATGTGACCATGAAAGTTGTTTGATTTGAGGACAAGAGCCTGCAAATCTGAAAGATCTCCTAACCAACCAGGGAATGTACCAGTCAAGTGGTTGTTTCCAAGATCAAGCACTGTCAAGTTTGAGCATTTAGACAAGGAACTTGGCACCTCTCCTCTTAATTGATTTCCATTCAAACTAAGCCCTTGTAAAAGTCCACAATCCCCGTATACATTTGGAATTGTTCCTTGAAAGCTATTGTTCCCCATATCTATCATATAAAGAGATGAGCTGATATTTCCAAAGCATTGTGGAATCAACCCACCAAAGTGATTATTGGACATATCCAAAGAATATAGTTTGCTCATGTTGCAAATTGATGGAGGGAATGGCCCCTCAATCAAGTTGGACTGCAGATACAGATAATGTAATCCATACCATTGAAGCTGTGGCAAGCCCGTTATGAAGTTATGCGAGAGATTCAAATAAGATAACCCATTGTTACCTCCTATCTCCCCTGCCCATTGAGGAATTTGGCCATGGATTTCGTTGCTTGAGAGATCTAAGTCTTCAAGTTGTTTCATGGCTCGAATTGAATTCGGAAACACCTTTAGCTTGCAAGAGGTCAATCTTAAAACAGCAAAACCAGGGTTGACATAATGATTGGCATTCTTTGTGGTAACAGTGAAACCGCTGTAAGAGAGATCTAACCCGCTAAGGTTTGTGAGGCTTGATAACAATGTATCCAACTCCAATTCACCACTAAAATTATTAGATGAAATGTCCAGGGAGCGTAGGTGAGTGAGGTTGGTGAGTTTTTGCACATCAATTTGGCCAGCAAACTGATTGTAACCGAGGTCTAATGTTTCTAATGATGGAAGAGCAAATGACTCAAAAGGAACATTTCCACTGAACATGTTATCACTTAGAAAGAGATATTCTAAAGAGGGGGAAGTAAACAGCCAAGATGGCAATGTCCCATTAAGTTTGTTTCCTGATAAATCAAGAGAAGTAAGGTGTGTTAGGTTAACTGAAATTTCCGAAGGGAAATCGCCTGTGAAATAGTTACCTTCCAAGTAGAGTGTTTCCAAAGAATGAAGATTGAAAATGTAATGAGGTAATGTTCCATTAAGTTTGTTAAACGATAAATCAAGAGAAGTAAGGTGTGTGAGGTTGAAGAGGGAGCTGTCAGGATGAATTGTACCTTGTAGCATTCCGCAAGAGAGATGGAGACCGATGACGTCACCGGTGGAGTTATCGCAAGTAACTCCATCCCAGTTGCAACAATCTCTACTTGTGTTCCAGCTCATCATTTTTGGACGATAATTAGGATAACCAGAACAGTAGTCATCGTTTGGGTAATTGATGGAGGAAAGGCTATGTTTAAAGAGAAGTAAAGCTTCACTTTGTTTTTCAGGGCATTTGTGAATATTATTATTCAAAGAAGTGGAAGAAGCAAAAGTGGTGAAACCAAACAAAAGGAAAAAGATACTCAACAGTTTAGAATAACCCATTGTGTTTTTTATTTTAATTTTTATTGCTATACAAACTCACAATTGCTACAAATATATATACTAACACAAGTATTGCAAGAATAGTGTTTTAGTTGCTTTCACAATAATATGACCGAAGAATATTTTTGTGGTCTAGTTTCATTCCGTATCATTTGGGAAATTGGGTTGTAGCCTTGTAGGAGTCTATTAATTGACTCTAAACTTTTATTCTTTGTGGAATTATGCAAAAATTTCCAACTTTTGATTGCAATAAAAAAGAATCGTTCAATGAAATATTGTGGTCCGCAATAATAATGCTTCTCAACAAGAAATATATATATACATATACTAACTATAAGAGTGTTAGAATATTAATGTAGTTGCTTTCACGATAAGATATATCAAAATATGTTTGTGGTCTAGTTTCGTTGATAAACATATCACTCGGGTTATACAAGTGTATTGATAGATCTTTGTCAAATTATGCAAAATTTTCAACTTCGAATTATTGCGAAAGAAAATAATCTTTCAATGAAATTTTTGTGGTCCACAATAATGTGTGCCAAAAATTTCATAAAGATTCTTGTGTTCTCTATTAAATTATTTTACATTTATGATCTTAAGAGTCACATTATACAACTCTTTTATTTGATAGTCACATAATTTTCAATTCATTTTTTATTGTGCAAAATTTATAAACTTCAAATTGACATAAAGAAAATTAATATTCTTTTATTGGAACTTTCATCCGGTTACTCTTTTGACTTGGATTTCAATATTACGCTTAGAAATTATTAAATTTAAAAAAAAAAAAAAAAAAAAATGCTTGCATAGTGGTTTTTTTAGGTTTACTAATGGTGTAGGTCTTAATGTTAGTGTTCTTTCTACGCGTACATAGACTTTTCGAATGGTATTTGTTTGTCGGTATATGGAGAAATCTAAGTCTTCTTTACTCTTTTTATGTTTACATAGACTTTTCGAATGAACCAACTCACAATCTAACATGTATTTATGAATGTAACTTGGTTATAATGTTCTTTCTATATTTTATATGTAGATTTTTTAGACGAACCATGTCATGACTTGTTAAGACCTCGATTTATATTTCCTTTGATCCACTAGCGATAAAGAACTATTGATGGAATTTGTTTAAATAAAGTTGTGGAAATATTTGCTCTACCAAAACCACTTACTTGATTAGTCAATAAAGAACTATTGATGGAATTTGTTTAAATAAAGTTGTGGAAATATTTGCTCTACCAAAACCACTTACTTGATTAGTCAATAAAGAAGTATTGATGGAATTTGTTTAAATCAAGTTGTGGAAATATTTGCTCTACCAAAACCACTTACTTGATTAGTCAATAAAGAAGTATTGATGGAATTTGTTTAAATCAAGTTGTGGAAATATTTTCTCTACCAAAACCACTTACTTGATTAGTCAATAAAGAAGTATTGATGGAATTTGTTTAAATCAAGTTGTGGAAATATTTGCTCTACCAAAACCACTTACTTGATTAGTCAATAAAGAAGTATTGATGGAATTTGTTTAAATAAAGTTGTGGAAATATTTGCTCTACCAAAACCACTTACTTGATTAGTCAATAAAGAAGTATTGATGGAATTTGTTTAAATCAAGTTGTGCCAAAACCACTTACTTGATTAGTCAATAAAGAAGTATTGATGGAATTTGTTTAAATAAAGTTGTGGAAATATTTGCTCTACCAAAACCACTTACTTGATTAGTCAATAAAGAACTATTGATGGAATTTGTTTAAATCAAGTTGTGGAAATATTTGCTCTACCAAAACCACTTACTTGATTAGTCAATAAAGAAGTATTGATGGATGGAATTTGTTTAAATCAAGTTGTGGAAATATTTGCTCTACCAAAACCACTTACTTGATTAGTCAATAAAGAACTATTGATGGAATTTGTTTAAATAAAGTTGTGGAAATATTTGCTCTACCAAAACCACTTACTTGATTAGTCAATAAAGAACTATTGATGGAATTTGTTTAAATAAAGTTGTGGAAATATTTGCTCTACCAAAACCACTTACTTGATTAGTCAATAAAGAAGTATTGATGGAATTTGTTTAAATCAAGTTGTGGAAATATTTGCTCTACCAAAACCACTTACTTGATTAGTCAATAAAGAAGTATTGATGGAATTTGTTTAAATCAAGTTGTGGAAATATTTGCTCTACCAAAACCACTTACTTGATTAGTCAATAAAGAAGTATTGATGGAATTTGTTTAAATAAAGTTGTGGAAATATTTGCTCTACCAAAACCACTTACTTGATTAGTCAATAAAGAAGTATTGATGGAATTTGTTTAAATCAAGTTGTGCCAAAACCACTTACTTGATTAGTCAATAAAGAAGTATTGATGGAATTTGTTTAAATCAAGTTGTGGAAATATTTGCTTTACCAAAACCACTTACTTGATTAGTCAATAAAGAACTATTGATGGAATTTGTTTAAATCAAGTTGTGGAAATATTTGCTCTACCAAAACCACTTACTTGATTAGTCAATAAAGAAGTATTGATGGATGGAATTTGTTTAAATCAAGTTGTGGAAATATTTGCTCTACCAAAACCACTTACTTGATTAGTCAATAAAGAACTATTGATGGAATTTGTTTAAATAAAGTTGTGGAAATATTTGCTCTACCAAAACCACTTACTTGATTAGTCAATAAAGAACTATTGATGGAATTTGTTTAAATAAAGTTGTGGAAATATTTGCTCTACCAAAACCACTTACTTGATTAGTCAATAAAGAAGTATTGATGGAATTTGTTTAAATCAAGTTGTGGAAATATTTGCTCTACCAAAACCACTTACTTGATTAGTCAATAAAGAAGTATTGATGGAATTTGTTTAAATAAAGTTGTGGAAATATTTGCTCTACCAAAACCACTTACTTGATTAGTCAATAAAGAAGTATTGATGGAATTTGTTTAAATCAAGTTGTGGAAATATTTGCTCTACCAAAACCACTTACTTGATTAGTCAATAAAGAAGTATTGATGGAATTTGTTTAAATCAAGTTGTGGAAATATTTGCTCTACCAAAACCACTTACTTGATTAGTCACGCATACACCCTTCAATTTTGTTTCAGCTATGACTTAAACCCGCATCAAATTAATTGATGAGTTATATAATACAGCTTAGACAAACTTATATCTACATGGAAATGGAAAACCAAAAGTGATAGCTTAAGACAAGTAGTATTCAAGTTCAACTTCATACACATATATAGCAATTGTAATTAAGTTGTGCTACAAAAAATTGTTTGGACATTATGCTCAAATTAAATAAAAAAATTAATGCTAAGGGGCTTGAAGCCAAAGAATGCACTACTTCTGAAGGAAAAACCAACAGGTATTGAACACCCAATGATTTCTTTTGGTATGATTTGTATTCTATATGTATGCTAATAAATAAAATGGTGTTCACAGAGTCACAGCTGTACGGAACTGCAGTATCCACAAGTCTACTTGCATTATGAAAAATTGGGCTTCAAGTGAAATCTCCTCCAACTAAACATGTAGCAAGCTAAATACCTGCAACCAAATATGTCCACACCGGGGAGCACCTTCTCATACCTGCAACCACATCCACAGCCACCCGTTGAAGATAAGATAAGAGATAGTATGTACGAGAAAGAGAGCTGACCTTTGGGAGAGTCGTTGTTTGAAGGTAAGATGTGTAACAGGATTCCAACGAACCAACTGAGTAATGAGCCAGTAGAGGGTAAACCATAGCTCAGCCATAAATAAACCAATCCAAGCATACCTCCCCCTATTTACTGGTACATGAGTTGCTCTGTAATAACATATCAGACATATACCCATCATCATTAAAGCCGCATACAGCTTGAACAAAAGCCGCCATTTTGCCCTCTTGGTTTCAAACAAAGGAAAATGTTCTGCGTTTTCCATCTCGATCTATCATAAAAGACAGGTGGTTGTTTTTTCAATTACATATAGATGTATACGGAGTAATATGGAATATGAATGATTGGTGGACAAAATAGTACAAGTAGATGTGGACTGAAATAGTTTGGCAGTTGCTGTCTTCAATGCTAATAATTGCCTAATCTACCATTCTCACAGGAAAGAATAAATGGTTGCTATCTAGTGATTTCTACAAAAGGAAAATCAAAGATGTCTAATATTAAATTTTATGATGTGAACATAATCATAGGCTAAGGGTATTCTCTTAAAACATTATAGGTTACGGGTATCACAAGTACATCACCAACATAAAAGCAGATAATGGAGTTTGTCCACTCTTTATTATGTCAGCGAATGATTATCATAAAACCCGGATAGAATCGAGTTAACCAACTTAAAACATGACATAGTTCCCCAATTGAAGAGACATGAAATGGATTATCATTTATATAATGTTTCCAGCCACTTTATTTATTTCTAAATATAGTACCTACACTCATTTACATGTCCAACTCATCTCCAGGATAGTTGGCTAACCATCCTTTTGTTTTTTTCATTTTTAGTGGTCAGATTCTCCAAATTTCCACCTTCATCGATCATTTCATTTGGAAAATGCAGAGAGAAGAAATGAAAGAGAGAATCTAGATTCTCTCTTTTGTCATACAGTTTTCGATCGATCTCCTGTGTTAAGATACATTTGGTTGGTCACATTCAGAAAGCCAACACATTCATACATATATCTATCTGAGTTGCAACTTTTGAGACAACCACAAGAGGCAGCTTTCGTTGGAGGTACATATATTTTCAAAATCTTCATATCAATTCTCATTTTCTTTTGTTTGTTTGTTTTCTTTTGGGTCAAAACGTAGATTTTAGACTATATAAAGTGATTTTAGTATCTCGTTTTTTTCTTTCTTTTCTGAATGTACCTATATTTCCTTCCTCATAATTTTAGATTAGATGTGGATGATGAAGGTGGCTGGATTCTTGAAAACGATATAATGTTTGGTTTTCAAGTAAGAAACCGCCAAAATGCGGTTGCTTCTCAAAGCGACCCAGCTTCTCCAATTACACCAGCAGTTGGAGAGATTGATACAAAGGCACCCTTTGAATCTGTTAAGGCCGCTGTTACTTTATTTATTGAAGCATCGCCAAAAGCCGATAGACCTGTCCTTAAAAAATCCAGAACTATGGATCAGGAGGTAATTATATAACTAGCATAAACGTACAATAATACATAATCTTATAGGTGCATTATAAAATTATAACAATTTTTTTTTTTTTTTGGAATGAAAGAGTGTATTAGGGAATGAAACACAACTTCACTGGATACTCAAGGAGATTGACAAGTACAAAGAACATATGAAAACCGCAGAATCTACAAAAGGCCAGGCACTTGTGGAGCTTGAAAAGGCCAATAACACTTTGAAGGATCTAACCAACAAGCTTCAGGCTGTGAGCAGATCGAAACAATCATCCATCAAGTCAACAGAGGCTGCAAAGACTCGAGTCAATCAACTGGAACAACTAAAATCCACCACAATTAACCAAGAAGCTTGGCAAGAAGCTGTTGACAAGGAAAGAAACCATTATAAAACTGTTTCTGATCAACTTATTTCAGCCAAGCAACAACTTAATAACCTTAAACAGGATTTTGACATTGCGTTGGAAGCAAAGTTGGCTTCTTTTCAAAGGGCTGCAGAAGCCCAAAATGCTGAAAAACTTAACCGCACAAAAATAGATGTACTCTCCAAGGAATTTGACGAAATGAGTCAAACCCTTGAGCGGGTCAAACTTGCTTCTGCCAAAGCTGAGGAAGATCATGCCAAGCTTATGGTAGAAAAACAAGCTATCATAGACTCCAAGAGAAATGAAAAGGAGGATATCGAATTAAGAATTCAGTGTTTAAGGAATGCAAATTCGGAGAAACGTGTTGAAACAAGGAGACTTGATGAAACAAGTGAAGCAGTTAATGCATTACGGGACCAGTTGAAAGAGGTACGTGATGCAGATATGGATCTTTTAAGGAATGCAAATTTAGAGGTTGAAGAGGCTAAAAAGAGACTTGAAGAAATGAAGAAAGAAGAGACGTCTGTTAGAGATGTGGTGGAGTCATTGAAACAGGAACTTGAGAATGTAAAGAGGGACATTGCTGTGTTCAAAGGAGATGACTTAGAAGGTGAGAAATTAAGAGCTGAATTAGACCATAGTAAGCAGCAGGTTCAAGAGGCTATTAAAGAAAAAACAAAAGCGAAAAATCATGTAAAGGAAATGGAATCAAAGATAGGTGAAATGTCATTAGAAGCTGAAAAGGCAAGAAAGAAAGAAGAGGAAACGAAGAGGAAAGTGGAAGCACTTTGGAGAGAAGCTCAACATTCAGAGCTGGCAATAAGAGAAGCAGAAGCAAAGCTGGAGATTGCACAAAGAGAGGTTCTGTTGGAATTTGACACTCATGACAATCATATTATTCCATAACACAAAGTACATAATGGCGGAAGCATGTAAACAATTAGTATAACACATAAATATTAACTTAAACATAAATAGAAAACGTACCCGATGCACTTCAATAAATCTTGAATATGATTTAAACTAGATCTGTTGTAAAACTCAACAACAAACCTGGAATCTAGAATGCGGAAACGACCTTGTGAAGTATACTCGACACACACACAAACGTTATATTGACTAGAAAAGTAAAGACCAATGCACAACACATAATCTTGTTCCCAAACGATTATGTTATATATTGAGAACGAAGGAAAAGAAAAACGGTACAATAACCCCTCCCCCCTCACCTCTTTATTGTAGAGATGAGGGGGGAAGAAAACTAACCCTAACAAGAGTTGAAACCGGCTGTAACAAGGAGGATAAGAGACTCTTGAATGCTATATCTAAGCCTATCGATGATACCCTATTTATAATAGTTTATAGTCGGCTGCAATGCATTGCATGAAACCGACATATACTTTCCTATTTGACTACAAGAACAAAAGTTACACAATGACCCCTTAGACTTAGTAATACTTGCTAATATGGATACTATAATATTAACAATTTCCACCTTAGTACCATATTAGCCTACTCCGATACGCAGTAGCTTCAACCAGCACTGGAACCTCGGATAGGGGTGTGCCTTCATCCACATAGTAGTAGCGATAACCGCTACTAACATTAGTTTAGCTCCTGACTCTATCGAGAGTCCCTTTAGCCAAATAGCCCCCTTTGCAGCCTCCGTAAGTGTCATATACGCCGCTTCAGTTGTTGACAAAGCCTCCATGTGCAACATCATAGCTTCCGAGCTTCCTGCACATCCTTGTATCATAAACCCGTACCTTGTGATTGATCTACCCATGACAGTGATCGATCTACCCATAGCGTAGTCAAAATCCACAAAAACCTGTACGTATGTCTGTAATCCACGATCAGACCTATCCAACATACCCACATCTACAGATGCTATGTCAGGTCTCGTGCAGACCATCTGATACTCCAGGCTTCCAACCGCATATGTATATGATCACTTACCATTCTTTTCCACATCACAGTCCCCTGATAGACTACCCTCCAACGACAGTATGGAGTGTCCCTCCAACAAAGTCTGTACCAACTTACCGTTGTGAAACCTGGACTGTGACCCCCTCAGAGTATTACCACTCTGATCCCTGATGATCTCCATACCAAGTATATTTCCTTTTGCTTTATCCAGCAATCCCTTGGTATCCCAGATCTCAGCCTTGCATCCGCAAGAAAATACCATACTATCCATATAGAGAAATAGATGTATGAACATACCTGGTGTATACTCCCAGTAATAGTTGTGTCTGTCGTCACTGCTTTCCCTGCAACCGTTGCTGAGCACACACACATCTGACCGAGTATCCATTTCTTCTTTCAATCCAGTCTTCCACTTGGAAATCACCTCACAAGCAACTGTATTATTGAAAGTCAATGACTCGTGTGCGTATATCTTCTCCACTGCAGCAACTGCAAAAGCATCCTCATTACTGTTTTCTCTATACCTGTATAGTTCCCGTGCTGAGTGTTGCTCCCTATCACGTGCTGAATGATAGTCTATTAAATCCTGAGTTTGTACTTCCTGTGAACCAGCTACCTGACCGACATTCCCCTGAGGTTCCACCTCAAATGTATGATCCCTAAGCGGTTCCACCTCAAACTCAACTCCCTGCAACACATGCACTGAACCCGTACCTACACCAGAACCAATGAGAGTTTTCTTGTATTCCTTACTCTCATTGAAATCCATATTCCTGTAAAGCACTACCTTTGAAGTAACGTCATCAAACCTCCAAAGCTTATTACCCACTATACCTTTATGGTTTCCCAGGAATATGCACTTGACCTTAACCGGTTCAAGCATCCCTTGCTTATTACTAGCAAGCCAACCAAAAAACCCTAACATATCTATAGGCGTCTTGAATCCAATCGCTGATGATGGTGACCTGTTCACTAGATATGTAGACCCGGTTGTATCCTCTACCCAAAAACCTTGGACAGACCAGACTGAATCAGAAAACAATGTACCTTAGCCAAGAGTGTCACGTTCATCTTCTCAACCAACCCATTCTGTTGTTGTAACCCTGCAACACCCAAATGTCTGGCGACCCCACTCTTCATACATTGTTGTGTAGACCTCTGATTACAAGACACAAGAAAATTACCTTCCTGATCTTCCTTCCAGTCTGAGATTCTCCTAACTGCTTCCTACCCTTCAATGTCTTCCCGGTCACTGCCTGACCGTCCAGGGTATATACGCAATTAGTCTTCCTTGTTCCTGATAAAACCACCAGTGAACCCTTTATAACCTTGATCTTGCCCGACTGCATCTTCATGGTAAAACCCTCTTTTTCAAGAGTACCCAGCGATATCAAGTTTCGCCTTAATTTCGGAACATACCTGACGTTATCCAAAACGAAACTTGACCCATCCCTCATCTGTACTTGAACCTTACCCGTCCCATGTACACGGCATTCCCTGCCATCACCTAGCAGTACATTGCCACCGTCATACTCCTTAAAATCAAACAAGTAATCTCTCCTGTATGTCATATGGTATGAGCCCCTGAATCCATGATCCAGTCCAACAGTTGTTCAACACTCATAACCATCATAACATCAGCATTGTCATACCCATCAGCTCCAGAACCGGATACCTGATATTCATTCCTGACAAAACCTTGAGATTTCTTGTGATTATACCTGGGACAATCCCTCTTCAAATGCTCCTCAGACTAACATATATAACACTTGAGTCTGCTGCTTCTTCCCTGTGACTTTGACCACGCACTACCTTTACCCTGCTGCATATTACTTTGATCAGTCTTCCCCCTCACAAACAACCCTTCACCACCATCAACCTTTGCTCCCGTCATCTTCTGAAGTTCCCTAGAATGAAGTGTCGCGAGCACGTCTTCTAGCTTCAAAGTATCCCGACCATATAGCAAAGTATCCACGAAATTATCGTAAGACGATGGTAAAGATGTGAGTAATAATAATGCCTGATCCTCATCCGATATAGCAGCATCTATAGCTGCTAAGTCACCTTCCAGCTTATGAAACTCATCAATATGTTCAGACCGACTCTTACCCGGATGCATATGAAAAGTATATAACTTCTTCTTCAAGTACAAACGATTAGCTAAAGACTTTGTCATGTATAAAGTCTCAACTTTTTCCAAATCCCCGCTGCAGTCGTCTCCTTGGTGATCTCCCGTAGGACCCGATCACCCAAACACAAGATCCCTTTTGTGAATTTTCTTACACAAAAAACCACAATCTAGCAAAGTTACTAGTGTGTGAAAAACTCTTGCTTTATCGATATAACCCTAAGATTAAACCTTCTTAGAAATCGATCAAACCAAGAAACCCTTCAAAAACAAAAACTTTCTTACTCAAATATCGATTGAACCTAGGAATCAAACCATCCAACAAATCGACAACCCTTGAATCAAGAAAGTACCTAACGATTTTTGAAGTAACCCTTGTCGTACTTTATTTTGCAAAACAGATTTCTTGTAACCTAAGAAATCTTGCAACCTCGACAAGTCTTGGACTTTCTTTTCTCCAACCCTTTGTTTATTCTGATAACCTTGTGATGTGGACCTCACAACACCGAATTAAACAAAATATCCCGTGTGCTTTTAAAACCCTTGTCGACTTTCCTTGCTATACCTGAAACTTGCAACCCAAATTTCCTAGCAACACGACAAGAAAATCCTTGAAGCTGCAAACCTTTGTCGAATATATGCATGCAACAAGCAATTCTTTAGTCACAATCTCTCACATGCATGCAACAAGCAAGCACCTTGGCACCTCACGTGCATGTAACAAAAAAGTCTTCACGTGTATAAGAAAAAGAGACATTTTTCACTAATGGTATTTTTTTTTTTTTTCCTTGTGCTCTGTTTGAAAAACAACCGCCAAACACACCGTCTTGCTTGAACCCAAAAAACCCTTGAAGCTTGAAATTACCGTGTCGATATTAAACCTTGCAAAACCGATTCTTGTAAACCCAAAAACCTTGCAAAAAACCAAACAACAACAGCAACCTTGTTGATCTTTAATAACCGACAAACCCTTGAACCTTTTCTTGTCACAAAACCTGGACAAGAAAACCAAGCTTCAAGGAACCCTTTTCTGTCAATAGATAACCTTTGTGTAGAACAAGCAACCTCGACACCTTTCGAGACTTCAAAACCGAAAATCCCAAAGAAACCTTGTGCCGAACTTCTGTTGGAAAGAACTACCGAAACAGGAAACACCTTTGCTTGAAGTTCTTGTGTCTTTGCAAAACCAAACTTCCAGCAATCCCGACACCTTTTGAAGTTTAAACCTGAACCTCAAAGAAAGCCTTGTGTCGAACTTCAGTTTTGAAAAATCCTCAAAACTGAACACCCTTTTTGCTGCCCAAAACTTGATCGCAAAACATACCCTCACAACAGTCGACCTAGAAACCAAACGCCCCCGAACCTGGCTCTGATACCACTTGTTGTAAAACTCAACAACAAACCTGGAATCTAGAATGCGGAAACGACCTTGTGAAGTATACTCGACACACACACAAACGTTATATTGACTAGAAAAGTAAAGACCAATGCACAACACATAATCTTGTTCCCAAACGATTATGTTATATATTGAGAACGAAGGAAAAGAAAAACGGTACAATAACCCCTCCCCCCTCACCTCTTTATTGTAGAGATGAGGGGGGAAGAAAACTAACCCTAACAAGAGTTGAAACCGGCTGTAACAAGGAGGATAAGAGACTCTTGAATGCTATATCTAAGCCTATCGATGATACCCTATTTATAATAGTTTATAGTCGGCTGCAATGCATTGCATGAAACCGACATATACTTTCCTATTTGACTACAAGAACAAAAGTTACACAATGACCCCTTAGACTTAGTAATACTTGCTAATATGGATACTATAATATTAACAAGATCAATGAATAACCCCTTACCGTTTTGTTATTCGATCTCTTGATAATAACTATAGTGAGTTATTACCTCGTTCTTGTACACACAAATTAAACCGTATTAAGGTTATGCAAGTAAAACACAAGAATGATTTTTGTTTAACAAAACAAAAATCGATCCAAACAACCCTTGTAGGAGATGTTTCGATCGGCTAGACCACAAGGAAAGACCAAGAAAACTTTAGGGATAATTGTGTGTTCAAGAGTTATGAAAACCAAGACCCCTTGTGTTTGTATTTATACTAAATTAGAAACTTGGAGGAAAAGCAAAGGTTTGGGTCGATCCAACCTTATGGCCGGTCGATCCTCAACCCAAGAGAGGGTTTCTAGATCTTTTCCATGTTTCCTAATTACATACAAACACTTCTTTCCTTATTTGCGTTTAACGGTCGTTAGTCATTTAACGGAAAACACTAACGGTCGTTAAGTTCTCGTGCTAATAATAAATATATAAAATACATTTATTATTATTCCTTAATACTCATTTGTAATGTGTGCAATCCCGAGGTCTCGGGTTCGATACTAGACATTTACATATTAATTTGTTAACCACATTTCAACAACTCCCACTTGGTTAATTTATTAATAGCAAAATGACATTGGTTGGCGTCTTGCAACACTCCAATGCCCCTAGTCCGACTCGAGCTAGATTTCCTGGAAAATCTTTAATGATTCATCATTATTATTATCCTTTTGTTACTAACACTGTATTAATAAAGAAATGGATCTAAGTCACTCTTTATTAATGTTTCTGTTTCTCGTTGTAAATGATTGAACAAAATTACCAAAACATCTGAACATATTCCAGATAGACTTTGGGCGTGGCCACGCAAACATTTTGTCAACCCTACGAGGGGCCCAGCAGTATTATACTTCAAACACAATTTGAAGGAACAAATTCTTTCTTGACTACAAGAATAACCCATGAACTTTGCAACACTTCTGAAAACAATCCTTATAACTTCCAGTTACGGTAAGCGGTAGATTGCTTTACAAAAATGCACTACATCCATGACTCTTATCTGGTATCTCAAGTCTGAGGATAACTATTTCATGAATTACTTGATGACAAGATCCATAAGTAATCTCATGTTTAGTTGGGATAAGTCCTATACTCTACTCTTAGAATATCATGTGAATTTGGTATGTCTACGCATCAATATACTTTCAAGTATATTCTCACCAACATTCACATTTGTCTTAATTTAATGATATTCCCATATCATTAACCGACAATGGACACATTTAGAATAATAAAATTATTCAAGGATATAAACATGCAAAAACAGGATATATGTATATTTCAACAAGACAATAAAACATAAACAATACTTTATTTCATAAAATCAATAATTGTCGATTACATCCTTTATCCAAATACTAATCACAAATGGGCATGAAACTTTCAGCCTTACAAAGACCTATTCCTTCAGCTAACTTATACAGCTTAGTGCCAGGAAGAGCTTTCGTCAATTGATCTGCCAAGTTATCATCTGTGTGAACTTTGAGTACTTCGATCTGCCCAATCTCTATTTGCTCTCGCACATAGTGATATTTGATCGGATAATGTCTGGTGCCCTTCATGATTCCAGGTTCATTGGCAAATGTAATTGCAGCTGAATTGTCACAATACATTTTTATAGGTCGTTGAATCGAAGGCATAACTCCAAGCCTTGATACAAACTTCCTAATCCAGACGGCTTCCATTGCAGCATCTGATGCAGCTATGTACTCACTTTCTGCTGCAGACATCGCTAATGTACTCTGCTTCTTGCTCCTCCAATCCACAGCTCCTCCATTAATGACAAAGACGTATCCAGTCTGAGACTTCATATCATCCTTATCACTTTTCCATGAAGCATCGCAGTAACCTGTAACATCAAGTTCTGCTTTTGGATCACCCCCATAAACTAAGAACAAATCTTTAGTAGCCCTAAGGTACTTAAGAATATTCTTAACAGCAGTCCAGTGAGCTTCACTGGTATTCTACTGATATCGACTGGTTAAGTTTTGAGCAAATGCCACATCTGGCCTTGTGCTTTTAACCGCATACATAATAGATCCCACAGCCGAAGCATAAGGAACTTTTGCCATGCGTTTCACCTCTTCAGGTGTTGAAGCACAAACTTTCTTGCTCAAGCCATGTTGTTCTTGCATCGGCAAATATCCCTTCTTGGAATCTTGCATATTGAATCTCTTCAATATTTTATCGATGTAAGCACTTTGGCTTAATCCAATTAATCGCTGAGATCTATCTCTATATATCTTAATTCCCAGAATGAAAGCAGCTTCCCCTAAATCTTTCATAGAAAAACACTTTCCAAGATATGCCTTGACTTCATGCAAACTTGGAATGTCTTTTCCCATGATCAATATGTCATCGACATATAATATAAGGAAAATTACTTCACTCCCACTAACTTTGTGGTATACACATGGCTCATCAAGATTTTGAGTAAAACCAAACCTTTTTATTTCACTATCAAACCTCTTGTTCCATTGTCGTGATGCTTGCTTCAATCCATAAATGGATCTTTGAAGTTTGCATACACGATTTGGAAACTTTGGATTCACAAACCCCTCAGGCTGCGCCATATAGATATCCTCATCTAGGCGACCATTTAAGAAGGCGGTTTTGACATCCATCTGCCAAATCTCATAATCATAGTATGCAGCTATGGCTATGAGAATCCTAATAGCCCTAATGTCAGCTACAGGAGAAAAGGTCTCCTCGTAGTCAACACCATATGTTTGAGTAAAGCCTTTAGCTACCAAACGGGCTTTATAGGTGTGTACATTGCCATCCATGTCAGTTTTCTTCTTGAAGAGCCACTTACTCCCAACTACCTTGGCATTAGGAGGAAGGTCTACTTCAATCCAGACTTCATTATCTCTCATGGATTGCATTTCCCCATTCATAGCAACCAACCATTTTTCCTTTTCAGGACTATTAATGGCAGCTTTATAACTAGGTGGTTCATCAAGATCCCCTAGTATATATTCCTCACATTCTACGTTAAGACATAGACGTTCAGGAGCTTTTACAGTCCTTACGGATCTGCGAATGGGAACCACTTGATTGCGTGGTTTTGTAACCTTACAACAGGTTTTACCTCTCGAGGGATCTCAAGAGGCTTACAACCCCACCAGGCAGTGTACCTGACCGATGTAGTATAGTGTAGTGGTAAGTACGGGGGATTGATCGTTCTCCACAGGGAATAGTGTTCGTTAGGTGTGAAAGGCTACTCTAATTAGGTCTAAGGGTTGAGGAAGATTCTTTTTTTATGTTTTTATAATTTTATGAAAGCAAGTAAAATCTCGGGTTTGAAGGAGTGGGCGGAATTAGTTGCTAGTCAACTAACCCAAAATGACTACGGATGCAAATAAAATAAAATAACAAAAATGAAAAGTGGTGAGAAACTTATGTGTAGAGAAATGTGTTTACTTAGATTTCCTTACTCCCTAACTATCTTTTACCGGTTAATTAGTGTGTATTAGTCGCGTGGATGACGGGTGTATTCCTTAATACCATTCGTGGGGTGGCGTACTTACTTCCCCAAACTCTACAAGCTCCTACTTCACTCCTATGTCGAGCCGGCTAGGAAGCTCCTAACATGGGATCACTAGAATTCGCTTGTGCATTAAATACAACCATAAAAACCTTTAGTACGCGTTTGGTTCATGTTTCTTAAGACGTTCAAGCAAGTTACCGAATAGGAAGTTAGCCAGTTTTCTTAAGCCTAACATAGATAAACAATCATCCAATACAACTAACAACACACTAACAACCAATAATCAATAGCTAAGTTTCATTAGATCTAAGCAAACACAAGATAAAATTAGCCTAACATGTTAAACAAAAGACAAGCATAAGATAGAATCAAACAACACATAGACATATTGAATGATTAATTGATAACTTATCTTTCAATGAAACATGGAAGATCTCAAGGCAAAAAGCCCTGAAAAAGTAGCTAAAATCGTCTTAGGGTTTTATCCCAAAATTCCACACACTAAGCTCTCCCTAATGACAAAAGATTAGAAAACTATATATAGATTTTTGGATCTGACGGCGTCACCTTATGCACTGTGACGCCGTCACCTCGCCGCTTTTAGGGTTCCCGGGTGACCTTCTTGACGCCGTCCCTCTTTAGCTCTTCAAAAATCCATTCTGGCTTATCAAGGCTTGACGCCGTCTAACCCTGAACGTGACGCCGTCCCCTTATGATTTAAGCCGTGACGCCCTTGATTTAGTTAAAGCGTGACGCCGTCAGAATTCTCATGCTAACTCACTGGCCCGTCATGAGTAAATTTCACATCCAACTTTTCTTGCCAAGGCATGACGCCGTCCCATGTTAATTGTGACGCCGTCAAGAGTAACTTTCAGCCGATTCTTGAGACTTTGCCGTTTTCTTCACTTTAATGCTCCAAAAACGTCCAAAATGCCTCCTTTTCCAGATTTCTCCTCAAAAGTACCTAAAATGACAAAAGGAACGATTTAGGGCAATATTTGATCAAATAAATACGATTTCGGGCTTAAATGACCCCTTAAAAGCGGTACACTTTTCGCCTCATCAAATACCCTTACACTTGAGATTTGCTTGTCCTCAAGCAAATGCGCTTTTATTCTAATCAAAATACAAGTTAGGGGTCATTTAATGCAAACATAAAAGTAATTACAACAAATATTCGTTCCACTTCAATCATAATAAGCACGGAGATTACATACTAGCACCTCACAAGTAGTGTTTAGATACTCACATCTCTCAAGTGTCATCAAAATAAATCTCATAAATGAAAACGGAAAATATCTCTCACTACCTGTCATAGCAAATAGATTACCATAGGCTTGGGAAAGGATCGAAAACCTCCTCCACTAGGCGTAAGCACCTAAGATAAACTATCAAAGAGGGCTTTTAAATGGGTTATAACGTTAGGTGTAGGGAAAAGGAAAACACGGTTTTGTTGGATACGGGATATTTTACTGGTGGCTAGTTAAAGATCTTGATCAATTACATGTACTATACAATGTTGCTAAGCCAAGACTCGACTCGATCTTAAGCTAAAAATGAAATAACAAAATAACAAAAATATAAAGCAAACATAAAATGAAACGGGATGGTAGTCCGTATGTTTTTTCTACTTTTCATTTTCTCATTTTTTTTGTGTTTTTCTTGATTTTTTTTTTTTTTTTTTTTTTTTTTTTTTTTTTGCATACACTTTTACCCTACCATCCAAAATAATACATCATAGGGGCATTGCATTCCCCTTACACTTGAATTTTTACATAACTTTACAAATACTAATCCAATGACTCGAATTAAGATAATTGAAAAACTTGGAGTACTTTTAAAACATTTAGCACATATGGGGGTAATAAATGATGTTCTTCCCCATTACTCCATTATACTAGTACTTTACCCATGAGTCCCAATCGTCCCAAAACAATATGTACAAGGATATGACTCGACTTAGCAACCATGTAATCAACTACATAATTAACTCGGGTTTAAACAAATGTTGTAACAATAATGCACTAAAGATGAGTGCATACAAGGTAGGCTAAGGCGATTTGGGTGTACATTTTAGTGGGGTGTAACAAATTCTTCCTTTAAGTAAAATGCTTAAAGGTCGAAACGAAAAGATAGGCTCTGAGGGGTGTACTAGGGGTATCGTGTACTAAAAATGAGTACAACGCAAAGGGTGTGGGAGAATTACTTGACCAATGTAGCCAATGTAATTATAACAAAAACACAGGTGTAAAACAATGGGTTAATCCTAATGCCTCTTATCATGTAGTAAATCTAACTACACGAATGTAGTCTCACTTGTGGCCTTGGAATGGTCCTAACGCAAGTTCTAGAATCTAAGTGCTACCGGTACACACATCATAGCATAAATGCTTTTCCTACCAATTCTAGGGGTGAACCTCACATATTTGGGGGTGGAAAATTTTTTAGTGGTACGGTTTTTGTGCTAGTCATATAACTCCTATCCATGAGACGCTCATTAGAACTAAAGTTTCACTCCTATATGTTGTAAAAAATTTTAAATTTGGCACTAAAATTACCCTAACAGGTATTTGTCTCAGTTTTATTACACATCTACTATTAAACAAACAAAAATCAAGCGCAATTGTATTCTCAAAAATCGAACTTTTACCCCCCCTTACACTTAAGATGAACATTGTCCCCAATGTTCAAATAACAAGATGTAAAAGTAAATAAGGTAAAAGAATGAAATCAAATACTCCCCTGATTCGCTCGTTGGATAGTGAAATCACACGGTTAAATCTTCCTCCAAAGAGAATGTTGAAGCTCCATGACTAATGCATCGCCATAAGCTTGATTCCATAAACATTTCCTTGTCCAAAATAACCTGTTAAACCTGAGAAAACAAACACGAATACCTGCATAACATCGGCGGGATAAAATCTATATATAAGGATATAATGCTTGTGGAATGATAACTTTGCAGATTCCTGGAGATTATAAGTTGGAGATTTTAATAAAAACTTTTTTAAAAACAAAACTTTCAAAAATTTCTGAAAATTAAATCTGACGCCGTCAGGTTGTAATGCCTGACGCCGTCAGAAATGATCTGACAGAATTCTCATGTTAAGTTTCCGGAAAATTTCTGGAAAAACCTTTACCTTACTTCCTGGAAATCCTGCAAAACATCATTATGACTCGATACAAGCATTTGACTCAAACACACACGGATATGTATGCTAATTTATTATTATTACGATTCATGTTCATTTGTGTTCTAATAAACCGATTTAGATTTCCCTTACACTTATCTTTTGCAAAATACCTTTATATGTAGTTAAGACGAAGTTAAAAACAAAATAAAGCATTTTCACAAATTAGTTTTGAACATGAATCAATAATAATAAAAATTAAACACACATACGGAAACAAATAAAATCAAACAAACAAATAAATAAACACACAAAGCAAATAAAACAAATAAAGCTTGGGTTGCCTCCCAAGAAGCGCTTTTCTTTATTAACGAGTCTTGTAGCTAGACTCAAAGTCACGGGTCTACGTTTTTCCGTTTTGCTTCTCAATTGCCCCTCTAATCATCCTAACAACCTCCATATCAATTTTGTATTTAGGTCCAAGGTTTAAGCAATCTTTATAATAAAGGCTTCTCCTATTCCAAACATGGTCCATGCCTTTTTCTTTATCCTCTTCATTGATGTCCTCAATCGCACCAATGTTGTCCATGTCAAATCGAGGCACAAAACGAAACTCATTAACCCGATAAGGCATCCTATATGTGATCCTATCTATGTGATTAGAAAACTGAACCGTGCCTTTCAAACGGTCATACCTTAAATTGGATGCTTCGATAAATGGCTTACCTAACACAACGCGAGATAGGCGGCAGTCAACAACACTTGCCATATCTTCTAAAATCATGAAGTTGGTGACAAAGGTAAAGCTCCCAACAAGGATATGTATATCCTTAATTCTTCCAACGAAGTTACAAACTCCGCCTGGACACTTGGGGTCCATCCTAGGCTCAAGTGGTGTGTTTATGATTTGGCTATAGAGGCCTGAGGACATAACGTTGATTGGGGATTCACAGTCAATGTAAGCATGCTCAACGTATTGGTACCCAATCATACATGGTATCTTCACATTCCCGAGATCACCTCTCTTAATCTTTGGGTCAATTCTAACAAAAGGTGGTCGAGGGTTATCAACTAGGTTGTTATAGTAAGCAATCTCCTCCTTAGTGGGGTATTTATTGAAATAATCATCAAACCTAGGATCTACCTTCACTTCCTCAATTTTCTCAATCAACTTATCAACCGTAAGATTATTACGTTCTAAGTAATTATCTGAGTATATGGCGGTCCCTAAGTTGTTCAAAGCATAATCAAGCTCTATATCAATCATTCTACTGAGCTCCCTGAGCTCACTAATCTCATTCTCAAGTTGGCTACGCAACAAAGCCACTTCGCCAGGTGTAAGGGGTGGATTCGCGTTTTCCATAATGGCAAACTGAATAGTTAATGAAAATCTGTTACGAACAAAAGCACAAAGAAAATAGATAGACTAAAGAAAACCTAGAAAAATAAAACAAAAATCTCACTAGAAAGGAATCTAGTGAGTAGACCTAATAGAAATAAAAATTCAACCTAAACAATAACTATTCCCCGGCAGCGGCGCCAAAAACTTGATTGCGTGGTTTTGTAACCTTACAACAGGTTTTACCTCTCGAGGGATCTCAAGAGGCTTACAACCCCACCAGGCAGTGTACCTGACCGATGTAGTATAGTGTAGTGGTAAGTACGGGGGATTGATCGTTCTCCACAGGGAATAGTGTTCGTTAGGTGTGAAAGGCTACTCTAATTAGGTCTAAGGGTTGAGGAAGATTCTTTTTTTATGTTTTTATAATTTTATGAAAGCAAGTAAAATCTCGGGTTTGAAGGAGTGGGCGGAATTAGTTGCTAGTCAACTAACCCAAAATGACTACGGATGCAAATAAAATAAAATAACAAAAATGAAAAGTGGTGAGAAACTTATGTGTAGAGAAATGTGTTTACTTAGATTTCCTTACTCCCTAACTATCTTTTACCGGTTAATTAGTGTGTATTAGTCGCGTGGATGACGGGTGTATTCCTTAATACCATTCGTGGGGTGGCGTACTTACTTCCCCAAACTCTACAAGCTCCTACTTCACTCCTATGTCGAGCCGGCTAGGAAGCTCCTAACATGGGATCACTAGAATTCGCTTGTGCATTAAATACAACCATAAAAACCTTTAGTACGCGTTTGGTTCATGTTTCTTAAGACGTTCAAGCAAGTTACCGAATAGGAAGTTAGCCAGTTTTCTTAAGCCTAACATAGATAAACAATCATCCAATACAACTAACAACACACTAACAACCAATAATCAATAGCTAAGTTTCATTAGATCTAAGCAAACACAAGATAAAATTAGCCTAACATGTTAAACAAAAGACAAGCATAAGATAGAATCAAACAACACATAGACATATTGAATGATTAATTGATAACTTATCTTTCAATGAAACATGGAAGATCTCAAGGCAAAAAGCCCTGAAAAAGTAGCTAAAATCGTCTTAGGGTTTTATCCCAAAATTCCACACACTAAGCTCTCCCTAATGACAAAAGATTAGAAAACTATATATAGATTTTTGGATCTGACGGCGTCACCTTATGCACTGTGACGCCGTCACCTCGCCGCTTTTAGGGTTCCCGGGTGACCTTCTTGACGCCGTCCCTCTTTAGCTCTTCAAAAATCCATTCTGGCTTATCAAGGCTTGACGCCGTCTAACCCTGAACGTGACGCCGTCCCCTTATGATTTAAGCCGTGACGCCCTTGATTTAGTTAAAGCGTGACGCCGTCAGAATTCTCATGCTAACTCACTGGCCCGTCATGAGTAAATTTCACATCCAACTTTTCTTGCCAAGGCATGACGCCGTCCCATGTTAATTGTGACGCCGTCAAGAGTAACTTTCAGCCGATTCTTGAGACTTTGCCGTTTTCTTCACTTTAATGCTCCAAAAACGTCCAAAATGCCTCCTTTTCCAGATTTCTCCTCAAAAGTACCTAAAATGACAAAAGGAACGATTTAGGGCAATATTTGATCAAATAAATACGATTTCGGGCTTAAATGACCCCTTAAAAGCGGTACACTTTTCGCCTCATCACCACTTCAACTTCTGGTGGAGGACCCAGACTTTCTGGTTCTTCAGGAAGTTGGCTAGTGTTTTCAGAAGGTAATGCATCATCATGATCTTCTTCAAGATCATATATCCTCCCACTTAATTCTTGAGATATGAGATCCTTTTCCAAGAAGTCTCCATACCTAGCAACGAATACTTTGTTCTCAGGAGGATAATAAAAGTAGTAACCCATTGTTTCCTTTGGGTATCCTACGAAGATACATTTTACAGATCTTTGTTGGAGCTTGTCGCCCGAGTCACGTTTAACATACGCCTCGCAACCCCAGACCTTAAGATAAGACAAGTTAGGAGCATTTCCAGTCCATAACTCATATGGTGTCATATCTACTTCTTTGTGGGAACCATGTTAAGAATGCGAACAGCAGACTCCAAGGCATAATCCCAGAATGAGAAGGGAAGAGTTGTTAGATTAAACATAGATCGTATCATGTCTTGAAATGTACGATTTCTTCTCTCAGATACACCATTTTGTTGTGGTGTATATGGAGAAGTAAGGTGCTGGACAATTCCTTCCTTAGCTAGATAATCCACAAACTCTTGACTCAGGTATTCACCACCTCTATCGGATCGAAGAGCTTTAATCTTCTTTCCAAGTTGCAACTCTACTTCAACTTTAAACACTTTGAATGTTTCAAACACTTCATGTTTATGTTTAAGTAAATAAACATAACCATAACGGCTGAAATCATCCGTAAATGTTAAGAAGTAGCTAGCACCTCTCCTTGACACATGTCTAAGTGGTCCACACACATCTGTATGAATAAGACCAAGTAGATCAGTAGCCCTTTCAATCCTATTATTAAAGGGTTTCTTTGTCATCTTCCCACTAATACAAGACTCGCATTTATCAAATGATTCATCATTGATCTTTTCTAAAAGCCCATCATGTTGCAGCTTTTTCATGCGATCCTTGCTTATGTGTGCAAGACGACAATGCCAAAGATAAGATGAATCCAGACTTTTCTTGATTCTCTTATTGTTGATGCTATACATCGAATTATTTTTAACACTAGCATTATCATTATCATTCATATCAAGTTCAAAAATACCATTCACAGCAATAGCATTAAAATAAAATACACCATTTAAAGAAACAGAAATTCCATTGCTATTAATAGTATGTTCAAAACCAAGGTTCAACAAACATGAAAATGAAATGACACCTCTAACAATTGACGGTGCATAATGACAATTATTTAAAGATAGTACTAGGCCCGAAGGCAACACTAAATCAAATATGCCTATAGCTTCAACTGCTGCATGTGCTCCATTACCCACGTGGAAGAATTGTTGTCCATAGGCCAGCTTTCTCTCAAATCTAAACCCCTGCATAGTATTGCAAATATGAATACCACATCCCGTATCATATACCCAGGAATTTAATTTACGAGTTAGAGTAAATAATTCGATTACAAAGAACGCACCTGAAGAGCTGGGATTACCAGCTTCACTCTTTTGCTTCTTCTGTCGCAAGTCATTGATGTAGAGTGGACAGTTCCTCTTCCAGTGCCCTACTTCATGACAGTGGTGACAAGCCTGATCCTTCTTTCCTGGAGGACTCACCTTGTTCTTCTTGGGCTGGTGTTGATTCACCTTAGGATTTGGTTGATAGGCCATGACCTGCTTGCCTTTATCACCTTTACCCTTACCCTTGTTCACACGCGATTTTTTCTGGATCCTACCTCCTTGAATTGCCAACACTTGCAGAGTAGGAGCCTTGCCCTTGGGTGGTAGGTGTTTCTCATAGTCAACAAGCAATGCGAGTAACTCAGAAACTGTCTTCCCCGAGCAATGCATGTTGAAGTTCTGTACAAAACCAGCAAAATCCTTGTTAAGGGATCTATTGATTAGGTTAACTTGAACATTCTCGGGATAACCAAATCCGACTCTATGAAGTTGATCAAAGAAATCTCTCATCTCATTCACATAGTCTTCAACTGGTTTACCATCACCATGTTTGCAGCTGTGTAGTTTGTCAAGAGACTCATACATTTCAATTTCAGGAGTCTTTTCATAAGACTTCTTAAGCTGCTCGAGCATGTTGTATGGAAAATAATACTCAAACTTCTTTTGCATCATTGGATCCATACTTTGTAGCATTAAGCACCCAACTTCAGTGTACTTAGCATACTCAGCTCTCCATGCTGCTTTGACCTCTTCAGAAGCGTCCGCAGCAGGCTCATCAGGGCAAGGAGTATTCAAGTAATTGAGCTTAACAGTCGCCCTCAAAACAATTCTGAGCGATCTGTGCCAATCATTGAAATTTTTCCCAGTCAATTTGGCTCTTTCAAGATGACTCTTGAAAGCAGCATACACGGAGTTATCGGGTTGAGCCATTTCTACAGAAAATAGAAAAGTTCAAACATTAGTATTTTCGATAATACTTATTCTCAAGAAAATATAATACCCATGGATATATTCATATAACCAACTTAATTTCCTTGAAAATCTAGGATCCAACTTTACATAGTTCCACTACATCAGTTGATCTGCTAGTAGTGAAAGTACAAAAGATGGTAATCTGTCGTACAATAATTGGCAAACAAAATTTTCCAATTCCTAGATAATTTATGGGATTTACTACATATTGATTCATCAATATGTCACGTAAGCATGTTTTATCCCATCTCATGCCTTAAGCTCTAGGTCTCACGCATCAGCTTAATTAAGTTGTCTAACTTAGAAACTGCAAATTAATCCATGTGTGGTCTCACGCACACTCGGAAATTTACCTTGTCATTAATTTTGGTCCAGGTCTCACGCATACCCAAAATTAACTTCAAGTGTTCCTTATAGTTAGATGGCATGTAACTTAAATTTTAGGGTATTTAGTTTTTGATGTGACAAAAACATGTACAAAGATGCATGCACTCATCTTTGTATCATTAGTTTTCAAAACAATTTTTATTTACCATTTAGTTAAGAGTAAACCAAAAAACTATTTACTTGAGGTATTGGGTTCACCAATTAAAGAAGTACCAACAATTATCGCCCACATATCCTACTACTTACATGTTATTCGGATATTTGCCACAAAAGTGGCGCGTGGAATTGAGGTAAATCACCCTTAAGATGATAGTGTACGTAAATAGTGATATAGGTAAGTCGCAGTTGACGCACAAGCGGGCCCGGAGAGCCGGTAGGAGCGAATCTCTTAAAAAACCCCTCTCCAGATAAACCCACCACACAGTTTGTCAACTTTGGTCCGCCTTTCACACACTATTGTACAAAAACATCAATCAAGCAAAAGTTTATGATCTTAGTCTTAAAAAATTAAGTAACAAAGTTTAGATCTTGCTAGTCTCGCCTGGGAGCAAATTACCGTGCGAAGCGAACCACTGTCGGCACATAAGACTTTGCAAGATCCTTACTTTATTACTTTATGTTTCACCATTATTAGTCCAATTAAATTTTCTTTGAAAATTACCCTTTTTATTGCTTACTTTAACATATCACATATAAAAAAAACAATAAACAAGTAATTAAAAGAAAACAAATAATCAACTAATAATAAAACAATTAAAACAATTAATTGAAATTGAAACATCTAGCCACATGCAATCTTTTTAAACAAATCCTATTAATAATCTATATGTGAATTAATATGTATAGAATCAATAAAACTCCCATTGGTTTTCGAGCGCATTGTACCCAATGGACCACAGACACCAACAATTGGCCGCGTAAGTTTTAATGATAATATACCACGTTGCACATAACCGATTCATTAATTTAATATATATTAGGTCTTCCCTAATTTTAGATTTATCTAACATGTAGCAAACATCTAAACAATTTAATTCAAATAATTTAATCTGTGACTAATTATGCATAAATAGTCACGAATTCATGCATATCATATAGCAATTAGGTCACAAGATTCATAACACAACAATTGTTTAAAGACCTAGGGTTTCTAATTAATTACAATTAATTATGAAAAACACAAACCCTAATTAGGGTTTATGTAGCAAATCGACACCCCTCCCCAAATTAGGGTTAGGGTTCGACTTTTATTAAAAAAAAATTTTAATAATTAAAACCCTAGAAAACAATCATGTATATTCTAAACAATTTTAAAGATACGTTTTTTATTGTTTAAGTAATCAATTACATGTTATACATGGCTCTTGATGCCACTGTTGGAATTTGACACTCATGACAATCATATTATTCCATAACACAAAGTACATAATAGCGGAAGCATGTAAACAATTAGTATAACACATAAATATTAACTTAAACATAAATAGAAAACGTACCCGATGCACTTCAATAAATCTTGAATATGATTTAAACTAGATCAATGAATAACCCCTTACCGTTTTGTTATTCGATCTCTTGATAATAACTATAGTGAGTTATTACCTCGTTCTTGTACACACAAATTAAACCGTATTAAGATTATGCAAGTAAAACACAAGAATGATTTTTGTTTAACAAAACAAAAATCGATCCAAACAACCCTTGTAGGAGATGTTTCGATCGGCTAGACCACAAGGAAAGACCAAGAAAACTTTAGGGATAATTGTGTGTTCAAGAGTTATGAAAACCAAGACCCCTTGTGTTTGTATTTATACTAAATTAGAAACTTTGAGGAAAAGCAAAGGTTTGGGTCGATCCAACCTTATGGCCGGTCGATCCTCAACCCAAGAGAGGGTTTCTAGATCTTTTCCATGTTTCCTAATTACATACAAACACTTCTTTCCTTATTTGCGTTTAACGGTCGTTAGTCATTTAACGGAAAACACTAACGGTCGTTAAGTTCTCGTGCTAATAATAAATATATAAAATACATTTATTATTATTCCTTAATACTCATTTGTAATGTGTGCAATCCCGAGGTCTCGGGTTCGATACTAGACATTTACATATTAATTTGTTAACCACATTTCAACAGGTTCAAGAAGCAAAGGAAGCAAAGGAGCTTGCGGATGATCAGATCCGTTCTTCTTCTACCAAAGACATTATAGCTGATGATGACATGATGGATGATACGAATTTAAATTCTGATACTCCTGAGCATCATAATAGCACCATTGAGTTGACAACACAGGATTTCGAAGCCTTAAGTAGAAAAGTTGAGGAAGCAACAACTGCGGCTGATACAAAAGTGGCGACAATCATGGATCAGTTGGAAACAATCAAACAAAAAGAGAAAGGAATCATCGAGAACCTGGAGAAAAGCATGCAAGAAAACAAGGAAATACAAGAAGAAATTACGAAAGCTCAAGAATCGGCTCAAGTGGCTGATGCAGCAACCCATACACTCGAGACTCAACTCAACAAATGGAGATCAGACCATACCAGAGGATCATGAAACTCGTCCAAAACCAACGGATCACTGCACCATTAGTCTAGCTAGCTAGGGTTAATTAGAAATTGTTATTACAAAAATAAAAAAATAAATAAATAAATAAATACTAGTATCTTTTAAGCATGAATCTTGGTATGCAAATTAGGCTTGATCATATACTTTCTTTGGTTGTATGGTTTAAAATAAAACTTTCTTTTTTACAAAAGTAGCAATAGATGATGGATTTATTGTTGAAGCATCACTCATGTGGACAATATACTTTTATAAACCTATATTTACCATAGTATAAACCTTTACAACTTCAAAAAATGTCTTACATAACACATGCATTAAATGTATTGAAACTATAAAGAGGTTCAAGAATTGTAAAATTCGTCCTTGCCGTTAAATACGATTACAATAACAGTCCTTATGTGAACTCTGACTGTTTGTATAACAAAAATAAACATAAATAGTCCCTTTAGTTACCTACTAATTTCTGAAATGGTCCATAATTTAAATTTAGGAGTTGTTTGTGTTACAATGTATTATATAAATAGTTTATGTCAATCACCCCACTTTACAAAAAAAGGTCATAGTTTTAAGATTTAATAAATAAAAGAAATATGTCGTGTTAACAAGTAATTATTTATGGATAAATTGAAACTAAAAAAACCAAATATTTATTGTTGATTAATTTTTTATCCCACCGTAATGCACAGATAAATCTCACTCATTAATTAACATCGGTGAATTGTAGCCATCTTAACTCCATTTATCATTTTCAATTCAGAAAATGCAATTACATGTACGAATAAATCTCTTAAAGCAAAGTAGTAAAAGTATAGAGAGTACCTTCTCTCGTGTTTTGGAGAGCATTTTATTAATATTTTTTTTATAATCTTTTATATATTAAAAGAATTATATTATTTTGAGTGTATTTTGTAATTATTAAATTAGGATTAAAAGAGCATATATTTTTTTATTGAACTTTTTTAAATGTTTGTTAAATCTCAATGACTCTTCTTTTGTTTTTAATTTGTTTTAAAGCTTGCCATATAGATATATTCTAATTCTAATGTTAACATTTACCATCTTTGAAGTTACTATTTATCTACATAGCCAAAAAATAAAAAATAAAAATAATAAAAAAAAAAAGAAAAAAAAAAATCAAAACCCTCTTATTGTTATTGTGGTTGAATTGAATCACCTTCTTATTATTAACCAAACACCCCCCTTTATAATTTATAATTTAATTGGGGATTTTGAGCAGCATGATGTATGGTGGTAGAACAACAACAACAGGTGGTCTTGACCGCTTCAAGAAGGCCCAATCTTTAGAACCCTTCTCCGTAGCAGCACCACCACCACCACCACCCAATAAAGATGACCCACTACTCACTCAACTTGGCGGTGGGCAGTCTAGCTGGCAGCCTCCCGATTGGGCCATTGAACCCCGTCGCGGCGTCTACTATCTTGATGTTTTGAAGGACGGTCAGGTTCTTGACAAGATCAATCTCGATAAACGGAGACACATCTTTGGGAGGCAGCTTCACACTTGCGATTTCGTCCTTGACCATCAGTCTGTCTCACGCCAACACGCCGCTGTTGTTCCTCATAAAAACGGAAGGTCTGCTTTTCTTCTTTCTCACTACTAGCTCGTCCTGTCCTAAATACGCGACGGGGTATTGTAAGTGGCAGAGTGGCCTTGCTGCCACGATCCACTGAGATTCACTATTTTTCAGAGTTTTCACTATTTTGAATAGTATAATTTTTCAATCAAATATTATATAACACAAACAAAAATATTTAAGGTCAAAGTTGAATCAGTTTGACTAACTAGACACTTATTTTAGGATGGAGGGAGTAGTACTTAATATTGCGTGCTGAGTGAGGGATATTCTATTCTATTGTATTGCAGTGTTTATGTAATTGATCTAGGATCTGCACATGGTACCTTTGTTGCAAACGAGAGATTGACAAAGGATTCTCCCGTTGAGCTTGAGGTGGGACAGTCTTTGCGCTTTGCTGCTTCCACCAGGGTTTATATACTCAAAAAGGACAATGCAGCTCCTCCTCCATTGCCCAATCTGCCCCCACCCCCTGACCCATCTGACGAGGAAGCCGTATTAGCTTATAACACGTTTGTGAATCGTTATACTACTAATCTCTCTGAGGTTTCTTCTAGTTCCAATCATGAGGAGACAGAAACGAGACCTTTTAAGAGAAGTAAGAAGACAAGAGTGGCTTTCAGAGATCAAGTCGGGGGAGAGCTGGTTCAAGTTGTTGGTGTGTCTGATGGTGCAGATGTAGAAACAGAACCCGGTCCAATGGGTGTCAAAGAAGGTAGTAGTCTCGTTGGCAAGTATGAATCACTTGTACAAACGACCTTAATACCAAAAGGGAAAGAAATTTCATCCTCAGTAAAGGAAGTTACTGGTGTGACTGATAAACTACAACAAGTCCTAAACAAAGTTAAAGCTCCTCCTCCTCCTCCTTCTAAAGGTGGAATTTACGATGACCTCTATGGAGGAGTGGGTCTTGGTTCTTCTTCCTGGGCATATTCTGGTGGCCCGGCGGCTGAAACCAAGGTTTCTAGTGCTGTAACTGTAAGACAGGAGAGTAATGATGATAGTGACGATGATTTGTTTGGCTAGTAGCAGCACTTGTGGATGGATGATCCTTTCTTTCAACTCTTCTACGCTGGTGTAATCTCAATGTTTTGTGCAACAAGGCAGCTACTTTTGTTCTATTTCAACTTCACATTTTGTATTTTTATATTTTATTAGGTATTTATGCTTGTGGATGTGCTATTTAATTACTACCCCGCCAATGTGGGTCGAATTTGTCTTACTGCCGAGAGGAAAGTTTCTTTCTAGTTTACTTGTTGGCAGAATTCTGTCATTGTTACTAAATGGGTTCATTTGAAATGGATGACTATTTGTGTTTTCAACCAATTCAAAGTATTTGTAAACCTGTTGTCTAAGTGGAATCAATGGCACATGAACCTATAAAATAGTTTGGTTATTGTTGGTGCAATCTGTGAATCATTTCCATTTGGTTTTTTGTGCTATTTCAACGTCACATCGTTAGTCCTTTATACTAAAGGCCGTTAGTAAATAACTTACAATTCCGTTTTCTTACGTTTTTATACATTTTCAGACGTTTTCGTCAGTTTTTTTTACGTTTTCGTCTGTGTTTTTACTTTTTCGTCTGTTTTTTACACGTTTTCGTCCGTTCCCTTCAAATTTTTTTTGCGTTTTTGTCTGTTTTTACACGTTTTCGACCGTTTTTTACATGTTTTCGTCCGTGTTTTTACGTTTTAGTCTGTTTTTGCATGTTTTCGTCCGTTTCCATCAAATTTTTTTGCGTTTTCATCAGTTTTTTACGATTTCGTCTGTGTTTTTACGTTTTCGTCTGTTTTTACACGTTTTCGTCCGTTCCCATCAAATTTTTTTGCGTTTTCGTCTGTTTTTACACGTTTTCGACCGTTTTTACATGTTTTCGTCCGTGTTTTTACGTTTTCGTCTGTTTTTTCATGTTTTCGTACGTTTCCATCAATATTTTTTGTGTTTTCGTCAGTTTTTTTACGTTTTCGTCTGTGTTTTTACGTTTTCGTCAGTTTTTACACATTTTCGTCCGTTCCCATCAAATTTTTTTGCGTTTTCGTCTGTTTTTACACGTTTTCGACCGTTTTTACATGTTTTCGTCCGTGTTTTAAGTTTTCGTCCGTTTTCATCAAATTTTTTTCCGTTTTCATCAGTTTTTTAACGTTTTCGTCTGTGTTTTTACGTTTTCTTCAGTTTTTACGCGTTTTCGTCCGTTCCCATCAATTTTTTTTGCGTTTTCGTCTGTTTTTACACGTTTTCGACCGTTTTTACATGTTTTCGTCCGCGTTTTTACGTTTTCGTCTGTTTTTGCATGTTTTCATCCGTATCCATCAAATTTTTTTGCGTTTTCATCAGTTTTTTTACGTTTTCGTCTGTGTTTTTACGTTTTCGTCTGTTTTTTACACGTTTTCTTCCGTTCCCATCAAAATTTTTTGCGTTTTCGTCTGTTTTTACACGTTTTCGACCGTTTTTTACATGTTTTCGTCCGTGTTTTTACGTTTTCGTCTGTTTTTTTCATGTTTTCGTACGTTTCCATCAATATTTTTTGTGTTTTTCGTCAGTTTTTTTACGTTTTCGTCTTTGTTTTTACGTTTTCGTCTGTTTTACACGTTTTCGTCCGTTCCCATCAAATTTTTGTTGCGTTTTCGTCTGTTTTTACACGTTTTCGACCGTTTTTTACATGTTTTCGTCCGTGTTTTAAGTTTTCGTCCGTTTTCATCAAAATTTTTTGCGTTTTCGTCAGTTTTTTAACGTTTTCGTCTGTGTTTTTACGTTTTCTTCTGTTTTTTACGCGTTTTCGTTAGTTCCCATCAATTTTTTTTGCGTTTTCGTCGTTTTTATACGTTTTCGACCATTTTTACATGTTTTCGTCCGCGTTTTTACGTTTTCGTCTGTTTTTGCATGTTTTCATCCGTATCCATCAAATTTTTTTGCGTTTTCATCAGTTTTTTTACGTTTTCGTCTGTGTTTTTACGTTTTCGTTTGTTTTTACACGTTTTCGTCCGTTCCCATCAAATTTTTTTGCGTTTTCGTCTGTTTTTACACGTTTTCGACCGTTTTTACATGTTTTCGCCCGTGTTTTTACGTTTTCGTCTGTTTTTGCATGTTTTCATCCGTTTCCATCAAATTTTTTTGCGTTTTCATCAGTTTTTTCATGTTTTCGTCTGTGTTTTTACGTTTTCGTCCGTTCCGATCAAAATTTTTTGCGTTTTCGTTTGTTTTCACTCATTTTCGACCGTTTTACATGTTTTCGTCCGTGTTTTTACGTTTTCGTCTGTTTTTGCATGTTTTCGTCCGTTTCCATCAAATTTTTTTGCGTTCTAATCAGTTTTTTTATGTTTTCGTCTGTTTTTTTACGTTTTCGTTTGTTTTTAACCATATCTGAACACTTTCTTCGTATACCGACCACAGCCTTTAACCATATCTGCTATTCTTATGCAAATAGCTGTGTTGCCAATTGGTAAGTTCATGGCTGCCACTTTGCCCACCAAAGATATTCATTTCATGGGTTATCGTTTTAGCCTGAACCCGGGTCCATTCAACATGAAGGAGCACGTGATCATCACGGTGTTTGCAAACTGCGGGGTGTCAATGGGTGGAGGTGATGCATATTCTATCGGTGCTATTACGGTTATGAAAGCTTATTATAGACAGAGCTTGAATTTCATTTGTGCCTTGCTCATTGTCTTGACAACTCAGGTAACATTTTTTTTTTTATAGTTTATATATATTAAGTAAAATGTATTATTTAGTGACTTAATGATGGATATGACATTGTTGCAGATTGTAGGATATGGATGGGCAGGGATGTTGAGGAGGTACTTAGTTGATCCTGTTGAAATGTGGTGGCCTGCAAACCTTGCTCAAGTTTCGCTCTTCAGGTATATATCTAGCTACCTTGTTCAATTCAGTCTAATATGTGTTGTTGTTCTGAAAAGTTTTCGACTAACTTGTGTTAGTTGTTGTTGTTGGGATGGGCAGAGCACTGCATGAGAAGGAGAACAAAGCAGATGGGTTGATGACAAGAATGAGATTTTTCATCATCTTCATGGCTGCTAGTTTTGCTTATTATGCTTTTCCGGATTATCTTTTCCCAATCCTCACTTTCTTCTCATGGGTTTGTTGGGCGTGGCCACACAGTATCACCGCACACTAGGTCGGTTCTGGTTACCACGGCCTTGGTGTAGGTGCTTTCACCCTTGATTGGGCAGGCATATCAGCTTACCATGGAAGTCCACTAGTCACATCTTGGACATCTATTCTCAATATCGGTGTTGGCTTCATCATGTTCGTGTACATCATCGTTCCTATTTGTTACTGGAAGTACAACACATTTGATGCCCAAAAGTTCCCTATATTCTCTAATAAGCTATTCACAGCAACCGGCCACAAGTATGACACCACTAGAATCTTGACCCCTGTGTTTGACCTTAATATTGCTGCATATGAGACTTATAGTAAGCTCTACTTGAGTCCTCTCTTTGCACTCTCAATTGGATCAGGATTTGCCAGGTTCACAGCCACCCTCACCCATGTCGCCCTTTTTCATGGCGCGTACGTATACTACTTAATCTTCTTAATTTCTTAATTTCTTTTTGTTTGTTTGCAAGTGTTTAGGGATATATGGAAGCAGAGTAAATCTGCAGCAAAGAATGTGAAAATGGACATCCATGCAAAACTGATGAAGACTTATAAGCAAGTTCCTCAATGGTGGTACCTTGTTTTGTTACTAGGGAGCATTGGTTTGTCGCTTGTGACGTGTTTTGTGTGGAAAGAAGATGTACAACTCCCATGGTGGGGTTTTCTCTTTGCTTTCACTCTTGCTTGGATTGTTACCCTTCCCATTGGTGTCATTCAGGCAACCACCAACCAGGTAGCAGTTAGCTACTTTCATAGACTAATATATATACCAGTATATATATATATATATATATATATATATATATATATATATATATATATATATATATATATATACACCTTCCATTGGACCTCCTTGTTAATTGTTGAAAAAAAAAAAGGTTGCTTTCAATTATGGAAGATGATCGCCGCCGGAATTGTTTTGGGATATTAGATTAGAATGTGTGTAGAATGTGTGTGATCGTGTGTGTTTTTTAATATAAAATGTGATTATCTTTTTTTGTTTTATTTGATTTTTAAGGAAGTTATCATTATACAGGAGGAAAATTTGAAAAAAATCCCGGAATATAAGCAATCAGTTAATGATAGGGTGTAAAAGTTAAATACCATTTATGCCCTTTTCATAAATGTTCCAGGAAATCACTTTCAATTTATTTACGAAAATGCCATGGAACATTCTTATCCATTGATCTTGTTAATCCAAGGGTTGAAAGTGGGTTCTCGCAGTTCCCGCACTTAACAGGGTTCTGAAAATAAAGATACTATATATATATATATATATATATATACCAGTACTCTTGGTTACTGATACACACACACACACACACACACATATATATATATATATATATATATATATATATATATATATATATATATATATATATATACTTTTTTCTTGTTTCTAACTATTGTACGTCGTGCTATGCTATTTTTGTATAACAAACACAGCAACCTGCATACGACATTATCGCACAGTTTATAATTGGTTATGTGTTGCCTGGGAAGCCTATCGCGAATTTGCTTTTTAAGATCTACGGGCGAATCAGTACTGTTCACGCTCTCTCCTTTTTATATGACCTTAAGCTTGGACACTACATGAAAATCCCACCTCGATGCATGTTCACAGCTCAGGTATTGTCGTTGCTCCCTGCTAACAAATTATCACTAACTAGTGGTCATCAATAGACCACCATCAATGTACACTAATTTATTTATATGTATCTTTTTTAATTTATATATTTAATCAGTTGGTGGGAACTCTAGTTGCTGGGACAGTGAATCTTGCAGTATCTTGGTGGATGTTAGAGAACATTGAGAACATATGTGATATCGAGGTTCATCCGGAGAGTCCATGGACATGCCCAAAATTCCGAGTAACATTTGATGCTTCTGTTATATGGGGACTCATTGGGCCACAACGACTGTTTGGACCCGGAGGCTTGTACAGAAACCTTGTGTGGCTGTTCCTTGTGGGAGCATTTTTACCTGTTCCTGTTTGGATCCTCAGTAAGATTTTCCCTGAAAAGAAATGGATTCCCTTGATTAACATACCTGTTATATCCTATGGTTTTGCTGGGATGCCACCCGCAACCCCTACAAACATTGCAAGTTGGCTTATCACTGGAATGATGTTTAACTACTTTGTCTTCAAGTACCGCAAACAATGGTGGCAAAAGTACAATTATGTCCTCTCGGCTGCACTTGATGCTGGCACAGCTTTCATGGGCGTGGTCTTGTTCTTTGTGCTTCAAAATGAGGGGGTTGATTTAAAATGGTGGGGATCAAAGCCAGACCACTGTCCATTGGCTACTTGTCCAACGGCCCCAGGAGTTAATGTTACCGGGTGCCCCATTTTCTAGCATATATTGTATGTAGTAATCAAATAACAGGATTATCCAGCTGGTTACTAATCAATTTTGTTAGATGAATGTGATCCAAACATTGGGTATTAATTACAGGATACTGTGGTTAATTTCCTTTGGTAGTGATCATATGTTAGTTTTAATATGATTTAAAGGCAGTACTTTATATTTTTGAAGAGACTATGACAGCATGTTCAAATAAAACCCGAGAGGTTCGGGTTAGTTAACCTTCCTAGCTCGTTTCCAACTCCCCAACCCAAAAAAAATAGCTTCAAAGTTATATCAAAACCTATATTTTTTAATTTTAATATTATTGTTGCATATGTTTATATATGTTATGATCTTTTATAGTGTATTTTCAAAAGTGTATTACAATTAGTAATGGTTATCCTTGAATATATATTTGGCGCCTTCAAAGTATGTTCACTCACGCCTTCTCATATTTATCGTGCACCTTTTAATTCGAGTTGAATTCATAAAAGGGTCGACAAAAATAACTAATACATTCATAACACGTGTCTGGGTAAGTTTCAATTTTTTGACACGATTAAGTAAATGCGTCGGGTTTGGGTTAGAATATATGAACGAGTCAACACAAATTTCGCTACCCGAATACAAAATCAGCTCGATTGCCACCCCTTAATGCAAGATGTAGCTAGCGTGGCCTAACAAAATGAGCGATGATCATATATCATTGAATTCAATTCGTTGTACTTGCCATTAAATGCAAATCTTATCACAACACAACTTTTTAACAAACATCATTGTTTGTTTGCTTAAGCAAGTATAATTTGTTTTACGCCCTTTACTACAAGCAACACAACACTATATATAGTATATATGTCTATTTATGTACATATTCCTCTCATGAACACACACACGTATAGTACTGGTAGACAAAGATAAACGTCGGAAACAAGATTCCACAACTCATCACTTTTGTGACCTTAGCGCCATCATATCATATCGTGCATAAGTTGTGGCAACCGGCCTCTACCTAGTTAATTGGTTACAAAATGTGTAGGGTGGGTTTTCCTTTCCCCGAATCGATGTGAATGTCTTTTATGTGTCGTCAGATGGATCCCATGACTAGAGTAAGCGCGAATTCCATTCCCTGATGATGATAACAGCTCTATCCGTTTGTGTTTATAATTAGTTAAGGCTGATTGGTGGCAAGGAGATTTCTTCGGTAGGCCAAGAATTCTAACAAAACATCTCTTTTCCATGTTTGGAATTGCATGAAGATGCGAAGGAAGATCAATCTGAAAATCTCCATACAGATCAGTTTTGCCTTTTATTACCCAGTTTGATGATTTACTTGTTTTCCTGTGAACACTAGTATGACGACATGAAACTCCCACCAATGCTCCTGAATGTAAATACAGTTAAATAATAATAACAATTAGCAAAGTCTATCGTTTTATAACAGGCCTGATTAATTGATTGCCATGCATAAATATACATACCAGGGATTGGACGTGACTCAAGGGGAGAATTTTTACGTAAAAAAGCATCACAGAGTAACATCCCGGAGACCACCACAGTAGAGAGCTTCTCTTCTCCACAGTAGAGAGCTCCACAACGGGGTTACGAATAATCATGTCACGTGCCATGGCTGGAGCTCCTCCAATGATGAAAGATATTATGAACAAATGGATCCTCATCATCACTACCACCTTTTCTGTTTGCATTGAGAGGTTTTATATATTTATAGACATAGTAGTAGTACATCATATTGTGATGGCGTCTTTAATACAATTTGCGCACTTGACTTTCTTAATTATATTAAAAGTACATTATTACCCTTTAATTGTGTATCCTCTAATTTCTGGTCTACTATGATCGACCAGTGCCTTCTACCCAATTTTTATAGGTAAACTTCCACAAATACTATACACATGCACAGAATAACTATAACGTACAACTCTAGAGAGGCTAGGGGAAGCAAAAGGTTATGACTTATGACACGTGAATTTCAATTTTCTAATTAAATATAGAAATTTAGAGTACTATACGTGGACCTTAATTATATATATTTCCTTCATCATCACTATTAAACAAAGTACAGTTAGGTTTACAAGTTAAAACTATAACGATTTTGGCTCACTTGATGTTCCAAAGGGCCGGTAAACCTTTTCCTGCAGCCATGCATTTGTTTTGCGATGAAGTATATATGTCCGCCTACGACGGATCTTTGAGTTTTGTTGAATTGAAATGCACGGCACAGATTATGGCTCTCCACTATTAGCTTAACAATAATCAGAAATGCAAAATAGGTCACTGATTAGACCAACTGAAATCTCATGCATGTTTGTAGCTTTTAGCCATTTCTAAACGACACACATAGCGATCGATGTCTAATAAATAAATAAGACAACCATGCATATATATGTGCCGAATATATACAAAGAAAAGGATCCTCCTTAGAAGGTTTGAGATCGGTCATGATGGTCTAGAAATTAAACTTGTAATTGTAAACAATTAAGGAGGAGATCGAGAATCCCATGCATATAGTGTTTGTGTCTGTGTGACAAATTAACATATAGTGGAACATATTTAAGGTAGAGGGTATGCACGTGCATACTTTCCGAAAATCATTTGTAATGTATAGTAAAATATTTTATTTATTTATTTATTTTGTTTTTGTAAAATTTTGATAGTTAGTATAAGTGCACATCTCTTTCAAAATTTGATGTACGCCCACTTAAAATCATTTTAAAAGTGAATACCCTATAATCAAGTCTCCATCCGCCATTGAATTAACATATATGTATCTCCCAGAGGCCAGAGGGGTCTTAGAGGGTGTGCAAAAGGTGTCATCGCATAAGGCTTCCACTTGAAAAGGGCCACATTTTAATTACTTTTGCATATAAATACGTATAATATTAAACATACATGAGTTATATAATTTAAATTTATATAAAAAAATTTCTCTTTAATTTACAAGTGTAATAGGGCATCTTGTTGTTATTGCCTAGGGCCACCGAAACAACGAGAAGTATCTCGGCTATACAACATGCATGTGTTGGCAAATCAACTATATAATCATAACGTACCATGTTAACGTTGTCATAAAGGTCGAAGTTGGTGAATGGTAGTTGATTTCTTGGGTCAGGAAATTACTTAAGTCGGGATGTGGAAAGTAACCTTCAAGGACAAGTAACTGTTAGGAAATTAATCCTGTTAGGAATTTAGCAGATGGTATCCTCAAAAATAAAATACTCATAGTATAACAATAAAATAAGTGTAGAAACATGCCAATTGAGCTTGGTTTGTTAATTACATTAGGCTCGAGATTGGTTCGTTTCTATGATAGGCACAAAAGAAATAAAACACGACTTGATCTTGGTTTATTAAGTATATTGGGCTCGAGATTGGTTCGCTTTTATGATAGGCACAAAAGAAATAAAACACGACTTGATCTTGGTTTATTACTCAAATGTTTCTTACTCGAAGACTTTAATCCTTACTCGAAGAAAATTGCTTACTCGAAGAATTTTCTTACTTGAAGACTCTTACTCGAAGGTTTCTTACTCGAAGACTTTAATCCTTACTCGAAGAAAATTGCTTACTCGAAGAATTTTTCTTACTCGAAGTATATAACCCCTTAGTAGAAGGATATAAAAGTGAAGTTCTGATTTCCTAACTCGGAAAATATAAACAGAACTTAATGTTTCCTTACTCGAAGAACTGTTCTAACTCGAAGAACTTCTTCTAACTCGAAGAAATTCAAACCGTTGCTCAAAGAAATGCTTCTAACTCGAAGAAATTCAAGCCCTTACTCGAAGAACTTCTTCTTACTCGAAGAAATTCAAACCTTACTTGAAGAACACCGTATCTTAACTTCAAAAATCACCCAAAAACACCACAAAACACGTTTTTAATCCAAGTTTTCACCAGATCTGACCAAAATACAACCTAAACAACTACTCCGTATAAAGTAACAAACTTTATCAGTTTTAAAACAATTTTTTTGATTCTTTAAATTTGCTTACTCGAAGAACAGTTTTTAAAACTAAGCAAATTTGAAACTTTATAAAAAACCACAAATCAACCAAAAATATTAACGAGGCTCTGATGCCACTTGATGGATCTATTGTTTTAGTTGATTATGTGATTCGGGAGGTCGGGGATTATGGAAGTAAAGAGTAGCCATAGTTAGAGAGAAAAAGTAGATAGAGAAAGGAAAACTATGTGTGTTTTATTGATAATAATGAAAATGATAAGTTACACACTTAGCATCACCCCTCCATGGAAGTATGGAGGGGTATATATAGCCTAACACTAGCTTAACTATTACAATATTACATAACTAGTCCATGTGTTTCGACTAAACAAGATAGTAAATGTAATCCCGTAAATGTCGTTCCATTTACGTGTTAGGAGCATTCTCAATATTCTTCAAGACCAAACTCTCTCCTGCATCAGCGATTGCATTGAACCATTTGACTTTTCTTATTGACAACATGATATACCCCATCACCAATTTGACTAATGTTCCACATCCATATCCCAATATCACCACTTCCCACGTAAACCCACTTTCCTCATCCAATCCTTCATCACTTTCAAGTTGTGGTCATGTGAATACTCACTACATATTTTTAGTAGTGGAGTCCCCACAGAGTCTTGGATTTCCACAAAATGATTTTCCCTTCAATTGTCGCAAATTGAGGTCCTTTTGGTATACGACCCACAAGAAGGTTTTGCGAGAGATTGACTTGATGTCTGCAAGGCTTTGAGGAATCTCTCCGGAGAGTTGGTTCCAAGATAGGTCTAGCGACTCAATCACAGTGAGACTGCCCAGAGCATTCGGAATTGGACTAATGAGGCTGTTGTGGGACAAGTTTAGCACTATTAGCGAATTAAGACCACCGATGACATTGGGAATGTGTCCTTCAAATGAGTTATTGACAGATCAATAATTGTGTAGTGAACCAAAATTTGTGGAAAATCTTTATTCGCCCCTTTCACCGCAACAACGAATGAGTAATACTTTCCACCCATGAATAAATATTCTAGTTCTTTGCTGCTTTTAACAACATTCTTCATGGAATTGAAATTTTGAAAATATTTTGCAGGGAGTTGACCTACGAACCCATTATGAGATAAGTCAAGAACTCGAAGACTTGGAAAGGGGATTCAACAGTTGAAGAGGGTTGAATGTGAGCATGAATGTTGTTTGATTTGAGGACAAGAGCCTGCAAATTTGGAAGATCTCCTAACCAACCAGGGAATGTGCCAGTCAAGTGGTTGTTTCCAAGATCAAGCACTCTCAAGCCTGAGCATTTAGACAAGGAACTTGGCACCTCTCCTCTTAATTGATTTCCATTCAAAATAAGCCCATCTAAACTTCCTCAATCCCTGTATACTTTTGGAATTCTTCCTTGAAAGCTATTATCCCCCATATCTATCATTGTAAGATATGAGTTGATATTTCCAATACATTGTGGAATCAACCTACCAAAGCGATTATTGGAAGATAGAACCTTTAATTATTAGTTTTGTCTCTAAACAAATGTTCATTTTGAGGGTGTGACACATGTTTAAATAGTATAAGCTTTTTTACTAGTAATCACTGAAATGTTTTTCTGTAACTAAAAAGTGTTTCGATTTATTGTAGTTTGTAAGTAAACACTTATTTTATGATGCAAAAAAAGTGAAATGAACATTTATCTAAAAATAAAAGAGTATTTTTAACTATTGCAGAGTATTTTTCATTTATGTTAATTATGAGTACCATATTTCTAACATTTTTTTCCAAACAAGTAACATATTTCTACTTGCTAGTTGCTAGTAGTATTCAAAAAAGTACTTGAGTTTTGCGTGTTGGGCCAATCTCACGATAATAGGCCATTATGCCTAAACATTGGGCTTCTTTATTTCATTTATTAAAGTCCAACATTGCTTTCATGTTTTGTTTTTTGTTTTAATGCAAAGTTTCCATACTTCATTTCGAGGTAGTGATAAAACAAAATCATGCATAAAATTTCATCCATTGACGTAACGTTGATTGAGGTCTAAATATTCTATGGTCGGATAATAATACTCTTTTCAACCAATGAGTTGGGGTTATCCATGTCTATGAATTCCACATGGGGTCATCACACAACTATCACTCCAAACTTGGAACTATATTTGGGACATGTAAGGTAACATGTTTTTACATCCATCCAGCTGCAATATTGTTTTTTAGCAAGACTCGAGATTCCTGTGAGGCATATATTAAAGTCTCAACTGACTAAATTATCTGATGTTTAGGTACAGTATTATTCATTAAAATTGTTTTCCACAAATGAAAATAAAGTGAAATGAGAAATATGAATATGTACTTATGATTCGATGCGTTTGAGCCAGACAATGCAAGTGGACATTTCATTTTTGGATTTTTAAAGTGTCTTATTCAGAAAGCTCACTGTATAAGTTTCATTTACACACTTTCAGCAAATATATTAACATGTACCTGTTCTTGGTGAATCACTTTAATTTGAAGTTTGGAAAATTAAACTTAGAAACAAAGATATACAACATTAACAGCCTACACCCCTGTCACTCATTCGAAAAGTAGAAAAGTTCGTTTAATGCGTTGTCCTTACTTCTTAAGCATGTGAGAACACAAAGAAACTTTAATGCTTCTTTACCACCAGTGAGTTAATTACTGCCCATAAGACATAAGTGTTATTCTTTTCAACAAATGATTAATTAGAAAAGCATGTGAAAAGCACGCGACTGGAGTTCTTATCTAACTAACAAATTTATTCTTGGTAGTTATGAGCACCATAGCCATGCTACAAGTTATGCCTTGAAACTTTTGCTAAAGGCATATCACAGCCTCATTAATGGCAGATTCAAATATTCTCTGCTACTGGTTCTTATCTAGGTAATGCAAACGAAACAAAAGCAGATAGAGGAGTAAGTAGTTTTTTCAATTTAAACATCAAACATGCCACAAACAATGACCTGTCTCGTGAACTTATAGTTTTGGTAAAACATATAAATGGGTGTATGACCATCAAATAACCGAAACGTGATGAATTGTATTGAAGGTTCAACCCGTGACTGTTCTTGAGACTGAACTGAACTAACCAGACTCATTTTGACCCATTACCTTACCCAACCTGCCATTTTGACACCAATATTTCATTATTTCTATTCTCATTGCCTCAGTCATCCTGTGTCCCTTAAAAGGTTTTGGATACATACTTTTGCATATCCTGTTACAGATGTATCTTCACAGCCAATGATAATGTTTTAAATGATTTGCACCAGAAACCATGAAACTTGAATTCTTCAGTTATTATTACTGATTTACTGAATTTTTCGGTTGTTATATAGAGTACCATCAAGTCATCAACTAAATCTCATAACTGCCATTACAGAAAAGCAATAAAAGTACTATTGTGCTTTGAATCAGAACAAAAGTTCAACTAAATTAGATGGCAAAACGATGTAACCATGTGTTATTTACTTTGACAATGATATTGTTTGTCTACATGGCTAGCAATACAACACAATGATATAAAAGAATTATAACAGCATATCCGCCACTACAATAACAGCAGCTATGTATCTCAGAACATCCAGCTGCCTCCAACCATAACATTCCAACTGCATCTGAAAATATGGAAGAAAAAAGAACAAAACATAGTGTTGATCATTTTGCACCAATCTGGTGAAACTGGAAAACATAGTGTTGATCATTTCAGAAAATAACTTCATTTTCCCATATAAACACTTCTTCTCTTGTTTCGCCTCTTCAAGATCATGTGCTCCCCTGCATTCAGCCAGTTTGGTCTTGTGGTTGATAACATGAGATAGCCTATAACCAATCCAATTATGGTTCCACATCCATATCCCAACATCACCACTTTCCATGTAAATCCACTCTCCTCCTCGTCATCATCTTCTCCGTCATCTTCAACTTGTGGGGAACTTCAATGTTCATGATTGGGCAATGGAAACCCATAGAGTCCTGAATTCCCTCCAAAGGAAGTGCTAAATGTGCTGAACTGTGTGCCTCCTGGTATACGTCCTACAAGATGGTTTTGCGAGAGATTCAACACTTCAAGAGTTGTGATGCGTGCAAGACTTTTTGGAATCTCTCCAGAGAGTTGGTTCCAAGATAGGTCTAACGACTCAATCTCTGTGAGATTCCCCAAAGCATGTGGAACGGGACCCCTAAGACAGTTGTGGGATAAGTTGAGCACTATTAGCGAATTAAGACCACCGATGACGTTTGGAATCTGTCCTTCAAATGAGTTACAGGATAGATCAATAATTGTGTAGTCAACCGAAATTTGTGGAAAATCTTGATTCACCCCTGTCACCACAACAACGAATGAGTAGTCACAAACATCTAATTTGCGGCTTTACTAATATGCAGAACACACTGAATTGTCTGCTTTTTGCTTGTTTGTTTATGACTCTTTTGCTCTCCTATATTTGCCCTCTCACCCGCACAACTGCACTTGCCGGAGGTCTCATTGGAAGCAGTCTACCTCCCCCATACCCTGCCCCGGCGGGATTGGATTTGTTGTTGTTGTTGTTGTTGTTGTTGTTGACTAATATGCAGAACACACTGAATTGTCAAATTAGATATACTAGAAGACGCATTGTTGTTGACTAATATGCAGAACACACTGAATTGTCAAATTAGATATACTAGAAGACGCACTATTATTAATCATGCCTTCATTCACAAATTCATTTCTACAGCAACTTCTTGTTAAGCGTGCAACTTACAATTCATACTAATGAGAAGCTGCTTCTTAGCAAATTGCCAAAAGCAAAGCACTAAAAGAAACGTACAAACACTAATACTCAGATCCGGGATCCCGTTGCCACCATTGAAATTATAAAATAAGCTTTATAGTATGCAAATGTGTGTTGCCTTTCCATAATCCATATGAACATCATGCTACGAAAACGGCGGCCCGAAATTTTTTACATTATTAGGCTTTGTTCTGATGAAGCATTCGCGTCAACATATGACACGAAAACTGTTATGCAAATCCAAAATGGTTGTATAATTAACAAAATAACAAAAAGTGATCGAATTACCCTGAAGGTCAACAAAATTAATTGGCAATCACCCAGTGACCAAGTAAAATATATTATTATTAACAACACACTAATATTACATACAACAATAATTCAAAGATACAAAACACAAACATCACAATTCAGAACTGATATACGACTGCATAATTCAAAAAGTCCCAGCCCTCCTCAAACTCCTCTACCTGCCTCATAAATATTTTTATAATCTAACGTCATTTCCCTATATATACGAGTCTTCTCTTCTTCTTCTTCTTCAAGACCAAACTCTCTCCTGCATCAGCAATTGCATTGAACCATTTGACTTTTCTTGTTGACAACATGAGATATCCCATCACCAATCCGACTAATGTTCCACATCCATATCCCAACATCACCACTTCCCACGTAAACCCACTTTCCTCATCACTTTCAAGTTGTGGTTCATGTGAATGCTCACTACACTTTTTTGGCAGCGGAGTCCCACAGAGTCTTGGATTCCCACCAAAAGAGTTCCCTTCAAATGTTCTGAACTGAGGTCCTTCTGGTATACGACCCACAAGATCATTTTGCGAGAGATTTAATACTTCAAGGGTCTTGATGTCTGCAAGGCTTTGAGGAATCTCTCCAGAGAGTTCGTTCCAAGATAGGTCTAACGACTCAATCTCTGTCAGATTCCCTAGAGCATGTGGAATTGGACCAATGAGGCTGTTGTGGGACAAGTTGAGCACTATTAGCGAATTAAGACCACCTATGACGTTTGGAATCTGTCCTTCAAATGTGTTATTGGACAGATCAATAATTGTGTAGTCAACCGAAATTTTTGGAAAATCTAGGTTCACCCCTTTCACCGCAACAACGAATGAGTAATACTTTCCAGCACCAAGGTATAAATATTCTGGTTGTTTGCTGGTTTTAACAACATTCTTCATGGCATTGAAATTTTGAAAATATTTTGCAGGGAGTTGACCTACAAACCTATTATGAGATAAGTCAAGCACTCGAAGATTTGGAAAGGGAGAATCAACAGTTGCAGAGGTTTGAATGTGTCCATGAAAGTTGTTTGATTTGAGGACAAGAACCTGCAAATTTGGAAGAGCTCCTAACCAACCAGGAAATGTGCCATTCAAATGGTTTTTTCCAAAATCAACTACTTTCAAGGATTGACATTTGGACAAGGAACTTGGCAACTCGCCTTCTAACTGATTTCCTTTTAAAATAATCCCTTCTAAATTTCCACAATGCCCGTATACATTTGGAATTGTTCCTTGAAAGCTATTGTTCCCCATATCAATCATTGCAAGAGATGAGCTGATATTTCCAAAGCATTGTGGAATCAACCCACCAAAGCGATTATTGGACATATCCAAAGAATATAGTTTGCTCATGTTGCAAATTGATGGAGGGAATGGCCCCTCAATCAAGTTGGACTGCAGATACAGGGAATATAATCCATACCATTGAAGCTGTGGCAAGCCCGTTATGAAGTTATGCGAGAGATTAAAATAAGATAACCGATTGTTACCTCCTATCTCCCCTGCCCAATGAGGAATTTGGCCATGGATTTCGTTGCTTGAGAGATCTAACTATTCAAGTTGTTTCATGGCTCGAATTGAATTCGGAAACACCTTTAGCTTGCAAGAGGCCAATCCTAAAAGAGCAAAACCAGGGTTGACATAATGATTGGCATTCTTTGTGGTAACAGTGAAACCGCTGTGCAAGAGTTGTAACCTGTTAAGGTTTGTGAGGCTTGATAACAATGTATCCAACTCCAATTCACCACTAAAATTATTATATAAAAGGTACAGGTAAGTGAGGTTGGTGAGTTGTAGAAATGTTTGAACATCAATATGGCCAACTAACTGATTGTAACCGAGGTCTAACATTTTTAATGATGGAAGAGCAAATGACTCAAAAGGAACATTTCCACTGAACATGTTATCTCTTAAAGAGAGATATTCTAAAGAGGGGGAAGTAAACAGCCAAGATGGCAATGTCCCATTAAGTTTGTTTCTTGATAAATCAAGAGAAGTAAGGTGTGTTAGGTTAACTGAAATTTCCGAAGGGAAATCGCCTGTGAAACTGTTTTGTGACAAATCAAGTGTTTCCAAAGAATGAAGATTGAAAATGTAATGAGGTAATGTTCCATAAAGATTGTTAGCTCCCAATTCAAGAAAAGTAAGGTGTGTGAGGTTGAAGAGGGAGCTGTCAGGATGAATTGTACCTTGTAGCATTCCGCAATTGAGAATGAGACTGATGACGTCACCGGTGGAGTTGTCGCAAGTAACTCCATCCCAGTTGCAACAATCTCTACTTGTGTTCCAGCTCATCATTATTGGAAGCAAAGCTTGGTTATAATAACAGTGATCGTTTGGGTAATTGATGGAGGAAAGGCTATGTTTAAAGAGAAGCAAAGCTTCACTTTGTTTTTCAGGGCATTTGTGAATTTTATTATTCAAAGAAGTGGAAGAAGCAAAAGTGGTGAAACCAAAGAAAAGGAAAAAGATACTCAACACTTTAGAATAACCCATTGTGTTTTTTATTTTATTTTTAGTTGCTATAAAATCTCACAATTGCTACAAATATATATACTAACACAAGTATTGCAAGAATAGTGTTTTAGTTGCTTTCACAATAATATGACCGAAGAATATTTTTGTGGTCTAGTTTCATTCCGTATCACTTGGGAAATTGGGTTATACGACGAGTCTATTAATTGACTCTAAACTTTTATTCTTTGTGGAATTATGCAAAAATTTCCAACTTTTGATTGCAATAAAAAAGAATCGTTCAATGAAATATTGTGGTCCGCAATAATAATGCTTCTCAACAAGAAATATATATATACATATACTAACTATAAGAATGTTAGAATATTAATGTAGTTGCTTTCACGATAAGATATATCGAAATATGTTTGTGGTCTAGTTTCGTTGATAAACGTATCACTCGGGTTATACAAGTGTATTGATAGATCTTTGTCAAATTATGCAAAATTTTCAACTTCGAATTATTACGAAAGAAAATAATCTTTCAATGAAATTTTGGTGGTCCACAATAATGTGTGCCAAAAATTTCATAAAGATTCTTGTGTTCTCTATTAAATTATTTTACATTTATGATCTTAAGAGTCACATTATACAACTCTTTTATTTGATAGTCACATAATTTTCAATTCATTTTTTATTGTGCAAAATTTATAAACTTCAAATTGACATAAAGAAAATTAATATTCTTTTATTGGAACTTTCATCCGGTTACTCTTTTGACTTGGATTTCAATATTACGCTTAGAAATTATTAAATTTAAAAAAAAAAAAAAAAATGCTTGCATAGTGGTTTTTTTAGGTTTACTAATGGTGTAGGTCTTAATGTTAGTGTTCTTTCTACGCGTACATAGACTTTTCGAATGGTATTTGTTTGTCGGTATATGGAGAAATCTAAGTCTTCTTTACTCTTTTTATGTTTACATAGACTTTTCGAATGAACCAACTCACAATCTAACATGTATTTATGAATGTAACTTGTTTATAATGTTCTTTCTATATTTTATATGTAGATTTTTTAGACGAACCATGTCATGACTTGTTAAGACCTCGATTTATATTTCCTTTGATCCACTAGCGATAAAGAACTATTGATGGAATTTGTTTAAATAAAGTTGTGGAAATATTTGCTCTACCAAAACCACTTACTTGATTAGTCAATAAAGAAGTATTGATGGAATTTGTTTAAATCAAGTTGTGGAAATATTTGCTCTACCAAAACCACTTACTTGATTAGTCAATAAAGAACTATTGATGGAATTTGTTTAAATCAAGTTGTGGAAATATTTGCTCTACCAAAACCACTTACTTGATTAGTCAATAAAGAACTATTGATGGAATTTGTTTAAATCAAGTTGTGGAAATATTTGCTCTACCAAAACCACTTACTTGATTAGTCAATAAAGAACTATTGATGGAATTTGTTTAAATCAAGTTGTGGAAATATTTGCTCTACCAAAACCACTTACTTGATTAGTCAATAAAGAACTAATGATGGAATTTGTTTAAATAAAGTTGTGGAAATATTTGCTCTACCAAAACCACTTACTTGATTAGTCAATAAAGAACTATTGATGGAATTTGTTTAAATCAAGTTGTGGAAATATTTGCTCTACCAAAACCACTTACTTGATTAGTCACGCATACACCCTTCAATTTTGTTTCAGCTATGACTTAAACCCGCATCAAATTAATTGATGAGTTATATAACACAGCTTAGACAAACTTATATCTACATGGAAATGGAAAACCAAAAGTGATAGCTTAAGACAAGTAGTATTCAAGTTCAACTTCATACACATATATAGCAATTGTAATTAAGTTGTGCTACAAAAAATTGTTTGGACATTATGCTCAAATTAAATAAAAAAATTAATGCTAAGGGGCTTGAAGCCAAAGAATGCACTACTTCTGAAGGAAAAACCAACAGGTATTGAACACCCAATGATTTCTTTTGGTATGATTTGTATTCTATATGTATGCTAATAAATAAAATGGTGTTCACAGAGTCACAGCTGTACGGAACTGCAGTATCCACAAGTCTACTTGCATTATGAAAAATTGGGCTTCAAGTGAAATCTCCTCCAACTAAACATGTAGCAAGCTAAATACCTGCAACCAAATATGTCCACACCGGGGAGCACCTTCTCATACCTGCAACCACATCCACAGCCACCCGTTGAAGATAAGATAAGAGATAGCATGTACGTGAAAGAGAGCTGACCTTTGGGAGAGTCGTTGTTTGAAGGTAAGATGTGTAACAGGATTCCAACGAACCAACTGAGTAATGAGCCAGTAGAGGGTAAACCATAGCTCAGCCATAAATAAACCAATCCAAGCATACCTCCCCCTATTTACTGGTACATGAGTTGCTCTGTAATAACATATCAGACATATACCCATCATCATTAAAGCCGCATACAGCTTGAACAAAAGCCGCCATTTTGCCCTCTTGGTTTCAAACAAAGGAAAATGTTCTGCGTTTTCCATCTCGATCTATCATAAAAGACAGGTGGTTGTTTTTTCAATTACGTATAGATGTATACGGAGTAATATGGAATATGAATGATTGGTGGAGATAATAGTACAAGTAGATGTGGACTGAAATAGTTTGGCAGTCGGTGTCTTCAATGCTAATAATTGCCTAATCTACCATTCTCACAGGAAAGAATAAATGGTTGCTAACTAGTGATTTCTACAAAAGGAAAGTCAAAGATGTCTAATATAAATTTTATGATGTGAACATAATCATAGGCTAAGGGTCTTCTCTTAAAACATTATAGGTTAAGGGTATCATAAGTATCATCACCAACATAAAAACAGATAATGGAGTTTCTCCACTCTTTATTATGTCAGCGAATGATTATCATAAAACCCGGATAGAATCCTAGAGGAGTTAACCAACTTAGAACATGACATAGCTCCCCAATTGAAGAGACATGAAATGGATTATCATTTATATAATGTTTCCAGCCACTTTAATTATTTCTAAATATAGTACCTACACTCATTTACATGTCCAACTCATCTCCAGGATAGTTGGCTAACCATCCTTTTGTTTTTTTCATTTTTAGTGGTCAGATTCTCCAAATTTCCACCTTCATCGATCATTTCATTTGGAAAATGCAGAGAGAAGAAATGAAAGAGAGAATCTAGATTCTCTCTTTTGTCATACATTTTTCGATCGATCTCCTGTGTTAAGATACATTTGGTTGGTCACATTCAGAAAGCCAACACATTCATACATATATCTATCTGAGTTGCAACTTTTGAGACAACCACAAGAGGCAGCTTTCGTTGGAGGTACATATATTTTCAAAATCTTCATATCAATTCTCATTTCCTTTTGTTTGTTTGTTTTCTTTTGGGTCAAAACGTAGATTTTAGACTATATAAAGTGATTTTAGTATCTCGTTTTTTTCTCTCTTTTCTGAATGTACCTATATTTCCTTCCTCATAATTTTAGATTAGATGTGGATGATGAAGGTGGCTGGATTCTTGAAAACGATATAATGTTTGGTTTTCAAGTAAGAAACCGCCAAAATGCGGTTGCTTCTCAAAGCGACCCAGCTTCTCCAATTACACCAGCAGTTGGAGAGATTGATACAAAGGCACCCTTTGAATCTGTTAAGGCCGCTGTTACTTTATTTATTGAAGCATCGCCAAAAGCCGATAGACCTGTCCTTAAAAAATCCAGAACTATGGATCAGGAGGTAATTACATTATATAACTATAGGTGCATTATAAAATTATAACAATTTTTTTTTTTGGAATGAAAGAGTGTATTAGGGAATGAAACACAACTTCACTGGATACTCAAGGAGATTGACAAGTACAAAGAACATATGAAAACGGCAGAATCTACAAAAGGCCAAGCACTTGTGGAGCTTGAAAAGGCCAATAACACTTTGAAGGATCTAACCAACAAGCTTCAGGCTGTGAGCAGATCGAAACAATCATCCATCGAGTCAACAGAGGCTGCAAAGACTCGAGTCAATCAACTGGAACAACTAAAATCCACCACAATTAACCAAGAAGCTTGGCAAGAAGCTGTTGACAAGGAAAGAAACCAGTATAAAACTGTTTCTGATCAACTTATTTCAGCCAAGCAACAACTTAATAACCTTAAACAGGATTTTGACATTGCGTTGGAAGCAAAGTTGGCTTCTTTTCAAAGGGCTGCAGAAGCCCAAAATGCTGAAAAACTTAACCGCACAAAAATAGATGTACTCTCCAAGGAATTTGACGAAATGAGTCAAACCCTTGAGCGGGTCAAACTTGCTTCTGCCAAAGCTGAGGAAGATCATGCCAAGCTTATGGTAGAAAAACAAGCTATCATAGACTTCAAGAGAAATGAAAAGGAGGATATCGAATTAAGAATTCAGTGTCTAAGGAATGCAAATTCGGAGAAACGTGTTGAAACAAGGAGACTTGATGAAACAAGTGAAGCAGTTAATGCATTACGGGACCAGTTGAAAGAGGTACGTGATGCAGATATGGATCTTTTAAGCAATGCAAATTTAGAGGTTGAAGAGGCTAAAAAGAGACTTGAAGAAATGAAGAAAGAAGAGACGTCTGTTAGAGATGTGGTGGAGTCATTGAAACAGGAACTTGAGAATGTAAAGAGGGACATTGCTGTGTTCAAAGGAGATGACTTAGAAGGTGAGAAATTAAGAGCTGAATTAGACCATAGTAAGCAGCAGGTTCAAGAGGCTATTAAAGAAAAAACAAAAGCGAAAAATCATGTAAAGGAAATGGAATCAAAGATAGGTGAAATGTCATTAGAAGCTGAAAAGGCAAGAAAGAAAGAAGAGGAAACGAAGAGGAAAGTGGAAGCACTTTGGAGAGAAGCTCAACATTCAGAGCTGGCAATAAGAGAAGCAGAAGCAAAGCTGGAGATTGCACAAAGAGAGGTTCAAGAAGCAAAGGAAGCAAAGGAGCTTGCGGATGATCAGATCCGTTCTTCTACTACTAAAGACATTATAGCTGATGATGACATGATGGATGATACGAATTTAAATTCTGATACTCCTGAGCATCATAATAGCACCATTGAGTTGACAACACAGGATTTCGAAGCCTTAAGTAGAAAAGTTGAGGAAGCAACAACTGCGGCTGATACAAAAGTGGCAACAATCATGGATCAGGTGGAAACAATCAAACAAAAAGAGAAAGGAATCATCGAGAACCTGGAGAAAAGCATGCAAGAAAACAAGGAAATACAAGAAGAAATTACGAAAGCTCAAGAATCGGCTCAAGTGGCTGATGCAGCAACCCATACACTCGAGACTCAACTCAACAAATGGAGATCAGACCATACCAGAGGATCATGAAACTCGTCCAAAACCAACGGATCACTGCACCATTAGTCTAGCTAGCTAGGGTTAATTAGAAATTGTTATTACAAAAATAAAAATAAGTAAATAAATAATTTAAAAAAAAAAAAAAATACTAGTATCACTCATGCGGACAATATACTTTTATAAACCTATATTTACCATAGCATAAACCTTAAATGTCTTACATAACACATGCATTAAATGTATTGAAACTATAAAGAGGTTCAAGAATTGTAAAATTCGTCCTTGCCGTTAAATACGATTACAATAACAGTCCTTATGTGAACTCAGACTGTTTGTGTAACAAAAATAAACATAAATAGTCCCTTTAGTTACCTACTAATTTCTGAAATGGTCCCTAATTTAAATTTAGGAGTTGTTTGTGTTACAATGTATTATATAAATAGTTCATGTCAGTCACCCCACTTTACAAAAAACGGTCATAGTTTCAAGATTTAATAAATAAAAGAAGGGATTTTCTAAAATGTGCCCCGAGAGCACACGTTTGAGTCTATATAGAAGTAAAGTCGGAGATTATTAAATTCTAATTTATATTCAATTATGGTAACTTATAGCTATAATTAATGAGAATTAAATGTATTTTCTGATATAAACAAAAAGTTTGGATTTAATAAATATCACTTAACATGTGCTTGAGGGCACATGTTAGAAAAACCCATAAAAGAAATATGTCAGGTAAAGATGTTAACAAGTAATTATTTATGGATAAATTGAAACTAAAAAAACCAAATATTTATTGTTGATTAATTTTTTATCCCGCCGTAATGCACAGATAAATCCCACTCATTAATTAACATCGGTGAATTGTAGCCATCTTAACTCCATTTATCATTTTCAATTCAGAAAATGCAATTACATGTACGAATAAATCTCTTAAAGCAAAGTAGTAAAAGTATAGAGAGTACCTTCTCTCGTGTTTTGGAGAGCATTTTATTAATATATTTTTTTATAATAATCTTTTATATATTAAAAGAATTATATTATTTTGAGTGTATTTTGTAATTATTAAATTAGGATTAAAAGAGCATTAATTTTTATAAATTTTTTTTAACATATATTTTTTTATTGAACTTTTTGTTAAATCTCAATGACTCTTATTTTGTTTTTAATTTGTTTTAAAGCTTGCGATATAGAAATCACAAAGTTTAATAAAAGTGGGGGCACTTTAATTTTCAACCACTAAAATGAAATATTCCTTCTACTAGATTCTTTAGTTTTTACTTAAGGAAAGTGAACAATTATTTTGAGACATCTTAAAAAGGAAATATGGACAATAATTTTGAGACGGAGGAGTACCATCTTTGAAGTTACTCCCTCCGTCTCAATTTAATTGTCCATATTTTCTTTTATGGATGTCTCAAATTAATTGTCCACTTTCCTTATTTAGTAAAAACTAGAGAATCTAGTGGAGGAATATTTTATTTTAGTGGTTGAAAATTAAAGTGGCCCCACTTTTATTAAACTTTGTGTTTTCTCTCTCCGGATAAATAAATTGAGACGAAGGGAGTACTATTTATCTACATAGCAACAAAAAAAATATTAAAAAAAAAAAAAAAAAAAAAAAACCCTCTTATTGTTACTTGCGATTGAATTGAATCACCTTTTCTTCTTCTTATTATTATATTCAAACAAACCCCCCATCCCATTAATTAATCAATCCAAACACCCCCTTTATAATTTAATTGGGGATTTTGAGCAGCATGATGTATGGTGGTAGAACAACAACAACAGGTGGTCTTGACCGCTTCAAGAAGGCCCAATCTTTAGAACCCTTCTCCGTAGCAGCAGCAGCACCACCACCCAATAAAGAGGACCCACTACTCACTCAACTTGGCGGTGGACAGTCTAGCTGGCAGCCTCCCGATTGGGCCATTGAACCCCGTCGCGGCGTCTACTATCTTGATGTTTTGAAGGATGGCCAGGTTCTTGACAAGATCAATCTCGATAAACGGAGACACATCTTTGGGAGGCAGCTTCACACTTGCGATTTCGTCCTTGACCATCAGTCTGTCTCACGCCAACACGCCGCTGTTGTTCCTCATAAAAACGGAAGGTCTGCTTTTCTTCTTTCTCACTACTAGCTCGTCCTGTCCTAAATACGCGACGGGGTATTGTAAGTGGCAGAGTGGCCTTGCTGCCACGATCCACTGAGATTCACTATTTTTCAGAGTTTTCACTATTTTGAATAGTATAATTTTTCAATCAAATATTATATAACACAAACAAAAATATTTAAGGTCAAAGTTGAATCAGTTTGACTAACTAGACACTTATTTTAGGACGGAGGGAGTAGTACTTAATATTGCGTGCTGAGTGAGGGATATTCTATTCTATTGTATTGCAGTGTTTATGTAATTGATCTAGGATCTGCACATGGTACCTTTGTTGCAAACGAGAGATTGACAAAGGATTCTCCCGTTGAGCTTGAGGTGGGACAGTCTTTGCGCTTTGCTGCTTCCACCAGGGTTTATATACTCAAAAAGGACAATGCAGCTCCTCCTCCATTACCCAATCTGCCCCCACCCCCTGACCCATCTGACGAGGAAGCCATATTAGCTTATAACACATTTCTCAATCGTTATACTAATCTCTCTGCTCCTCCTGAGGTTTCTTCTAGTTCCAATCATGATGACACAGAAACGAGACCTTTTAAGAGAAGTAAGAAGACAAGAGTGGCGTTCAGAGATCAAGTCGGGGGAGAGCTGGTTCAAGTTGTTGGTGTGTCTGATGGTGCAGATGTAGAAACAGAACCCGGTCCAATGGGTGTGAAAGAAGGTAGTAGTCTCGTTGGCAAGTATGAATCACTTGTACAAACGACCTTAATACCAAAAGGGAAAGAAATTTCATCCTCAGTAAAGGAAGTTACTGGTGGTGTGACTGATAAACTACAACAAGTCCTAAACAAAGTTAAAGCTCCTCCTCCTCCTCCTTCTAAAGGTGGAATTTACGATGACCTCTATGGAGGAGTGGGTCTTGGTTCTTCTTCCTGGGCATATTCTGGTGGCCCGGCGGCTGAAAGCAAGGTTTCTAGTGCTGTAACTGTAAGACAGGAGAGTAATGATGATAGTGACGATGATTTGTTTGGCTAGTAGGATGATCCTTTCTTTCAACTCTTCTACGCTGGTGTAATCTCAATGTTTTGTGCAACAAGGCAGCTACTTTTGTTCTATTTCAACTTCACATTTTGTATTTTTATATTTTATTAGGTATTTATGCTTGTGGATGTGTTATTTAATTGCTACCCACCAATGTGGGTCGAATCTGTCTTACTGCTGAGAGGAAAGTTTCTTTCTAGTTTACTTGTTGGCAGAATTCTGTCATTGTTACTAAATGGGTTCATTTGAAATGGATGATTATTTGTGTTTTCAACCAATTCAAAGTATTTGCAAACCTGTTGTCTAAGTGGAATCAATAGCACATGAACCTATAAAGTAGTTTGGTTATTGTTGGTGCAATCTGTGAATCATTTCCATTTGGTTATTTGTGGTATTTAAACAGGTGAGTACAAATGCAGTGATGCCACAAGCAGTAAGACTCCACACCAAACAAGTAGTAGTCTAGTATGTCATTAAGGCATAAAGAGAGCTCAAGTTGAAGATCAAGCAACCTAGTTGGTCAAGTGGAAGTTAAATAGGGGTTTTGCTAACATATGCCCATTGGGCACACAGTAAGTTGCAATTAATAAACATAAAATTTTCTTTTAAATCAAATAATTCATTTAATGAACATTAATTAAAATCTAAAATTACCTTGATTAAATAGAAATTTGATATAAATTAACTTAAAACCTCCATATATGAAGAGCTAAACATGTACCCAGTGGTCACATGTTAGCAAAACACATAAGTTAAAAACAGAAAATGTATAGTAAAAAAGTTACGGTGTGCGTATCAGGACGAAAATTTAAACTTGTAACAAAAAATGAAACATTTTTTTGTTCATGTACTAAGACGGGACATGAAGGTAAGTACATGGCTATTTTATGGCCTAAACCCTTATTATTATCTAGGAGTTAGTTGACGTCATGATCTTGAATCAAGTACATTTGTAAGCAGGAATGAGCAAAAAAACCAAAGAACTGAACGAGAACAATGACAGTTATGAACCGAAAGGATACAAACCTAGTGGTTCCGATTCTAGATTTTGGTGAAATTTCGGATCTCAGATTTGTCGGTTCGGATCCACCGATTCCAAAACCGAATACTCATGAAATTTAAAAATTGGGAGTTTTAATAGACAACTTTGAAACTTCTTTCTCTTAGATCATACAAAAACGTTTGAGTAAATTACAAAGATGGTCCATGTGGCTTGCGTTGACTCATACTCTTGGTCCTTTGACTTTTCTTTTTTTTTTTTTGCACAAATAATCACTAACTCTGAAACCCTTAATATTAAAAGTCCTTTGACCAAACGACGTTAGGTTTAACCGTTAAACACCCCTCATTTGCAAAGCATACGAGGGTAAGATAGTCTTTTCCATTTTTTTTCTTTGTCACACATAAATATCTAACACACAAAACTATTACTCTCTCACACATAAAGTCACACACTCTCTCTCCTCTGCCACAGGTCAACCATAACGGGTGGCACGACTCCTAATAACTTACGATTTAAAAGATATGATTTTAAGAAGTTTGACAAAATATGAACCACATCTAGCCGCACCACAGCCGCGACTAACGGCCTCTGTAATAGAAATTAATGACAGGGATGTCTTGTGCAATTTTTCCAAGACTATTTGCGTAATCGTTTATTGACTACGGTGACTTTTTTTTTGCTATTTTTCTATGAAGAATTACTGCTCATTGAATAATAATTTCAAATTGTTAATATTTAAAATAAAATAAAACGATTGGTGTGGCACATGGCATTCATACGTTACACTAGATTTTAAGAAGATTGTGATTATTTTTTGAAAAAAGAAGCCTTAAAATTTATATTTTAAGCTTATTTGTTAGACAAAATTCATTAGAGATTTAAAAAAAAAATAATCTACTAAAATCAAATGCCGCTTCGTATTTAAAAAAAAAATAATAACAGGTGGCGAACATAATTGAAGTATAGGAGCTATATATAAAAAAGGGAAAATGTTGAAAATAGTAACATAGTTTCACCGCTGTTCCAATTGAGTCACTCGAACTTTACATTAATCTTAAAAATCATTCAACTTTCTGTTTCATTATTGTGTAAATGTTCAAAATGTGTGCACTATTTGATTGTACCTTAAGGTCACTCACATCAGTTAACTCAGCTTTAAAATTTAAGGCCTGCCACGTCAGCTTTTTCACCCTTTAACTTAACTCAGCTTTAACCCACACATCAATAACTCAGCTTTAACACACCTTAACTCAACTTTACCCACAAATTTTCAAATTCAACCCCTAACTTATAAATTACTTCATTTTTTAAAAACATAACATTCATTAAAAACATAACATTAAATATTTAATAAAATAAAATTACAACGAAATTAAAAAAAAATAAATAAATAAAAAATAAAAAATAAAAAACATTAAAATACGATAAGAAATTTTATATAGAGTTGTAATTGTCGATAAGATCAGATTTCTCCTCCCACACTTGTAACACCTGCTCCCTAACCATCTTCAATGCGACCTGAAGTTCTAGATCTGTTTCATTAGTTCTTTGTAGAGTTTCTAGACCGACCCTGATAGCTGGATGGTCTTGAGGCAATTCACGCAGCCTTTCGATATCTGGAGCACGATTATGCATTTGTAGCATAATACGAGTTATCTCGCCAAACAAACTGTTAATAAGTTTGAGTTCTTTTTCTTGTTCTGTTCGTAATCGGTTGAGGATAGCCCTTTGCACCTCTGCTAGTTCGTTAGCCATGGTGTTTGTGTTTAAATTAGTGTGAGAAAATGAAGTCTTGTGAAGGTGGTTTTTATAGCCGTTAAAGTAGCCGTTGAAGTAGCGTTAACGCTGCGTTAACGCTGAGTATTATTCAAATTCAAACGTAAACTAAAGTACACCATAATAACGCTGCGTTAACGCATCTTAGTCACAACAATTAAAATTCAAATTCACGTTAACAAAACGTGTGCATTTGTACCCTATAAATACCCATGCTTCTGAAGCACATATCACACAAAAATACATTCCAAGCTTCTCAAATACTCTACATCCAAACATCTCTGATTCATAATGTCTTCCAGAAAAAACTTCGGGCAACAATTTCCAAGCCCACCTCACAAAAAGGATTTTGGACAACAGTTTCCAAGTCCACCTCACAAAAAGGATTTTGGACAACAGTTTCCAAGTCCACCTCGCGATGATGAAGAATTCCATACTCCCCCAGAGCATATCTTTCCGGTTTTCCAACCGGAAAATTTTCCGGTGAACAATCCACCGGAAAATGAACCGTTCTGGATACCTGATGAAGAACTTCTCCAACTAGATCAACACATGCAGTTGCATAATCCACCGGTTGCCAACGAAGACATGCAGGACTTGTGGGATTTGGAACATCGTGAAGACATTCAGGTCCTGCTGGAAATAGAAAATCAAGAAAGAGAAGAGAGACGGGCTCGTTTGGAGCGGGAAGCAAAAGAGGCTGAAGAACGCATGCAAAGATGGGAGTGTGGTATTTATTACACGGCTTCCGAATCATCTGAAGATGGTTACCCAGATTCAGATGATACTTTTCATTAATTTCCGTTAATTAGTTTAATGTAATTTATATTTCCGTTAGTTAGTTTAATGTAATTTATATTTCCGTTGTACTTTGGTTTTTAATTTCCGTTAATTAGTTTAATGTAATTTATATTTGTTGTTAATTAGTTAAACGTATTCGTTAGTTAGTTAAACATTTCGTTAGTTAGCTTAATGTAAAACACAAAACTAAACATGAGGGGGCAAATTTGACAAAGTCCAATACATTTTCTATACAAAGCACAAGGGCCAAAAGTGTAAAATTTTTTTTTTTTTTTTTTTTTTACAAAAACCACCCTTAACGTGACGTTAAGGGGCTAACGCAGCCCCTTAACGCCACGTTAACTCACACTCGTCCATCGCTTAACGCATTGTAACGCACGTTAACGTGCCAAATTTGCCACTTTAACGCAGGTTTAATGCTACCGATGTAAGTGGTCTAATAATAAACACTCACCCTTGATTTTCACTAATCTCAACTAACTCGATGTACAACCAACTTATACACACGTAAAAAGAAATATAAGTCACAAAATAATAAAAAAGTTCTAGAACTATTCCATTTTGGTCACTCAAACATAAAATTTATATAATAATAGAACAATTGTGAAACTTGAGCAGTTAAACCTTAAAAAAAAAAAAAAAAAAAAAAAAAATCGACAATGGTGACTAAGCACACCATTTAAATAAAGAAAAAAACGATAAAGAAAGGACAAAAAGTATGAAAGGGGAATATGATTGTGAAAGATACCTTGAGATTTATTTACTATTCTTCAAAGGTGAAGACAAACGAAAACTAAAGTTTTTACATGAACTAACGTTTATAAAACTTAAACTCGTTTGTGGTTCGATCAACTTTCCTCTAATAACAAAATGTAAGTGTTGATTGCACTTTCAAAAGTTGAAAAATCAAAACGGAATGGGCGATGAGAACTATAACCACATAGTTGAGATGCATCGACTTGAATTAGATGCCTCTTTATTCATTTAGATGCATCTCAATTAGTTTCGAAAGTGATTTTGAAATAAATACGAAGCAAACCCAGCAACAAATTTGAGACTCACAGAAGACGAAAAATACATGAGATTCACCTAACTTGATGAAATGCATCTCCTACATGTATATGTATATAATTTTTAGCTAACAAACAAATTACAATACATCTAATCCTTTTAAATTTTTTACCCATTTAATCCTAAATCTTTGAAAACTAGATATATGTTCTCTTAAACAAATTACAATACATCTCCTACATGTATAATTGTATATGCATAGTTGTTCATTTATATTTGATTAATGACCAGTTACCAATATATATATATATATATATATATATATATATATATATATATATATATATATATATATATATATATATATGTGTGTGTGTGTGTGTGTGTGTGTGTGTGTGTGTGTGTCTTTCTTGTAATGCTCTGGTCGATATATTATTTCTCTTTAATTAGTTTTAATTCTAGCTGGCCCTTTCCTTTTTTGTCATTTTCTTTCAGCATTAATAATAATAATAATAATTATGCTGATCTTGACATGATGATGATCATGGATGACAATCCTATTCTAGCCTCTAGACAACGTCTTCGCTGGACGAACGAGCTTCATGAACGTTTTGTTGATGCTGTCGCTCAACTCGGTGGCCCAGATCGTTAGTCTTTTTTCCCACTTGCATCTATAAGATTGTTTATGTTAAATTTGCATAGAATATACAACTAGTTTGCAGTTGTAGTGAACAACCGTCGAAACTCAAAACAGCAACATCAGATCCCAGCGGTTGAAACATTATAACAAAAATATTTTGACAAACACAGGTCAATTCCTCTCAATAGATGCCTAGTTACTCAAAACAGCAACATCATATCCCAGTAGCTTGAACACCTCTAACTAGAGAACCTTACAACTGGTTAAAAACCATACTTAATGTGTTATTCATGGAAGATCATTTATATGTTGTGAGAGTTTGATAACCTTTTTCAGGGGCTACTCCGAAAGGTGTCCTCAGAGTTATGGGTGTTCAAGGTCTAACAATTTATCATGTAAAAAGCCATTTGCAGGTAAGTGATGGGGTTAATTTCATTATTGACTTTCACATGCAGTTTGTTTTGACCTCTTTACTGCTATCACAGAAATATCGACTTGCCAAGTGTCTCCCTGACTCCTCTTGTGAAGGTATATGTATGCTCTTAGTCTTAATTTCTCAAGTTGCACATAACATAGTTGTTGTTTTTACTTTTTCACAGATATGAAATAGTGGGTGCTGATAATTTTGTTTGAACTAATGCAAGGAAAAGCATTCGACCAGAAGGAATCTGGTGATATGATTTCGAGTTTGGATGGGTCATCGTAAGTCTATTTCTCATCTCCATACATATACAAACATGCAAATCTCAATTCAAACAACCAATATATGTTTTGGAGAATTCGTAATGATGGAAAACTTGTTATAACTAGTGATCATGCATGGCTTATCTGTTGTACTAATTTTTCATAATGAAGTTACATACCTTGTGGTAATAGAATGAGCACTGCATATGTTCATTGAAGTTTTAATTTATAACAGAAAAGACTTGCTTTTGCAGTGGAATGCAAATCACAGAAGCACTCACACTGTAGATGGAGGTGCAAAAACGACTGCATGAGCAGTTGGAGGTTATAGTTCTATCACCTTCTTATGTCCTTCTAGTTGATGCCTGCAATATACATATATGCTTTTCGCTATTATTACTAAAGCACTGTGAGTTGGATAATAAATGTCTATAGGTGCAAAGACAACTTCAGCTAAGGATAGAAGCCCAGGGGAAGTACCTGAAGAAGATAATTGAAGAGCAACAGAGACTTGGTCCAGGCTCAGGAGACGACGCATACCCAGAATCCGATAATAAAACTGACCCCTCACCTTTCATTGTGGACAAGGAACCACGGGCCCCAGCCAAGAGCATTTCTGTAGATGAATCATTTTCCTCTAGACATGAACCATCAACACCCGACTCTGGTTGCCACTTGGTTGGGTCACCACTTGAGAGTTCAGTGAAGAAACGAAGATTGAGCAGTTTGGATGTTGATGATGATGCAACATGCTCCAAACCAGAAGGGTTGAGGGCAATTACTACTCATCAGATACTGGAGTCATCGAGCTTTAGACCACCAGATACCATTCAGCTTTCCTGACAGGAGAGCATTCGGGCTTCATCATGACAAAGAGGGGTGTCGTAATTAGTTCTAAGGATTCAAGACAAGTGATCATTTCATATGTTTGTTCTTGTTTACACCCTTCTTATGTTGTAAATTTGCCAATACAAACACAGCCAATGTAAATTTGCTCTTGATAATTTACTTCTGGTTTTTCATTCATTTTCTTCTTACATGTTATGGGATACATGTCAAACAATAGCAAACTAAATATTAATCTTGAAACCTAGAACCTACACCGTACATCCATCATCCCCTGTGAGATGAAGACGACAAAGAATACACACATTAATTATTACAAACATGATCAAGATGAACGATTCCTCCTGTGCTTGACACGTTTTAGAATACAAAGGCGCAGCCGCTGACTAAGGGCCTCTAGTTTTTCAAACTTGTCACGCCCATATCTCTTTTCAGCATTTTTCTTTTCCTTTAATACATCTGCTGCATGTTGACTAGTTCGAAGAGGTGTTGCCAACACTTTCAATGTTACCAGATCACTGTCATTAGAGATGGTGCAATCTGGAAAAGGTTCGCCAACACTGCCCAAAGACGAACATCTTCCCCAGCTCTCTCTATTTGAGCTCGTATATGAACAACACTCCGTACGACCACTTGGCTTGTCCTGATAACATTAGTATATAAATATTTGAGTTCAAACTATCTAACTACTGGTAGAAAAAAACAGCAACATAAGTTTAAGTTTTCACATAAAAAAACTACTTTCGTATATAAATTAGCATAAGAAGAACACCAATAACTTTAGCCTAATCACCTGCAATTGTGACGATTCGTGAAGACTACTAATACTGACATCATTCACCAGGAAGTTCTGCACCCATTAGAAAACAGATATATTAGAATCCATCATCACGTAACAATATCAAGAAGATAATCCCCAGCTGAATCTGTGGTTGCTGCATTCATACTTAAATGTCGGTTGGCAATTATCTCATCGATTATATATACTGTTGATGCCAAAACAAGACATGTTTATATTATCACCAAAATCCATTCAGGTTAACCACGACCATAATCACATGGAACGGGGATCGTTCCGGTACGGGGTCAAGGATCGGGATCGCGGTTTGTTAGGTACCTAGAATTCAGTTCGATTGGGGGTAGGTTCTTAAGGGTTATAAGAAATCCTAACATTTTTAATAAAAAAGTAGTTTTTTTTTTTTTTTTTTTTGAACGTCTAAACCAAAACTTGAAAAATAACATAACACAAAACTTATACTACATAATCGAAGTAAACACAAAAACAACCGCCCCGCAGCAACGCGCGGGCAAATATGCTTGTTGGTACCATTTTACATATATTACTGTATATATGATCAAAGAGTTGCAAGCTGGTCAATGATAAGGCTAACCTCTCCGAATAAGAAGTAATTTTCACCTGTGATACTTGGAAGATTGTAATCAAGATGGTATAATCATTTGTCTTTTTGGTTGTCTTGCGGGAGTTGAAGGCCCATGAGACCAAGCAGATTGGAAGCTGGTCCAGGTAGTCCCTCTTGAGAAGAAAACGAACCAAGAAAGCTCTTCACAAGATTCAAATCTACATCTACTGGACTGAACTCCTCGTCCACGTCTCCAGAAGCATTTGACGGTCCCTGTATATATCGTAAATGATGTCCATGAGAATCATTAAAATCAGAAAGCCATCTGTTATTTAACTGCAACTATTGAAGATGAGTTTTGTAAACAATGAAGAACATACAGCATGTCCGTTCTTATAAAATATGAGCAGGTTCGGTTGATGCCGAAACTCTTAATTTTGCCAAAAAAAAATAAATAAATAAAAAAAAAAAAAAAAAAAATTGTAGATAATAATAAGCACTAATTCTTTTTCAAAAGTGGAATGCAAACTAACCTCGTCCTTCTTTAGTGGAGGTTCATTTGCGCGAACAAAACTTTTATCGAGTGTAGTACTTTTAAGTTCCTTACTCAGAACATCGGAATATGAGCTCATGAAAGCTGCTTGTTCGTCTTCATGATCATCACCCGCTTCTTCATAATCACTATCTTCAGAGTCATCTGTGATCAATTAATGTTTTGGTCACACCACGCGGTAGAAACAAATAAGTTAGATAAAATTCCATAAAATCGCTATCTCTATTCAGGTAACAATATGACTAGCAAGTAGTAACAATGATTCATATGAATAAAAACTAACCCAAATCCATGCCAGAGGAAAAGTCTTCATCAACATCATCATAATCTCCATCAGCATGTGCCCCATTTGGAGGTTTCATTACCGACTCAATTTCTTTCATAAATCGCTCCACATCGAAGTCCACGTCATTTAAATTTCTGAAAGAGACGATAAAAGCGAAATCAGTTTTTGTAGAAAATCACAGATACGCGGTGCATTTAATTAATAGAAGGAAAGACTTGCCTGTCTCCAGGAACTTCTGCTCCTTCAAAGCTTGACATCTTCTGAACAAAATCTTGCATTGATTTTGCTATGTCACCAAGATCATAATCATTTATATTTGAGGAAGACGAGGGACCCACATCCTCGTGATCTTTTGGCTTTTTATTCTTTTTATGATTCATGTTGTAATCTTCCATCTCTTGTTGTCTCTCAAGAAGAGCAGCATTTAATTCATCCTCACCATTGTACATCCACGAATCATCATCTGATGGAGGGAGTTCTTGACCCTTAAATTCATCTGCTGAACCGGGATTAGAAAGGATATCATCTATGCGCCTAACCGGAGCACTCATTATTTCACTGCAATAACAACTACAAGCATCAGCAACAAAAATAATGACAAAACAGCAAAAAATTATAAATAAATGATAAAACCATCTGTTTTTAATTATACCTTTCTCTAGAATGTAAGGAACTTTTTCGGTAATAATCTTGTGCGTTTTCCATTAATCTTTTATACTCTTTTGACCCAGGAAGCAACCCTTCAAAGTAGCCACTCCTCTCTAAACTCTCTCTATACACCTCCCACGTGCTTCCTTTCCCTTCCAACCCTTCTTGTTTTCTCGTTTGATAAATCATTTCAAACCCGCATGCTATCTTCATCCCCAACTCTGCTGCAGCATAACCACTGTCACTCCTTGGTGGCATCGGATAACCCTTTGGGGCCTGAAATGTCTGTTGCATCAACTGTGCATACATTGCACGGGACATTATCACCGACACTTCAACTATCTCGTCAGCACTTTTATTAGGCAAAAACCGTTCAATCTTCGCCGCGTACTTCATTGAATCTATGTCTCTGTCATAAAACCCTTCCACAGCTAGTGAGATTAAACATGGTTCATGCTTCAAGATTTGTGCCACTAATACCGGAACCCTAACCCTAACTCTATGCATATTCTTAACTGCCCTATTGGGATAGTCCCCAATTCGATTCTTTATGGCTAATTGAACTGAACTTGAAGCCTTGGTTTTCTCCTCATGTGTCGATACATATGAAAGTGCATCGTATAAGGTAGGAACTGTAGGGAATTGATAGGTTGGAACAATATGTAAGTTGCCACCACGGATAAAGATACGGTTGGTGCTTGTCTCGGGGTTGAGCCATTTTGGAAGGTGAAAAGCAGCTTCGATTAAGAGAAACTCACCATCAGTATCCCATACACTAATTGAGAGGTTTGGGAATCTGCGTGAGATTTCAAAGAGTAGAAACACAACGAACCATTCGTCTTCAAGATTGTCTCCATACCTGAGCTTTCCATGAAGGTGGGGAATTTGATTTGAAGAAGAAGGGCAAAAGGCACAGGGTGTTTGGGTGGAGGGCGAGATCGTGAAGGGTTCGTGCTGCCATATGTAGTTAGTGGTGTAGGATGAGAGCGAGTGGAGGATTTCAAGGTGGAGAGACTGAAGTTGTGAGGATACAAGAGGAATTGTTATAGGGTTTTGGGACTTAATGTCCGGTGAAAGAGAAGAGTCGGGAAATATGGAATAGAAGACAGTGTCCTCAGCGAGTCTTGTGTTCTTCTGGGAAAAGATGGATGACACGTCGGCTTCAGCCATTGTCTTGCAGTATGAGATTCCAGCTAATTTAAAAGAGGCAAGGCTCTGTCAGCAGTGATATCTATGCAAATGTAAAAACAAAATCAATGCAAGATTTTAGAAAAAAATAGATAGATACAAAAGTGGTCTGTTTGGTTTATAGTCAAGATCAATGGGTATCGGTTTGATTGCGCTGAAATGAGAATGAGTACGACCACCTAGAACTGTTTGTATGGTTTATTAATAGGTCCCAATCAAAGCTCAAATAAAAAAAGAGATAAATGTTCTACACTTGTGCTTAGGGTGAGAGCAACACCAAATTTGCTTGTAATCATCTATGTTTTCCTTTTCATTTTAATGCTTAAATGCAAAGAAAATAATAACTAGCACGGAATAGTGGAAACCGCTCCATGATGGTAAATGAAAAGAACCACTAATTACCAGTACAATATCATTGCTGCCTATATGACTATGCTGAATGAATCATATGTTAATGCCTATTTACAAATCCGGAAAAGAAAACACATAATCCCAAATAATTGCTGGTCCTAAGCTTAATAGCTTCCTACCCACCATGATTTTATGAAACTTCCTACCTACCATGATTTTCATGAAAGTGTTGCCAAAAAAGGGCTACAAGGCCGAGTAATCGACGATTACTCGCTACAAGGTAAATGACAGATCAATTGCCGATTACTCGCAACAAGGTCAAAACCCAAATCATATAAGGTTAAAACTCAGTCAAAATAAACTCGGTTTGAAGTATTTTAACAATTTTGCTACCAAATTGGAAATTTATATATAAAAATTCCAACCCGCATAATCCTCGATTACTCCCTGCTTAGGCAGTTTACAAGCTACAAGGTAGTCAACCGCAAAACTAGCACATAGCATTTTTTGCAACCATCAAATTAAAATGTAACAAATCAAATTTGAAAAACTTTCACACAAATATTTGCGATTATTACTTTTCAGCCTAACTTTGCACTATGTACTTTCTTCCAATAACATCATAAGCACGAGAGCAAATTTGCGCCCTAACCACCTACAAACACATTTTAGATATAATAAAACACATCATGGATTCCTATGTGCCTATCTATAAATACTGAATTTCAAGGTCTACAATCCACATCCTCACAAGTAAAAAAAAAAAAAAACATGATTTCATTACTACCAACTTATAGAGCCTGAATTCAAAGTCTATCCTCACATACCAAAAAGCCCTAATTTCACACCATAAGTTAGTTCGAAGCCACATAACCACAAACACAAAAGTTAACATCTTAACAATTAAAACACCTGTCAAACAGCAAAATTCATAAAGGAAACTGCATACTGTACATCACTCCAAAAGCTAAATTATATAACAGCTATCGATACGATACCGACTACTTAGAACAAAAAGAGGCTAATCTTACATCAAAAGTTAAATAGATTATTAAAAAAAAAAAAAAAAAAAAAAAATCGATTGGTAAAATAGATATACCTGAAGAAGAGGTTTACGATCAATTATATGAAAAGAAGAGAGGATAATAAAGAGGTTTTTGGGTATATAAAACCCTGCGGGTCTACTTTCCTTTTGTTACGCGGTTCAGGCTGGTTTTAAGTGTACATCGGGTCGGGTAAATTTGAGTTTAGTTACAAAAGTGGTTGTTTGTTGTTTGTTACAAAAGTGGTGTGTTTGGTTTAGAGTCAAGATCAATGGGTATCGGTTTGATTGCGCTGAAATGAGGATGAGTACAGACCACCTAGAAGGCTAGAACCGTTTGTATGGTTTATTAATATAGGTCCCAATCAAAGCTCAAATAAAAAAAGAGATTAATGTTCCATCTCATTAAAGATGGAAGGAGCTGAGGGTGTGTAGATGAAGTAATGAAAGATCTACCTCATTTGTATGGTTAGTAGGGGTGTTCAAAAAATCCGAGAAACCGAAGAACCGAGCCGAACCGCTCAATCCGAAACCGAAAAAACCCGAAACCGAAAAAAACCGAAACCGAAAAAACCCGCTTATCACGGTTCGGTTTCGATTTTTATTTTTTGATATCCGCGGTTAACCGAACCGAACCGTGATTAATACATGAAGGTTTTTTTTTTAACTAAATATTCAAATAATTGTACAAGTATTAATTATATTATTGCACTAATTTTATTGTATAACGCCTTTTTCGCTCCTAATGTGAACATTTCTAAACATTTATGTGTTAAAGTTGATAAATGTGATTGTAATCTATAAACGTCGAATAACTATTATTTTGTTAATTGATTATGTATGGATATTTGAATGCAATTATTCTAACGGGATAACTTTTATATAATTATTATCTATTAAATGTCATTTAATTTTACTAAAATGACATTTTACGTTTTAGAACATGTTATTGTTTAAAAGGTTAAACTCGATTAAATATCTAAAATGGTTAACCGTGACCCGAACCGCGGGTAACCGCTCATTTTGGGTACCCGCTTGTCCGGTTACCCGCCTAGTACGGTTCGGTTTCGGATAGTAAAATTAGTTACCCGCCCCGCAATGGATAATTTAAATCTTTCAACTAACCGAACCGAACCGCCCCGTGAACACCCCTAATGGTTAGGTGAAAAAAGAAGTTTGGCTACTCGGAGTGGTGCCCAAAAGGCTCCTCAACCCGGCGGTATCACCGCTCCATGTTGGGAGGGTTGATGGGCGGGTATTTTACCCGTTTGTGAACTCGTTGTATTTAGCTTAATATCTTGTACATTGTGTTATTTACCTTGTATTTAGCATTAAAAAAAAAAAAAAAAAAAAAATTGGAGGGCTGAAAAATCATGTGCGCGAGTGAAATTGGTTGGGAGGGCTGGAGGGTTGAGCTGAGTTGGCAGAATTTTATTGGTTAAATTTAGGAGGGTTGAAAATTTGGGAGTGATCACTCCTTGTCCCCTTGATACCTATTATTTTGAGTTTTATATCTTTGGAATTAGCAAAGAATGAGGTCGATGTTTGCATATGAATTGGTCCATGTCTTATTTAAAGTTACTTCACTTGCTTTTTTTTCTTTTTTTTTTCTTTTTTTTAAAAAAAAAAAAAAAAAAAAAAAAAAAAAAAAAAAAAAAAAATGAGTCAACCTTAGGATATGGTTTGCTAGAAAGACTTGCCAAACACAGTGTTAGTTGGGGTAATTCACTCTATTTTTTTCTTACTATCATAAATAAAGCATAAACACTTCTTCTATAAATAAAAAAACATGTAATAGTGCTTCATATGGTCAAAACCAATTCAATGATGCTAAACTTTGAAAGTTCAGAAATCAACCATGCAAGAGAATGTTCTCCTGGACCAAATAAAGTCAAAGCTTTTTAATGCTCAAAAGTCAAACACTCGAACTTTGACCAAAATCATATAAAACATTGATATGTATGCATGAGTAACTATCATCACTTTAACAATAACAATTCAACTATCATTCATTGTATAGGTGATGTATGATATGAATTAACAATTAACAATATATATACGCAGCGGAAAAAACATCACCAACAAGGATCCATATAGCCATATGATCAATCATAAATTAAATACAAAATTTATACCTTTGTAGCGTGATCCGGATGTCACCAACACAAGCTATACCCACGACTTGTATAAGAAACCCAAGAGACCAATAAGGTTGATCTCCTCTAAGTGTGAAACACACTACACGTCACCGTATGCCAATGGATGCTAGTCCTTCAACCCGTAACCAATCAAACACTCTTGAATAAGCAAGATGCAAGAGTGAAAGATGAAAAAATAAAAACCCTAGGTCTTTATTTTGTTGTGTGCCGTGAGTTTTACAAGGAGAGAGAGGGAGAGTTTTTTGGTAACTTACAATTACAATTAAGAGAAATAATAGTGATATATTAACCAAAAAATTCAAAGCAAATCTTCCCTAGAAAACCTCCTAAGGCCGGCCATGTATTGGGCTCCAAATGGGCTCACCATTTGTTGTCCAAGTCCAATAGAATAAGTCCATTACTTAGTCATTAGAAGCCCAATAGTGGTTCCTAGTTACGTACGGTTATTTATATATCGTAAATACAATAAACACGATATATAAAGTGGCACCTCAGTGTATATGTGTGTGACCCCATAGGCTCACATATGTCTAGCCATATAATTAGTTATTATGACACGAGCATACTCCAACAGCTCCCACTTGCGACGTCATAATAATCAAGTAATTATACAAGCAATGGTTAGCGTCTAGCAACACGCCAATGCCCCTAGAAATAGGTGAGGTTAGTTTCTTAAACGTCTCATTTTAAATGGTATAAATGTCGTCTATCCTTTTGTTACAGATACCATGTTGAACATTAGACATGGATCAAATGTCATTCTAATTGTTCAACTATTATGTTTCTCGATATAGATATTGAACAAGATTACCAAGTGGATCAAGATTCATCTTAATCTCATTTGGGTACGGCCATACAAACATCTGTCCAATTCATCGAGGGGCCCAATAGTATCTAACTCAATAACACGTGGAGGAACAAATCCTATTTTGACTGCACGTGTCATTCATGTGCTTCATATCACTTCTGAAAATGGTCTTTATAACTACCTTATTCAGGACAGCGTTTAACCATATCAAGGAATGAAATTCCACACATGCAAGACCTACTTGCATCTCAAGTCTAAGGATAAGAGACATAACCACTTGCGAGATTCACTATTGACGACGATCCATGTAGTGAACACTCGTAGGTTGGGTCAATCCAATGTTCATCACAATGAACAACATGTGAGTTTGGCAAATAAATCACCAACACGCTCACATTTGCCTTAATTTGATGATACTCCCGTATCGTCAACCGACAATGGATAATTTTAGAATAAATAAATTATTCATGGATTAAACATGCAAATATAGAACACAGTTGATATGAATGAAAACGATCATAACCATTACATCAATTCATTATAAATATAAACTGTTTAACATTCCAATTATTCAAATACTAAAAAAAACAGATCTACATGAGACTACTAGCTGGTCGAAGTCCAATGCTCCTAGCATGTTCGACATGTTTGGCGCAAGGCATTGGTTTCGTAAAAGGATCAGCTATGTTGTCATCTGTGTGAACTTTGAGAAGACGAATATCACCACTTTCGATAACTTCTCGAATGTAGTGAACTTTCCGACGAAAATGTTTGGCACCCTTTTGAACACCTGGTTCATTGGCTATGATAATGGCACCTGTATTGTCACAGTACATATCCATAGGTCGTTCATTGCTGGGGACAACGCCAAGCCCAGAAATGAATTTACGTATCCAAATCGCCTCCATTGCAGCTTCAGAAGTAGCTATGTATTCAGCTTCTGTAGAGGACATCGCAATAGTGCTTTGTTTGGCACTCTTCCAGTCAACAACACCTCCGTTCATGATGAAAACATATCCTGTTTGGGATTTGGTGTCATCACGATCCGTCTCCTAGCCTGCGTCAGTGTAACAAGTAACACTGAGCTCACGCTTGACATCACCACCATAAACAAGGAACATATCTTTAGTATTTCGTAGATACTTCAATATGTTCTTAACAGCAGTCCAGTGACATTCTCCTGGATTCTGTTGAAATCTACTCGTTAGGTTCTGAGAGAACGCTACATCAGGTCTAGTGCACCTAACCGCATACATTATGGATCCCACAGCCGAAGCATAAGGGATTCCTTTCATCCTCTTCACCTCAGCAGGTGTAGAGGGTCCTTGAGCTTTACTCAATTCTGTATTTGGTTGCATTGGAAGACTTCCACGTTTGGAATCTTGCATCCTAAATCGCTTCAGGATTTTGTCAATGTATGCACTTTGACACAAACCGATTAACCGTTTTGATCTATCCCTATAGATCTTGACTCCAAGTATGTACGCGGCTTCTCCTAGATCTTTCATGGCAAAGCAACTTCCAAGCCAGGATTTTACATCTTGTAGCATTGGAATGTTGTTTCCCATGAGTAATATGTCATCGACATATAAGACTAGGAACACGACTATACTTCCACTAGTTTTCATGTATACATATGGCTCATCGAGATTTTGAGTGAAACCAATTTTCTTGATTTCCTCATCAAATCTCTTATTCCAACTTCTGGATGCTTGCTTTAATCCATAAATAGATCTTTGAAGCTTGCATACCTTAGTTGGATGTTTAGGATTCACGAAGCCCTCGGGTTGCACCATATAAACATCTTCGTTCAGGTGGCCGTTCAAGAAAGCTGTCTTGACATCCATTTGCCAAATCTCATAGTCATAGTACGCTGCTATGGCTATAAGAATCCTAATTGCTTTAACGTCTGCAACAGGCGAGAAGGTTTCTTCATAGTCAACCCCGTAGGTTTGAGTGAAACCTTTTGCTACCAGATGAGCTTTGTAGGTGTGTACATTTCCATCCATGTCGGTCTTCTTTTTGAAGAGCCACTTGCTCCCAACGGTTTTAGCGTTAGGAGGTAGGTCGACTTCGACCCAGACATCATTGTCTTTCATGGATTGCATCTCCACATTCATAGCTTCGATCCATTTATCGTGTTCAGGACTTGATAATGCATCTCGATAGTTAGCGGGTTCACCATGATCCCCTAACTCATGTTCCTCAGCATCGACATAGAAACCATATCGCTCAGGTGCTTGAAGTATCCTTGCGGATCTACGAATGGGAGCAACATCTTGATGAGGTTCAACATTTTCATGTTCAATCTCATTTTAGATATAATAAAACACATCATGGATTCCTATGTGCCTATCTATAAATACTAAATTTCAAGGTCTACAATCGACATCCTCACATGTTATTAAAAAAAAAAAAAAAAAAAAAAAAAAAAAAAAAAACATGATTTCATTACTACCTACTTATAGAGCCTGAATTCAAAGTCTATCCTCACATACCAAAAAGCCCTAATTTCACACCATAAGTTAGTTCGAAGCCACATAACCACAAACACAAAGTTTAACCTAAATTTGTTAACTACTAGCAAATATGTAATAGTAGCTACATATGAAATTAATAGGCGTCTCAAAAGTTAACATCTTAACAATTAAAACATTTGTCAAACAACAGCAAAATTCATAAAGGAAACCGCATACTGTACATCATTCCATTTTTATGTACTATAAGTTGACTATATAACAAAAGCTACATCATAAAATAGCTATCAAATATCGATATATTGACGATATCGAATTAACAAATCGTTATTTCATCAACACCTATATATAAATCCTGAATCTCAAAGTCCCATATCCTCACACACACAAAAAGCCGTACCAAAAGCTAAATCATATAACAGCTATCGATACGATACCGTATAATCGACTACCTAGAACAAAAAGAGCCTAATTTTACATCAAAATTAACATCATCTATAAACACAAAAGGTCAATCATAATAAATGTCAAACAGAATATACTAATTCGATATTTGATTAACTACATAACTACAACAATTAATTGATATGAATAGATTATTAAAAAAAAAAAAATCGATTGAATTAGGGTTTTTGGGTATATAAAACCCTGCGGGTCTACTTTCCTTTTGTTACGCTGTTGGTTTTAAGTGTACATCAAGTGGTGGGTCGGGTAAATTTGAGTTTTGTTGTTAGTTACAAAAGTGGTGTGTTTGGTTTAGAGTCAAGATCAATGGGTATCGGTTTGATTGTGCTGAAATGAGAATGAGTACGACCACCTAAGAACTGTTCTTATGGTTTATTAATAGGTCCCAATCAAAGCTCAAATAAAAAAAGAGATTAATGTTCCATCTCATTAAAGATGGAAGGAGTTGAGAGTGTGTAGATGAAGTGATGAAAGATGTTTATGGTGTTTTAAATAACATTAAATAAGCCAACTACCTCATTTGTGTGGTTAGGTGAAAAAATAAGTTAATATATCCACTCCATTATTTTGAGTAACTAGTTATAGGCTAAAGTAGATCATTTATAGTTAATCAAATCTAGCATACCATCTAGACCTATATGTGGTTGGAACTTGGATTGCTCTATCATTTTCAGAATTTGGTTGTAAAGTTACTTCATGTAATTCCTTATTAATCGGCTTGGTTTTGTTTTCTGTTGGTTTTGTTTTTTGTTGCTTTTGTTGCTCTCTTTTGAATCCAAGGGTCCACCCGAATAGATGACCCTAGTTTAGGTTCCTAGTATTTAAAAGATTGTAGCTATAATGATTAGAAAAACACCAGTTGTTAAGTCATAGACAAATCAGTCACTTTGCGTATAACAAAAGTTATGGCTTCATTGAAATTCAAAACGCATTTTTCTTTTTTCTTTTTTTTTCTTTTTTTTTCTTTTTTTTTTTTTTTTTTTTTCATCATGTAATAATTCCACTGAATATCTATAATTTATTCATGTAATACTTTATAAAAAAAGGCTTTTGCATATATATTTTTTCAAAGATACAAAATTGAATATATGTTCAAAATGCTACACTCATAAAAAAAATCATTTACAAAATGGTTCAAAAAATCAGGTGTCAAAGAGTGATTGGCTTAATCAAAGAAAAGAGAGAAACTATAACAAAATACATCAATCACTCCCTGACACCTCATTTTGTGAACCATTTTGTGGATATTATTTTGTGAGTGTAATTCTAGATCTAAAGCGTGCATAAAAAACATTGTATCATGTGCATCAAAAACTTGTACCAATCCGATTACTAAGGAATTACATGAAGTAACTTTACAACCAAATTCTGAAAATGATAGAGCAATCCAATTTCCAACCACATATAAGTCTAGATGGTATGCTGGATTTGATTAACTATACATTATCTACTTTAGCCTATAACTAGTTTTTGTGGGATTAAATGATGGTAGTACTAAAAGTTAACCATGCAAGAGAATGTTCTCCTGGACCCACCACTCTCCATAGCCAAATAAAGTCAAAGCTTTTTAATGCTCAAAAGTCAAACACTCGAACTTTGATCAAAATCATATAAAACATTGACATGTATGCATGAGTAACTATTATCACTTTAACAATAACAATTCAACTATCATCCATCGTTTACCTGTACTTTAATATTAATGTGTGCTCAAAACTTGATCGATCTTAACTCCTTGATCAATATATCTTTCTCTAAAAAATGTCCATTATAACATTTGTTAGGGGTGTTAGACTTAGAGCACAAGGTGTAGTGAGCACTCATACCTCCTCATTTGGGGTCATTGGGTGCTACATCATTTTAACAAACCTCCACAACTAACCCCATCACTAGCAACTAACTACAACTTACTCATTTTGGGCCCACTACTTATAACTTTATTTCCAAAACTTTAAAAAAAAATAAAAATAAATAAATAAATAAATAAAACACTGACAAAAGGACGATGCAAACCCTCGTCGTGCAGACGACGAGGGTGCTAGTGGCGAAAAAAGATGAAGCACCCCGGTATGGTGAAGAGATGTGAAGAGGTTGCCATGTGGACTGGCGAGATTTGAGTAGCACTGCACCTTGTGCTCTTATTAAATTCGGTTAGGGACATTTTGGTACTTTTAACCCCTTTTTTTATTCGACCCCAAAACTTCAAATGCAAATAACTTTCAAACGACAAATTTTTATAAAAAACCAATTTCATCATAATTTTTTAAATTGAATTCTTTGTAATTTGGTATACATTATGATATATGAATCGCAACTTTTTTTTCAAACTTTTTAAGTGGGTGTTGATTTTTTTGAAACTTTCGGCATTTTCGGCTCTAATTTTGTCTAGTTCAAAGGCAGAATTTTGCAAAACTTAATACACGAAAGTTGTAGCTTTTTGGCCATTCTTTACCTAGAAATTTGAATCACTCAAATCTGATATGATATGAGTGAGACATCATACGTTAAAAATGAACAATAACTGATGAACTTTATAAAAAATAACTAATGAACGTTATATAAAATAACTGATAACAGAAAAGACTTGCTTTTGCAGTGGAATGCAAATCACAGAAGCACTCAAACTGCAGATGGAGGTGCAAAAGCGACTGCATGAGCAGTTGGAGGTTATAGTTCTATGACTTCTATCACCTTCTTATGTCCTTCTAGTTGATGCCTGCAATATACATATATGCTTTTCGCTATTATTACTAAAGCACTGCGAGTTGGATAATAATGTCTATAGGTGCAAAGACAACTTCAGCTAAGGATAGAAGCCCAGGGGAAGTACCTGAAGAAGATAATTGAAGAGCAACAGAGACTTGGTCCAGGCTCAGGAGACGAAGCATACCCAGAATCCGATAATAAAACTGACCCCTCACCTTTCATTGTGGACAAGGATCCACGGGCCCCAGCCAAGAGCATTTCTGTAGATGAATCATTTTCCTCTAGACATGAACCATCAACACCCGACTCTGGTTGCCACTTGGTGGGGTCACCACTTGAGAGTTCAGTGAAGAAACGAAGATTGAGCAGTTTGGATGTTGATGATGATGCAACATGCTCCAAACCAGAAGGGTTGAGGGCAATTACTACTCATCAGATACTGGAGTCATCGAGCTTTAGACCACCAGATACCATTCAGCTTTCCTGACAGGAGAGCATTCGGGCTTCATCATGACAAAGAGGGGTGTCGTAATTAGTTCTAAGGATTCAAGACAAGTGATCATTTCATATGTTTGTTCTTGTTTACACCCTTCTTATGTTGTAAATTTGCCAATACAAACACAGCCAATGTAAATTTGCTCTTGATAATTTACTTCTGGTTTTTCAGTCATTTTCTTCTTACATGTTATGGGATACATGTCAAACAATAGCAAACTAAATATTAATCTTGAAACCTAGAACCTACACCGTACATCCATCATCCCCTGTGAGATGAAGACGACAAAGAATACACAAATTATTAATTATTACAAACATGATCAAGATGAACGATTCCTCCTGTGCTTGACACGTTTTAGAATACAAAGGCGCAGCCGCTGACTAAGGGCCTCTAGTTTTTCAAACTTGTCACGCCCATATCTCTTTTCAGCATTTTTCTTTTCCTTTAATACATCTGCTGCATGTTGACTAGTTCGAAGAGGTGTTGCCAACACTTTCAATGTTACCAGATCACTGTCATTAGAGATGGTGCAATCTGGAAAAGGTTCGCCAACACTGCCCAAAGACGAACATCTTCCCCAGCTCTCTCTATTTGAGCTCGTATATGAACAACACTCCGTACGACCACTTGGCTTGTCCTGATAACATTAGTATATAAATATTTGAGTTCAAACTATCTAACTACTGGTAGAAAAAAACAGCAACATAAGTTTAAGTTTTCACTTAAAAAAACTACTTTCGTATATAAATTAGCATAAGAAGAACACCAATAACTTTAGCCTAATCACCTGCAATTGTGACGATTCGTGAAGACTACTAATACTGACATCATTCACCAGGAAGTTCTGCACCCATTAGAAAACAGATATATTAGAATCTATCATCACGTAACAATATCAAGAAGATAATCCCCAGCTGAATCTGTGGTCGCTGCATTCATACTTAAATGTCGGTTGGCAATTATCTCATCGATTATATATACTGTTGATGCCAAAACAAGACATGTTTATATTATCACCAAAATCCATTCAGGTTAACCACGACCATAATCACATGGAACGGGGATCGTTCCGGTACGGGGTCAAGGATCGGGATCGCGGTTCGCTAGGTACCTAGAATTCAATTCGATTGGGGGTAGGTTCTTAATGGTTATAAGAAATCCTAACATTTTTAATATAACAATTTTTTACAACTTACACCACCTATCTCACAAATTCTATCTCATATGTCTCCAACGGCAATATAAAAGTAGTTTAATACTAATAAAATTTTCATAAGTTGTAACCAATTGTCAGTTACATATTAAAGTTTTTGAGGATTTTAAGTCAGATATTAACATTAAAAAAATCACATCAGGATGGGAAGGTCCCGATTCGGATCGTTGATTTTCCTTGCCCCGACTGTGATATTGGGTCATAAGGACTCAACGTCATCAATTCAACTTTAAACATAACCTTGTACTAAAGTTAGGAAGTGAACACTGCGATATTAAAATGCAATAACTATCAAAAGAATGTAGTATGATTTGATTGAGATAGTAGTTAAGCCAACAAATAGATGAACTTGTAATAGCCTTTAGTGCTTGTTTAGTGATAACCAAGTTATGGTCCCAGAAACCACTCAAGGGTGGCCTAGTGGCAAAAGTGCTTGTGACTATCACTCTAAAATGTGTGAGGTCTCAAGTTCAATTCTTGCTAGGTGCAAACAACCTTGAAGTGGCCACGCCAACCTCCTGAAAAGGGAGGGCTTTACCTGGTTTGAGTCTGTGTGACGGTGGGTTCAAACCCGATGGATTAGTCGGCCAAAAAGGTCGGAAACCATGGTTACCAAAAAAAAAAAAAAAAAAAAGTTATGGTCCCAGAATAACAAAAACTAATGTTCGGAGAGCATCTTCAAAATCAAGCTCAAGCACTTCATCACTGAGTGTACACGAAACAATTCAAGGAAAGAGATATCCACTAGTCCAACCCAACATCATCAAGTCAACTTACAAACATTGAACTTAAAACGTCAAACCGTATAGCTTGAGAAGGAAAATCTAATACAATACAGTATGTGGAAGTGGAAAAAAAATACCTCTTGCACTATACCAGCATCAACCTGAAGATCTCCCAAATCATAGTATTTCTCATATCTGGTTGAACACACTTGAGGAGGGTGAAGAACATTGTGAAAGAATATGGATACTGAGTCATAAAAGAACTGTGGCCTAGATGAGTTGTGATCGCCTTCGAACTTTATTATGTTTTTATCTCCCTGCAGATAATCAAAATATGTTCTTTCAAAACTTACTACCTTCAAGTGAGCCACAAGTTATCAAGGGGGATGTTTTATACCGCATAGGAATTAGAGATGAGGTCTGAGTGATGGGGTTGTATAAACTTGTCACCTTTAGCATGTCCAAATAATGCAGGAATAAATGTTTTCGGCGCAACCTGTGGTATCAAAATATGAGTCATTGCAAGTCATTAAACCAAAAAAAAAAAAAAAAAAAAAGAAAAAAAAGAGTCCAATTAACAGACCTTCATGGCATTAATATCCATAATATCAAACTTTGCCTTCTTTTGAATCACTCTACGCATGTACTGCAGAGCTACCTTCACCTGAATTGAATTGAGAGAATTTCAAAGTTACCTCGGGAGCCTTCTCAATTGTAATAATGACCGTCTATAGCATAGAAGATAAGCTTTACTCAATGATCATGGCTCAAGCGGTTTACAAATAGCAATGAAACCTTGGGTTACGAAGACAAATAAGCAACTACTTAAAAAGTAGCATTATGAATCCCTAAGCTTGAAGGAACATTGTCATATTACGTTAAGACTAGGAAACAGAAATATTAGCAAGATTCTTAGTGTCGACCGATCACTGATCAAGGAGAAGCCCCTTTATGTTTAACTTTAACATTCCCTGAAGAGGCGATGAATGGTTATCAAGCTCAAGCTCATTTGCCTAGTTGGTCCAACATCACTGTGTGATCAAATTTAGGAACATATTTGTAGATTAACATAACAAGGGTTTAGACAGCATTTTGTATACAATGCTAGGCTATATATGGAAACCAGATGAGGTTAGGATAATGGGTCTATTTATGGTAATATAATCATTAAGAGATTAATCTTTGTTTTACTGCTAATTTTCCATGATCTTCCAGAATCAGTTGTGATTGAAGAAGAATTAATAGAGAACACCAACACAAACTTTCTGAGAAAAGATTTAATATTTCGAACACATACTGTAATTCATAAGAGCTTGAAAAGTGGAATTTGTGAGTCCAAAAGGCATATTACCAAGAGCTCATATAGTGGCCCTCATGAGTCTTAAAAGCCGTTAATTCTGATTTGATGGTAATGAGGCCTCAAATCAAACTTGGAAAAAGACATTGAACCCTGCAATTCTCAATCAACTCTGATGGGAAACTTATCTTTAATAGTAGAGTTATCGTGTTGCCTATAATCTAAGCACATCTTCCAACTAATATCCTTCTTTTTTACCATCAGCACAGGAGAAGAAAAGGGACTTTAATTGTCTCTAATGACTCCAGTGTACAACACCTTCTTAACCATCATCTTTCTGTGTAGATGGATGTCTATATAGGGGCTTTCATTTATTGGTAAAGTACTCTCCAAGTGAATTTTATGATCAAAGGGCCAAACGGGATTAGATAAGTAGGGATGCAAACACCCAGTCTAAGTTCTTTGAAATTACTCAAATATTTCTCAATGTGGACAACCACCCAAAGGCAGATGCAATTACCAAAACTTTCACCCTGCAACTCCCATGAAGATCCGTTGCACATATAAGCACTCACCAGTTGAGTCCCACCAGCAACATCAACTTTTAATGGGCAAGTACTATTGATCAGACACACGAATGTCTTACAAACCAAAGAAATTATGAGTGCTGCAACAGTTGTGCAACTTATACTTCCCCAACATGATTGCAAACCCTCTTAGATTTAAGGTAAATATTCCCCTTGTTTCTTCTGTAACCTTACATACTCATTACCCACTTGTTAAGGATCCACCACAACACCATTTGAGTCTACCAAAGTGGCCTGGTCACATACAGTAAAAGCACATATTTTTTGCCCTTGTATCCTCCAATTCTTTTTGTGACAACTGGTATGGTGTATTTAAGGTTTCGTTAGGTTCAAATGAGGTAGAGGAAGGTTGTAGCACTTTAACATAAGTATTAGGATTTGCAGTATATGAAGTTGAAGGGGGTGTTTGTCTAACCTGGGCTTATTCATGACAAGTAAATTCATGGATTTCAAAAATCAAGTCTCGATTGTGAAAATAAAAAGACAAAAAAAAGGTTATATGTAGAAAGATAAAGTGGTACCGTGAACTTGGGGAGGCGGATTTTGTAGACGTCAACGAGTTCCATCATTAGAGTAAACAGGTTAGAGAAAGCACTATCTAGCACCATTCCGGCAATAGAAGGGTCTTGGGCACCATACAGTAAGCTGTCCAAGTCGTTACAAGACAATGTATCTTAAAAATATACTATCAAACTAGTTATATATGAGTAGTATATATACCTGGTAACAGCACCCATGGAGCGTCCCCAAAGGCCAATGCTGGAAACAAGTTGATTACTTCTAAGATAGGAGACGACAACCTTGAGGTCCTGACTCTCGTGGGAGCCAAGGGAGACGTAATCGCCGTCAGATAAGCCAGAGCCAGAGAAATCAAGAGTGAAGAGAGTAATGTTGGAGGGGAGAAGGATAAGAGCAGCGTCATTGGCATCAGCACGACAACCGCTGTTACCATGGCAGTAAACGACGGCAGGAAGAGGAGAAGATGGGAAGGGAGAAGGCATGTAATGGGAGCATTTCAAAGTATGACCGCGAGTGTTGACAAGGTCAATGTCTTGTCTAATGAAGGTCCTTCCACCAAGACTGAATTCTTTATCCCATAAATACTCTTCAGGATTATACGAGGCCCTGCAGTTTAGAAATTAATTATTAATGCTATATATATTGGTTGGGATAATTGTTGTGTATATTCCATGGAAACAATAGAGTACAAATAGTTACAATGCATATCCTATTTTGGGTAAATGTCAATCACCCATTAAACCCTAAAACAATTACATTAACTCTATTCTTATCATGACAACACTCTATTCTTATCATGACAACTATTGTCAACTAATACTCCCCCGCAGTTGGAGCGGGAGAAAGCCGGACGCTCAAAGTGGATCTAAAATCTTCAAATAAGGCTGAAGGAAGTCCTTTGGTGAAGATATTTGCATACTGATAACAGGACGGTACATGGAGAACACGAACCTGACCAGCAGTAACCATGTCACGGACAAAATGGATATCAATCTCAATATGTTTGGTCCGTTGATGTTGAACAGGGTTGGCAGACAAATAGATTGCACTAACATTATCACAGTAAACTAGAGTGGCAGAAGAAAGAGGAGAATGCAGCTCACGAAGAAAGGTTACGAAGCCATGCAGTCTCAGCTACAACATTAGCAACACCCCGGTACTCGGCTTCAGCACTAGAACGGGAGATGGTGTGCTGACGCTTGGAGGACCAAGAAAGTAGATTATCGCCCAGAAAAACACAGTATCCCGAAGTAGACCGTCGTGTGGATGGGCATCCCGCCCAATCTGCATCTGTATATCCAACAAGAGAAGTGGTAGAGGATGAATATAGGTGTAGACCAAAATCCAAAGTCCCTCGAACGTATCGTAAAATACGTTTAAGGGCAGCTAAATGTGGCTCGCGAGGATCATGCATGTAAAGACAAATCTGTTGAACAGCATAGGAGAGATCCGGTCTGGTAAATGTGAGATATTGAAGACCACCTGCAAGACTGCGATATAAAGTAGGATCCTGAACTGGAACACCTTCGGGACCAGTTTGGATTCTGTATCAACTGGTGTTCGAGAAGGGTTACAGTTTGGTCATGTGAGCACGCTCAATAAGCTCAGCAGCATACTTCCGCTGAGATAGAAAGAGACCTGTAGAATGCCGAGTAGCAGAAATGCCAAAAAAATAATTAAGTGACCCAAGATCAGTCATGTAAAACTCACTGTGCAGGGAAGCAATGATCTGTTGTAGGAGGGCAGTAGAGGAGGCTGTAAGAATAATGTCATCCACATAGATAAGTAAATAAGCTACTTGAGAGCCTTGTCGAAGAATAAATAATGAAGAGTCACAGCGACTACGATAAAATCCAACTCTAGTAGCATAACCTGCAAATCTCTGAAACCAAGCACGAGGTGCCTACTTTAGTCCATATAGGGATTTTTGCAGAAGGCAGACATGATGAGGATACTGGGAGTCTACAAATCCCGGCGGTTGGTGCATATATACGGTCTCAGATAAGTCCCCGTTAAGAAAGGCATTCTTAACGTCAAGCTGATGAATAGGCCACTTGCGGGATACCGCAAGACTAAGAACGGTGCGAATGGTAGCCGGTTTGACAACCGGACTAAAGGTCTCATCACAATCAATACCAAACTGCTGCCATTGGCAACCAAACGAGCCTTATAACGGCTTAAAGTCCCGTCAGCATGAAATTTATGCTTAAACAACCACATAGATCTCACCAAATTAACACCAGAGGGTCGTGGTACCAGAATCCAAGTACCATTTTTAACTAACGCATTATACTCATCATACATAGCATTATTCCAATGAGGGTTTTGTAGAGCGAGGAAGGGAGATTTAGGTAAGGGCGAGATAGAAGAAGTATGAAGCGAGAGACGTTCAATGGGTTTGACAATGCCTGATTGAGACCGAGTGATCATGCGGTGAGTACGGGGTGGTTCGGTGGGAGGTTGTATAGGTTGGGTTGAGGCGTCGGGGTTGGTTGTGTGCGTAGGAGGTTGTTGGGCTGGTGATGATTGATTTTGGGTTGCGGTTGGTGGGCTGTTGGGTTGATGTTGGGGTGCGGGTAGTGGGCTGTTGGGTTGCTGTTGATGGTGTTGGTTATTGGGCCGTGTTGTTTGGGCAGAGTGAGTATTGGTGTTTGTTGGATATTGGGGTGCAGGGGGTATATGTTAGTGGACTGGCCATTATGGCCCGATGGGGTGGTAGGAAAAGGGGGTTGTTGAGGGGTCTCGTGTTGAGGTGGTGTTGGGGTGTTTGCGGGATCAATAATTATATGTTTAAGTAGGGGAGATGGAAGAGGGTCCAAAAACGTATAGGATGGTGGAGAGGATGGTGTCATGGAACGGTATGGGAATTGGGTTTCATCGAAGGTAACATGTCGGGAGAGAATGATTTTGTTGGTTTCAAGGTCTAGGCAACGGAAGCCACGGTGGTAGGCGGGAAAACCCAAGAAAATACACGGGGTGGCACGTGGAGCAAGTTTGTGAGGTGAGTGAAGGTGAGGGTAACAAAGGCATCCAAAGATGCGTAAACGAGAGTATTCGGGTTCTTTATGCAAAAGTCTTGTGAAGGGGATTTCGTTGTTAATGGCGGTTGATGGGAGAAGATTAAGTAGGTATGTGGCCATGTGGAGGGCCTCGACCCAAAAGGTAGGTGGTAGATGTGCTTGAAAAAGGAGGGTGCGGATGACGTTATTTATTGTGCGGATCATTCTTTCCGCCTTGCCATTTTGTTGAGATGTTTTTGGGCAAGAAAATCTAAGTTGAATACCATTATTAACAAAAAGTGTATGGAGTCGGTTATTATCGAACTCACCACCATGATCACTTTGGAAACTTTTTATTTCACTTTTAAACTGATTTTTAACATAGGAGCGAAAATGCAAAAACTTATCAAACATGTCAGATTTGTTATGAAGAGGATAAATCCACAAGTAATGAGAGAAATGATCGAGAAAAATAACATAATATTTAAAACCACTGGAACTAACAATAGGAGAGGTCCATAAATCAGAATGAATAATATCAAAACAATTTTCAACAATAGAATTCGAACTGTAGAAGGGAAGCTTCACATGTTTGCCAAGTTGGCAAGCATGGCAAACATGTGTAGACTTTTTGTCTTTATTACATGAAATAAATTTACGAGAAACAAGAGACCGTAGTACATCGTCACCGGGATGACCGAGACGTTGATGCCACGTGGAGGAACTTGTGGAGAGAAAAGCAGTAGGGATAGTGGACGGCTTGGTAACTGGATAGAGATTACCCGAGCTGTCACACCGAAGGAGGATATGACGAGTCAGGAAATCTTTCACAGAGAAACCAAAGGCGTCAAATTCAATAGTGCAGTTATTATCCCTAGTAAACTATCGAACAGAAATGAGGTTTTTAATTATGTTAGGAGTGACAAGTACATTATGAAGATGTAAAGGGCGATGGAGGGAAGGAATAATGCTATGGCCAGTATTGGTGACGGGAATAGAATTACCGTCACCAACATGTACAGACGGGAATAAACGCTTATTAAAAATGGTACTTAAATTACTTGTACTAGAATTTAAATGGGAAGATGCACCTGTATCCATGTTCCATGTCGGGTCTTGCACAATCATAGTGCTAAAAGCACTAGGAAGAGTAGTAAGCTGCGATGGGTACAAGGCGGATGCGGGTCCGAGAATGCTATTGGAGTTTGCCTGTTGTTGGAAAGGGGCAGCGACATGGGACTGTTGGGCAACCTGTTGGGCCTGGTAAAATGCCTGGGGAGCTTGATGGGCTATGTAACGATGTTGGGCCTGTTGGTATAAAGGAGTGAAGTTGGCTTGTGGTGCTGTTTGTGAGCCTAGACAGGGTAAAAAGGCGGTCTGGTATTGCTGTTGAGGCAAGCGAGTGTTATAAAAACCATGTGGAACCAAATAATTATTTTGAGCATTTTGATTGTTACCAGACATTCGACCGAACGTACCCCCTGTGTTATTTTTTGACTGCAGCCCCGTTCGGTTTCGGTGATCATGAATAAATTTACATCTATCACCAAACTTGCATGTACCATTATTAAAGTGATTGCATAATTGAGGAAGACTTGGTGACTTGTTTGAAAGATTATTGGTGTTACCTTTTGGTTTCATGATTGCCGAGTTGATTTTAGCGAGGGAAATTAGGTAATGATGCGATGATGCGAGATGAAAAGAAAACAAATAAAACACGTTGATTTGGTCACGTGAACAACAACCACAACAAAGAACAAAGCGTTTAAGAAAAAAGAAAAATGAATTATATAATGGTATTTGGGAAAGAATCGTCCCCTGAATGGGATTTGATTAATGGTTTTTCATTCTCTGTCTCTACCAGTGACAATTTAGAAGATGAAATTTTGTTGAACGGCAATTAGAGAAAAAAGAAAATAGGGTTTGGCTTTGATACCATATTGGTTGGGATAATTGTTCCATGGAAACAATAGAGTACAAATAGTTACAATGCATATCCTATTTTGGGTAAATGTCAATCACCCATTAAACACTAAAACAATTACATTAACTCTATTCTTATCATGACAACTATTGTCAACTAATAATATATAGAGGGATACTGCAACAAACAATTGTAAAAATGGATACATAGCAAATTAATTAGCAATTGAATTGAAATGAATAAATAATTAAATAAATATACCTGGGTGGTCGAATGACAAAATTGATGAACTGATCAATCATTTCTTCTTCTTCTTCTTCCTAAACTATTAACTTATTAACCTGAGGAGGAACTCAACACTTGCTACTACTACCAGCATTATTATTATTCCTTCTTCTAATTGAATCAATGAATGAATAATATTAACTATCTAACTAACTCAATCAATGGATCTTGTTGTTTGTGTCTGTCGACTCAGTGAGTCTTGTTCTTTTCTTCTATTTTTAATTCACTTCTCTTATTTTATCCAATGTAGTAATTTCTTTTTCACTTTTCTAAGTTATAGTTTTTTAAACAATTGTCTTATCCATATTTCACTTCCAATAGTTAAACTACGTTACACAAAACACTTAACTACAATATCTCAACTATAAATATTTTTCGCTATAAAATCCCCTCGCTATGCACGGGTACACGCCTAGTTAATATTATAGGGTGGTAATTCTAACCAACACGAACCTGATACAAAGTTAAACATGTTTCTTTTAAAGATGAACAACTTTCAGTTAAAAAAAAATGTCAACTCGTTTAATACATGGGTCGTGTTTGGGTTAAGTAAATATTAAATATATCAACCCGTGAACTCGTATATAACTTGGATTTTGAATTTATTTGGTGGTTATATACGTAATATGACATTGAATTATAGCTATCACTTTGATATTATTGAAATTGTTGTTTAGTCATGTATATGTTATTTTTATCATTTCTTAAATCATTATATCGTTTTTTTTAATTTAAACTAATTGAATCGAAAAATCACCAACATTTTTCACTACTCGACATATTTAGTATTTACTTAAATATATTAAACGGGTTATAGGTGTTATGCATGCCCGGGTTAAGGTTGAGTTTCTTGACACAATTAATAAACAGGTCTTGTTTGGGTAAAGGTTATACCAACACGCAAATCCGAATGAGTCAACCCAAACACAACTTTGTTGCCGGCCCTAATTAGTACAATGCAATAGTTATTAGTCAGATGCAATCATGTTGCATCCTACAAGATGTGATTTGATCACACACAACAAGCAAAGTGCTGCCAACGCACACCACCACCTACCATAACGTCTATAAGACTACAGGTAGTGGTCATACCACATCACCTTTCACCGCAACGCTACATCACCATTCAACTCCCCTCACTTTCTCTCACCTCTTCTTTCATTAAAATACTCACTTTATACAACCATACCCACACAAAATACCCCCCACACACTCACAAATCAAATAAACAATAATAAAAACACCCTGTGAGACCCACGAATGCACATGAACCGAGTGGTGAGGAGGGTCACCACCTCCCTCCTCTTTCCTCTTCTCACACGCCACAACTTACCCACATAGTCTCGTGAGTTTGGCATGAAAGGTGAGAGGTACCTCCAGCCTAACATGAAATCCAAACTAGTAAACTAAAAACACACAACCAAATTTGAAAAACACAGACCCACACCCAAATCAGAATCGTAAAACCTATAAATAATACATCTTAAACTGTCACCCACATCTGAGCTAAAATCACAAACACGCACATTGCGACGACAATTTACAACCGTGTGAGCAAATTGTTAAGGGCCGTATACTTGTGTCTATTGCTAAATTAAGGCCTTTTTTATAAACATGACCTGCTTTTATAAATTGAGTAATTACATTCCCCACTCAGGGACCAATTCAGTTGTTTGGAGAGGCTACAACTGGTATAGTACTCTAAAATAAAAACGTCATTTTAAGGACTATCATTTGGCTTGACCAACTGCTGTAGCTTCCAACCACCATGCCCCGCCAAAAGAAATGCCTACATTTTATAAATTTGGTTAGACCACAAGTTATAACTATTTCATGATTATGGACAGAAGTTATACACCATGATCTTACTAATTAAAAAATAAAATAAAAAGAAGTCAATGTTGGCACAATCATCATTGTTGATTTCTACAATGTGAATGCGAATTTGTTTCAGGTACAATGCAATGCAGGTTTTACTTTATAAAAGAGAGGTAACTTTTAATCACTCAATTAAAAATTTACCTCCTGTAGATGGTGGTATCGTATAACCTAATAGTAATAGTAATAGTAATAGTAATGAAATCCGAAAACATGAAAAAGCTAACCTCTTCCCAAGATTTGCCAGCAGCTTCAAGCAACGCGGCATTGCAGGTCTTCAGTTCTATGTAGGCACCAGCAAGTGTAGAGGCTGCTTCCTCCCAACCTCTATTATGTCCCATACACCTGAAAAGTAACATAACTTTTAGACTCACTTCTTATAGTTCTACAATACTTTAACATATGATACGCAAGCTCTTATTAGCCTGTGGTTATTAATCCATATATGTAAAAATTAGCATTTGAACCATGGCATAAAACTTGGTCCACACTGTATGTATGGTAAAAAGAGAACCAGTGATTTCACCAATCACCATAAAAATCAGCTTAGTCTCACATATAATGACTGACATGGATATAAAAAGCTAGGTGTATGCACAAGAGTTGCACTTGGCACTTCCTTGATGACATTGATCTGCATGGTCGCTCTTCTATAAATGATAATAATATCTAATACACCCATATAAAACAACTCAAATATGTGTGATTTTTAATGAGTGTAGGAAGATCTCTTCTACCCTCATGCAGCAGTCCAAGATTTGTAGTGGGATGAAGAGAGCAGATATGTCTTCATTACTTGAGTGAACCAATCCTTAAGTACCAAACAAACTGAGAGAAAGAGGTCTCAAAAGAGCAGTTGAACTAATGTGTTATGGTGCTGAAGAGTGAAGAGAGCAGATATGTTACCATTGGATGCGTTGAAAAGGGAAGATTGTTTGGATTTGAATTCATCAGTCAAGTTTCTAGCATGAACTTATCAACCTCAGCAGGAAGTCGAGATTATAACCCATTCACTTATAAATTGGCCGAATGTGTCTTATCTCCGACGGGTCAAATGGGTAAAATGAAGAAACTTGGCTTAAAAAGGAACTCGTCAAACGGGTCAGACCCTCTGAGGTCGTCTATAGTATATTTTTATCTCATAAATATTGATCAAAATGTTATATCTATTGAAATAAAACTAACTTTTGTAATCGTATTGTACATATTAACTATTTATTAAACTTTTAGGACAAAATGTGTAGTGGGTCAAACAAATACCAAACTTATGCCACACACATAGCTATGTAACTGTTTTATGGGCTTGAATACAGAGCTTGCAAATGATGTGTTGGTGGGCGGAGAACCCAAACAGGGATGAGTTCAAGCGTCACCTTGCTAGAGTGCCACATTACTTGTGGCTAGCAGAAGATGGGATGAAAATGCAAAGTTTTGGGAGCCAAGTATGGGATTATGTACTCGCAACTCAGGCAATAATCGCTAGTGATATGGCCAAAGAATATGGGGATTCACTTAAAAAGGCTCATTTTTATATCGAAGAATCTCAAATTAAACAAAATCCTTATGGAGATTTTAGTAAAATGTGTCGGCAGTTCACTATAGGGGCATGGACTTTCTCTGACCAAGATCAAAGGTGGGTTGTCTCAAACTGCACATCTGAAGCATAGAAGGTGATACTATATTCACATCTTTTATGATTTTTTCTTTGCATAACTGGAAATATTAATTGTTCTTATCATACGTTAACTATTCTCATTTTTTCTTTGCATGATTTATTATGTTACTATCCCAAATGCCAGAGGAAATTTCTGAAGAAAAAGCAGATAATGAGCGGTTATATGAGACTGCTAATGTCCTTTTTTACTTACAATTACAAAGTCCTATAAGTGGAGGTTTTGCAATTTGGGAGCTACCAGTCCTGCAACCATATTTACAGGTACATGTAAAAATATCAATTTCAAGGTTAATAATGCGAAGACATTGTTGATGCAGATGCTAACTTCATCTTTTACACATAACTTTTTACAGATGTTGAATCCTTGATAAATTTTAGCAGACATGGCGATATGACTTAAAAACGGCATCAACAGTTTATGAGGAAGGACTGTAGTTACGGCCACTGAAATGTAGATTATTTTGCCAACTGAAATGAAACTAAACTTAAAATTACTAAACTTAACGGGCCTGGGTTTAGCCGAAAATAAAGCAGAAATCCTAAACAAGCAGCATAATTAAGACTGATTCATCTACAAACACTTATAGGGAATGAGAAGTGAGTGACGTACATAACAGTAAGAATATCGTCAGAGGCATATTTGGAGATAGCTCGCTGGAGGTGGTGAGTAGTCTGGCCATCCATGGCAGCAACAGAATAGAAGCTTGAAATGAAGTGAACCTCGGCTTGTAAGAAGGCGCGGACATGGTGCTGCATGATTTGAAGAGTTTGGCGTGTTCGGGTAGCGTCACTGGCAGGCCGGATCAATAAATAATTATTAATTAGGAAGCAGCTTGAAATGTTTGGAGATATATAAATAATTAAGAGAAAGAAAGAAAAAAAAAGTGTTGTACCTTGATAAAATAAGATTAGGAATCCAACCGAGTTGTTGGAGTTTGTAAGAGACTTGAATAGCATCACTTTCTCCAGCTTTACTCACAGGACGATCATGGTCTATTTCATTTCATTTCTATTTAGTCTTTAATTATTAACAACAAATTAAACTCTATCTTATTATTATTATTAGTAAAATAAAATTACCTTTAATGGAGCGATCCTCCCACGAACTGTCAGCATGACGAAGCAAAATCAACCGACGCCGAGGAGCTTCTGATGCTGCTGATGACATCATCACCACCCTGTTATTTCTACATCTTCCTCTTCTTCTTCTTCTTGTGTTGTTGAATAATAATAATGATTTATTATTATTATTAGTTATAGTGGGTGATAATAATAATGAGGAGGAGATGAACATTCTATTGCCTTATCCTCTTTTTTCTCCCATTTTTTCTTTCTTTCTTTGTTAGGCTTACACCAACAACATACAGATATTGTGGGTGCTTGGGAAAGGCATAATGCCAAAGGGAAAGGGAATCGTAATGGTTGGGTAATGGGCCATGTCAACGAAACACATTTTTTCATTACCTTATCTATTCCTCACCCTCCAAAACCTTCTACCAAGCACTCCCTAAATTCTTTTTTTTCCTCACTACATGTCTAACTATCAAATCTTAACTACTTATAATGAAAAACAGTCAAAGTGAAAAGTGAAAAACTGATTTTTTGTCAATCCCCATAATGCCTTTCGTTGAAACTCACTAATTTAGAGAACACAAATCATACGGTTGAAACTTATCAACACAACTGGCAAATTGATTTGTATAATTGGATATTCATTAGTTGAAACTTATCTCTACTACATATAAAGAAATAGAAATGAAAAATCAAACCACAAGTTTCAAGGTTTTTTTATTCATTTATGCGTAGCCGCCGCTGCCGGATCTTGAGGTTTGTTTTTTTAGTTTTGAAGGTTTTTTTTATTGATTAATGTGTGTGTGTGTCTTTTTTATTTTTTATTATTATAGATTTAAGTGTTTTTTTATAGATCTTGCCGGAATTTGAATGTTTTTTTTATGGATCTATGGCTTTTTTTATTTATTTATTTTTATTTATTTATTTATTTATAGATTTATGTGTTTTTTTATAGATCTATTTGTTTTTTATATATCCATTTGTTTGTTTCAGACCTCGCCGGAATTTGGGTTGTCGCCGCCGGAACATACTTAACCGCCGCCGGAAACTGCGTACCTGCGCTGAAAATGCGTACCCACGCTGTAAACTGCATACGAGCACCGGAATCCGCACCGGATTCCACCACCGGAATCCCTCAACCACCGAGACCCCACCACAACCGAAGCCCCATCACCACCGAACGCCACCTCCACCACCGTAACGCACACCACTACAAAACCCCAAGCACTAAGACTAACCGCCATCGAAGCGTCTACATCACAAAAGGGAGTTCAAAGTTTTGAGGTTTTTTTTAATGTTTTTGTTAGATCTATCTATATTAAACAACTTTTGAAGGTTTTCTTATATAGGTTTGTATATTATAATTGTAGATCTTACCTTTTTAAACGTTTTGGCATTTTTTTCAGCCGCCTCCTGCCGTCGCAGCTGTCGGTGGTGGTAAACGGAGTCCGACAAATTCAGTGGTGATGGTTGAAGGCCACATAGAAGATGTTCGATGGAATGTGTAAGAGAAAGGTAAATGTAGGAGGTATTTGTTACGTTAGTAATTAGTCTCTTGTGATTTTTAGACGTTATATGTTAAGTTTTGTATATGTAATTAGGATATTGTGGTTTTGCTTTTTATTTGTGGATCTGTTTTTGTTACGTTAGAAGTTAAGATGTTGTGATTTAGTTGTGTATATGTGAATTTGTAGTCATTAGGTTGGTAGTTAAGATGTTGTGTTTAGTAGATATTATGTGGCGGTTAAAAGATAGGTATAGTATACGTAATTAGGATGTTGTTAATTTGTGTTAAAGAAATGATGGGGTCAAGATCGCCGACTTTTGGCTCTCAAAATTCCATCATGTAGATCAACAAAAAGAAACTCACTATTCAAAGAACGTTGCAGGTACAAATGTGTATATGTGTCTAGAGTATTGGAAGGAAGGTAAGTTGAAAAATGCGATAGATATTTACTCTTTTGGAGTGGTACTGTTTGAGATCGTGTCCGGGAAGCTTGCTTATGATTCCATTTACACTGTGGAAATTGAAAATGGAATTGCCCACGTTGCACGACGAAGATATAACGACAAGACATTAAATGGTATGGCAGATCCCAAAATAATGGAAGAAGTAGATGAATTTGCTACCACCCTAAGTAAAGGACCCAATCAAGAATCTTTGGAAACATTTCTAGCAATCGCAACTCAATGTGTGGCAGAAATTCAGAACGACCGTCCTACAACACAAAAAGTCCTCGAGGAACTCGAGAAAGCACTATCGTCTCAAGTAAGTGGAATATATAATATAGGATTTTTTGTTGTTGTGAATGTTGTTAATTGAGCTCTTTTGGAAAACAACAAAGTTAAAACATTGCTTACAAATATCTTACATGGACCAACTCTAATATGTCAAATGATTCTCAGGAAAAACAACAAGAACAACCTCCAGATGTCATTCGAAGAAATAAAATTGGCTACCAAAGATTTCCATCGCAATAATCGTATTGGAGGAGGAGGATTTGGGAGGGTATACACAGAAGTTACACGTGGTAATGAACCAATTACCATTGTGGCGAAGCGGTTGGATATTAGTCAAGGTCAGGGAGAACAACATTTTTTGATGGAGCTTGAAATCCTTTTTGAGTATAAACACGAGAATATCATCGGTCTTGAAGGCTACTGCAATGAAAAAGATGAAAAAATAATTATATATGCGTTGGAATTTAAATAGCATGTATCACATCTAAATAAATAAACACATCAAGAGTACATAGCGGAAGCAGGATCGTATTTGACACGTATAATGAATTACATAAAAGTAAATTAGAATTACCTCGAGATCCTAGCAAGAACAAAGATCGGTCTTCTCTTCTAATCACAAGATCAACATATATGGATTAACGTGGAACCCCTTACCATTTTGTTCCACAATCCAAGATAAACAACTAAAGTAAGTTGTTACCGAACTCTTGTACACACGTACTATAACCGATCAAGCAATGATGCTAGTGATTAGACACAATTAAAACCAAATAATTTTTGCTACACAAAAATATGGATCGACTACCTAAAGAGTAGTTCGACCGGTTTTAAGAATCAAAGGAAGAGAAAACACAATTTATGGTTATAGTGAATGCACAAGGTCACATAACAAATAACCCTTACAATTGTATTTATAGTGAAAACATAAACTTGGAGCACAAGTAGGAATTTGGGTCGACATGGGTTGTAAACCCATAGCCAAAACCGGCCAAACCCAAAAGGTGGGTTTCTAGATCCTTCCAAGTATCCTTTTTCACTAATAGTCCTTTAACTTTTAACTTAACGGTCGTTAGTCAACACCGTTAATTACATAACGCCCGTTATGTATTATTTCGTGTACAAATAGTTAATACACATAATAAATACATATATTAATTATTTACTTGATCATCATACGTAAAGTGTGCAATCCCTCGGTCCCGAGTTCGAATCTAGACATACACATTTAATATATTTTCCATTAACTCTAACAATATGAACATGCATCTAAGATAAGTCTGGATAGGCATCTGGGAGTGATGAGTGTCTAAATACTCATCATTTTATTCCCATTTAGACTGTTAAAATAGCCAAAAACACTTTGAAATGTCACATAATACTATAAATATCATTGAAATGTGTTTTTATGTGATTCAGATACAAAAAGATTGAAAACAAGTGAAAAACATGCAAAGTTCACAAAATTGTCATTTTCAGTCCCTGAAGTTTCACAAATTGGCAGAATTAGTCCCTGAAGGTTTAAAATGAAAGAAAAGTCAACTTTAGTCCTTGGGATATCAAACATGTTCACTTTTAGTCCCTGGATGAAAGTTTTCTTAAAATGGCAACTTTTACCCCTCAAGTTTCAAAATTGGCAAATTTAGTCCTCGGGTATTTAAAAAATGTAATTTATCAAATAATACCCTTGTACTATTCACATGTTACAATTTAGCCCCTTTTGATAACTTTTGGAAACTTGCAACTCAGCCCTCAAACTTTCAGAAATTACAAAAATGGTCCTTGTGTTTATCACTAAATCCAAACCGGACCCTATCCTAAAAATAAAACCCACACAAATATACCCAATACCCTTTTAATATCAACCTAACCCAATCCTATTACCATCAGCCCACACTCAAAACATAAACCCAAAACCAAACCCGGCCCGTACACCCTAAGTTAAGCAAAGTTTGACCCAAGTCAAACTTTGCTTCTTCTTCATACCACCCCGCCAAATACCACCCCTCACCCACCGTTTTGCTCTGCCAAACCACTCCACCATCCACCCTTATCTCTGCCACCTCCCTCCTCCTCCAATGAGAATACTATCCACACCCTTACACCCCCACATGCTCAGAAGAAGCCAAAAATCTACTTGTCATGTTTTCCCGCCAAAATTGGATTGAACGAATGGGATTGAATTAAGGCTATACCAATGGTGGGATTTGTTCGGTGCTGATCAAGAAAGCTTCTGAGAGTGCTATATAAAGAAGAGAAGTCACCAGGAAATAATTGTCACTGGTTTAGGACCATTAGTAGTGTAGAAAGTAGTTAAATCCTTATTTCAGTTTCAAGTTAAGGTTTAGTTGTTATTTCAAGTTTGTTCCATGTCACTTGTTCATATTTCCTTCTGTATTGTACTCAATTTCAGTTATAATGAAAATTCAAGTTTCCATGTTTCTTGGTGATTCGTATTTAGTCATATAATTGTTAGAATCAATCACAAACACTCCACACCCTTTATATAAGCTTATATAAGCTAATTATAGCTTACTGTGAGCTTATGTTAGTTTAAATCTGTTCTAATTCTAGAATCCCAGAAAAGTCAACAAAAGTCAACATTTCAAGCAAATAAGCAATTGGAAGGGATAAGCTGAGGTAATTAAGCTGGAATGGGGTCTAAACTTGGTAAGTGACAAACCAAGCTCAGTTCTGATCTAGTTCTATCCTGTTTCTTAACCATTCAGTTGTAAGCTTATTTTTAAGTTTTGCATTATTTTTCTACTTCACTGTGCATAGCTTAATTTTAGCTTATTATTATAATTTTATGCTTATTAGTAGTTTATAAGTACATTTCATCTATTTTATCAGTAGAGAATAGCCTTTGTTTCATTTTACTTAAAAAAACTCTAAAAAAGCCAAAAATAGCTAAATAGTAGGATAGCTTATTAAACTGCTTAATTTTTGTTAAAAGTTACTTTTTAGAGCTTAATATAACTAGTTGTTCATCTGTTTTTCCAAACCCTAGCTTATCTTGGTCTGTTATGTTGAAAATCCATAACAGTCCCTTGACAAAGGACTGTTTGGTTTAGCAGCTAAACTGGTCATAATAAGCTTATCACTGTTCATTTGCATTTATACTCAGTTTTATCTTTGTTCATTTAGCATATTTCAGTTGTGAGTTTAAGCTTTTAAGCTGTTTTGACCTACTTTGAAGTTTTGAGTGGATTGTGACACCCTTAGAACCATAAGTTGTCCAAATAATCCAATATAAGCCACAAGCTCATTTGACCCTCATTTGTTGCTTTTCTGAGTTGCTTTAAGTCTATTCAGTGTAATTGCACAAGTTGGTTAAGTCTCCTTAGGTCTGTGCAATTTTGTGCAGGTCTGCATAATCAGACTACTTAGTGCAGTCTGCACATCTTTTCCAACCTAATTTTAAGTGCTTATTTGTTAAGCTAAGTTCCTGATTTTTGGTTTACATATAGCTAGTAGTATAGGTTTTAATATTCTGTGTTTAGATTCCATTTCCTAGTTTATTTCATAGCTTAAATCTAGCCTGCAAAATTCACTGCCCTGAACCTGCATTCAATCCTGCACAGCTTTTTCTGATTTCTTGGACCTGATCTAGGGCTCAATTAGGATAGCAATTGATTGTTAGATTTAGGGCTTTTTGCATTTTTGTATACCCAGTAGTACTAGCTAGCTTTTGCCCCCCTTAAGTTCCACTAATCAGCTTAAATAAGTGCTTAATTTTGGTCTGCTAGTTAAGGGTTTTAAACCCCTTTTTGTGTCTAAAAAAGCCAACTGCCCAAGTTCTTTTCAGCTTATTCATTGTGCTTAATTGATATATTTGAGTTGTTTTGAGCTTTTTGAAGTTAGATTAATCTGTTTTGAGCTTTTTGTATTTTCTGAGTGCTTATTGGCTTATTTCAAGCTTATTTGAAACTGCTTATTTACCCAAAACTGCTTATTAGGCTTAGATAACTTCTGCTTTTATTTTTTCTAGCTTTTAATATATATTTTAGACTTATCCTAAATTTTTCATATTTTTCCTAAGTCATTTACTATTTTTAAACCTTTTAATTAGTTTTAATAGTATTTAATTCATAATAAAAAATATAAAAATCAGAAAAATATAATTTTAATTTCTAAAATTTTCTTTTATTATTTAGGATTTAAGAAAAATAATTTTACACTTGTAGGATTAGTTTTCTAATATTTCAGTATTTATCCCGTTTTAGATTTCCCGTTACGCATTTTTAATTTATTTAAATCGCGTTTAATTTTCTTTTGTATATTTATTTCTCATTTTTTAATTAGATATAAAAAAGCAAAATCCAAAATATCTAATCATCAGTCACTCTAATCCAAAACCTTAAACAATTTGCCCATTCGCACCTCGTTGGGAAACGATCCGGGTAATCACTTACCTGGTTTCACACTACACACGAACGTGAGTTTTTGCAAGTATCCTTTTTCACAAAGGGGTGATTTGTATTTATTCATGAGTATCCGTCGTTGCATAATATTTATATACGCATTTTTGCGCGGATCAGGGAGACCAAAATCTTACATGGATGAAACGACTTAGTATATGCATTGATATTGCCAGAGGGTTGGGCTTTCTTCGCTTTCTTCATGAAGGAGCTCTGACAAAGGAGATGGTGATGCATAGGGATATCAAATGTGCCAACATTCTATTAAATGGTGACTGGAAGGCAAAGATTTCTGATTTTGGGCTATCTGCAATAACACCACTACATCAGAAAGTTGTCACCACCCTTGTAGGCACAATTAGCTACTTTGACCTAGAATCTGAGGTTACGGGGTTCTTCAATGAAAAATCTGATATATATTCACTGGGAGTAGTTTTATTTGAGGTCTTGCATGGGCAATTGTTAGTACCCAATACAAAGAATTATGACAAACAACTTGTAAGAACGAAGCTAGAGCACGTCCATGACGAAGGAAAATTTAACTCAATTGTGTTTGAGGATATAAAGGCGCAAATTGCTCAAGAATCATTGTCTACATTTCGATTGATTGTTCGTCAATGCTTGGATAATGATTGAAAAAATCGACCAACTGCAAAAGAGGTGTTGCAACAACTCAAGAAAGCATTGGAATTTCAAGTAAGTTTTCATAGTGTAATCAGTTGAAAGGCTTATTTCCTTGAAAACTTTGTTTTTGGACATTTGATAGTATTCAATCATTTATTTTATAAAGCATATATCACAATCATGATGAAAATGAGTCTAACAAATATGCAGGAGGAATATGAAATATGGGAGTCTAAATTGCCAAAAGACTATGGCTGTGTTTGGTAAAAGTAGCAGTAGTAGTGAACAGTAGCTGTGAGCAGTAGTTGTGAGCAGTAGCCGTGAGCAGTAGCTGTTTTTTAAATAAAAACGTTTGGTAACATAGCTGTAGCTGTATTTATATATATGTAAAATGACGTAAAAGGACATATGCATATGATTAAGTCGTTTTCCAAAGGAATATTTGTGAAAATATTTCCCCGGGTCGTTCTCCCAACGAAGGTTTGACGGCGTTTGAATTGATTCGGAGTCGTGAAAATGTGAAGTGAATAAGTGAACGTGAAAGTGATTATTTTGGTATTGATTAAACTAAAATATGGAAAATTAAAAGCAATCTACTTAATCAAATAAATGCACATAAAAACAAATCAAATAACGCAAATCCCGGGCTAATCCCGAGACTTATAAAACTATTAGTGAAGATATAAACCTAAAATGCAAAGCTAAAAACTCAAGGGACTGAAAATGTAATTTATAAAAACTAATTTTATAAAAGAAAATAAAGAAAACAAGAGTTTATAAAAGTTTAGGGACTAAAAATGTAAAAACTGAAACTTTAAATATTCTCAAACAAAGACATGGACTAACTGGTACTTTTCTGAAACTTGTATAAAACTGAAAACGATTTTAAAAGAAAGATAGGGACTGAATTAGACTAAACTGAAACTAGGGGACTAATTGGTAAAAACTGAAAATTAAAAACGTTTTAGAACTAGAAAACAACCCAGGTTCGATCCTGAGTTACTACAAATTTACTAAACTATTTTTTTTTCTTCTTTTGAAATTCAATTAACAATTAACAAACACTAATTTCATGAAAAGAAATGAACTCAAACAAGCTTGAATAAGCTGGAAAACAGCTTGTACACAATACAGTCAATTTTTTCACACTCTTTTGAAAACAGTCAAACAAGCTCAAAAATGAGACTCAAATAAGCTGAAAATAGAAAACCAAAAGCAGAAACTGATAAACAGCTAGCTTGTCTAGCTTTTGCCCCAAATTCAGACCCTAAGCTTAAGAAATCAACTATTTATGGACAAGAGAAAGTGACTGTAAACAGACAACCTTATGGTGCAGGGGAGTCAAATGATCAGATAACCAACTTTGAGCACTATTTCAAATAAGCAAATAAGTATCAAACTGAGATTTACTTGTTGATTATGAGAGACTAGCAACCAAAGAACACAGAACAACAAGCCAATTCAATTTCCAACTACTATTGAATCCTACAAATGATCTTAAAGTTTATGCAATTTCTGAATTATCACTATTTTTTACTTTTTTTATATTTTTGCAATGTTGACTTTAATGAAATTCTATCTGTCCTAAATGCCTAATTATGTTGTAATAAGCTACTATGCAACTAATATAAGCTACATTAACTACTTTTAAACTAATATTGAAGATTTAAGAACCTACAATTCTAACAGATGGCATATTTGAAGAATTAAAAGAGAGATTTGACTATTTATCTAATAAGCCTACTATTTTTATGTTTTTCTACTATATATCAGCCTAATGTAACTTGACTAAACCAAATGCAATGCTTAAATCGTACTCTATCATAGTAAACTAAACTGTTCCGAACACCCCTATTCGAATCTGATGGTGAACTATATTTAAGCACAATGAGATTTAGCCAACTAATCCATCAAGTAAACTTAGATTATGATCAACTAACTTATATGAACTAGAAACTCAGATAACAAACATCTAAACAGCACAAGAGTACACTATGCAAATTAGAGGCAGTAATGAAACAGTAAGATCAATAAAGTGCAAACAACAAAAGTAAGATGCAATCTACTATTATATCAAGTAAACTACTACTATTAAGGTATAATATGACTAAACTGAACCAATTAAACAGTAAACAAGCAAACAACTCAGATCTATACTATATAAACCATTATTATGCAAAAGAAGCTTGAAAATGAAAAAGAAGAACTCACTAGGAGGACCTCAGCTAAACAGAGGTTTCACTTCAACCAAGCCTATCTTTAGATAGGCCAACTGCTTCCCTTTCTCAGTTTGGACTACCAATTCAATCTCAGATCATCATCTTTATCACCACAGCCTTGACTTATGTTGACTATATGTGATTTGAGAGAATAATGAACTAGAAAGCTCACAGCAAGCTATGGAAGCTTGAATAAGCTTATATGAACAATAAAAGGCTGGTTGCAGCCGGATTTGTTTGAATAAAAACCTTTTTTTTTTCTGATTTTTTTTTTATATATATATTTTTTCCTTTTATATATAAGATGCACAAACTTAAGAGATTAATTTGAATTTAAACTAAAATTGATTTAAAATAGCTAATAAAACAGTAACACAAGCTTAAACAATAACTAAAAGTAAATTGAGAATTAAAGAACAATAAGTAAATACGGATTATATAAAATGTAAACTAATATTTCATTAATAAAAAGCTTGATTACACTAGTTTGAGACTGAAATTACAATTGAGAAACTAAAATAGCAGAGTAACACTACTTAAATCTACACCCCGAAATGAGGAGAAATCCTCTTCTATTTATAGAGCTCGAATGAACCTTCTGGGACTTCCACCCTGGCAATCCGCGTGCAACTTGAGCTATCCATCACCCTTAGATCAATCCTTGCTCAACACTCCTCATTTCCCACCGTTTGATCAAACTTTACGCGTGTTCGGTCCAATCACTCGCTGCCATGTGTCATTCTCCTTGTCAGGAACTTCTAGAAGGGCCAATGATTGGTCGAATATACCCTTAATTGCTGTAAATTTGGTACGGTAAATAGCTAGGGTTCATGTAATAGTATTTTTCTGGGTTTAGTGAATATTTGGGGGCGCGTATGAGTGTGTGTGGTGTGTGTTATTTTTATTCTTATTTGACTGCAAGGGGTGTTGACCGGGTTTAGAGTTTTTGGGCTCGGGTATTCGTATAGGGAGTGGGCTGGGTAAGTTTGGTTGTGGGCTGGGTTTGATAAGGGATTGGATTGGGTTTGTTTTGGTGGGTTGGATGAGTGTTGGATCCGGGTAATAAGTATATAATAGGACTTTAAGGGTTTAAAGTTTCAAGGACTAAAGGTGTAATTTTAGAAATCTAAGGGATTAAAATTGCCATTTCATCAAAGTGATCTAAGGGTGATTTTTGGCTTCTTGACCAAGTATGACTTTGCCGGATCCGGTTCTGAGTCTTTTCCGTATCTCGTGCTCGTTTTCTTGATTTTCTTGACTTTTTGTCGGTTTTTCGTGATATCCGTCCCTGTATAAACAAAACACAAAAACGCACTATCTATTGGCATTATGGTCGGGTTTTTGGTCATTTTGGTCCGGTTTTGGTCAAGAAAAGGTATGTGTTTAAGCACATACCAACATATTTCAATAGAAAATTGTCTAAATAAATAATAAAGTTACGTTTACATGCTGGACATTTTATAATACTGTTATACACTAGTAATGTACCACCGACGACGTGCATTCCATATTGAAGTGGCAATATCATTGCGAATCTGTTTCATCTCGGTAGATGTTGCACTAGAAATATCATCATTATTTGTATTCGAGCCACGTACGTCACGAAGTTCTTCACCTCCCATGAAAACTTTAGTAATTAAAACTGCTTATTTCGCTCTAAATAAACACATGATCATATTGTTTTTCCTTTCAAACTGCCTATCTGTGTTTATAAAAATCCAATAGAAACAAATGAAACCAAAGCATATAAAACTGACAAAAACATTTACATCTACCAATATAAAATGTATAATATAAATTTAATCTTCGTAAGTATGAAATGGATCGTGCGTGGAATCGAATTGAGTGGTAGCATTTAGATAGCATATGAAATTCTGATTGAGGTAGGGGGTATTTTAGTCATTGAATATATTCACAGCTATTGTAAATATCCACAGCTTCAAAAGGAAGCATTGGGAAAAAAGCTTTCCTAAAAAATTCCTACAACTCATTGCTCTCTTACCAAACGAACATCAAAAATAAAAAAGCTTATTCTCACCGCTCATTGCCCCAAAAAGCTCTAAAAAGCTCTGCGCCAAACATAGCCTATAAAGAAATTCTACAAATGTCAAAGTCTACGAAATCGACTCCACCAAGAAGAAAAAAGATCTTTTAGAACATTTTCTCAAAAAGGATTCTCCTTCAAGAGGGCAAAGTGGTAGTTGGCTTATTCTCATATATGCAAAATCATACATGCATTTGCGCATGATATTATAAACTGGTTTTAATTTGAATTGTTAGTTATTATCTCATAATTGATGTAATGTTTTATTTTCCGTTTCACTAAATGTTTTTATATGTTTTTTATACATGTTAAGAATTTTTGTTTGAGATTAATTATCACATTTTACAGCTATTTGTTACATTTTGATATTTCCACGTTCTATTTTGAATGTTACACGAAACACTTACTACAATATCGCATATCGTTAATTGTCTGCCGCTAGGAATTTCCGTTGCTATGCACGGGTACTCGCCTAGTCTTCTTAAATGTGTACATTTAAATTGATTTTAAAAAAATCATATACCGTCTTAAGGTTAACCCAATAAGATTGCATACATCTGAGTAAAAGATAGACTTATTCTTTCCGAGTAACCTAAACATGAAAAAACTTCTTCTGTTTAATCATTTTAGTTTTGCCATACCTATTACTCAAATGGCCCAAAACGGTTAAAAAAAACAAAAAAGATCTCGTATTGTATTATATTTTTATTCTTGTTTCCACTCTTCATATGTAGTCTACTCATGTTTTTTTATGAGAATTATTTTGTAAATTTTTGCAAGATTAGTTAGATAAAGTTGCGTACATCTGAATCAAATACTCGTTATATCCGAATAATCTGAATAGAGAAATACTTGAGAGGTATTTTTTTTTTTTTTTCTTTTAAGTTTAAGTGTAAAACTTGTCATTATTATTATTATTATTATTGTTAATACAAATAGCGTCTCAAAAACGTTATTTATATTCTTTGATCTTTCATTAGTTTTGTTAATGACAAATATAAGGAATATCTTTTAGCAAATAATAAATACTAGCTTAAGTCTCTTAAGTACACATTTTACACTTCACATACTAACTAAGAATTACAAGTTTAGTAACTTGTTTCCTTAAAAGGAAACTTTAATTCTAGAACCATTCCATGACATCATTGCATGCATCACATAGAAGATCTTTGATATATCTTGGTTAGATTTGCAAGATACATAGTTGACATTTGAAGATCTTGGATGATTTGGTAAAATACAACTAAGATATGGTAAGAGACAACTATACCTTAGCTGTCATGTCCCACGGATCCAAATTACATAAAGGACGGATCCCTTGTGAGGGATCCGTGGGATCCGTGAGCTGAAGATCAGCTTGCCTATAAATAGGAAGCTGATCATTTGGCTCTCTCATCACTCATATAGCTTTAACACACATATTCATTCAGTACATATCTTACTAACATCATTCATAGTTGCATTTCACTTTGATCTTTCATTTTGTAGAAAGGAGATCAAGCATTCAAGGATCTACAGAACCGTAATCCTTTAGTTGCATTACTGTGTGATATTGTAGTTTGTTTCACACATCATATCTATCATTTGTAATCAGTGAGTGTGGTTAGTGCTTTAGTCCTTAAAGCACAAGGAGTGTAGGGAGTAGTTGTACCCGTGTAAAGAACTCAACATCTAGCTTAGTGTCGGTAAAGTAAATAGGCGACGTCAGGTTGGTTCTACCTTGTGAAAGAACCCGGTGTTTAGCTTAGTACCGGAAAAGGAAGTAAGCGACGTGTAAAGGTTTTCTCCACCTAGGAAAGGAGTTTGTTTCTTAGTGAAGGATAAACTCTCGAGTAGGAAACTCGGGGAGTGGAGTAGGGCAAGGAAGAGAGTCCTTGTAGCCGAACCACTATAAACAACAGTGTCGTGTGGTTTGATCTTTCCTCTCTTTATCTTTTACTTACATTGTGTGATTATTTATTTGTGATTGTTTCCTTTGAATCTAACATATAGTAACAAAGCAAATAAAACTTTAAAACGGTAAAAACTATTCAACCGCCCTTCTAGTTTTCCACAATTGGCATCAAGAGCTACGTTACTTAAGATCTTTAAAATATATTGTATTTTAAAACTTAAAACGATCCATGGATTTTGAAAACTTTAAAGAAGGGCAATCTATGCAGAGACCACCTCTATTTGAACCAAATTGTTTTATTTATTGGAAAAATCGCTTTGAGACTTATGTAAAGTCAAAGGACATAGATCTATGGTATATTATAGTTGATGGTGATTACAAACCTATTAGTAATAATATTTCGGGTGGTCGGGATGAAGGAGCTACTCTTACTCGTCACAGTGATGAGCAAAAGAAGCTAATTGCCAAAAATAATGAAGCCAAAATGATGCTTTATAATGCCTTACCTAAGAAAGAATATGAAAGAGTTTTTATGTGTAAAACGGCTAAGGATATTTGGCAATCTCTTATTATCACACATCAAGGGAACTCACAAGTAAAAGATAACAAAATTGATCTTCTTGTCCAACAATACGAACAATTTGTTATCTCTGAAGATGAGACCATTGATAGTGCGTTTGCTAAGTTCAATACTATTATTACATCACTTAAAGCACTTGATGAATCTTTTTCTAGTAAGAATTTTGTCAGGAAATTTCTAAGAGCACTCCATCCGAAATGGAGAGCAAAGGTGACAGCTATTGAAGAATCTAAAGATCTCTCAAGCATGACACTAGATGAGCTCATAGGAAACCTTAAAGTTCACGAAATGATTATGGAAAAAGACTCGGAAATTGTCAAAGGCAAAAGGGAGAAGATTAAGTCTATTGCCTTGAAAGCCAAAGTCGAGTCAAGTGATGATGATGAGTCTTGTTCAAACAGTGATGATGAAGAGTATGCCATGGCCGTGAGGGATTTCAAGAAATTCTTCAGAAGACGAGGAAAGTTTGTAAAAACACCTCGTGATGAAAAGAAATCCTCTCGGAGAGATCGTGACGATAAGAAAGGTAAGGTTGATAGGAAATGCTATAGGTGTGGTGACTCCAGTCACTTAATAGGAGAATGTCCAAAGCCTCCAAAGACCAAGTCTCAAAGAGCCTTCGTTAGTGGAGCTTGGAGCGATAGTGAAGGAGATGATGATGATGAGCCTAAGAACAACGAAATGGCACTTATGGCTAATGACACAGAAGAGGTACATTCTGATTCATACTCCTCTATAGATGATGAAACCTTAGAAGTAGAATATAACAAACTTTGTGACGTAACTTTAAAAATCATAAACAAAAACAAGTTTTTGAAAACAAAGACATCACTTTTAGAAAATGAAGTATATTGGCTTAAAGAAAAAACAATACGAATTGAAAAAGGTAAAGATAGTAAAGAAACGTGTGTGTCTTGTCAAGAACTAAAACTTGAATTAGAAACCTTAAGAAACACACAGGAAGATTTAATCAAACAAAATTCAAAGTTTAAAAGGTTTGATAAAAACATAAGTTGTGCAGATGAAATAATGAAAATGCAAAAGCTACCTCATGATAAAACAGGACTAGGCTTTATGAAACTAGGAACCTTAAGTGATTATAAGGAACAGACTGTGAATAAAACTGATTCAACCAAGTTGGACACTCACGGATCCGACGGATCCAAAAATTTGGATCTGCCAAGTGTATCCAAAGGATCCGCGAGTACAGAAGTTGAACAGAAGGTTCACAAAGTCGACCGTTCCGAGTTTGTTAAAGTTACTAAGAAACCTAACAGTAGTATAAATAATAATAAACATAAACCAGCAGTATCTTTAGGAAGAGGACAAGCTAGAAATGAATATAGAGTTAAAACGGATCAACAGAGACCTCAAATGAGTTTTCCCAAACACCCCTTTCCAAAGAGTATAGTTAATCCACAACATACTTATCAAAATAATTGGAACCAAAACATACCTAGAAACTTTCATGGTCCTAATTATATGTCATGGAACAATTGTCCACCATTTACATACATAAACCATGATAATGTCATGTTTAACCCGAACGGACCCATGAGATATTGGGGACCAAATGCTTGAGTCTTTTATGAACTTAGGTATGCTTGAAAGTTGATCTTGAACCTGATGAGTGGATCAAAGATAGTGGGTGCTCAAGACACATGACGGGAAACAAAAATCTTTTCTCAACCTATCAAGTGTATGACAGAGGTAATGTCACATTCGGTAGCAAGCTTAAAAGTAAAATCATCGAAAAAGGTACAATCTCTCATGACTCTCTATTTATTGATGATGTTGCTCATGTAGATAATTTAGGATTTAATTTACTTAGTATAAGTCAATTATGCCGCAAAAAGTATAACGTCCTTTTTAGTGAAAATGGAAGTAAAATACTTAAAGATGGCATAACCGTAGGAAAAGGTGTTTTAAAGAATAATGTCTATGTTATGAAATTAGATAAAACACCTAAAGATAAGTTATGTCTTACCTCCTTGGACGAAAACTCAACTCTATGGCATCGACGCTTAGGTCATGCTAATATGAGGCTTATTCAATCTTTGTCATCCAAAGAACTCGTTAGGAACCTACCCAAGTTGAAATATGACCAACACTTTTGTGATGCTTGCAAAATTGGGAAACAAGTACATAATAGCCATAAGGCTAAAAACATGGTATCTACATCTAGATGCCTAGAATTATTACATATGGATTTGTTTGGCCCGTCGGCTATACAAAGTTATGGAGGAAATTTTTACACTTTAGTCATAGTAGATGATTACTCTAGATATACATGGACAAAGTTTTTGAAAACTAAAAATGAGGCATTCGACAAATTTGAAATTCTAAGCAAGAAAATTCAAAATCAAATAGGAAGTAATATAGTATCTATTAGAACTGACCATGGTCGAGAATTTGACAATGAAATTCAATTTGGAAATTTTTGTGATAATAATGGAATAACTCATAATTTCTCGGCTCCTCGTACACCTCAATCTAATGGTGTAGTAGAACGTAAAAATAGAACAATTCAAGAAATGAGTAGAACTATGTTAAATGAACAAAACATACCACAAAAGTTTTGGTGTCACGTTGTAGATACTTCTACATATATCCTAAATAGAGTTTTAATTAGACAATTATTAAATAAAACTCCGTATGAAATTTATCGAGGCAAAAAGCCTACATTAGGATATTTTAGAGTTTTTGGAAGTAAGTGCTTCATTTTAAACACAAAGGACTATCTCACTAAGTTCGACCCAAAGTCGTATGAAGGTGTATTCCTTGGATACTCACAAAACAGTAAAGCATACATTGTATTAAACAAGGAAACATCAAGAGTCGAGGAATCATTGAACGTAACATTCAACGAAAGTCCACCTCCCTCTAAGACATCACCTTTGGTAGATGATGACTTAGTTGAAAGTCAAATGGTTAATGATATAGAAAACATTGAAAATGACAATGAACCCGTAAAAGGAGAAATAGTCAATATTAAAGAAACTAAAAGTCATCCATTAGAAAACGTCATAGGAAAACTTAATGAAAGAACATTAAGATCCAAAGCTCAAAATGAAAGTAATTATTTTTGTTTTATTTCAACCATTGAACCTAAAAATATAGACGAGGCAATAAAAGATGAATCTTGGGTAATTGCTATGCAAGAAGAACTTAATCAATTTATTAGAAATGATGTTTGGACCTTGGTACCTCCACTTAAAAACCAAACCATAATAGGCACCAAATGGGTCTTTAGAAATAAAATGGATGAAAAGGGTATTATATCTAGAAATAAAGCTAGGCTAGTAGCTCAAGGTTACAATCAACAAGAAGGTATAGATTACGATGAAACCTTTGCACCCGTAGCTAGACTTGAGTCTATTAGAATATTACTTGCATATTCATGTGCACATGACTTTAAGTTATTTCAAATGGATGTCAAAAGTGCTTTCTTAAATGGTCTTATTAATGAAGAAGTATATGTTGCACAACCTCCCGGCTTTGCCGACTTTGAAAAACCAAATTATGTTTTCAAACTTAAGAAAGCTTTATACGGACTTAAGTAAGCACCAAAAGCTTGGTATGATCGACTTAAGACTTTCCTAGTTGACCATAAGTATACCATGGGCCTAGTAGACAACACTCTCTTCACCAAGAAAAAGGGATCACATATTATCATAGTCCAAATATATGTGGATGACATTATATTCGGTTCAACTTGTCAAGAGTTATGCGACGATTTCTCAAAAATCATGCATGACGAGTTTGAAATGAGTATGATGGGGGAACTAAACTTTTTCTTATGTCTCCAAATTAAACAATTAGAAGATGGGATATTCTTCAACCAATCAAAGTATATCAAAGATATGCTTAAGAAGTTTGGTCTTGAAGACTCAAAACCCATGAGAACACCCATGTCCTCCGAAACCAAACTTACTAAGGATGAAGAAAATGAATCCGTAGATAGCACTAAATATAGAGGAATGATTGGTAGTTTACTCTATCTTACGGCTAGTAGGCCTGACATTATGTTTAGTGTTTTTCTATGTGCACGTTTTCAAGAAGATCCAAAAACTTCCCATCTTGAAGCTGTTAAAAGAATCTTTAGGTATATTAAAGGTACTACACACTTAGGATTATGGTATCCCAAAGGAACGGGTGTAGAAACCATAGTGTATACTGACTCAGATCAAGCAGGTGATTATGTTGATAGGAAAAGTACTAGCGGTATTTGTACTTTTGTAGGATATTGTCTAACATCATGGTTCGCTAAGAAACAAAATGCCCTCGCAATCTCAACAACAGAGGCAGAGTATGTGTCTGCAGGAAAGGCGTGTCAACAAGCACTGTGGATGAAACAAGCTCTCGTCGACTATGGAATTGAACTCAACAACATTCCCATTCTTTGCGACAACAAAGGTGCTATCGATCTAAGCAAAAATCCAGTCCAACACGCTAGAACTAAACATATTGAAATACGCCATCACTTTCTTCGCGACAATGTACAGAAGGGAATCATCTCAATTGAGAAAGTTTCCTCAGAGGACAACATTGCCGATATTCTCACTAAACCACTTAAACGAGAACCTTTCAATTATCTTACACTTGGATTAGGACTAATGGAACCTAGTGATTAGGAGAAACATTAGTGTAAACTTTAGTTTAGCCACACACGACACCAAACCAAAACATATGTTCTGATCTGCGGATCCAATCGACAACAAAGACGGATCCTTTGTTTGGGATCCGCCGGATCCGTCGCATGCTGTGTTCAGTATATTATTAAATAAACAAGAACAGCTACTATTCATTCCTCACTCCAAAACATATCACCTTACCATACTCGACACACACTTAATCTCCATCACATTTTAGACCATTTTCTTCCACAAATTTGTGCTTCTAACATCACTGTAAGTATTCTTATCATATTTATACTCCTGATCTGCGTCTAGGATTTCCATTTCATGCACAAAACCAAAACTTGGGGTATATGCATAATTCTTGAAAAATCATGAAGCATATTTATTGCATTATACTTATAAACATGTTTTTCTTAGTTAGGAATTGCATCTCATAGCACATTGTCTTAATTTAACAAAAACCCCATGAAAATTTTTCACTAAAATCTTCTAACGACTAGGTAAAATGATTTTTTCTTACATTGTTCATACAAATGCAAAAACGTTATCTTTTAGACTTCACTTGCATAATGTCTCTTGAATGCTAAAGGGAATACATAACTAATATGTATTTTCGGGTATATTCAACCGTAGCTACATTGAAATAGGAGTGTTTGGGTTATCTCTCGTTTGTAAACATAACTTGCATAAACTAATTTTTCTTGCATCAAAAGAGTCGAGATAACCGCACCTCCACATTGTCCCCATGTAGGCACACACTAGGAATTTTACACTTCCTTTGATCATTTTAACTAAAACTATGTAACTTTTTGTACTTAGGAAAATCATGCCTCCCGCAACCAACTACGATCACAAGAAAACCGTTAACTACTTACCCAAAGTCCACAAAACCAAAGGTCTAACCAATGCCCAAATCGAAATTTTCAAAGCCTTAGAGAATAAGTATGTCCATGAGGGTAGAGCCGTAGATTCATCATTCTATGAAGGAACTCAACTTAGGGAACAATTAGCCGCAATTCGATTTGATTCTCTTTTATACATTGATGAACCAATCATTCCTAGGTTCATACTTGAGTTCTATGCTAGTGTAGGTCTTAGCTCGAGTGATGAAGGTTACTTAAGTCTTCATTTTACTCTAAATGGAAATCTTGTCAACATCCCTCTTGATCAATTTGGTGAGGTCTTAGGAATTCCAAGTCAAGGAACATGTATTTACTCGGACAAATGGTCCTTAACAATCTTAGACTCCAATCTCGATAGGACGGCACCATATGCCACTCCTCTTCAATCAAAAGAAGTGATTAGGGAACATCTCTTCATTCCTAAGAACAACCCCACAAGAATGTATCGTGGTCGTGAAGTTGCTAGAGATCCATTTGCAATGGAACTTAATGAACTAAGACCCGAATTCAAGAAGATGGAGGATGTATTAAGGGCAAATGTGATGTGCACCATAGGAAACCGTGATCATATCAATGCTTGTTTATGCCACATGATGTACAACATCTCTACTCGTCAACCTTTCAATCTTGCTTATTATGTAGCCAAAAGAATGTGTGACATTCCGGTTCAAAGCAAGATTGCAATGCCTTATGGTATGCTCTTAACCCGACTTTATAGAGCCTTTGCACCCGCTCGTCCAAACCATCTAGGCTTTGTTCCGGATTACAATGAAATTGAACATACCTTCGTTCCTTTGAGTGACTTTAGGGTTAGTGTTGATAAGGGCAAACGTCCTCGTGTTCCAACATCATCCTCATCATCTTCAATGAGTGAAGATGATGGTATGCCAAATTCTAGGATTCCTCCACCCGAGTACTTGAGCCATCTTCCTCCAATCCAACATGAATCCGCTGAGTATAGAAACATCAAAGGAATGGTGAAGAATCTGGGTCGTTGGATGATGAAATTACATAAGGGGATGAAGAAGTTGAAGAAGAAGCTGAGTTGATGGAGTGTTTGGTTTTAAACAATGTTGGATATTGTGTTGTTAAACTTCTATGTGTCTAGAATTTATCTGATGATACTTGTTGTGTATGTGTAATAACTAACACTTGCAGGTGGATAACCATAATGGTTATCAATTTTCCGGGTTATAGCCAGTGTTTGGCATAACACCTAAAACGGTAAGTTTCTAAGTACGGATTAAACTATGTGCAATCATGTGTTAATGTAATCATATTTAGTTGTTTTGCTATACATATTAGATGCTAAATAAGGTCTAGGTGAATTTTCGGGTTTTCGTCGAAAAACGAAAAATATGACATATGTTCTGTTTACTTTTTAAGTTTTAGGCATACGGATCCGGCGGATCCCAAAACAGGGTTCCGCCAAGGCTTATCGTTGGATCCGCCATCCGCCATCCTGCGGATTTGGCGGATCGCTAAAAATGGTTCCGCATTTGCAACCATTTGGATCCGCAGGTTTCCCAGTAAAATTACAAAACTTTTTCGACTTATCCCGATTCTTAAATGTTTAGTATCACTTAGGATTCATTCACTGATCACAATTCCTCTTAGAATAATTTAGGAATTCTTAGAAACTTAGGAACAAAATTTCCCACCAAAATTTAAATTTTTAAAATTTTAGGTGTGAGTTACCAAACAGATACAAAGAAGGAACCCTTTTTAGGGATCCGTCAAATCCGTGGAAATATCAAATCATCAGACTTTCCACTATCTTCTTGTATTAACTGCAAATCCACAACATATTACTCAACCAAAGCTCAATGGATTGACTTCCTTGATATGACCTGCACAAATTTTTGTTCCAAATCATTAGTAACCAACATTCTCTATTGGATTCACATCAAATCCAAACACACAGACTCACAAACCTTCTGTCTATAAATTAGCACTTTAGGATCATCCCTTCACACAAACAACCATTTCCTCTCCTGTACATCTTAGCTATCATACTTCACCATGACTAAGTCAAACAACTCTTCCACATCTAGACCTTCAAGAAGAACAGCCCGCATTAGTGTTAAACCCTGTTGTTTTATCAACTTAGCAAACTCCTCATCTGAGGAAAATTCTCCTCTCAATATATCATCACCCATTGCTAGTGAAAATTTCCTTACACTCTCCACCCCAACACCATCAAATGTTGTTATACAAACACCACCACCAACCATTACTCCAATAGCCTCTACTCCACCACCGGCTCCATCACAGCCTGTTAGATCACCATCACCACCAAACTCACCCAAACTCCAACCCTTGGAATTATTTAGGACTCCTCCTACATCACCACATCTTGATGACTTAGAAGAACTTTCACCAAAATTACCCAATCTTCCACCCATGACCTTTGAAGGTCAACAACCCATGCTTTTTCACCCAGTTTACCCGGATATCCATGGCCCTTTATACCATGATGCACAATCATCCCAACCTCAACCACAACCTCTATCACCCACATCCACTCTAGTTGCTATTGACGAGGCAATGTGGATGAATATGCCTCAAACCCAAGAAGAGATTAGTGAAGAGCTCAACCGTCTCTACACTCTCTCGGGTATGGTTGACCATCGCCTTCATGAAGCAATGGACATTCAAAACATCCTTATGAACTCCCTCCAAACACCACAACAACCATCAAACAACAACAACAACCAACCACCACCACCATCACCACCGCAAAACTTGGAGCCTAATCTTCCTCCCGGCTTCTCAAGTCATGATTGCGCACATTGTGAGAGAACGGCTCACTTGGCCCAAAGGACCAACATCTTGGTCCATGAGCTTCAAAATGAGATGAGGTTCATCTTGAACCATGTTCTTGAACGTTTAAACGCAATCTCTCATCCGCCTCAATAAAAGTGTTGTTAGGAACCTTATAGGGTGATGTTGTAGTTGTCTTTATTTAGGATTTATTTTGTAATGTACCATCATATCATATTTGTGACTTTTGTCACATAATTTTCAATTAATGAATATGATGTTTTTATGCTTATGAGTGATCAACATATTGCATATTATCATTATCATTGTGAACTAACATTCTTATATAGCATATATTATACCTTGATTATGATTACCCTAGGTACAAATAATGATCAGACACTTACTTTGACTTTTAAAAGTCAAAACTTATTGAAAGGCTTGTTTGGGAGAATACTTCACAAGCATTCTACTTCTTAATTGAAGTAATTCATTACTAACACTTCATTTGCAGCATATCATACCTTTCATAGTATACGTTGGTACTCGAGAAGTGAGGAGTATACATCAAGGGGGAGCATCTCATAAGCATTTCATATACTAACCATTTGTTTTGTAGATTCATGCATCATTTCCTTGATTACTCCATCTAGGGGGAGTATAAAACAAGGGGGAGCTTTAAAGTTCTCAAAATCGCATTCCGCTACGCTACTCTTTTTGTTTCGACAAAAAGGGGGAGAAAGGAACTAAGTTTGCATCAACTGTGATTCATCACAGTACATACATTTTTTACAAAACTTTTCTTTAATAAACAAACTTAATACATATTTTTAAGAACTCATGCTATATTTATTCTCTTGCTCAAAAATATACCTTATGTTTTGTCATCAACAAAAAGGGGGAGATTGTTAATACAAATAGCGTCTCAAAAACGTTATTTATATTCTTTGATCTTTCATTAGTTTTGTTAATGACAAATATAAGGAATATCTTTTAGCAAATAATAAATACTAGCTTAAGTCTCTTAAGTACACATTTTACACTTCACATACTAACTAAGAATTACAAGTTTAGTAACTTGTTTCCTTAAAAGGAAACTTTAATTCTAGAACCATTCCATGACATCATTGCATGCATCACATAGAAGATCTTTGATATATCTTGGTTAGATTTGCAAGATACATAGTTGACATTTGAAGATCTTGGATGATTTGGTAAAATACAACTAAGATATGGTAAGAGACAACTATACCTTAGCTGTCATGTCCCACGGATCCAAATTACATAAAGGACGGATCCCTTGTGAGGGATCCGTGGGATCCGTGAGCTGAAGATCAGCTTGCCTATAAATAGGAAGCTGATCATTTGGCTCTCTCATCACTCATATAGCTTTAACACACATATTCATTCAGTACATATCTTACTAACATCATTCATAGTTGCATTTCACTTTGATCTTTCATTTTGTAGAAAGGAGATCAAGCATTCAAGGATCTACAGAACCGTAATCCTTTAGTTGCATTACTGTGTGATATTGTAGTTTGTTTCACACATCATATCTATCATTTGTAATCAGTGAGTGTGGTTAGTGCTTTAGTCCTTAAAGCACAAGGAGTGTAGGGAGTAGTTGTACCCGTGTAAAGAACTCGACATCTAGCTTAGTGTCGGTAAAGTAAATAGGCGACGTCAGGTTGGTTCTACCTTGTGAAAGAACCCGGTGTTTAGCTTAGTACCGGAAAAGGAAGTAAGCGACGTGTAAAGGTTTTCTCCACCTAGGAAAGGAGTTTGTTTCTTAGTGAAAGATAAACTCTCGAGTAGGAAACTCGGGGAGTGGAGTAGGGCAAGGAAGAGAGTCCTTGTAGCCGAACCACTATAAACAACAGTGTCGTGTGGTTTGATCTTTTCTCTCTTTATCTTTTACTTACATTGTGTGATTATTTATTTGTGATTGTTTCCTTTGAATCTAACATATAGTAACAAAGCAAATAAAACTTTAAAACGGTAAAAACTATTCAACCCCCCTTCTAGTTTTCCACAATTATTGTAAATTATGTATAAAATTTACACAAATATAAAAACTATTAAAAATGAAAATGACGAGTATAATTTTAAAACGAAAAAAAGTAGTAGTATTACAGTAAAGTATGTACCGTAATATTGAATTTACCATTAAGCAATATGATTAATTCCAAAGTAATTTAGTGAAGGCCCAGCTTATCCCCACCCCTAAATTCGAAATTCACACCCCCTCTTTTTTTCGGATTTTCTTTTTTTCTTTTTTTTTTCTTACTTTTATAATTTTGTTTATATCAAAAAGCTATAAACCTGAAAGTGCGGAACAGAAATACGAAACAGAAACTGACAAAAACTATAAAACTATCATAAATACAAAACAAAAACTGACAAAAAAAACCTGTCATATACAATAGTGCCCACCCCTGATTTGACACGGGAGTTTTGTATATCATAGGCCTTTAGACTGAACGGAGTGATGCAACTTGGGGGGCGATTAGGCCCTGGATCGCCCCTCTATCGCCCCAAACACCGCCCCCTATGGCGATAAGCCCCTCCGGCGACTTATTTGTATCGCCTCTTCTTTTCTTTCTTCGATACTTTTCTAGCCGTTATCAAACGGCTTTCTTCTTTTTTTTCTTTTAAACCTTTTATTTTCCAAAATAAAAACACACTCAAACACATATTTTCCAAAAAAAAAAAAAAAAAAACACAACACTCTTATTTCTAAAAAAAAAACCCACCAATCCAGAAAAAAAAAAAAAAATCATGGAAGATTTCGAAGATTCGTCCTCCTCATCATCAAGTTCCGATTCTTCGGAACTAGATGAGGCGATCGAAGGTGCCATTTATAACACCGTTAATATATTTATTGAAGTCGTGAAAGAAGAGCGGGTAGCAGATGATGGCCCCGTTTATAGACGAAGGGCGTATGTGAATCGTCTTCGACAGGAGGCAAACGAGAGGTTGATGCGTTTTTACTTTGTTGATCAACTGGTATTCGATGCGCGGGTATTCCGACGACGCTTTCGTATGAGTAGGCGGCTTTTTTTGAAGATAACAAACGAGTTGCAAGAAGAGTACGCGTACTTTCAACAAAATTATGATTGTCGTGGGAAGCTAGGTTTCACCGCAATACAAAAATGTACTTCCGCGCTTCGTCAACTAGCATACGGATCGAGCGTCGATTCATTTGACGAGAACCTGGAAATGTCGGCGAGGACTTCACGGGATTCGTTGACTAAATTTTGTCAAGGTATTATTTTTAGAATTATTAGTTAGTATTCTTTTGAATTATTATTAGTATTATTATTAGTTAGTATTTTTAGAATTATTAGTAGTATTATTATTAGTTAGTATTTTTAGAATTATTAGTTAGTATTATTATTAGTTAGTATTTTTAGAATTATTAGTTAGTATTTAAATTAGTTCGTATTTTTAGGATTATTAGTTAGTATTATTTTGATAAACTTTTTAACTATTAATAGGTATTATTGAGATGTATGGGCCGACATATTTACGTAGACCGACTTGGACGGATCTACAACGTATTTACGAGGTAACAAGAGTCGGCACGGAAGGACATTGAGAGAGTGTTCGGGGTTTTGAAAAAAAGGTGGAAAGTTGTTAGTTTTCCGTCAAGATTTTGGAGCAAGGAGAAAATGCATGCCGTCATGTATACTTGTATTATTCTCCATAACATGATTTTGGAGGATGAGGACAAGGCATTTTGTCAAGATTTCAACGAGCACGACCAGACATTGAACCCCGAGTATTAGACTCAAGAAACTCCAATGGAGCAACGGATTGAGAATTCAAATCTCGTTAGAAGCCGCGAAACACACAATATTCTTAAGGCGGATTTGGTGGATCATGTATGGGATAATCGTGGCCCGAATGAAGACGAAAACGCGCCTCCAGAAGCCGGCGAATTTGTTAGTGACGAAGAATAATTTTTATGTTTTATTAGTATTTAATATGTATTTTTAGTTTAAGAATAATTTTTAATATGTATTTTTAGTTATTATTTATATAAAATGTATTTTTAGTTATTATTAATAAGTTAAAATTGAAAAAAAAAAAAATCAATCATTAGAAGTGCCACGTGTCAGGAGTCGCCCCACCCTCCTGAGTAGCCCCACTCCCCATTTTTTTCTAGACTACCCAACTTACTGACTCAGCGCCACGTGGCGCGAGTCGCCACTTAGCTAGCCACACTCCCTTTAGTCACAGTGAATGGGATAAAAGCAGTGAAATAAACAAACAGAGTGACTGACTACACATACAACCCCAAAGTCAACAACACATACATACATTTGCCAGCCCAGCCCTGCCCTATTTTATTTATATTTTTCTATCACTGAATCAAATCAAATCAAATCAAATCAGATTATGATACAACAACAACACCAGTAGTAACCAGCAACGAACCAAGTAATAAAATCAATCATCGATCATCATCATCAACTAACTAAGGTAAAGGTAGGTTTGTTCTCATTTGAATTATTAATATTTGATTGATTGATTGAAACATCTTTTATTAAGAATTAACTTTTAGATTTACATAGTGGTGGTGGAAGGCAAACGGGCAACAAGCTGCGCCGCTGGCCCTTTTTGGATTGCAAAACTTATTCTTTTGATTGATTGTGATTTTAAAGAAAGGAATTGAGATGATGGATAATGTGATGGAGAGTGGTAATGTTGGAAGGACTTTCCGCACCAATAAGAAACCTTCCTCTTCTTCTTTACCTCTGGTACTGATTTTTTTTTTTTTTTTTTTTTTTTTTTTTTTTTTTTTGAAGTAATTAATTTTTTCATCACAACAACTTAACAGGTGTTTCGCGTTGTTATGCGAATGAATGTCCGTCTTCTGTTTGTGTTTTTGTTATTCTCTTTCGGAGCTCTTTTCTACGTTGGAGCTTCCACCTCTCCTATCATTGTCTTCGTCTTCTCCGTTTGCATCCTCAGCTTCCTCGTCGCTATTTACCTCACCAAGTGGGTCCTTTCCAAGGACGAGGGCCCTCCCGAGATGACTGACATCTCCGACGCCATTCGTGATGGTGCCGAGGCCTTCTTCAGGACCCAGTACGGCTCCATTTCTAAAATGGCTCTTTTGCTTGCTCTCCTCATCTTTGCCATTTATATCTTCCGTCCTCTGCAAGAATCCTCAACCTTAGGGAACTTCACTACTGCTTCCATCACCGTCTTTTCTTTTCTCTTAGGAGCTCTCTGCTCCGGTATGGCCGGTTATGTTGGCATGTGGGTCTCCGTACGCGCTAATGTCCGTGTTTCAAGTGCAGCAAGACGCTCTGCCAGAGAGGCTCTCCAGGTCTCTCTCCTCTCTCTTGTTTTTTTTTATTCCACATTCTCGCCATTTTATATACTAACACAATTATTTTATCATCTTCAGATAGCTGTCCGTGCTGGTGGATTTTCTGCTTTGGTGGTTGTTGGTATGGCTGTACTTGGTGTTGCTATCCTTTATGCCACATTCTATGTTTGCTTGGGAGTCGACTCACCCGGCTCCATCAAGGTTACTGATTGTGAGTCTCAACTTCTTCCTTTCTGTTATTAACGATACCTGCTTATCAGAATATGGATGTTATGGGGTCTTCATCTGTGTCATGACTAAAAGATCTGGTTTGTAAAAACTACGATGATACAATATCGCTGCCGATTCTTGACTGGAATATATGGCTATTTATAATTCTTTTACTAAAAGCTATGTTTAGTGTGTACATCATGTATATTATATTATACGTTTGTAAATGTGTACATCGTGTACCAGTGCCTCTTCTTCTTGTCGGGTACGGTTTTGGAGCATCATTCGTAGCTCTTTTTGCTCAGCTGGGTGGTGGAATATACACGAAAGCTGCTGATGTTGGTGCTGATCTTGTTGGAAAAGTAGAGCAGGGAATACCCGAAGATGATCCTCGGAATCCGGCTGTCATTGCTGATCTGGTATACATCCTCGTATATGTTTTTGTTCTTCCTTGTTGATACATAAAACAACTTATTAATCCAACTTTACAAATTCTAGTGTTTACTACTAAGAGCCTTCTTTATTAAATGGAGCTGATAGATGCAATGCCTAATATGTTTCTACAATAAGTTAAATTCTAAGAATCACTAGATATGGCATTATCAGCTCTCTCATGGTACCACCGGCTCTGTGTACCTCTGTCAGCATCTTTTTCAGAAACTATTCCTGCAAATTGCACAATTTGTTGAAACCCTTCCCAACTATATCTACATGGCTTTGCATGTTGGGGTCAGTTGCTATTTTATATATACGTACAAAGCCAATGAAGACTTAGCTGCTCATATATTGCAACAACTCTTTAGAGCCTAAATGTGGCAGTCTATAAAAAGATTAAAAACAACTGTAAGGGATGTTGAAATTCTTTGTAATACCTTCCAATAACCCAAATGAATAAGCCAATGTAACAAATACAGATTAACTTCTAAACAAATTTTCATTAACATGCATCACTTACGTACACGTGTTGACTTTGGGTCTGGTTGATGCTGGAGTCTTCTCTATGAGGCATGGGATTGTAGGTGAACTAATAGTATTATATATGAAATAATTTACAAGGCGGATTGATTACATCGTAATAACGGTGCATATTAGCTCATATAAGGTGTTCAAATGAGGCATTTTTCCTGCATACACTCTATTTAATAGCTTATGAGTGCACATGCAATTTAGTTTCAGAAACAACCTTAAAGGTGCCATAAAAGATTACATCTAGAAGCTTGTTTTCTCTTTCAGCAATTTAGTTATGATACTAGATGGAATTATAGAATTGTGTTCTTATATCCACACACACAATACCTCATGTCTCTCTTGATTTATAGAACTTCAGTTTTATTGGCTGTAAGTCTTTGTTGATCACTTTGTGACATTTAAGGTGTTGTGTTAGTGTCTTACAAAGTTATTGGTCAAGAAGACATCTTAGGGGGTGTTTGTTTAATAAACTTATATAAGCCGAAAAGTTTCAAAATAAGCCACAAAAAGTGAACTTATGAAACATAAGCCAAAAACCACATAAGCCATAAGCCCGCTATTTAAGCTTAAACAAACACCCCCTTAGTAGTTCTACTTTATTTTATTTCTGTTAGTCGTTTAGTGCACGTGTCTCGTTGATATGTATAGGAAATGAGGCGGTTTAGTTTTATTGTCATGGTTATGTGTTTTTTAGATGGCTTTAAATCTTCCCTGGTATGAGTTTATTTTTCTTTCATATATTTTTGTGTCGACTAAATTACTGTGTGTTCCATCTTTCGCTTAACCTACAACTTTCATGGTAATATTTTTTGGAATTCATTCTCTTTGATCTTAAGTGCACTTATTGTTGTTGTTTATATTATTAATAGCTAATATGGTGATTTTGTTATACAAGGTCGGAGATAATGTTGGTGATTGTGCAGCTCGAGGAGCTGATCTATTTGAGAGCATTGCTGCAGAGATAATAAGTGCTATGATACTAGGAGGAACCATGGCTCGGCGCTGCAAAATTGAAGGTAAGCATTTGGTTTTCCCCAGTTGTAGTTCTCACTAAATCATTGTGAATATGCATTAAAGGTCAGTTTAAGAGGTGGTCATCTGCAGATCTGTGCTTTTTTTTTTTTTTTTTTTTTTTTTTTTGTTGTGGCACTCAATGTTTTTCTGGTTTGGTTCTTGTCAGCGCATGTTCCCTTGACAGAACCACCAACTATATGCACTTGTTAATTGACTAGATTGCAATCTTTGACAGCTTTGTGATATCTGAAAACCTTGACACCTATGAGAGGGAAATGGACACTTATTAACTATTCTTATCTGTAGATTACCCAGATTTCATGTATGTGCAGTTAGAAAATGCTTATGCTTAAATCATTTCTGCTAGTTATATACTATATTACTATTTATACGAGAACTTATGTGGTAGTCCATCACTCATCTGTCTATTTATGTATTAATTACCATTTTCATTCTTACATGCAGATCCATCTGGCTTCATCTTATTTCCTCTGGTTATTCATTCATTTGATCTCATAGTATCATCGGTGGGAATATTTTCAATACGTGGCACACGTGATCCTGGGGTGATCGGTGTTATGGAGGATCCTATGACGATACTTCAGAAAGGATATTCTGTTACAATACTTTTAGCAGTTTTGACTTTTGGACTGGTAATAATTCCAAGTGAAACACTTAGGAAAAAAACCAGTAAATTAATTCAGCATATTAATATATATCCCCCAGCCGTGTTACAGTCCATTTACATACCCTGTCTCCCTACCTTGTTGGGTGCCCACACAACATAATGAACTCTGTTTTGTTTTTTGCTGATAGAGTTGAATTTTGAACTAAATGTTTGTTGCCTATGCAGTCGACACGGTGGATGCTGTACACAGAACAAGCTCCATCTGCTTGGTTGAACTTTGCTCTATGCGGTTTGGTGGGAATCATGACAGCTTACATTTTCGTCTGGATTACTCAGTACTACACTGACTATAAACATGAGCCTGTACGCAAGTTAGCTCTATCTAGCTCAACAGGCCATGGGACTAACATAATTGCTGGCATTAGTTTGGGGTTAGAATCTACTGCTCTTCCTGTCATTGTGATAAGCATATCTATAGTTTCGGCTTTCTGGTTGGGCCAGACCTCAGGGCTGGTTGATGAGGCTGGCAATCCAACTGGTGGATTGTTTGGGACGGCGGTAGCAACGATGGGTATGCTTAGTACGGCAGCTTATGTTCTCACTATGGATATGTTTGGCCCAATAGCAGATAATGCTGGTGGGATTGTTGAGATGAGTCAGCAGGTAAAGCATTCATTTCATGTAGAAAAAATTGTTGACGTCCCAAATTATAAAGTTAAGTGTTTTTACCTGATTATCGTCATATGCAGCCTGAAAGCGTTCGGGAGATTACTGATGTTTTGGATGCAGCTGGGAACACCACAAAAGCAACCACCAAAGGGTTTGCCATTGGATCTGCTGCACTTGCATCTTTTCTCTTGTTCAGTGCGTATATGGATGAGGTAGCAGCATTTGCTCATACCTCATTTACACAGGTAAGGAAGTCTATCCATTTTGTTTCTCATGGCCCAAAATCAAGTTTTCTGCTCTGCGATTCTGCATATAATGCATAATCTTGTAATATTGCTGTACAGGTTGACATCGCTATTCCAGAAGTTTTTGTGGGTGGATTGTTGGGCTCCATGCTTATCTTCCTTTTCAGTGCCTGGGCCTGTGCTGCAGTTGGTCGAACTGCCCAGGAGGTTGTTAATGAAGTAAGACGACAGTTTATTGAGAGGCCTGGCATCATGGTAGGTATCATTCTCGTTATAGGAAGGCTTTTCTGTAGGATTGTATTCTTGTCTTTTCTACGTCCTTACTATTGCATTATCACTAATACCTGAAGTTTCTTATATTGGACAAGTGAATCCATTTGATGTCTGAAAGCTATAAATAATCCCTGATTTATCAATATATTTCTTTGCGGTTATGACTTAGCTTTGTTAGTGTCGTATATGAAGATTTTATGTTATATTTGTCATAGGACTACAAGGAGAAACCAGATTACGGGAGATGTGTTGCGATTGTTGCCTCTGCATCTTTGAGGGAGATGATAAAGCCTGGAGCCTTGGCGGTCTTATCACCTATATTTATTGGTACGTTCTACATATGCTTGTAATATATAAAAGTAGAGAGCTAGCATGCGTTATTTAGGGTCTTGTGCATGTAATTACAAAATGCAGATGCTCTTATTAAGTTCATACTACTTCACTACATGGAGTATGAGAGATATGACTTTTATCAGCCATCTTGTATGTATATTGTATGCTATCAAATTACACTGCTAAGATATAATTCTTCTGGAGTTGCCAGAGTCACCGTTAACCGTCAGCTCATTTCTTTGTTATTGTTCATGGCAAAGCTTATGATCATGAAAACTGTAGGCACTTTGTTGACTAGAATTTTTTTTTGACACTTCTACTAACATTTTTGTGTGTTGCACTTTCAAACAGGCATTCTTTTTCGGGTTCTGGGTTACTATACAGGACAACCTTTACTTGGGGCTAAGGTCGTGGCCGCCATGCTGATGTTTGCCACAGTTTCTGGTATACTCATGGCTCTTTTTCTCAACACTGCTGGTGGTGCTTGGGACAATGCTAAGAAATACATCGAGACGGGCGCTCTTGGAGGCAAAGGAAGTGACAGCCATAAAGCTGCAATTACTGGTGACACGTGAGTGTAGAAATTTTTTTCGATTGTTCAATCTATCCGGCTTCTTGTTCCCTTACCCTCATATATATTTCTCTAAAATCACAGTGTAGGTGACCCATTTAAAGACACAGCTGGCCCTTCGCTCCATGTCCTTATCAAGATGCTTGCAACAATAACGCTGGTGATGGCTCCTATTTTTCTGTGATCAATAGATCTTCAGGTGGCTGCATATATATGATGAACATACAAACACAACCAGTAGGGACCAGGGAGTGGTCTTTTGATCTAACTGAGTCGAGGTGTGCCCTGAGGGGGTCCGTTACTTTGTAATACTGATTTTTGTGTCTCCTTTTTAAACTTGCTGTGCTTGGAAGGAAGATGCATGTGGCTGGTCTTGTCTTTAAAGCATTAATGGCACACTTGACTCGGCGCACTTGACTAGAGTTTCCCATCAGTTTTTTATATTATTTTTCCCGATAGATAGAGTGAATTGTTATAAATGTTCTTTACTTCCAATCGGAGTTTTAAGTGAATCTGTATGTGATTAAGTTTCACCTTTTATCAAATTGCTTTCAACAACAATGAATGCCACCTGTATTAGTTAGAGAAAAAGGTACATGCTTCACTTCTATGGTTTACCCAAAATCACGCTCGTAATCCCTATTCGATTTTAACTACGTAAATAATCCTCAATGTTCAAACTATTTGCTTTGATAGTCCTTATTTTAAAAATAGGGACTATCCGTGTAATAAGGATAGGGACTACCCGTGTAATAACAAATTATAGATTTTTACACAAATTATCCTTATTTTTCAAATTAAGGACCATCGATGCAACTAGTTTGAAAATTAAGTATTAGTGGTGTAATTAAAATCAAATAGGGACGATAAGTGTGATTTTGGGTAAATCAAAGGGACGAAACATGTAGTTTTTTCTTAGAGTAAATTGCACAAATTGTCCTTGTAGTTTGGTTGAACTGCAAATGATGTTCTTATGGTTTCGAAATTGCAAACGACTTTCAAGTGGCCTCTCTATGGGAAACTTTAAGATCATTTTTGTCCCTGATTAAAGTAAAATGACTAAAATGCCTCTATGCACACATTTATCCTTAAACATTCATTTTTCAGAATAGTAATTTATGTTCATCATTTTCACACACAACATGAATCGGCTCTTCACAACACATGACAACACTTTATGTACATCTTCGTTGAGTGCTGGAATGTGTTGTGAAGAGGCGACTGATGTTGTGTGTAAAGATGATGAACACGAAGATTTGTCCCTCAATATTGTTAAATATTGTTCAGAAAAAATTGGATATTCAAGGATAAATTTGAGCACATGGGCATTTTAGTCATTGCAGTTAAGCAATAGATGAGAATGAACTCAAAGTTTACTCGCAGGGAGACCGCTTGCAATTTTGAAACCATAATGACTGTACAATTGAAATTTGACCAAACCACAACGATTGACTTTTGCGATTTATACTTTTAATTAACTGATATAGCCCCACATTTTGAGGAAAAGTATGCGCCACGCCTATGTGACTGTCACTTGGTCAACTGGATATAGATAAATACCCTTGTATGGTTTTGGACTTGTGTTCTTGAAATGATATCATACCACTAGGATCTGCGTTATATGGTTATTTAACTTGAGTATGTTGAATCAATGTTTAGCTATTTGGACCTTTTTGTTTAAAGATTTTGTGATTCATTATCTGGTCTTAAAAGGCAAAAAATCATACAAATTGATCAGAAATGGTCCATATGGTTTGCTCAGATTGCATGTTTAGTCCCTGGTCTTTCGAAATTGCAGGCGGCCTCCTTATGGGGAGTTTTTGTGTTGATCCCAGTTGAGCTTCTCGATCTTATGAATTACTTTAGATATAAACCCAAAGCAATCGATATAGAAACTGTTCTTGAATTGTATATCAAATATTATGCGGAAACTAATACTTGATCTTAAGAAGAATTATAAAGAAAACGAATTATCAAACAACCAACACTTCAATATATTAATACGATCGTTCAACAACGATAGGGTTACAAGAATAACCTTGAAGTGTAAAACAATAATGATACGTATCTCTAACCTAACCCTAGATCATCCTTTTATAGCGTAAGGAGTCCTAGTCGGTTTACAAAACTTTCTATACAAGAAAAATATCTTACGTATCTTTTCTATACTTATCCTTAACATACTATACATATCTTAATAAGCAGCAGAGTAAATCTTCTAGCAGCAGAGTCTTCGTAAGCTAGCAGCAGAGTTACACTATGTCTATTATCCCAAACCAGCAGAGTCACAAACAGCAGAGTCATTGCACTAATCAGCAGAGTTATATAACTAAACAGCAGAGTTATATAACTGACCAGCAGCATCTTTTAGACCCAACAATCCTCCCCTAAACTTGATATTTTTCTTCAAAAATCATCAAGTTTCTTTTAAGTCCAGCTAACCACCAGGAGGATGCTTCCAAACACTCTACTGTTTTAAGGTCTTAAATTCAAGCACTTTTCTATATCTCTCTATTAACTCAAAAGCTTGATGATCTGATAAGAATGGTCTTTGCAAACTTAGCTTTCCAGGTTGTAACATGTTAGTCAGAAGAGCAGTATTCTTGAACAAAGGATAATCTCTCTCTGTTAACATGTATAAACACATACCATTAATTCCAGTCAATGCATGTACTCCACATGATTGATATAGATACCATCTGATAATTTTGCTGGAACTCATCACATTCTTCCAATCAAGACTTCTTTCATCAGGCTCAAACATATTCTTCAAATAATAATAGTGAAGTCTTTCATGCATCACCTCTGGTCTGGTATCACCATAATTCATTTTGTAAAGATTCCAGAGTTGTGTAACATCATCCCTATCCATATAGTGCAACATCTGAGAAAAACTGATATATCCAACACTTGAACCATTTGATCTCTTAATTCCCCAACATGGTTGACTACCATCCAGAACATCATGTGAGTATGAAATGATTGGATACTTTGTTGACAAAGGTACTGCATTAAGTAACTCAGGTTCTTCTTGAGGTTTATGAACTGTGAGATCCATAATCCCTTTCATATCATCTGCAGTCACTTCTTTAAAATTATGCTCATCAGTCACTTCATCTTTCTCAGAAACACTATCTTCCTTTTCTGAATCACTCTTTACCAATGACTCAGTCTTTCTCTTCTTTCTAGCCACCTGTTTTATTCTCCTACCATATCTCTTTACACCAATAGTAGGTTCAGGCTTTTTCTCTGCAACTACATTCTCTTTCTCAACCTCCATGATCTCCTTGTCATCTTGCTTCTTTGAAACACTTCCAGATGCTTTCATATGGTCAGATTCCATAACCTCTGGCTTTCTCTTCTTTTCAGAAACTTTTCTTGGATTTAGCTTAGCATATGTTTCATAAAATTCCTTTTCAATTATAGCATCTGACTTTCCCTTGAAATCCTTCATCTGATAACCTCTTGCATTTTTCAAATAATACTTCATATCTTTAACCAATGCTTTCCTTGAAGATGACTTTGGTTTAAAACCATGCTTCTGTGCTTCTTTAATCCTCATAATCAGCTCTTCCCACTTAGCTAATCCATTCTTCTTGAGTATAAACTCAACAAGCTCTTCTGTCTTTTCACTTCCTTCCAACTGCTCATCATTTGTTATTAAGAAAGCTTCACCTCTTACAATCATATCAGAGTCTATAAAATACTGCAATTGTTCATTGAATTCTTCTTGACTAACTTCTTTAAATGTAGAGCTTTCCATAAGTTCAAACTGATTTCTTTCTTCATCAGCTGCAACACTTTTTGCATATTCTTCATCCTGAGCAATCTGAGCTTGTTCATCAGCCATCTTTTGCATCCTTTCAAACTCTTCAGCAGATTCAGCAGCAGGTTGTTTTTGTGATGGTTCAGTTCCTTTGTTCATGTTCAGCAGTACTTGAGCTAAGGTTAACTTTTCATCATCTGATTCAGCAGAGTCCTTTTCTTTTGCACTCTTCTCAGTATCAACAGCAGAAACTTTTAACCCATCAGCAGAGTTACCCTTTTCACTCTTATCACCAACATTTTCAACTGATTTCTTTTCAACCTCCCCTGAATCTACTACAACTTCCTGATCCTGAGCATTCACTACAGCCTCCTGATTATTCCTCCCCTGTTTGGAAGCATCCTCTTCCAAACTTGGTTTGGAACTCTTCTTTAACCTCCCCTCAAGATGAGTAACCCTGAGCTTAAGCCTTCTTATCTCAGCACCTTGAGAAGCTTTGACTGTAGACAACTCCTTTCTTAGTCCAAGAACCTCCTGTGACAATTTTGTACATTTATCCGTCAATTCCTTAAATTGTTTCATAATATCCTCACAACTTCGGTCTGTGTTAACTGACCCGAGAGGTTGATCACTGGAATTGGCATTTTGTACAGGGGTTTTAACCGTCAAATCCTCTTTTTCAAGTTCAATACTAGCCTCAACACTTCGACCTGTGTGACCTGGTCCGAGAGGTGTATCATGGGCAATGTCAATATGTACATCAGTGTCCATCAATTCAAATGTTTCATGTCTGTCCTCATCACTTCGAGATGTGTGACCTTCTCCGAGAGGTGAATCTTTGGACAAAAACTCAGTCTCAACCCTAGGTTGAACAGCTGAGCCCCCCATAGAAGCCATTTGGCTGGGGTTACCATCAGTTGCATTGGGTTCTTGAGAACCTTCTACAAAAGATGTTGCCATGGTTGAGGTCTTAGTTATGTTAGCACTGTCCTGCTCAACTACTAAGTTGAAAACAGTAGTGCCAGCCTCTTCCATCATGATACCTGCATCACCTGTATCAGCCTCATCTGCATCCATACTAACATTGGCCTGAGGTTGCACAATGTCCTCATGTGTGGAAATCCTAGGTGATTGGGTATTTTGAGGTTCAGTTGATGATGACACATGCAAACTTGTAGATGAGGATGTGTGATGGGAAGCTGTGGGTGTTCCAGCTTCTTCATCCTCATTAACTGCAGCCACAATATTCAAGATGTGCTCAGTAAGGGGAGTTATAGCACCAGAAAAACCTTTTCCATTCTTCTTTAGAAAAGCAAACATCTTGATTGCCATTCTACTACAGGGCTCAACATTTGTATGCCTCAATGGTTCTCTTAGCTGAGAGTTGATAACTAGTTGTAGAAACCTTGGATACAAATAGAATTTCTTCTTAATAAACTTCTTCATACCCTCAAATATCATAGAAGAAAAATCAAAGGATTGCCCTGTTGCCAAACACACTAAAGCCATAGCTTGAGAAGAACTAAACTCACTCCAACCACCTACTTTGGGAAACAAGCAGTGTTGGAGGGTATGCAACAAAAACTTCCAATGAGGACAAAGACGACCTTTCAAAAATGTTCCACCAGCCTCAGGTCTCTCATATCCTATGTTCTCAAGCTCAGTCAACACAATTTCTGGGGTAAGGGTAGAAGGTGTAGGTACTCCTGATAAGCGAAGACTTCTTTTAATGGTTGTTTCACTAACTACAATACTTTCACCATCCACACTACCTATCAACCGTTCCTCCCCATCAAGTATATCCAACTTAACAGTGGACCAAAATTGTTGCATACGAGATTTATAAATGGTAGGATCAACTGTTAATGCATACCTTAATCTAGAAGCACTCAGAAAATCCATAACCTCATGAAATCCAGCAGCTGCAGAGACCTTACTCAGAAATGCAATTTGATTATGTTCTTTCAGAAACGTTCTTCGAGCCATTTGATTTGGGGTTTTTGGGTGAAATGATATGAATTAATGTTCTTGGGTGAGAGTCGAATGTAATTTTGAGCAATCAAAATGTAATGAGATCGAATTGGTGGATGAGACCGTTTTGATCTAATTAGGTTTAAGAACGCGCCAAAAGTTTTAGTTTGACCCTTCAACTTTCAAACTCATCAGCAGAGTTATGAAAGTGCTGACCAAAAGTCAACATTCCCAAAATCTTCAAAAATCACTCCCTTAAATACAATACCAACCCCACATTGAAGTCCATAAATTCCTTAATTTCTTTAGCAAATGCCCAATTCACAAACCCTAACTCTAATAACAATCCACCATGAGTTCTTCCAAAGTGCCAATCATCGACATATCATCCGATTCCTCGTCAGACAACTCACAAGGATGGTCAAGCTATTTTCCACCAACTTCATCCTCAGCACAAAAAGGTAAGGCGATTGCAGAAGACGAATATTCCGACCCACTACCATCAACACCATCATCCTTTGAAGATTCTGATGATGATGAAACAGCAAAATGGCCTAAATCAATGACATACTACCAAGGTGCCTGGGAAATTAATCCTCCACAACATCCTTTGACCGCTGAGCTTCAAAAGCAAATGGAGAATGCCGCCGCCGCCTTTGCGAAGAGTGTCCACCTGCCTCATCCAAAGCCAAGTACGGTTGAGCAGAAACCCCCTGTTTCAAAGAAGAAGAAGCAGCAGAAGAAATCAGCTCCCTCAACAAGCCAACAGCAGAGTCCACCACCACGACCAGTAGTACTGGCTCTTCCCTGTCCAAGAGTATTTGAAGCCATGGGTACTCGAGGACCTCGTAGCAAGGTCATGCCTGATTTTGCTAGGATTTAGGTTGTGAATCTTTGTATCTTGTTGTCTTTTGATCTTTCTTTTGAATAGCATGAATGTATGGAAACTGTATGATGTACTAATGCCTTTATTATCAATGAACTTCCTCTTTTCATGCTTTACTTGATTGTGTATGTATATGTATCTGCAAAAGGTTAGTAGCAAACAACAAACACAAGCAAGAATATTCCATAATAGCAGCAGAGTAGGCATAGCAATAAACAACTAAACAGCAGACTTTGACTAAACACCAGATAATGACTAATCAACAGCACAAATCCTTACAAAATTTTACAAAAACATACAGAGATAAGATGGTTAATGATTAAAGATTTATCATGCCAATACTAGCAACTAAAAATTGAAACCTACTTACATCAAAACATTTAGTAAGTAGATCAGCAACATTATTGTCAGTATGTATTTTAACCACTTGAATTAACTTTTTCTCATAACAATCTCTAATAAAATGATGTCTTATCTCTATGTGTTTTGTTTTAGAATGAAAAACAGGATTTTTGATAATACACATTGTGCTGTTGTTGTCAATGAAAATTTTTGTGTTCATGAAATTGTACCCATAATCCAGCAATTGGTTCTGAATCCAGAGCACTTGTCCACAGCAGCTAGAAGCAGCAACATATTCTGCTTCAGTTGTCGAATTAGCCACCACTGTTTGTTTCTTACATTGCCAAGAGATCAGTCTATGTCCAAGGTACTGACAGCCTCCAGTGGTTGACTTTCTGTCCATAGTAGCTCCAGCATAGTCACTGTCTGAGTATGCTAACAAGTCAAAGGGTGAATTATTAAGATACCAAAGACCCAATTTTGGTTGACCCTTTAGGTACCTAAAAATTCTTTTGACTACTTCCAAGTGTGAAACTTTTGGGGTCACTTGAAATCTAGCACATGCACACACAGAAAACATGATATCTGGCCTTGAAGCAGTCAGATACATCAATGAACCAATCATTGACCTATAAAGATGTACATCAACCTCTACCCCATCTTCATCCTTGAGCAAAGGTTTGTTTTTATCCATTGGTGTCTTAGCTGCCTTCACATCTTTGAAACCAAATTTCTTTAACATATCAGCCACATACTTGTCTTGGCTAATAAAAATCCCATCAGACTTCTGCTTAACTTGAAGCCCTAAAAAGAAAGTCAATTCTCCCATAGAACTCATCTCAAACCTGCTGTGCATAAGCTTCTCAAATCCTTCACATAACACCTTATTTGTAGACCCAAAAATGATATCATCTACATAAACCTGAACAAGTAGGATATCCTTTTTGTCTTTCTTAATGAACAATGTTTTATCAATGGTTCCTCTGCAAAAACCATTGTTCAACAAATACTGGGATAAGGTGTCATACCAAGCTCTAGGAGCTTGATGTAGTCCATACAGTGCTTTCTTCACCTTGTAGACCCTATCAGGATACTGAGGATCTTCAAACCCAGGTGGTTGCATCACATAAACCTCATCAGGTATCTTTCCATACAAGAAAGCACTTTTCACATCCATTTGATACACAGGAAAATTCTTGTATGAGGCATATGCCAAGAAAAGTCTGATAGCCTCCAATCTTGCAACTGGGGCAAATACCTCATCATAGTCAATTCCTTCTTCTTGAGTATACCCCTGAGCCACCAATCTAGCCTTGTTTCTGAAAACAATACCTCTTTCATCTCTTTTACATCTGAACACCCATTTTGTTCCAATTGCCCTTTTTCCATTTGGCAAATCAACTAATGTCCAGACCTCTTGAAGCTTGAACTGCAGCAACTCCTCTTGCATAGCTTCAACCCAACTTTCATCTTTCATAGCTTTGTGAATGGTTTTGGGTTCTTCTTGAGATAGGAAACAGGCAAACATGCAATTTTGTAAATCTTTGTGGCTATTTCTTTTCTTAAGTGTTTGAGCAAATAATCCCTGATCAAGCAAATCACTCAACCCTTTTGATTTACTTCTAGTCTGAATAGCAGAGTTAACATCACCAATTATCTGCTCCTTTGGGTGAATCTTGTGGATTCTTGTTGTTGGTGTGGGACTAACAGGTATATCAGTCTCCAAGTTGGATAAATCAGCTTCAGCACCAAAAATATCAACAACTTCATCATCAGTATCCACATACACTTCTTCTAATTCCGGCATCTCCTTAGAAGAATCATCATTAGAATCACCATCTTTATCAGTAGAGTCCTTTGGCATAGCAGCCGAGTTACCAAACCTAACAACAGAGTGTTTGGGCCTAACAGCAGAGTGTTTAGGCTTAGCAGCAGAGTGTTTTGGCCTGGCAGCAGAGTTGAGAGAACTGCTGCTATGTTTATTCCCTTGTTGCCCATCAACATCTGACTCTTTATTCCTTTCCTTATCATCATTCTTGTCATCTTGAGAAGGTTCATCAGCACCTTCTACATTAACCTTTGGAACTCCCTTATCAACAGCATCACCATCTGAACTCTTTTTCTCTTCTTCTGTTGGAGAGAAGTACTGATCAAATTTCCACTTTTCAATCAACACAAACTCCTCTGCAGATCCATCCTTCTTTGCTTGAGTACCTGCATTAGGGTTAGTTTGTGTACCTGCAGACATGTTAGTAGTACCTGCAATGACTGGTTGATAATTCATACTCTTGGTTAAAGAATCAATATCAAACATCCACTCAGGACCTTTTCCATCAACATTAGGTGTGGTTTCTCTGATTTTAACATGCAAATTTTCCACCACATGCCCAGTCCTTTGATTGAAAACCCTAAAAGCCTTACTTTCAGTAGAGTATCCAACAAAGTAACCTATGTCTGCTTTCTCACTAAACTTGCCTAAGTGGTCAATGGTGTTTAAGATAGTGACAGGACACCCAAATGGTCTAAAGAAATCTATCAGTGGTTTCCTACCATGCAATAACTCATAAGGGGTCTTATTGTGAGGTTTAACTATCTTAGTTCTATTTTGCACATAACAAGCAGTGTTGACTGCTTCAGCCCAAAAGATAGTGGGTAACTTAGACTCTGACAACATAGTCCTAGCAGCCTCAATTAATGTTCTATTTCTCCTCTCAGCCACACCATTTTGCTAAGGAGTTCTAGCCACACTAAATTGTCTAGTTATCCCTTTTTCCTCGCAGAACTGATTCATCACCTAATTCTTAAATTAAGTTCCATTGTCACATCTGATGATTTTAACCTTGTGATTAAATAGGTTTTCTATCCTAGTAATAAAAGCCTTAAGAATGCCAGGTGTCTCATTCTTAGTAGCTAAAAAGAATACCCAAGTGAATCTACTAAAATCATCAGTGACCACTAAGCCATACATCTTCTTGTTCAAACTATTCACATAAGTGGGTCCAAATAGGTCCATATGTAACATAAACAAGGGTTCAGTTATTGAATTCACCAATTTGGACTTACAAGATGCTCTATGTTGCTTTCCCATCTGACAAGCAAAACATACTTCAGGATTCTTAAATACCTTGGAAGGTAATCCTCTGACCAAGTTCCCTTTCACCAACTTATTGATAGCCTTGTAGTTCAGATGTCCAAGCCTTCTGTGCCATAGTTTGGATTCATCAATAGTGGCTTTGGCAAACAGACAAGTTAAATCTCTTTTGGGAATAATGTTCTTTATGTCCACACTGTATATGTTGTCATTTCTAGGGACTTTAAGAAGTACTAATTTATCATCAGGTATCTTATAGTCGGGAGATAAGACAAGACATTCAGTGTCTGTAAAAAGAACAAAATTCTTTCTGTCACACATTTGTGAGACACTAAAAAGATTGAACTTTAAACCATTCACCAAATACACTTTTTCAAAATCCAATTTTCCAGTTCTGATAATGCCTTTACCAACAATTTTTCCTCCTTTAGGGTCATTCCCAAAGGCAACATATCCACCATCCAAAGCTTCAAAGTTCTCCAAATTGCTTTGGTCTCCAGTCATGTGTGAAGAGCATCCACTATCAAAAATACATTTGTCCTTTAGCTCCTTTTGTAGATTGCCCTGCACAAAAAGTAAGAGAATTAGTTTCTCTTTGGGACCCAAGCCATTACTGACTTGGATCTACCTTGTGCATCAAAGTAGTCAAATTTCTTCAACTGCATTGGTGCACTGCTGTGTCTGAGAACATGATCCAATACTTTAACTTTTGGTTTCCAGACCCAGCAAGCTGAGGCTTTAACAGCATAGAAATGATTGCCCACAACAGTATCAGTAACAACTTTAGGCAAAACAGCAGAGTCTGCCTTAACAGCAGAGTTTGCCTTAACAGCAGAATCAACTGTATCCTTCTTTATGGGCCCTGTTGGTGCAATAGGAGAGATAACTCTAGAAGTACCATCTCTCATCAAAACTTCCTTGGGAACCATGTTTCTTTTGGGGTGAGGGTGAGTCCTTTTATTAAGGTTTCTATGGTTCACCCTTTTATACTGGTTCCAAACAGGTTTCCTAGAGTAGTAGCACTCATCTTGCAAATGCTCAAAACTACCACAACCATAACATGCCTTCTTAAGCAATTGAAAATCAGTACCTAATTTTTGTGAAACTAGGTTGTTCCAATTTCTCTGATTTCCCCTAGGCAGATTATTAGATCTCTTAGGATATACTCTAGGTGTGTTATCAAACTCAGCCATCTTCCTAGAGATACCTTTTCCTAACTTAGGCTTCACAAACTCAACCTTTTCTACCTTAGGTCCTTCTGATTCAACAACAGCAGGAATTTCTTCCTTTTTGTTCTTAGAGGTTGAATCAGTGTCTACAACATCATCATCACTGTCAGACTCCCAATCTTCAATAAGGAGTGTATCAGTACACTTTTTCTCAACCTTAGGTGACTCTATTTTGTTGTCTCTAGTTTCACCTAACAATTTAGCTTCAGTCTCAGATATGAAAGACAGGGTCTTAGTGGGAGGGGCATTGGCACTAAGATTCTTAGGATGTGCAACAGCATTATATCCTAGACCACTGCCTGAGTCAGCAAAGTGCCTACCTATTGGTTTACTAAGAATATCAGTGGCAAATTGTTGTTTTTCTACCCTGACAATGTGTTTTTCTGTCTCACTTATAGCTAAATCTCTAGCCTGCTCAGCCTTTTCTACCTTTTCCAAAAGAACCTTAATCTCATCATCTTTCTTGATAAGCTCATTTTTCAGGATAGTGATTTGATCAAGATATTCAATTTCAGCCTTTTTATAAAACTCTAGCTTCTCTTCTAAGTTCTTTAAACCATATGCATAACTAAGATTGTCTAACTTAAGTGTTTCATTTTCCATCTTAAGATTACCATTGCTAGACTTAAGTTCATCAATTTTATCAGAACATGATTTAAAAGAACAAGATGAATCATTTGATACCTCAGAGTCTGATCCAGAAGAAGAATAGGCCATAAGAGCAAAGTGTTGTACTTGGGATTCCTCTTCAGCTATCAATGCACAATTTGGACCATCCTCAGCAAGATCACTCCAGTCATAATCTCCTAACCCATCACATGATACCATAGCAGTAGTAGGACTTGGCTCTTCATCAGCAGACTTCTTGAAAGTCTCATTGCTTCTTTTTGGTGCTTTGCATTCTCTTGCAAAGTGTCCCTTCTTTCTACAGTTAAAACATTCAGCCTTTGATTTGTCAAACCCTACATTCTTATTCCTTCTGAACTTCATCTCTTTTCCAGTTCTTTTGAGAAACCTTCTTGCTCTCATCGTTAGCATTGCAAACTGCCATTGCATATCAATTTCTTCAACATCATCAGGATCAAGTTCATCCAGATCTTGAGGCATGACTGAAGTACTTGTAGTAAGTTCAGCCAAATAAGCACAAATAGCAGCATCACTGATGGTGTTTGGGTTTGTAGAGTCAGCAGCAGTAGCATGTGAACCAACAGCAGGAGCAAAAGTACCAGCAGCAGAGTGTTGTTCTTGATGACTACCAGAACTTTTGTTGCTTGAGGAAACAAAAGCAAGATTATTTGTGGTAGAAGATGAGCTTGACAATCCTTTAACTTCTGATTCATACACCTTCAAGTTGTTATACAGATCATCCAGTGTCATAGTATCAAAATCATCTTTGTGCCTCCAAACCACTGTATGAGTGTTCCATTCAGACGATAGACTTCTCAGAAACTTAAGATTGATATCTTCTTGAGATGGCTCAATCTTCAAAAGAGCCATTTGACTGGATAGCTTATGAAGTCGATCATAAGTTCCCTCAATGTTCTCAGAACTTAAAGCAGTGAAAGTTTCAAACTGGTGCTTCAGCAGATTCTTTCTTGACTTCTTGGTTGCTTCATTCCCACCAAATCGAAGTTCAATAGCGTCCCATAACTCCTTAGCTGACTCAATATGATTAAAACTCAATTGATAATCATTAGGTATTCCCATCATGAGAATACTGTGAGCCTTGACCTCCAATCTTCTCTGTGCTTTCTCCTCACTTGTCTTGAGAGTCAAGACTGATCCAGTAGCAGTTTTGGTTTGCACACTGTCGCCATTCAGAACAACTTCCCAGAGTGAGTAATCAACCATTCTCATGTATTGCTGAATTCTCATCTTCCAGATCTCGTACTCTCCAGTCTTAAGCATGGGAACTCTTGATGCAGTAACCATGTGTGTTGAATCGGAATCCATTGCTTATGATGATGACAAACAGATCTTGTATTCAGTAATTCTTCTTGGTACCAGTTTCTAGATCACAAGCTCTGATACCACTTGTTGATCCCAGTTGAGCTTCTCGATCTTATGAATTACTTTAGATATAAACCCAAAGCAATCGATATAGAAACTGTTCTTGAATTGTATATCAAATATTATGCGGAAACTAATACTTGATCTTAAGAAGAATTATAAAGAAAACGAATTATCAAACAACCAACACTTCAATATATTAATATGATCGTTCAACAACGATAGGGTTACAAGAATAACCTTGAAGTGTAAAACAATAATGATACGTATCTCTAACCTAACCCTAGATCCTCCTTTTATAGCGTAAGGAGTCCTAGTCGGTTTACAAAACTTTCTATACAAGAAAAATATCTTACGTATCTTTTCTATACTTATCCTTAACATACTATACATATCTTAATAAGCAGCAGAGTAAATCTTCTAGCAGCAGAGTCTTCGTAAGCTAGCAGCAGAGTTACACTATGTCTATTATCCCAAACCAGCAGAGTCACAAACAGCAGAGTCATTGCACTAATCAGCAGAGTTATATAACTGACCAGCAGCATCTTTTAGACCCAACATTTTGGTTCCGTTTTGGTCCCTAGCCATTGCAGAAATGGTCCCTGTGGTTTGCTCATAATTGCACGTTTAGTCCCTGGTCAGGGACCAAAACGGAACCAAAAACTCCCCACAGGGAGGCCGCCTGCAATTACGAAAGACCATGACTAGGAGTTAGGTGTAACACCCCCAAAATCTTATTTAGCGGAAGCATACATGTTTGGGTGCTACTAAATTTGTATTACAACACAAGGTACAAAGAACGGTTTTACCTCAACCGTTTTAAAATAGATTTCATATTCAAAAGTGATTTGTTTACAACATTTCAAAAACGGTGCGAAAATATAAGCCCATAAAATAAATCAAGCGGTCTCAAATACATCAGAGTCTTCTATGACCATGTCATGTAATGCCAAAAGCCTTCACAACTAGGTTATCACCTTAAACCTTAAAATACATACTGAAAGTGTCAACACGAGGTTGGTGAGTTCATTATTTTTATCATAAAAATCAATTATTATTATTATTATTATTATTATTATTATTATTATTATTATTATTATTATTATTATTATTATAAACATCATTTTTTTTTTTTGAAAGTAGAAAATAATTATCATTATTATTATTATTATTATAAACATCACTTTTAATATTATTATTATTATTATTATTATTATTATTATTATTATTATTATTATTATTATTATAAACATCACTTTATTATAAACTCATAGGATTTACAAGAAATTAGTGGGGGAACCGTGAAACTATCTGAGCCAATTATTATTATTATTTTAATAATAATATTATTATTAATATTTTTCTGATATTATTATTATTATTATTATTATTATTATTATTATTATTATTATTATTATTATTATTTTTATTTTTATTTTATTATAAAAACCAAGATTTATTATTAAGCATGATAAATTTTACATAAAGTTGGATGGGAGTCTAGACACAAGTTGTGCTCCCACTCCTTTCTGAATACAAAAGCTAACTCTATGAAAGATATAGACACCATTTCCAGCATTGTTAGAGTGACTAATGGCGATAGACTTATTATTATTATTATTTTAATAATAATATTAACATTATTTTTAATATTATTATTATTGTATTATTATCATTATTATTATTATTTTTAATATTACTACTAGTATTATTTAGTTTATCAATTTTAATTTAAAATAAAATTTTAATTCAAAATTTTAATTTGTTTTTTCCAATTTCATTTTCTTCCAATCAAACACGCATTAGTTTTTGCAAATTCTAATCATTCAGATTCCAAATCCTTAACAATCCAACTCTTTTACATTTCAATTCATTCACATTTCAATTACATAGACAGATTACAATTCCATCAAAAACATTCCGCTAACCAAACGGGAGAGTTTATAATTCTATACTTCAGTTAATTATAAGGTAAAATCATTTCAAGAAAAATCACTGACAAGAAGATATCATAGTACCAAAATGGCAAAATGTATTTACATGAGACGAATAAACAACTCTCTAGCTGTAATTACTTTAATAGAACCAACACTTATAAACATATAAAAAGTAAAATCCTGAATCAATTCCAAGCGCAAAACGCGACTTTTTAAAGAGTGCCCTCTCGTGTTTTGGTGACTTCTTTTTCTTCCTAAGCTTTCATATTCCTGCATGAGCAATGGTGTTCTGGCTAGTTAAATTTACGATAGTAATTTGTGTGTTCATGTATATGTACACACACGTATTCGAACCAATGCTAGGCTTGGATGGAGTCAGCATTGTCAGCACCCCATCTACCTAAACGAACCAAGAATGATAGTACTTCAGATGGATCACAAAGCGAGTGAAAAGCCATTGTCTTTCTTGGTTTTGAAGATACCAAAATTGGGTATCCTTCACCTCTTTCTCTTAGAACCTAAAACAACACTACTTATGTTAAACCAATACATTATTTGAACAAGCATGTATATATCATTATAACAAAAACAAGCCAAGAGATGCATACCTTGAAAGCATCCTCATCGGTTGTATCATCTCCAATATATATAGGTAGAACGTTTTTAGAATCATGATCAAAGCCTAAGTTATCTAGTAAGTACTCAAGGGCATGACCTTTGTTCCACCCAATGGAAGGCCGAATTTCCAATACCTTTTTGCCACGCGTCGTGTGAAATTTTGGATGGTTCACGAGCATCGACTCAACTTGCTGTTCTAGTCTCTCGTAGTCTTCATCCTTAACATGGCGATAATGAACTGAAAGGCAAAACCTGTTATCCTCAATTGTCACCCCTTCTATGTTTTTCGTTCTCTCATTCATCTCAATCAACATCTTTCAATTTTAACACTACAAAAAATGGAACACTTTGGCACGATAAAATGGACCCAAACAATGAAGAAAAGTCGACCCAAACACTTTGGGTCGACAAAAACGACCCTTTATGGTCGTGCCAAAACTTTGGTCCCAAGTTTTTTTGTCTCGACAAATTTACAAAGGAATGAGACGACATTGTTGCGGGACCCACAATCCAGTCAAATATTGGAAATTCACTTTGGGTCGACATTTCTTTTAAATTTTGGCACGATAATATCGTGCCAAATATTTTATCTTTTTTTATTTTTCTTAAATTGTTTCTTTAATTTCTTAAAAACTTTTTCGGAAATTCACTTTGTCTCGACATTGTCGTGCCAAAGTTTTATTTATTTTTGTTAAATAAGTTATTTAATAAAGAAAAATAAATTATAAATTTAAATTTGTCTCGACATTGTCGAGACAAAGTGTATTTTATTAAAAAAAAATTGTTAAAATTTGGCACGACAATGTAGTGCCAAAGTAATTATTCACGAACTTTTCATTTGCACTTTCATCAAAATGTCGACCCAAACTGTCAAATATGCAAAAAAAAAAAAAAAAAAAAAAAGCAGCAGCCTGCATTATTTCCAGGTTTTTTCCGGAAATTTTTCCGGAAAAAACCTACCATTACACCTGTAAATCAACCAATATCCGCATTGTTGAAAGTTGTGTGGGCCATGCTCAAAATATGGGTCGACAATGTCGACCCAAAATATTCGCTGGTGCCAAAACAACTCTTTTGGTGTAGTGTAATGACTTAATTATCATCAACTATGTACATGCATATGTAATATTTGGTTGATTCAAATTAATTGACAAGGAATGTTGTATAGTAGTACATTTGTAAATATATGTTATTACTACCATATACCTGTTCAATTTCGGGTCGAAAATCTTTAGCCGGTTGAAAGACAATAAACTCATTTCCCTGAGCAAATTAAAATCAGAATCACTTGTGAAACTAAATATATCCAAGTTATTTGAGTAAATGAATAAAAATTACCTCTTCATTGACGGTTTTATGATGATAATTGTCATCGCAGGACTTATTTTTCGGGGTCGGTGCCATGATATCCATCCCATGACTCCCAGAGTAGTACACTTCATTTAACTTGACAAAGCTATAGACCTAAACAATATAACACGCATATTTATTCTTTCTACATTATCAAATTTTTGTTGAGACATGTGGTATAGTATATACCTTTTCACGACTCCTGCCGCTAATAATGGCTGTTGGAAAGTGCTTAGAAACATCCCGAACTGCTGCACGCATCTGGTAGCATCAAATCATACATCGTTTATACGCCAATTATATATCCAACAAATTAAAGAGACAATAAGTATACGTGTTTTCAGTAGAATACCTGATCAGACATGAAAGCACATTCAGGGTCACTCACGATGGGTGATAACGTGCCATCATAATCCAAGAAAATGGCTATTTGCTTTCCCTTTGATGCATTCATCATCCGGTGGAACGAGCTTAGAGCAGAAGGGTGTTCTTTCTGTTAAAAAACAGCACACTTCACACGCACAATTCAGTTAATCATATAGTTTCCAAGACCGTTCCTGTTAATCGATCAATGTTACATTGTTACTCGACATTATGTTTGAACCAAAGTGTCTCACATATTAGGACAGTCTTTGATCATTAATTTTTAAGCAAAACTGAATTAAAACAACCTCGCATTGCATAAAATTTGAACGTAAAAAACATAAATAAATAAAGAGACATACCGGCCAAGAAACATAGTGTTCGTCTACCATTGCGGATTCACGAGGGCTGGTAAAATGATGACCATCTATCAAGAAGATCATGCCGTAATTTATATATGGGTTCAAAAGAATCATATTTTCTGGATAAGGATAGCAACCATCTTTCCATATATACCCATTGCCTCATAAATTTTAGCTGCGACGTACGCCAACTAGCACCTTCTGGTATTTTGGAAACATAGATGAGATGAAATAAGTTTATAAAAGAAAAATATCATCATTAATTACCATGCATACATATTTGCAAATCTCAATAATAGACAAAAAGTCCAACTTGCCTAAATAAAATTTCCAAACCTATGTATGTGTTGCTTGTTCATATACTGTATGTGTTTTTATATGCAAAGTGTACGTATGGTTGGAATGGATTGACTTATAAAAGCGTAGCATTAGGACCCACACTCATGTTAGGGTGTTCTGCGATCATTATGTAATTAAGGGAACTTAACAAAGACATATATATATATTTATATATAGCTAGGTCATGCATGCATGTGCCATTAGCTGCCGACCACATTTGGTTTGACCACATTACGATTTTTCTAAAAACGAGAAAGATCATTGTTTTCTACGATTGGGTCAATATATATGGTCGTGTACGTATATGTACGTATTTTTTCCTTTTCATACTTAGTTGCATACTTAAAATATAGGAGATACGGATATTTTCACGTAGACATATCCCCTCCTAGAGTAACAAACGTGGAAAAATATCAACATAGCTAATATAGTACGTGTTTTTTCTTGAACAAAGATAGGTAATAATAATATGACCCTTAATATATATAGCTTTCTCAAATGAATATTTATTTAAGAAAAATGTGACTTATGAAAAGGAGCTTAGTCATCGTCGTTCACTTAGCTTGTGCTAATATTCTTCCAACGATTATATTGATTAGTATATTAATGATTAAATTGTATCCGTCAATAATAAAATAATGGGTTTGAAGTGATCACGTACAACTTGTTTATTGGTTTTAATAATAAAAGGCACATATATTATACTTCCTCTAATTAAAAAAGTTTAACATTATTGGTTTCACCTAACATGCACGGACACGAGAATATATATGTGTTCGAAAGCTAGTCGACATCACTTTGACATTTTCAAGTAGCTACCATACTCTATGTCTATATATGTTCATAGCTATGTTTATATTTACTGAAACCCATACGATAGTTAAAATATAATTCAAATACTAGAGAACTAGCTATATATAGGGTTCGCCATAAACCAAAGAGAGTTGAACAAAACAAGGAAATACAAGTACAATACAATAGATTGCGTAAGTTTCAGCCATGTTTCATGTAAAAGTCTAAGTGACGAAAAAAAGTCTACTCGTATAAAAACTTCAAATTAAAAATTTGCTAGCGCAAGTCATATATATATATATATATATATATATATATATATATATATATATATATATATATATATATATATATATATATATATATATATATATATATATATATATATATATTGAGACTTTCTTGCGAGAACCATCTTATCTGCGAGAATTGACAGAACCACAAAAAACATACATGCACGCCTTCAATAATTGTATTTTTGCACATATGTTCTAAAAACAACATATATGTTTTCAAAAAAACATGGTTGTTCTAAAGAATTTGAAATACAAAATTTTTCTTTGAATATGTGCATGTATGTTCTTATAAGGCGTGCAATGACAATATTGCGGCCGTGTGTAAGGTTTTTGTGAAAAAAGAGGATGAGTTCATGATGATATTGAAGAACATAGGTGGATACTTGCGATTATTGATGATTTGCATGTATTTTTATTTTATTTTAAAAGGTGTGCATGTATGTTTTTGGTGGTTCTGTCAGTTCTCGCAGATAAGATGGTTCTCGTAAGAAAGTCTCCTTATATATATATATATATATATATAGGGGAGCTTTATTTTCAGAACCCTGTTAAGTGCGGGAACTGCGAGAACTCCAATTTTGCATTAGAAAACATGCATGTTCATATAAAACATGTATATTTTCTTACATACACCTTAATACGCAAGTATGTGTATTAAGGTGTATGTAAGAAAATATACATGTTTTATATGAACATGCATGTTTTCTAATGCAACATTGGAGTTCTCGCAGTTCCGCGACTTAACAAGGTTCTGAAAATAAAAACCATTTTGCATTGATCTGTTGCACTTAACAGGTTTTATATGAACATGTGTGTTACTCAAGTATGTGTATTAAGGTGTATGTAAGAAAACATACATGTTTTATATGAACATGCATGTTTTCTAATGCAAAATTGGAGTTCTCGCAGTTCCCGCACTTAACAGGGTTCTCAAAATAAAGATACACTATATATATATATATATATATATATATATATATATATATATATATATATAGTGTATCTTTATTTTCAGAACCCTGTTAAGTGCGGGAACTGCGAGAACTCTAATTTTGCATTAGAAAACATGCATGTTCATATAAAACATGTATGTTTTCTTACATACACCTTAATACACATACATGCATAACATACATGTTCAAATAAAAACCTGTTAAGTGCAACAAATCAATGCAAAATGGTTTTATTTTTAGAACCCTGTTAAGTGCGGGAACTGCGAGAACTCCAATTATGCATTAGAAAACATGCATGTTCATATAAAACATGTATGTTTTCTTACATACACCTTAATACGCATGCATGCGTATTAAGGTGTATGTAAGAAAACATACATGTTTTATATGAACATGCATGTTTTCTAATGCAAAATTGGAGTTCTCGCAGTTCCCGCACTTAACAGGGTTCTGAAAATAAAGCCCCCCTTATATATATATATATATATATATACTAGACTTCAAAGCCCGCCCAATGGGCGGGCATGACTTGTAATTATAGTTTTCATGGCCCGCCCCATGGGCGGGCATGACTTGTAAGCCCTCCCGGGCATATAAGCCCGCCCACAAGGCGGGCATGACTTGTAATTATAGTCGACCGTTATTAATTATTAAACAATTTGACAAAAATCAACTTTCTAACGTGTTTATTTTATTCACTTTTGAGACAGTTATTTTGGTCACCCAAGAAAAAAAGATGTGGTAACTTAAAATTATGTTTTAAGTTTGTTATATTAAATACAATAAAATAGAGCCAATTACATACGATTAAATAATTGTTATCCGGATAATAAAAAGATAAATATACAATATTGAACTTATAATTTTCGTTACGATATTTTGATGTTAATAAAGCCTGCCCAATGGGCGGGCGTGACTTTTAATTATAACTTGGATGTTTTAGTTAACTTAAAATTATGTTTTAAGTTTGTTATCTTAAATACAATAAAATATTGCATGACTTTTAATTAACTTCAGTGGACCATCTTAAAGCGACTTGTCTGACACGTGTTTTTTTAGTGGGATGACCCGAGCCTCTATTCATAATTATAATTTTGATGGTGTTAGTTAACGTAAATTTATTTTTAAGGACGCCGATTTCATAGCCGTGAAAAAAAGCATACCACATATGGCAAAAAAATAAACTTAAACCGAGTACAAAAACCATAGAATGAAATGCATCACCTGATACAAACACCTGTCTAACCCGTGCCTTTTAACTTCAGTGGCCCATCTTAAAGTGACCCGTCTGAACCGCGTTCTTTTTTAGTGGGATGACCCGAGCCTCTATTCAAAACAAAGAAAAATCACTTTGACGACATGAATGAATATAAAAAATAGTAAACTTTGAATGATGTTCAAGTGTGTTTATTTTTGCTTTTTCAATAGGCATACAATGTGATCATGATTTAGATTTTGTCTATGCTCATTGTCCTATAGTGAGTTGCATAGGAAACACTACAACTCGTGGTAAGTGCTAACATGAATAAACTTATTGTTAAGTTACTGATACTAAGGGTGCATTTACGAATAAATTTATTGTTGGAACTGGAAGTAAGGATACGTTTTTAAGATTTAGTACTGCTATGGGAAAGAGTTTGTAACAGAGTAAAGCACACGCAAAACAATAAGTAAACAGCTACAACATCTAAAGTACACTAAAACAGATGCTGAAACCTGATAAAAGCATTACATAAAAAAAATCCAACCCTTAAAGTTGCATACTACCAAAAAAAAAAATAAGGGACTTGACTGCCACGTGCCAACACACTCGTAATAGCTATCCGCCAAGATAAATTTGAGGGACAAACTGCCTTTGCTGTGAGCTGCCATAGATTTCTCTTCAACCTAATCCAAAATTGATGCAAGACTTACGCAATAAATACAAACACTTGGAGCAAAATTCACCAACATATATTGCAGTTAACTCTCGTTAGCGAGTCTGCATACTATATGACAATTTTAAATATAATTGATACGCTACGACAATAGTAATCATGTATTTAAATCAAATGAGTAAATAGTTGAATTTTTAAATTTGCAAGTCAAAATTCACCTCAAGATATGTTAAAAATAAAAGATGATAAGTGACCTTGTCTACCTGCACGGGTTTTGTTATTTGTCGTGTTAGAGTCTTCAGCTTTCCTGTAGAAATGTTAAAATACACCAGAACATAAGGTATTAGAATAATGCTACTCAAAATTAGAACAAATTATTGGATACTTCAATTTTTGGTACAATTCTATGATTGCAGAAGCATACAGGTAATACCAAAAAATGTGTGGTCTGAGTGAAATGATTTTGATAGATGGGTAATATTTAACTACTGATTATATGGTTATGCAAACGCATTAGAGACTCTTATCTTCACTAAAAGCCTTACATACGTAGGAAATGATGTTATTCAAGAAGCAATTCATCACATGTAATAGTCTTTAACTACTGAAAGATATGATCAGATGACACCACATCAAGAAGAAAAAGACTAAGTGGGTGTTTAGTTAAAGCTTATACAAACAATTGTGCTTATTAGCTTATAAGCTTTTGAGTTTTCATAAGCTACTTCACCCTATCAAACCATAAGTTTTTTGGATAGCGAAAACACCATATTGTATTTTAAAAAAGCAATAAGCCCTTTAAAAAAGCTTTATCCAAACACTCCCTAAGATACAAAGTTAGAGGATTTTACTATAGATTCCACTTGAACAAAAATGAGTCTTCACCAAAAAAATTAAAATTTTAGATTGTGTTGACAAAGCCAATTAAAAGCAGTTTATGAAACAGAAAATCCGCATCTTTTCTTACAGTTAGTGTGTCAAATATAAACTTTAAGATAATAAAGATTCAATGGTAAATTACTCCAATATACTAAAACTGATTTAAGAATTAAAAGAACACCTTATGAGGCTTTTGGCCTGTTTGATCCGTTCAAGCCCTGTATAGCTAACTGCATTTATATGGGTCTAACTTTCGGCCTTTTTATTACCCATTTGACCCATTACATATCGAACATTTCTCGAATTGACCCATTTATATGCACATGGGTCTAACTGTGGGTTGTTGTCGTGGTTTTTCTCTTTGCAAGTCAATGCCTTCATACACGGAACAAAAGATAAACCATAACCCATCATCACATCATTATTATTTTACCGTGAGTAGACCCTTGAGAAAATAAAGGAAAAGTGAAAACGCCCTAAACTAAGTCAATCCAAAAACCCTGATGCTAGCACCCGCGCGTTTGAACATTCAGAACTACCCTATATGGTCACAAACATGGAAGCAATAAGCTTCCCTTTGGCAGATAAACTACTATCTAACTTGTTGCAATTCTTTCAAATTTGTTGCAGTTAGCTAATCAGTAAATTACTATCTAACATTTCTAAGTATGCCCTTCTATGGTATAGTGCAGGCCTTTAGCAAGCTGATTGATTTCTTAAAAAACTCACGTACCTAAGCCTACAATGTGTAACAAAATTTGACAACCTAATACCTAAGTATAAACTTTACAGACTTTCACAAAGGGTTATCGAAAATTATCATGTTTTGTCTCAGCATGTTTTAAAATAATATTATAGGATATGTTAAAGCGGGTAAAGTGGACTCTCATTTTTGCCTTAATCCCACAAATGGACAAAACTAATTATAAGGTAGATAGGTACTAAAGGTATATAGACCTGTCTTTGCTTTCAACATAGTAAAATATTGATGGCCCAAACCATGATTTAGCATGAAGAATGAGTCCTGCAATCTGAATCAAGAAAAGCTATCAAAAAGTCTCCAAACAACGAAATCCAAACCTAAAGCACAAATGGACTGAAGCATTTCTCTTCCACAAAGTTAAAATCCAAGAATGTCTTATGTGGAAATTCATTTTTTTGACAAATTTGGGAGTGATCGTCTGATTTAGTTCTTTATTTCTTTGGAAAACGTCCATAGATAAAATACCAATTGGCTAGATAAGCAGAGATATAATCACCTGTATCTTCAAGTCTGATAATACACTCTTCTCCCCTGCTTACCACCTTCATTGTTCCCTCCCAAGCCCATTTGTTTATTCCCATTCATCAGCCCTGTAACAAAGCATACAACCATAAGTCCCACATCCCCAACATGCTTGTTATCAGTTAGATGTCCAGCTTATGTAAAAAAGAGGATTAAACTTTTAAATACGGAAGTGCTCATGAAATCTTATAAACAATCTATAGAGTTGAAATCTTATACTATATTAAACAATACTTTTGTAGAGCCTTACGTCCCAACCCATTCCAATCAAGGACTGATTAACCCCGATTACTTTTCTTATCAGACACATATGTGGCATCTTGTAGAGTTGTAGACAAACCTCTATTAAATTCTATGTACACCAATTTATTGTGGGTATACCTGAGGGAGTACATACAAAGCTTCGTATCAAAACATTGAATGCGTTCTAAAAAAAGTATTATCTGATAAGTATCATCGAATATTGTGCAATCACACAAACAAATAAATACATATGCTCAACGTACAGATGTTTATGGGCAAATACTAATAATACAGATTAGACTCATGTTAGAACATTCTGGTCGGTTCGTTTTTGGAATTAACTAACTGAAGATCCTTCTTCATTCCTAGTGGCTCAACATTTTAATCACCTGCAGCAGCATTTTTATTTTGCGGCTCTGTCTCCTCTTAAGAGTGGCCTATCTTACTTTGATAGGAGCATATGTCAAGGATAAATTCTTTTGTGCGTATGTCATTTCGTATCTGCAAGATAAATTAATCAGGAAATTAATTAGTGAAGATACAATAAAAGTTTCTGTAAGTATACTTATTTTTTAGTTCATTATGCCGTCATCGATCAGTCATTTCTTATTTTTTGAAACACATAAAAGGAGTGTGAAAGGACCCTCCAGTTTGATTATCCACATATAAAGGTTCCCAGGAGCTATCAACTCTAAGATTAAGAGCACCTATCCATCGCTCCACTCCGATGTATGGAACAGAATGAGCTGCTATGAACTAAATCTGAAAGCTCTACAATAAAGAATTTTCTATGTGATGAAGCAACTGAGGACAACTTCTTCAAAACTTCCCCGGTAAGCAGATAAACTTTATCAAATAGCCTAACGAAACATATTCAAGTATTAAGCTTTAAATATGCAACACGTAATTGTTATCACTGTGAACTAAATATTACCCTCGTAGCCAAGAAGGCTGCATAGATTATGAAGATCAGTTTGTGGTAGCTTCATAAAAATGTCATTTATGTTAACTTTTTTCGGATCGTCTGATGTGGATAATACATCACAAAAACTTTTATCATCCTGATTTGGTTCTGCTACAGCTGAGGAAGAATCTTCCTGATGTTGAGAAACGGTGAACTTGGGAACTGGCCACCGGTTGTTCAGAGACTATTGGTTTTTTTTAGAAGAAAAAAAAACGTACCTGCAAGTCTCTCTAAGTTCTTCGACGCTGCTTTCCCACAACTGGATTTCCAATCGAAACAGGAAGCATTCAATTTAATGGTTTGCGTGGTCAAGTGACCCATGTATCATCATTCTACCATGTTTGTAATTACCAATTCCTAGCCACCTGCTAGGTCCTTTTCTTATTTATGGAGATATAGTGCTATTACAAAAAGATATAAATAATATGATGAATCAACAATATAACATAATGCATCACCTTGATATTGATATCGATAAAATATACACAATATATAATAGTAGTCTTCAAATATCCATCATCATCCAATCCCCTACACCTGAACGTCATAGATCCTCAAGCTGAGTTTCTGATGCTGCAAAAACTGTGCATGCAGTTCTACAAAAACAAAAGTATATTCTTAATATAAATCTGTGAACCATTTAAAAAATATAACATAAATCAAATTGAATACAATACATAAACATATTAGGGTTTTCAGAAAAAGAGAGAAAGTCATTCGACATACAGGATTATTATGGTTTTGATAAAAAGGAGGAGTAAAACCATCATTACAACAGGTTCTTTTGACCCGTCTGATGGTAACCGGGCGCCTACTTCAAATAATCGACAAATAATTAACTTTTATGATCTCTAAACCAACCGAGTACCAAATATGCACTTTGTCCGATATCTGACAAAGCTGGCAGTACTAACAATATATCCGATAAAGCTAACAGTATTAACTTTCTTGAGCCAGCAGTGTTAATGAAACATTTACAGGTTGGAAAAGGTCACAACAACTACCAAACTCATCTCTAAATCTGCATCTCTTTTATGGGGCTAAACACCAAATGTTTATTTTAGAGCAAGTTACTGCAGAATATTGGAGATATTCAAGTCTTGGTATTTTCCTAAGCCCGACATTTAAAAATTTCACAAAATTTTTTACATATATATTTACAGTAAAGGAGGGAACAAACTGTTTACTTACCAATCAATATACCTTGTTGTAGATCGCCATGAGCAATAAAGCTGCCTTTTTGTTCCTGTCAACAGCATTTTTGCATATTTAGCCGAAATCGATATTTTCATATTCACTATTATCCATACAGATTCATTGAATCCCAGTATCACATGATTATGGAATAAGGAGAAATAACAAATCTTACCAAGTGAACCCTGATAAGACTAATTACATGCTTTCTAAGAGATATCAGTAGTAGAAACAATTGCTGTGTGTGCGTATGTATGCTTTGAGTTTTGTAAAAGCTCACCAGATTAAGCCTGTGACATTGCCAGATCCATTCACAATCTAATGGCACCTGAATGACATTGCCAGATCCAACGTGTTATATATTGAAACTCAATTAAAAAGTATACCTGATGAAGACTTCATAGGAAGACCAACTGTGGAAGAAAAAACATGTATAATGATTAGCAAGTTTACATTAGGGTTAGTTTAAAAAAAATTGTTGTGCTGGGTTTGTTTTGATTTAGGGTTTGTAGGTATTGTTTTGAGTTACGTGATCTTTTAATGTTTTTTTAAATCTGGTATATACTCTAAAATATATATGCCTTAAATATAGCTTAACAATATCAAAATTTTAAGCATGACTTACTTTTTTTGTATTGTAAATCACAAAAAAATGTGTTGGTCTAGTGGTAATCAACTTTGTTGATGTTACCAACACCTTAAATTCACCCAAGTTCGAATCCTCTAGTGTCATTTTTTAAAATTTCGTATTTGAAAGTCAACATCCGAATTAATTTGGTCAAACATTGCTTACATGGCATGCTTAGGTGGAATAAGAGCATGATTACTCATCAATCCAGCGCTTATTCATCAATCCTGCATTTGATGACGTCATACGCATCCTGTTATATATAATATGTAGATATATATATTTCGTAAACTATAGAAAAGCATCTCAGCAAATGTCATGTCATAGTTTATTTTCAAAATTAATAAAATTATCTAGACTTTAACATAAACTAAAGGTATCAGATTGAAAACAACTTGCAATTAAAATAACAAACAACCTTTTGTTGTAGAGAAATACAAAATTTATACTATAAGTTATCACATAGCGTACGTGTCACGCTACCAAGTAACTGTGAGGGAATTTTCATTAAGGCTACTCGCAGTAATAGTTCACAATCGACATACACAATCGATTACAAGTCGATCGTACTTCTGTGGAGCAATCGATCGGCAATGTTTTTTTTGGATCAAAATGGTTGTATAGTCGATCGACTCACATACACACATAAAAACAAAAGTCCCACTTTCCAATTAATATTATTAAGATCGCCTTTACTGGGACACCCAATCGCATGTAGGTCGATGAAGAGAGAAAACTGACGTGGCAGAGAAAATAGAAGGGATTGACCCTCCTTACTGGGGGCAGCCTAACTGAAACAAAAATGACTACGAATAAGACACTGCAACAATACGGAGGACGGGTGAAGGGGTTTTTGTGAAGACACAAATATTCTTGCCAAAACCGGCTAAATGCAAAAAAAAATAATAATAATAAAAAAAAAAATAAAATTGTGAGTTTCAGCTTTTGATGGGGAAGAAAATGGAGAATATTTTCACGAAAACTTTTGGCAAAGACATGTTCTCGCCAAAAGTTTGATCTAATTTTATTTTTCCTACAATTTTCATTTTGCCTAATTGCTTCCTTCTAATTTTTTCCGTCAACTTTTTGACGAGATATGTCATCGCCAAAGGTGTTGACAAAACTCTTAACCAAAAGCATAAATCTGATTAAGAAATTATGGTTTAATTAAATAATTTTGACGAGGACATGTCCTTGCCGAAAGTAATTAAAAAAGATTTTAATGATTTAAATTAATAATTATTTAAATTAATTAAAAATAATTTGAACTATCATAAATGTTTTAAATTAAAAACAACAAAGTTAAATGATTTAAATTAATTAAAAATATTTAAAAATAAAAATAATTTAAATTAATTAAAAAAGATTTAAATTGATTTACCAATTATTTAATTAATTAAAAGTTATTTAAATTGAAAATGAGACAAGCCGAGCCCGAGCCTACTAGCTTACATTTTAACCATATAAACAATATAACCACTCAAATTATATATCTTAACTAAACTCATTCTAATGGAAATATACATCACGATTATAATTAATTAGTCGTGTGAGCCCGAGTTTGTAACTATAAAAAACTACTCCCTCCGTCTCAATTTATTTGTCCATATTTCTTTTTATGGATGTCTCAAATTAATTGTCAACTTTCCTTATTTAGTAAAAACTAGAGAATCTATTGGAGGAATATTCTATTTTAGTGGTTGAAAATTAAAGTGGCCCCACTTTTATTAAACTTTGTGTTTTCTCTCTCCTGACAAATAAATTGAGACGGAGGGAGTAACTATAAAAAACTAATTAATTAGCTAATTATATAACTAAGCTTTGGCGATGACATGTCCTCGCCAAAAGTCATGTGGGCCTCAAATGGTAAACTTTGACTGAGAATTGTGTGGGTCTCACATGGTCGTCGACAAAGGTTAAAATCCGTCGTCGCTAATGTTATTAGTGACGATGAATAGGCGAGGACACAAGAGGTCGGTCTTCGCTGAAAGGCGTCAAAAAGTCCGTGCTTAATAGACTCAAATGTTGTAGTAAGATCTCTATTACAATAAAAAATTACTAAGCTTTCTATAATGTGCGAGACTTTAAATTTTACAATGTATATATAATTTCTCATACATGTCATAATGTCTTTTGCCTGCAATTTAAAATTAATAATGTTAATGATATAAAGTAAAAAAACTACATTTATACTTTTGTTTGTGTTTTTCCCATTCGACTTAAGGGGTAGTTTTTTTAATGGAAATTAATAAGAACAAATATGGTTGTTGCAAGTTATTGACTTTTAATGGAAATTTTTGTGATGCATGCTTTAATGAAGATGAATGAATGTATGTATTGTAGCTAGGCACATCTACCGGCCACTAAAAGTAATAAACTCGAAATTCTATATATACCTCTAGAAAAATAGATATGTTTACAATATAATTAATTCACTTGAATAATTTCAAGAAGAGCAAAAAATGACTTGTTGCCTTTGGGACTTCTTGAATCGATCGAGATAATTTCTAGAAGCATGCAGTACTATATATATATATATATATATATATCAGGATATATATATATATATATATATATATATATATATATATATACTATATATATATATATATATATATATCAGGATACAATACTTCTTGTATAGAGACACATGACAATTTGCCTGTCACTATAACTAAACGAATACAAAGCCTAGAGATCGATCGAGTTGGTTGACGGAAAAAATAAAGACCTAAACAAAGAGCGGCATAATTAGCTTCATGCAACATATGTAACTTAGGCCAAGTGATATAGTGAGAAAATATTGAAAACTCTTTCAATCAAAGCTGGTGTCGTGAAAGTTTCTTCAATTCCTAGCTTAGAGCTTAGTATAATTAGTCTAGGATCACCATATTGTCGACGTTGGCTTCTCATCAAGAACCCTTGCTTAATTAGGTAAGGATCGGATCTTTTTTACGTAAACTATAACTCCCATGCATGTAGAACTAAGTGGTTCCAAAGTCTTTAACTAATAACTATTGCTTTGCATCCATACACAATGACTCTATATACAATCGATAACATATCTATTTGTGCATGGAAAATAGGTTATGATATGATCAAAGATTGTACACCTAAACCTTGTTTTTAACCATCCTTACGAAATGTATAATACAATTTTGATTAGATTGACATCAGAACGCAACGTATAATTGCAACGAATGGTCTTGTGAACCCGACACATTAAATTGGTTCTGGACTGTTGGTTGCTAAGATAGGGCCGAGAGGGAAAATTAAATAGGATGAGCGATTCTTATCTCTTATTGTTGAAGCATAATTCCGCTAGGCAAGGCTGGACGGCTCCCATGTGCCATTCATCCTTGTCCCGAGCTTTGAAGTGTGCTACAATCATGAAAGAACCCGCACTACCACAAAAAAGAACATAAACATCCCCTAATAGAAACCGGTTATATAATAACCAGTTCCTATTATAAAAAATATGGGGTAAGGAAAGTGTAAAAAACCGGTTGTCATAGAATAACTACTCTCTTTAATATAAAAATTAAGAAAAACTGGTTCTGTGAAAAAGACCGGTCTTAGAATATTAGTAAAGACACCGGTTTCTTTTAAGAAACCGGTTTGTATTATATTCCACTTATAGACACCGGTTGTTTGCTATAAAACCAGTGTTACTGATCTTTTGAATCTGCTCAACCGATTAAACAGACCGGATCAAACGGGTTTCAAAACATTTACTCAAAGTTTCTAACCCTATATTTTGTCACTTAAACTAAAACTTGCAAAATCATTCCAAACACATAATTTGATGTTGAGTGCAACACCGTCCAAGATTAGTATAAGGGGCAATTAATTTTTTAACCCGGTCGCTAGAAGTGTTGGGTTTTTGTGGCCCGAAATTAGCGACTTTTCTGAAATGGTCCGGTCGTCCGGCGACTTTTCTTGAAAAATTGAGAAGACGACATGTGGCACTTAAAAAGTGGCGCCCAATCATTAAAGTTGTACTTTGTTTCATAGCCCACTATGTGGCACTTCTAGCGACCAGGTTAAAAAAAAAGTGAATTTAAAAAATAATAATAATTTTGAAAAAAAAAAATAATTTCGAAAAAAAATTAATTTTTAAAAAAAAAGTAATTTTTCTAAAAAAATTAATTTAGAAAAAAAATTAATTTCGTGAAAAAAAATTAATTTTTCTAAAAAAATTAATTTCGAAAAAAAAGTTAATTTAAAAAAAATCGAAAAAAAAATTAATTTAAAAAAAATAATATTCTAAAAAAATTAATTTCGAAAAAAAAAAATTTAAAAAGGTCGCTTAATGTGTAAAAAGTCACTGGAAAAAAGTCGCTTAAAAAATACACATAGTAGGCTATGACACAAAGTACTGCTTTAATGATTGGGCGCCACTTTTTAAGTGCCACATATCGCTTTCTCAATTTTTCAAGAAAAGTCATCAGGCGACCGTGCCATTTCAGGAAAGTCGCTAATTTCGGGCTACAAAAACCCAACACTTTTAGCGACCGGGTTAAAAAATTAATTGCCCCTTAGTATAATCACTACACCAAAAATGGTTAAAAAACTAAGGTCGGGTCGCACATCTTAAACTACTAATCATCAACCAAATGAAATGTCACACTCTCACTAGCCAACATACCCAAGTGGACCTCACATCAAGTCAGCTCCCATAGCTGCTACATTTCTCCAATCCTCACAATATTCCAAAAGTTGACTATTCTTTATCACATTTTATTTTCATTTTATCGAAAAATAAAAAAACAGTACCAAATTTTGCTAGAAGACACAATTTTGAACGGTCAAACAAGAATACCAGTACTATGCTATCTCAATTTTCGGAAATAGGATGCTATCTTTTTCAAAATTTCACCCGCTTACTTTTTAAAAGGATTAAGATCACCATTAATGCTTTAAAAAAATATTAAACACACCATAAATGCTTCAAAAAATAGCTAGAGAAATTCAAGATTTTATAATATTCTTCTATATTGTAAGAAAGGTAACAATACATCACTAATACGCATTATCTTTTATATTTTTGATCAAAAGTATATATTTTTATCGTTAGTGTTGTACCGAATATGTAAGATTAGGTGCATATCTTTTTTTTTTTCTTTTTTTTTTTTTTTCACATAATTGAATGTGTTTGAATCATTGCTTTGATAATTTATGTTCCTTTTTTAATATCTATATACAGGCACGTTAAAGATTTTGCTTTGTACCGATCATACAAAATACATTGGTAGCTAAACCCATATTCATCCATTGAAGAAGGTATTTCGTTTAAACATTTGAGTTAACTAATCTTTTTGCAACACTTATGCATTTAGTACGAAATACATTGGTAAGCTAAACCCTCTAGTATAGACTCGTAATCATGTGGCCGTTAACTATCATATCAGAAACATAATATGAAAACAAGCTAATACCAACTCCCACGTATTTTAACTTAACTAGTCTTTCAAAAAGGGTCTCACCCGATTAAGTGTTTCTGAAGTAATATTGTGACCCTATCGACATTCTATTATTTACAAATTTAGCATGATCTAATCAACATATATAACTGGTTGTCCTACTGAAAAGTTCTTCAGCCTTAAACTCCGAGAGATCGTTGCATAGCTTCTTTTCAACAGAATCAAGTACTTTCAAACACCTTTTCATCTAAAAGACACTGTTTTGACCCGTTCACAGTTCACTTACAAAATGTGTCGATGATTCAGAATCATATCGACCCTCTTCATCGGCTAGCATGTCCTCTGGTCTGAGATCCTTCTCGTAACCTTCATCCTCCATTGGAGATCTCTATTGCAAGAACAGGTTAATTTTTCTAGAAATCAATAACTTGTGTAATAATATGAACCAATGTTTTTGAGCAATCAGTGCATACATTTGAATCATCCTTGATATTAGTCTGAGCAGCATCATATTCTGCTGGTTCTTCGTCATCCGATTCCCCAAATACATCGCGAATCTCAGGGGCTGTCTCCGATATGTGAGCTTCGTCTTTCTCTTCTTCAGGTGACCTACTGTCATTCATAATTCATAATTCAAAAGATGCATGAAAATGATTGTGTTGGTCAAAGAACAAAGCAACCCTCAATGAATTACAGACATGGATATACGTATATTGCATTTTTACAGCTGAATTTATCATAATCTAAATATTATAGCAGATCTATGTGATGTTAAACGAGGAGCAAAGACCACACATAGGGGTATGAAACTAAAACCTTGGATAGGCCACTATTTTCAGCCAAAAAAAAATGATTTATCAATGTATTTAGTTCCACCTCCCCCTGTCATTATATCTATGAAGGCCTGATCTGGACATGTGATGTACAAATTGTTCCTTCCATCTTTCTATCATGTAAATCTGCTACCATGTCATAATCTAGAACTAAACGAGAAGCACGAAAATGTAAGCAAAACTGCTTTACATGAGTTACAAAGTAAGACTACTCAAAGAACTCTGAAATATATCCTAATCAGACACACCAGATGCCTCTTTCGCAAGTATACGACACTATCAAAAAAATTTAATCTTAATTGAAACAGATAAGAAAGATACCTTTGACTTCTAGCCTGATCGATTTCTTCATCTGCGTTATCCATATACTGGTTCTCCTCTGATCTTTCTGAGTCACTCTCCACCACTTCTCGCCTCCTACTGGTAACAACTCTTTGACCAATTTGGTCACTTCCTGAATCTTTTCCTTCACTTTCATCTCGTTCATCTCTCTGATCTCCCAAATCTACTTCTTGAGAGCTTTGATCTCTCTCACCCACACTCTCTATGTGTTCTTGATCTTGATCCACCTCTTGTAATTCACCATCACTATCACTACCAACCTCTGCTTCCCCATGACCTTCCACCACATCGTCACCTTCAGGCTTCATCCCAATGTCCCCTTCGTCCTGAACATAAAAGTTTTATTTAAGTTAAAGAAAAAAACACTCCCTCTTCTTTTACCTTTAAAAAAACATGAAGTTTATAAATGAATAAATAACTAAAAATACATGAAAGATGCAACTTCATAAATAATGTAAAATAAACAAGATTGATTAAGATTTGTTCAAGATTCAAATAGAATTACCGTCTCTGTAAGTACTAAAATAAAACTTGTCGAAACAGAATCTGGACCGCTTCTATCCTTATAAAGTTTTAAAAGGAATTGCTAATTAACTTTTTTTCTCTTTATTAAGACTACTCAATCAGATCTAGATATGAAGTTTATGGCCTTTAAAACGTGAAACTTCTAAACAGGATCATGTGAAAAGGGGATAATTACAGAGAGGAACATCCCCTGCAATCCATCATAGCAACACAGATATACAGCTATAGAAACATTTGGCACACACTTTCACATGCAACCATAAACATGATAAACGTGCACAACCGAAAAACTCGATAAAAAGAAAAAGAAAACAGTATATGTCCCTCTTTCCAGCTGGATAATGATTCTTGACAGCGCGATTTAAAAAACTAGCTGGATATAGAGGCAATTGAACCTATCAAATAATCGTCACACTCACACACGGCGAGTGGTGTAGTGGCGCAAAACTAAAATGTTGTTATTGTTGTTGCTTATTTGATATCAGCACTACAAGGATCAACGTAAGTGTTAATTTTAGCAACATTTAACCAGTTATTTCTATAGCAATATCACACACAATGTTTGGCGAACAATCATCAAAAAGTGACTACTGCATAATCTACTTTGCAAATGCAATCCCAAACACCCCCTTTACCAATTATCTTAACATCAGTATTCACACATAATGAATGACGTGGTTCGTTTAAAATCCAAATCTCATTAGCAAACAGACACAATTTACCGAATTATCTTAACATCAGTATGCACACTGAATTTAACAGAGGTGTCGTATCTTATGTTAACTGATGAAAACGATACCAAGTGCAGTTGAATTTAATAGAGGTACAACATATGTGCAGATATAAATGTTAATAAGACTTCGAGATAGCCCCCAAGATACAGGTTTAAGGGAACACGTTGGGCACATGAGGCGATAATTTTATTTTATTACTTAAATAAGAACATTTCATTGCTTTATGAGGCTGATAAACTTTATGTGCAATTACAAATGTTTAGATATAGCCCCCATGATAAAGTTTCAAAGCAAAACATAGGGCAAATGAGGCGCATCTCTTCAATTATGAGGCTGCAAACTTCTATTCTATGACAGAAGGCAAGACTATATGAAGCACTTCATCAAAACTCAATCCTAAAATCAGAAAACTTAATTGCTGTATACATCACGAATGAGACAGACAAGTGTTGAATCAGTGACTGTAATTCAGCTAACTGTATGCATTTACCAACACAAATCACAATTTTATGGTTGAACATAGCCATGTCCACTACTCCAAAGCCATTATTTATGCACATTGGATAACTTTCATTAAACAAACAGTATTTCGCCACAAAAACAGCAATCTCCACTTCCTCTGTTTATCAATGAGTAGAATTTTCCAAGTAGGACTAGAACTGATTCCTGGTAATCTACGTATCCAATACTTACCATATCCACCTCAGCCACAGTCACTAGATTCGCGAAATGAAGAGCAGCAAGAGCATCGGCCAGACGTGGTTCCCACTCATTCCAGTCATCATTTACATCACCAGGCCCTCTTGCATCACTAAGCCTACTTGCATCAATAGACCTAGAAGACTTACTGGAACGAGACTTACTGGAACTTCCAGTAGAATTTTTACTCTGGAAACGTGGCTTATATGAACCAAAGACTTTGAAAAGTGGTTGCTTTAGTTGCGTTGGTTGCAATAATTGTTTTATACGCTGCTTTTCAATCGTCCTACAAGTTCTCTGCAAACCACAAAATGTATATGAGCTCAATGAATATCCTGCAAAATAGCTACTGAATTAATCTTTTGGACAACTGAAATTCCAAAATCACTAGTTTGAGTAGTTTCCAGTCAAAAAGCAATCAACAACACAATCTGTTCAGAAAGCAACCAACAGTTATATCATCAAAACTTTTCTAAGTCAAATTGAAAACTAAATTGACAGTCAAATTGAAAACTAAACTGAAATTCCAAAACCACTAGTTGCCAGTCAAACTTTATGGCATATTAAGCCCTAAAAGCAACAATCTTACTCATATTTAGGATTCATGAAATCAAATTTTAGGGAATAATTACTATAAAAGCGATAGACAATAACAGAAAGCATAAAACAATGTTAAAATTGAAAGAAAAACTTCAAAAACAGCTTTAAATATGAAGAGAAAAAAGTGTTAATATCACCTCCATTTCCCGGTGCAAGTCTTTAAGGGACCTTCCAAATCTTTCGCATGTGGCAACAGTTTCTTTTGTTATCTCTATGTCAAGCTTGAGATCCTGTACCCATCTTTTAGTAAACTCCTCCCAGAAAATTTCAGGCATGTTAGGAGATCCCATGGTATTGTCGGTCCCATCGCAAGCACTTGCTAAAAGTTTTATGAAGGCATCACGATTAGCATTACAAGCCACCTACAATAAAATATTTTCTTTCAAATGATTTCTTAAACAATGATTTATTATTCAAAATTCTTGTACTCCTATGGTCCTATTGACATCGGATATGTATATTGAAATCTATGCCTCTATGGACTAAAATCAAATATATGAGAACTTACAAACATTGGGTCCGGGATACTATCACCCAAATGCTTGTGCACCCTATCGCGTAAGCTTTTCTTTCCTGGTTGGGCCATATGAAATCTTGGCCTTTTTATATGTGTCCTCTGTAAAAAGGGAAAAATAAATGTTCATTAGAAATGCTATTGCTCAAAATAAGATATGTTATATTATTTAAAGGAGTTAATAGTAGGGTAAATTACAAAAATGGTCCTGTGGTTATATGTTTTTTTACAGAGCCCAAAGATGTGTACTGCTGGGATATCCAGAGGGGGGGAAAGGGTATAGACTATGGAGATGCAGGTGGCAACAATGAAGTCATAATCAGTAGAAATGTGACATTCAATATTTCAATGAAGAATGTTGCTACAAAGATATGTTGAATGATGCAATTTTTTTATTTCTTATTTTATTCAGAGGAGTTATGCATTTGAGAAACATTCGGTATTAATATGTGATATTGGCATAGAATGACAATCACATTGGGAAGGAGGAGAGCAGCAGGAGAGTAGATTAGGCGCTGTTTGGTTCATGCTTTTGAACGGGGCTAGGATAAATGGGAGGGTGTACTTTTTTTTTTTTTTTTTTTTTTTTTTTTTTTTTTTTTTTTTTTAAGTTTATATAATTAACGTCTAATGTGTTTTTATTTAATTAACAACAACAACAAATAACACGTTAAACATTACCATATTAAACAACTACAACAACAACAACTGTTATTATTCAATTAAACAACAACATTAACACATTATTTAAAAATAACAACATCTACTACATATGGAGATTATTCATTTCATTTAAAAGATCATGAAGCCTTGCACCCGACTGACAAGCGTGATCCTCAGGATTCCTTGCCAATTCTAACTCCATCTCCAGCGTCTTTATTCTTGTCATCAACAGCTTGTTTCTTGCTTCAAGCTGGTCAATCTTATTAGCTTTAGCAACGCAGTCTGAGCATTGCGTTGAAGAAGAGGCTTGACTAAAGTGCTTCTTTTGAAACACATCCTTCCACATAAAGTACCGACAACCATAGTCATCTGTTCCTGGCTGTTACATGTTAAGAAAATAATAAGAAATGTATTATCTCTACTACATTATAATGCATTTAGGACATTCCCTAAATAGCAAGGCTTAAAATTCAGACTTTGTAACATACTTATTATGGAAATATAATGTCTCTTGCTACATTAATACATGCTAGCTTACAATTCCAGCCAATACTCATTTACAGAAAACGTCCAGGAAATATTCAATGACTGCTATTGTTAATACATACACATGCTAACAATATTATGTAACTTACTTATTAAAGCCCACTTTTATGGCCCATTCTTCAATATAGTATTCATATTCATATTTAAAGCTCATTATTAAAAACATGTAACCACTAAAAATCATTATTATCAATAATGATCATTAATAACATGTAACCGCATCCTCCATATAAATAGACACAAACTATTTCATCTCTCTCACACACATATCTGCAATAAGTCCAAGTGTAGTAATGGAGTCTCAATCAGTCGCGTTACCCGACGTGTAAGGCTTATTACGCCAACCCAAAAAACGGTAACGACACTGCCATTATATCGTGCTCAAGGTAACCAATCTTTGATCTGAAAACATGCCAATTCAAAGCAACCCAACCATAATACGCTTCTTATTCACCACTCAAAACCCGAATCCAATCTTTCCTATACCTAAACCTATGTACCTTCACAACAAACAAAAAGTTTACCGAATCTACTAACCCATCTCCAAACAACTATAATCGAAACATGCGACAATAACCCATCTCCAAATCAATAACCATAAGTCTCGAACTCATAAAAGAAAAACAAGAAAACAAGATCTCAACTTTGTTCATTTTAGTACAAATCTTCAAAGATTTTCGTATATGAACATAACCCATCATTGATCTATGTGAAGCATAGCTTCTTTTATATACGAAACTTTCAAAGAAAGATGTATAACAAATTTGTGTTACACTCTATTTTTAGTTTCAAAAAAAAAAAAAAAAAAAAAAAAACCCCTACCCGAGACCATTAAAGATCTTGAAGCCAAGTGTCTGTGGTCCTTGTTTTGAGTAAACAAATGAAGACATGAAGGTCCTTGGTCCGGTTCTTAGCAGTAGAAAACCAAAAAGGGTGTTTGTTTGAGTTTCGGTTGTGAGTTTTAAAAAAAAAGGGTTATTGTGATTCGGTGTGTTAAGATAAGAAACAAATGGACGAATTTTTTAATGGCTGGAAGAAGAAATGTTGTACTTATTTTGGTTTGTGTGAAGTGAAGTGATAAGGAAAATTGTGATGAGTGTTTTTAGGGTAGGACAAATTAGGAGGTGTTATTGATAACCTAAAAACTAGGGTAAATAGTATTATTGGGTTATGAGTTGGATTTAACCGAAAATTAGGCCTTATATTGAGCTAATATCCGAATTTTTTTACTATTATTTGGTTGTCCGAAAATTACGGACTTTTAACAAATACTAAACGAGAATATGGATTGCTAATGGGCCTATCCATTTTTGTTAGTTAATGTTGATTTTCAGTATTGTTATTGGTTAATTAATGACAAAGTGATTAATTTTAAAATAAAAATGATTCTTATGCCTAATTAGCAAGCCTACTTAATTGTATGACTAATGATTTGATTGGTTGATTTGAAAAAGTGATTGGTGGGAATTTGGAGAGAAAAAATGTATAATACAATTGTACAAGTAATTTATGCATTAAGCATGTATTTAGACATGGATTGTAGGCCTAAATACCATTACTCATTTTGAAATATCTAAAGTCATGATGTTTTTATTTAGTATACTTTTTTGTTTGTGAAACATTTTGTTGTTGATGATGTTTTAAATGAATAGCTTGCATTATACTCATAAATAAAAGTAACCAATTAAACTTACCACCATTTTAATAATTTGCTAAAAAATTAAACATTGAACGCCTATTAACTTGTAACATTCGTGTATATTAATGATAGAAATTGAAAAATGAATATGCTACCAATTTACTCAATTATTGATTTATATGTTTTGCTTTAGAAAAAATATATATATATGTGAAACGTCGATAAGGTTATCATCACAGACGCACAACACTGTCGATAAAGTTATCATCATGAATAACGTATAAACGAAAGACATCCGTTCGCCGTTACATATCTGTGTGTTCCTTGGATTCGTTCGCCTAATCGAAAGACATCCGTTCGCCTAAACATATAAATGAAAAACATATGTTTGCCACAAAATTTAGTTACAGGGTACTCGCCGCCGCATTGCGCGGGTACCCTGCTTTATACAACAATGACCAAACACATAAAAACACACACAATATATTTGATATTTCACTTATATTTCTCTGCCCTCAAAACACACCAATCTCTACCTTACTCCATCCCCGCCACCCTCTGCCACCATCATCAATAGCATCGCCACCATTTAGTCACCGGGTACCCGCCGCCGCATTGCGCGGGTACCCTTCTGGTTAACAAACAAATAATTTACATAACTAAGCAAACATATGATTAATTACCACTGAAAGAGGACACGCGTAATACGGTCGACCATAACTAGCTTCTTTACGGGATATCCTCTCTATAATGAATCCGTTCTGACAGCGACACATGTAAGGATTATTTTGTTCCACCTGGCCAAAGAATTAATTCAAATGATCCGCCCCGAACCAACACTTATATTTAAACAAATGCAGACTCGGAACTGGATGCTCGTGTGTAGTGTGTGAAACCAGGCAAGTGATCACCCGGATCGTTTCCCAACGAGATGTGAATGGAAAACTGTGAAAAGCTTTGGATTAGAGTGATTGATGAATCAGATATTTTGATTTTGCTTTAACAAGATAAAATCTATTAAATAGAAGCTATCACTATTTTTCTGAATCGTTTAATCTAAAGGTTCACTAAAACGATTATATTTTACGCTAAAAACGTGAATCGGGAATTAATTAAAACGCGATTACAACTAAGATATATGTAAAATTAACTCTACAAGTGATCTAATATTTTTTTATAACTTAAAAATGACAAAAGAAAATTATCTAAAAAAGATTTATATTTTTTAGACTTTTATATTTTTTATTATAATTTAATTACTAATTAAACTAACTAAATATATTAAAAATAGCAAAACTATTCTAAAAATTACGAAACTTTTTTATATAAACACTACAAGTGATTACAAAGGTGATAAAAATAAAATGGGAAAACTAGCTTATACGGATAAGCTCTAAATAAGCTGGTAAGCTACTAGTTAAAAATAAGCTAATTAAATTAAAACTACTAACTATATATTAAATATTAAAGAGTGTAAAGGTTTAACAATAAAAGAGATCTAGCACATTGGGTGGAGTTTTGGACTTGTGTACAACAGGTCGCTGGTTCGAATACCCACTAGGATCTTTTTGCTAAACTTTATTTTTTTTGACTTTTCTTTTTGCAAATTATCTATTAGCTAGTAATATGACTTTTTCTAACTGGACTTATTTTTGTTTTACACGAAATAAGCTAAAAAAAAAACAGCTTATGGGCTGCAGTGAGCTTGTGAAAATTTTATAGAACTAGGATCTCAAATGAAGCTATAAGCTTCAAGGTAAGTTACGAGCTTATGAAAATAGTTCCTATGGTCTGAGTAACACTTAATGGCTTATAAAAACTAGATAAAGCTTAGGTTTAAGAGCTTAAAAGCTCAAAAGAACTTAAAACTTCTTGGGGACTGCTGATGTGGTGCGCTGCACCAGGGTGAAATGAGGTCTGTTCGAGGGCTATTTTAGTGGCCTTCGAATGGTCTAAAAATCGACACAAAATTACCTTATGTAGACCAGCTGGCGAGGTTTATAAATCAAGAAAAATGAGCTTATTCGGGCTTATAGAGAGTGAGATAAAAATTCCTAAAGTTCTTAGAAAACCATGAAAACTGCTATATGCAGTTTGCTTAACTGATGTAGCTGCTATTTGGTTTGCACAAGTGTGCAAGTTCTAACCTTTAAGGTACTGAATAGATGGACTAAATAGAGTTCAAAAATGCCAAGAACATGGGCTTAACAAGCTAGTAGCTGATATGAGCTTGTTTAAGCTTTCTAGTGGCTGAATTGATCACAGTGGGTGAAAAGTTGCTATATCTGTCTATGAGGCTGAATGGAACTTGATAATAGCTTCTGAGGGCTGAGAAAAGCTAGTGCAAAAGTGAGCTTGTGGCACATCTACAGTAACATGGTGTTTGCCTATGTGACAGTCTTGAACCAAACAGCCCTTATGGGGACTGTTATGGTATTTTCTAACTGAAAATGATTATGTTAAGCTCTAAAATGAAATCTAATGATACTCTAAGTATATTAAGCTACTGAAAATGAACTTGTGACTGAAATGAAAGCAGGTTTAACTAAGCTAGCTTGTGATGGCTTATTTTTGGTTTTTATAAGGTTTTTAAGTGAAAATGAAAACAAGTAAAGTGATGACTAATGAAACTAATTGAAAAGTGAATATGAACTAATGAAAAGCTAATAATGATAAAAACAAGAACAAATAAGCTTATGGAACAGTGACAATAGAAAATAAAGAAAACTTGCAAATTGCTTACAATCGAAATGCCAAGCAAACCAAAGAACCACGAACCAAGAACAACTTATAGGCTTCCCTATGAAGCCACTAAACCAAAAGCTTCCAGAAAATTAGCTTATTCCACCATAATAGCTTATTTGACCTCCTTTGACTTTTGTTGACTTTTCTTCAAATCTTTGAATGGAACAGAATTACACTACAATATACTTACAATAAGCTATATAAAGCTTATATAAGCTATTAAAAACAGCTGAGAAGCTATTTCATATACTACTTATTATGATTCGAACTACTAATTTATAACAGTTGAGCTTGATTACTAGTGAAACTGAATTTAATACTCACAAAACAAGAACATTGGACTGAAATTGACTTATATTAATCACTGATAACTTGAGATTACAAGGATAAGTACTGGAATTGAAAAACACTATGCTACTAGTTAACTACTTATTTTAAAAAGCTTACAATACTAGTCTATATATACAAAACTAAAATGGGAAATACATTGTCGACATCCTTGAACAAATCCCCACCATTTAATTGCTCCAATTTCATCTCAGCAGTCCACTTGGAAAATTGGCGGGAAAATCAGGAAAGTGGGATAAGTATCTGATTTTGCTAGTGGGAGTGGGAGAGAAGCATTTAATGCTTTTGGCAATGTTAGGTGGAGTGTTGAGGAGGGGGAATGAGGTGGATGGTGGTTTTGGGTGAGCTGGGATGGTGACTGGGTGGTTTGGCGCCATGGGTGGTTTTGAAGATGACGGGTCAATGGTTTGTTGACTGAGTTTAAACACTCAGTTGGGTTTTGGGCTTATTTATTTGGGCTATGGATAAGGGTTGGACTGGGTATTTAGTTTTAGGCTGGGTTGGTTAATATGGGTTTAATGGGTAGTTAAGTTTAGATCCGGATTTATGGTTAGATAAACATAGGGGTTAAACTTGTCAAATCTGAATTCTTGAAGGGCTGATTTTGACAACTTCCCATACTTCTTTCAAGGACTAAACCTGCCATAAAATAATTACACAAGGACCAAAGTTGTATTTTTTTGCATTTTATAAACTTTAGGGACCTAATATGTAAATTTGGATTTTTTAGGGAATTGTTTTGTAAATTCTCAAAAGTTATCACAAGGGTATATCTTGCCAAGTTTAAATAGTACAAGGGTTTAAAACATGATTTTCCATTTTTTTTTTAAAACACCCGGGGACTAAATTTGACAACTTTTGAAACTTGAGGGACTAGACTTGCCATTTATGCAAACTTGGTTCGTTTTTACTTATTTTCAATCATTTTGCATTTGAAACAGATAAAAACACATTTTTGATGATATTTATAATATTTGTGTGTTTTTGGATGTTTATGTGGGTTTAAACCGGGTAAATTATATGTGTTTTTAGACACATATCAAATCCCCCACACTAAACTATTGCTAGTCCCTAGCAATCATTTATGAAGAACTTAATGGATTTTAACTCTTTACCAAAAGCCATTACTTCTGGAGTAGCCAAATGTTTCAGTTCAAGTAAGAACTTTGGTACACCGATAACCAAATGATTTTGAGCAAATCACCAGCTGTAAACGGTTTTGATTTGTCTTTACCAAAAGCCGTTTGCTTCTGGACTAGCCAACTCTTAGATAAATTATTAATATTATCTTTGGTGAGCTGATTACCAATCATGGATTTTCACTGCCTTAACCACAAGCCATAATCTTGCGGGCTAGTCAACTCTTCATCTTTTTAGGATATGGTGAGTCGAATACCATACAATTTTGGGCAAATTGCAAGCCATCAACGGATTTGAGACATCTTTACCAAGAGCCGTTTGCTCCTGGATTAGCCAATCCTTATGTGGGTTAGACATGGCGGACTGATAACCATTTATTGAGTTCTAAGTGAGAAAAAATTTTAAAATTTTGGCTAAAATGGGGGTGCTAGATGGTACATTTGATCAAATTCGCGAGAATTCCCCCCCACACTTAGAACTGAATATTGCCCTCAATATTCAAAGAACCGGTTGTTAAACCAACACTTAGAACGTGAAAGGGAAATACTTATAGCCATTATTTTATATACACATTTTTTTTTTTTTTTTTTTTTTTTTTGACATATACATATATACAACATGTGGGGCATCTCCCCCACACTAGATGGTAGAACAGAGAAAGAAAACAGAGATACGGGTGAAAACCCATATGGTTTGCTAATGTTTTTGATCACCGAGTCACTAGCTTGACTCGACCCCGAATTGAGTTGATTCCTCCCGAACAGTCAGGTTTATCACGCAAGCTAACCGCTTGTGAACGGCCAACTGTAACAAAGGGTTCCTGAACAGCCCGGGAGAAAAAACAATTTAAAAGTTTATGGGGAAGTAAGAGACCATGAAATCCGGCATTTAAACCAATGTTAGATGGACAATGCCGGGGTCAAAAGTAATATCCTCACTCCCGAATGAGTGAGAGATAGGGGAAATCACCGAGTAGGTGAAGGGAAGAAGAGAGATCTGAATAACCATTAAAACAAGAACTTCCTCCTCAAGAATTTCAAGTGGAGGAGGCAAGTCCTTAAACTCGATCTCAGAAAATTTATCAGTTTTCTCAATTGACTTGGGTTTCTCATTATGAAGTTGTTTTGGTGGAAGGGGGGAAAATGAATCTTCTTTTAACAAATTTTCTAAAAAAATGATATCCCCCTCAGGATCAAGATAGTTTTCATCAACCTCATACGGAAGTGAACTATCTACAGCAAGAAAAGCATCGACTTCATCCCAAAAGGGATCACTTCCCTCAACCGAAGTGAGAGAAGGGGAAGAGTCTGCTATGATATGTTGAGAAGATGTGGTGGGTTCCCCACTCACAGAATTATGAAAACAATCAACACTCTCTTGAGAGTACTCCTCTGAAGTAATGTCAATGACATCTATTCGGTTAACCGATGCAGAATTATAATTAGAGGAGTACTTTGAAGTTTGATCATGATTAAAGGTAACAGCTTCCTTATCCACACGCAAGGTAATCTCATGCTTGAATACATCAATCAGAGCATGGCCCGTTTTTAGGAATCCTCTTCCAAGAATTAGAGGAACCTTTTGATCAGCATCGAAATCAACAACCACAAAGTCAGCTGGAAAATGGAACTTTCCTATTTTCACAAATACATCTTCGGCAATGCCGCAGGGATGAGTTATGGTTCGATCTGCAAGCTCAAGAGTCATGCAGGTAGGAGTAAGAGCCGGAAGAGAAAGTTTCTTCCATACTGAATGAGGCATCAGGTTGATGCTTGCACCTAGATCTGCTAAGGCATAACATTCAACCATTCCTGGAAATACACAAGGTAGTAGAAACTTTCCAGGATCTCCAAGCTTCTCCGGAAGCTTTTTCAAGATAACCGCTGAGCAGTTCTCATTTACTGGAGTTTTAGCCATTTCAATCAGTTTTTCCTTGTTGCTTAACAAGTGTTTGATTGCTGCAGCAAATTTGGGCATCAGAATAGTAGCATCCGCAAAGCTTATGTCAAAATGTAATTCTTTAAAGATTTGATAGAATTTATCATTTTGTTGACTAGCCTTCTCACGGAGTTTTTGCTCATTTAAGCGCGATGGGTAAGGAATGTGAGGTTTGGATTTAGGAGCAATGACTTCAGGAGTCTCAAGGACAACTCCTGGTTTGGATTTTTTCGGGACAACCGGAGGATAGACATGTGCTGTACTTTGTGGGATTGGAATTTGCACTTTGTCCGTTGTATCCTCCGTCTCTTTTTCCATTTCAAATAACGGAGGAGGAATAAGGCCAGCTGGCCCCTTATAAGAAGCACCACTCCGAGTGGTGATAGCTTTGACGAAAGTGGTATCTTCATCATCATCACTGTCATCGAGTACACTGACAGGAACAGCATTGAGCATTTCGGAATAATATCTGGCTGATCTTTGCTCACTAAGTTTGGTTGACAAACTTTTAACCGTAAATCGTGAAAGAGTAGGATCGATTCTAGACGGTTGAGGAGCAATTGTGGGTGTAGATTTTTGGATGACTGAAGGTTGGATAACCGAAGGTTGGACGTATTTAGCACTTCCATTGTTAGTGGGAATTACCGGGTCCTTTATCACCTTGAATCCAACATGAGATTTACCACTACGTGTACTGACAGCTTTGAGTTCACCCCTAGGGTTGGTAACAGTGTTACCTGGAAGACCTCCCGAGGTAGAAGGTATATCAGTTAAAGACTTTTTGATCTGGTTTAATTGAGCAACCAATAACTGGTTTGTCTCACGTTGTGTCTTATTTGTTTCCTCTTGGGTTTTCATGAATTGCATAAGCAACTCATCTGAGGACGTCTGATTTCGGTTTGAACCTTGGTTTTGATTAAAATTTTGACCATGGTTTTGGTTAAAATTACCCTGATTCTGACCTCGGTTTTGATTGAAATTTTGGGAATTGTGGAAATTTTGTCCCTGATTTTGAACAAAGCGATTTTGATTATTCTGATTTGGCACGGGTGGAAAACCAGGTGGGACCATAGCATTTTGTGCTCGGTACTGAGTCTCAGCATGCGGACGGTACTGATTTTGGTTTACTACAGCTACGGGAGCTGGGTAAACAGAAGCATCGGTTGCTTGACAATCATAATACGCATGTGGGCCACCACAAGTTTCACACACTTTGTTTATTGCTTTGATTTGTTCCGGTTTATGAATCTCACTTTTTAATTCTTTCATTTCTTTCATCATACAACGCATTGAATCCGTTAAAAAGGCTAACTCTGAGGAGTTACCGGATGAAGAAGAAGCAGTAGGAGTGACAGGAACATTCACTTTGTTTCTTGAAATAGGAACTTTTGATTTATTTTCACAAATTTCAACCACCTCTCTGGGTTTACGATTCAAGATATTGCCACCGGAGGCTGCATTAAGTGCATCTTGATCGTTTTGGGTCAACCCATTATAAAACGTATTTATCTGTTGTAACACATTGAAATCGTGATGTGGGCATTTTCTTAGGAGATCTTTAAATCTGTCCCATGCCTCTCCGAAATTTTCATCAAAACCTTGACGAAAACCAGCAATTTCATTTTTTAGGTTAGTCGTCTTTGATGGGGGGAAGAAATAATTTACAAATTTCTTAACGAGATCTTCCCAGGTTTCAATGGATCGAGGGGGTTCTTTATCCAGCCAAATCCGGGCTGCCCCCTCAAGTGAGAATGGAAATAGCATCAATTTGATCACTGTTTGCGGCACATTTTTGTAATTGATTGTGGAAGTCAGTTTGTTGAACCAACGAATGTGTGCGTAAGGATCCTCTCGTTCAAACCCGTGAAATTGGTTTGTGGACACGAGCTGAATCAAATGTGTTTTCAGTTCAAAATGATCAGAATCGATGGCTGGTAAAACAATGGCATCTCCATAACCCTCGGTGGGTGCCTGGAGCATTTCAGCCATGGTGCGTTCGTCTGCCATATTTTCAGTGAGAACAGTACGAATCTCGGGTTCGACTATTTGGGCAGCACGTCTACGATTACGTCTTCTCGGAATTTCTACGAGTTCACGTAAAGGGCTTGATGACGTGGAAGAGCGAGTGCGCATGCACTAAGTAAAATATTCCAATTAAAACAAGACAGAAGCAAAACACAAGTGAACTTAAACCAATAATCAACAAGCGTACGGTAGCTCTTTAAAAGATAAACGCACAGAGTGGCGGAGAAGCAAAGGTGGGCAATTACGCTCCTTAAAAACCCGCTTCTTTCAGTCCGACAATTTAATGTCAGACTATCCTAGAACCTCCGTTAGAGTTTGTTTTATCAATCAAAGGTGAGCCGATATTCGCAAGTGATACAGAGGCAAGTTTTAAATCTTTGGTTTGGGAACTTATTATGGTCGTACACCCAGTTAGGTAGTACTCTGTCTTGGTTCTCGATGGTTATTTTTTTATTGTTAATTTATTATTAACAAAGAAAACGGAAATTATTTTTTGTGTTTTTATTTTTTATATGATAATATTAATAATAATATATATAGAAAAGAAATGAAAAATATTTTTGGTATTTTTATATTGTTTTTGGGAAATAGGAACTTCTGATAGAAGGGTCTCAGATCACTAATCGCTAAAACTTACACAAGTGTCGCAGCACACCTCCCCGGCAGCGGCGCCAAAATTTTGATCCGCCCCGAACCAACACTTATATTTAAACAAATGCAGACTCGGAACTGGATGCTCGTGTGTAGTGTGTGAAACCAGGCAAGTGATCACCCGGATCGTTTCCCAACGAGATGTGAATGGAAAACTGTGAAAAGCTTTGGATTAGAGTGATTGATGAATCAGATATTTTGATTTTGCTTTAACAAGATAAAATCTATTAAATAGAAGCTATCACTATTTTTCTGAATCGTTTAATCTAAAGGTTCACTAAAACGATTATATTTTACGCTAAAAACGTGAATCGGTAATTAATTAAAACGCGATTACAACTAAGATATATGTAAAATTAACTCTACAAGTGATCTAATATTTTTTTATAACTTAAAAATGACAAAAGAAAATTATCTAAAAAAGATTTATATTTTTTAGACTTTTATATTTTTTATTATAATTTAATTACTAATTAAACTAACTAAATATATTAAAAATAGCAAAACTATTCTAAAAATTACGAAACTTTTTTATATAAACACTACAAGTGATTACAAAGGTGATAAAAATAAAATGGGAAAACTAGCTTATACGGATAAGCTCTAAATAAGCTGGTAAGCTACTAGTTAAAAATAAGCTAATTAAATTAAAACTACTAACTATATATTAAATATTAAAGAGTGTAAAGGTTTAACAATAAAAGAGATCTAGCACATTGGGTGGAGTTTTGGACTTGTGTACAACAGGTCGCTGGTTCGAATACCCACTAGGATCTTTTTGCTAAACTTTATTTTTTTTGACTTTTCTTTTTGCAAATTATCTATTAGCTAGTAATATGACTTTTTCTAACTGGACTTATTTTTGTTTTACACGAAATAAGCTAAAAAAAAAACAGCTTATGGGCTGCAGTGAGCTTGTGAAAATTTTATAGAACTAGGATCTCAAATGAAGCTATAAGCTTCAAGGTAAGTTACGAGCTTATGAAAATAGTTCCTATGGTCTGAGTAACACTTAATGGCTTATAAAAACTAGATAAAGCTTAGGTTTAAGAGCTTAAAAGCTCAAAAGAACTTAAAACTTCTTGGGGACTGCTGATGTGGTGCGCTGCACCAGGGTGAAATGAGGTCTGTTCGAGGGCTATTTTAGTGGCCTTCGAATGGTCTAAAAATCGACACAAAATTACCTTATGTAGACCAGCTGGCGAGGTTTATAAATCAAGAAAAATGAGCTTATTCGGGCTTATAGAGAGTGAGATAAAAATTCCTAAAGTTCTTAGAAAACCATGAAAACTGCTATATGCAGTTTGCTTAACTGATGTAGCTGCTATTTGGTTTGCACAAGTGTGCAAGTTCTAACCTTTAAGGTACTGAATAGATGGACTAAATAGAGTTCAAAAATGCCAAGAACATGGGCTTAACAAGCTAGTAGCTGATATGAGCTTGTTTAAGCTTTCTAGTGGCTGAATTGATCACAGTGGGTGAAAAGTTGCTATATCTGTCTATGAGGCTGAATGGAACTTGATAATAGCTTCTGAGGGCTGAGAAAAGCTAGTGCAAAAGTGAGCTTGTGGCACATCTACAGTAACATGGTGTTTGCCTATGTGACAGTCTTGAACCAAACAGCCCTTATGGGGACTGTTATGGTATTTTCTAACTGAAAATGATTATGTTAAGCTCTAAAATGAAATCTAATGATACTCTAAGTATATTAAGCTACTGAAAATGAACTTGTGACTGAAATGAAAGCAGGTTTAACTAAGCTAGCTTGTGATGGCTTATTTTTGGTTTTTATAAGGTTTTTAAGTGAAAATGAAAACAAGTAAAGTGATGACTAATGAAACTAATTGAAAAGTGAATATGAACTAATGAAAAGCTAATAATGATAAAAACAAGAACAAATAAGCTTATGGAACAGTGACAATAGAAAATAAAGAAAACTTGCAAATTGCTTACAATCGAAATGCCAAGCAAACCAAAGAACCACGAACCAAGAACAACTTATAGGCTTCCCTATGAAGCCACTAAACCAAAAGCTTCCAGAAAATCAGCTTATTCCACCATAATAGCTTATTTGACCTCCTTTGACTTTTGTTGACTTTTCTTCAAATCTTTGAATGGAACAGAATTACACTACAATATACTTACAATAAGCTATATAAAGCTTATATAAGCTATTAAAAACAGCTGAGAAGCTATTTCATATACTACTTATTATGATTCGAACTACTAATTTATAACAGTTGAGCTTGATTACTAGTGAAACTGAATTTAATACTCACAAAACAAGAACATTGGACTGAAATTGACTTATATTAATCACTGATAACTTGAGATTACAAGGATAAGTACTGGAATTGAAAAACACTATGCTACTAGTTAACTACTTATTTTAAAAAGCTTACAATACTAGTCTATATATACAAAACTAAAATGGGAAATACATTGTCGACATCCTTGAACAAATCCCCACCATTTAATTGCTCCAATTTCATCTCAGCAGTCCACTTGGAAAATTGGCGGGAAAATCAGGAAAGTGGGATAAGTATCTGATTTTGCTAGTGGGAGTGGGAGAGAAGCATTTAATGCTTTTGGCAATGTTAGGTGGAGTGTTGAGGAGGGGGAATGAGGTGGATGGTGGTTTTGGGTGAGCTGGGATGGTGACTGGGTGGTTTGGCGCCATGGGTGGTTTTGAAGATGACGGGTCAATGGTTTGTTGACTGAGTTTAAACACTCAGTTGGGTTTTGGGCTTATTTATTTGGGCTATGGATAAGGGTTGGACTGGGTATTTAGTTTTAGGCTGGGTTGGTTAATATGGGTTTAATGGGTAGTTAAGTTTAGATCCGGATTTATGGTTAGATAAACATAGGGGTTAAACTTGTCAAATCTGAATTCTTGAAGGGCTGATTTTGACAACTTCCCATACTTCTTTCAAGGACTAAACCTGCCATAAAATAATTACACAAGGACCAAAGTTGTATTTTTTTGCATTTTATAAACTTTAGGGACCTAATATGTAAATTTGGATTTTTTAGGGAATTGTTTTGTAAATTCTCAAAAGTTATCACAAGGGTATATCTTGCCAAGTTTAAATAGTACAAGGGTTTAAAACATGATTTTCCATTTTTTTTTTAAAACACCCGGGGACTAAATTTGACAACTTTTGAAACTTGAGGGACTAGACTTGCCATTTATGCAAACTTGGTTCGTTTTTACTTATTTTCAATCATTTTGCATTTGAAACAGATAAAAACACATTTTTGATGATATTTATAATATTTGTGTGTTTTTGGATGTTTATGTGGGTTTAAACCGGGTAAATTATATGTGTTTTTAGACACATATCATTCCACCTGGCCAAAGAATTAATTCAAATGATACAAACAGTTATTTACAACGTAAATAAGTAATGTATTGTTAATTTAAATAATACAAATAGTTATTTACAACATCAACCACAGAGGAAAACGAATAATCGGATAGGAAGACTAAGCTTGTTATATATATATATATATATATATATATATATATATATATATATATATATATATATATATATATATATATATATATCAAAAGATAGAGTGTTCACAAAATTACAAGCTCGTCAATAGTTAGTTCTAAGATACTACCGAAATACTAATAGTCCTAGGAATACATCATCACTACTACTACTCTAGGATCGGTCACTAGTAATGCGTAGCTCCTCAAATGCTCGGGTCAATCCTCCAATGGTGGTCTCTAGCTGGGCTACACGGTCTCTAAGCTCTTGGTTCTCCCTCATCACTGAACCAAGCTGATCTGAATGCACATCAAGTTGGTTCGACTGGTTCGTCAGCTGAATCCAGATCTGATCCATCTCAGTAAGCTCCTCAGGCTCTGCTAGCGGAGAAGCCACTGGTGATGGGAGTGGGGTAGGCATCGGAGATGGTGGCATGAAAGAAGGAGATGACGGTGTGTACTCTGGACTAGTTGCACGTACACCCGTGCTAACATCACAAACAATGTCCACCCACTGAATCTCGGCATCTCTGGAGCTCTGTCCAATCTCAAACAATCCCTGAACACCCATAAAAGTGTTCTCAGTAGGTGCAGCAACAGCAGGAGTAGGCTCATCCTGAACCTGCTCTGGATCCTCTACTGGATCCTCATCCTCATCAGAATAGGTCTCCACTGATCTCCTACGTTGATGAAGCGAAAAGTGTACCTCTTTTAGAGGGTCATTTAAGCCCTAAATCGTATTTATTTGATCAAATATTGCCCTAAATCGTTTCTTTTGTCATTTTAGGTACTTTGGAGAAGAAATCTGGAAAAGGAAGCATTTTGGACATTTTTGGAGCATAAAAGTGAAGAAAACGACAAAGTCTCAAAATCGGCTGAAAAGTACCTTTGACGGCGTCAGGGATTGCCCTTGACGGCGTCATGGCTTGGCAAAAAAGGTGGACATGAAAAAATACACATGATAAGCCAGAGAATTTTGCATGAAAAATCTGACGGCGTCACCCTTTGAAGTGATCAAGGTCGTCACGGTTTAAGCTAAAGAGGGACGGCGTCAAGCTCATTTCTGACGGCGTCAAGCTTTGATAAGCCAGAGCGGATTTTGGAGGTCTAAAGAGGGACGGCGTCAGGAAGGCCATCCGGGAACCCTAAAAGCGGCGAGGTGACGGCGTCAGGATCTACAACGTGACGCCGTCAGCCCTTAAACTCTATATATAGTTTTGCAATTTTTTGTCATTAGTGTGGAACTTATTGTGTGTAACTTTGTGAGGAGAAACCCTAGACGAATTTCTGCCATTTTGAAGGGTTTTCATACCCTTGGATCTCCCATGTTTAATTGAAGATAAGTATTTATTTAATCAATCAATATGTCTATGTGTTGTTTGATTATATCTTGTTCTTGTCTTTTAATTAACATGCTAGGCTAGATTTATCTTGTGTTTGCTTAGATCTAATGAAACCTAGCTATTGATTATTGGTTATTAGTGTGTTATTAATTGTATTGGATGATTGTTCATCGATGTTAGGCTTAAGAAAACTGGCTAACTTCCTATACGGTAACTTGCTTGAACGTCTTAAGAAACATGAACCAATGCGTACTAAGGTTTTTATGGTTGTATTTAATGCATGAGCGAATTCTAGTGATCCCATGTTAGGAGCTTCCTAGCCGGCTCGACATAGGAGTGAAGTAGGAGCTTATAGAGTTGGGGAAGTACGTACGCCACCCCACGATTGGTATTAAGGAATACACCCGTCATCCACGCAATTAATACACACTAATCAACCGGTAAAAGATAGTTAGGGAGTAAGGAAATCTAAGTAAACACATTTCTCTCCACATAAGTTTCACCACCTTTTCATTTTCAGTTATTTTATTTTATTTGCATTCGTAGTTATTTGGGTTAGTTGACTAGCAACTAATTCCGCCCACTCTTTCAAACCCGAGATTTTACCTGCTTTCATAAAAAAATATAAAAACACAAAAAGAATCTTCCCTCACCCTTAGACCTAATTAGAGTAGTTTTTCATACCTAACGAACACTATTCCCTGTGGAGAACGATCAATCCCCCGTACTTACCACTACACTATACTACATCGGTCAGGTACACTGCCTGGTGGGGTTGTAAGCCTCTTGAGATCCCTCGAGAGGTAAAACCTGTTGTAAGGTTGCAAAACCACGCATCAAGTTTTTGGCGCCGTTGCCGGGGAATAGTTATTGTTTAGGTTGAATTTTTATTTTATTAGGTCTACTCACTAGATTCCTTTCTAGTGAGATTTTTATTTTATTTTTCTAGATTTTCTTTAGTCTATCTTTTTTCTTCGTTTCTTTGTTCGTAACCATTACCATCCGACATCATGGAAGGTGGTAATATCCTTGATCCCAACAACCCACCACCACCTCCTAGAGCCCGTACCTTAGGAGACTACTCCCGTCCTAGCCACCATGGCTATCGAAACACCATTGAGCTCACTCAAGGAGCCAATGTCACACCCTTGCGATCCGACACCATCCGGTTGGTGCAAAGCGGATGCGCATTCCATGGACTTCGTTCTGAAGATCCTAATCAACATCTCAAGGACTTTCTCAAAATCGTTGATTCCATAGACCTTGATGTTGCCACTCGAGAGACGACCCGACTGCGTCTCTTTCAATTCTCTCTGCGGGACCAAGCTAGTCAATGGCTAGAACGTCTACCCGCAGGATCCATCACCTCTTGGGATGATCTCACCACTCGCTTCCTTGCTCAGTTTTTCCCACCGGGAAGAACTACCAAGCTAAGGAATGATATCTTGATGTTCCAACAACGTCAAGGCGAAACCCTCTACGAGGCATGGACTCGATTCAAGGACTTACTCCAGAAAGTCCCTCACCATGGCATGGATACTTGGCTACAAATCCAACTATTTTATGATGGCGTAAACCATCAAACTAGAAGAGCCATAGATTACGCTGCCAATGGAAGGCTGAGCAGGCTCAGTGTCGATAAGTGCTGGGAAGTCATTGAGGACTTAGCACAGTATGAAGAAGAAGAATGGAAAGACTCAACGTTCTCGGAAGAAGGGATTTTAAATTGCATGAGTGCAACCCAAGAACAGCTGTTCAAAAACATAAAAAGGCAGGTTGAGAGATTAATGAAAGCTGAGACACCTACGGCTGATGAAAATCCCGATGAGTGCGTGAACACAATTGGTAAACATACGTTTCATCAATTCTCACGACAAGATGAATTTGAAGGGATAATGCTAACTTTCGTGAACAACCAAGAGAGACGGATCCAGGAATTGGAGACTCAATTGAAAAACACTCAAGATATGTTCATGGAACTAGCAGAAAAAATTTATCACGAGAATAAAGAAGAAAATTAGGGAAGAAGCTTCACACAAAAAGATCGAGAAGATCTTTGAACTCCCGGTCCCTAATGAACCATACAACGAATGGGATGATGAAACCCCTCTCCCCGAGCCTTCACCTTTAAAACCCTCTTATCCATTTGGATCCCCTCGCGAGAAAGAGAATTCTCAAGATCATAGCATTTTCGTGGGAAGCATGGTTGTCACGCTCCCTAACTTTCATGAAGCTAGGAAACGATCTTTTGGCTTTAAGCCAGGTGTGAGAAGAACTCAATTAAAGCACACCCTCATTTCGAAAACCTCCTGGAAAAGTTCCTCTCACTCCCTGAATACCTGCCGTGATGGAAATTGGAACCTGAATGAGACGTCAACCGGCCCTTTCCAACATTTTACTACATCCCGTGACAGTAACAAAACATTTGACCCAGGAGGAACTTGTTAACGAGACTAGCTATCAGGGTTATTGACCCTGACTAGCTGCTCCCTTAAAGTACAAGGGGCTCATTTGTAAACTGGCACAAAGTGGTAAATTACGCTGGTCTGACGGCGTCAGACTATGAATGTGACGCCGTCACCCCGTCTGCACAGCAATAATAACTTTACTTCCATCACTTTCATCACAAACCCCACAAACCATATCCACTCCAACCCCACCCACGAATTTTCAAGATCAAATTCACCGACTTTCGTTATCAATCTCCACGTGGTAAGTAATTCTTATTCATTCTTTTCGCTTTAATTACTCATAGGATTCTTACATTTCGAAAACCCCCAACTCATGAAACCCTAGGATTGATTCATGCCTAGAACTCATAATGCCTTTAATTAGTGTTATTTAGCAATGATTAAAGCATTTGATGATTGGCAATCAAATGGGTTTATTCACTAATTGGGTGGCCACGAATTTGAACCATAACCTATGATCCAATCACCCATTTTGCTGTAAAAAGGGGCGTTTGGTTTATAAGCTTGAAGTTTGGATATTGATTTTTCCCTCGTAATTTTGGATTTGAATTTGGTCGAACCTGACGGCGTCACCTAGCAAAGGGTGACGGCGTCAGACTTGTATGATGCTCAACCAATTCTTTGATTAAAAAATTAACCCTTTTTGTTCCTCCTTGCTTTGTTCCAGATAATGAGTAAGCGTCAAAGACCTAGCAGAGGGAGTTCTTCTAGATCTCAACAAGAGAACTTTGGCGACACGGTCCTCAGTTGGGGTGTCTTCGATGACGATGCTGCCACAACTAAATACACCCAATTGCTACAAAATAAAGTTGAAAATGGGGCCGTGGTTGATTGGAGCTTTTTGAGGAGGGAAGGTCTTGAGCAAACCTTTCTCCAAAGCTTTCAGACGGATGAATTTACCGGCCCTCAGTGGGAAAACCTGTTTAGAATTCAAGAGCCGGTCTATGACGAATTGGTACGTGAATTCTTTGCCACTTTTCACTTTGACATGGCCGAGGCAAGGACCGATGTGGGCAGGACCACAATCTATTTTAGGCTGGGGGGTGAGCTAAGGACATGCTCGGTTACTGAGTTTGGATGGAGACTTGGGTTGTACAGTCAGCATGCAACCACTCAAGCAGGGTTCATGCCTAGGTTGTTGCATGGAGAAACAATGAGGAATGATTTTAGATGTTCCATGTTCTGGCCGACTATTGGGGATGGGGTGTACACCTCGACTACTGTGGCATCTCAGATCAGGGAGCCTAGAGTTAGGTTGACCCATAGATGTCTCACCTACAGCTTGACAGGGCGCCACAGCTCTCACCACCGTGTCACTGCTTCAGACCTCTTCTATTTGTACACCATTTACTCTGATGAGGTTTACTGCAACATCCCATTTTGGGTAGCTAGCTTTCTGAATGGTGGAGTTGGGGAAAGGGAAGGAGATAGGATTTATGGTGGGATGTTTATCACCCGGCTGGCCCGATCCTATGGAGTCCTCAGGCCCGAGGTCATGAGGTATTTGAGTGGTGGTGATGCATGCAGGACAGTGAAGGTTAGGTCCCTGAAGCAGATGGAGGTGGTTATGGAGATGCATGATGGGACCTTTATGTGGTATCATCCAGATGGAGCTGAGAGTGATGATGGTGGGGATGATGAGGAGGAGGAGCATCAGCAGCAGCAGCATGGGGGTTATGAGGTTGGTACGGCAGATTACTACCGGCACATGAGCAGAGGGGATTAGCAGGCTCACCAGGGGGCATGGATGGGCCAGGTTGATACTTGGAGGACCCGGGTGGACGAGAGGTTCGACTGGATGTATGATCACACTGTTCGTCAGATGCAGCATTTATCTACGCGTGATCAGTTGGACCCACACCTGCAGATCGACCCTTTCCCTGGACGTGAGCAGGACTACCCACCATATGGGTACTACGGGCACCTCCCTCCTAACTATGACTATCGCCAAGGTCCCCCACCCCAGTGATGATTTGATTTGATGTTATAATGTTTGAACAATTTAATCTATAGTTGTATATTTTAGAACGATTTGGTCTGTAATAGTTTAAGATTTGGCATCTTTTGGCCTTTAAACATTTGTGACACTTTGTTTTCTTTATTGCATGCAAGTTTTATTTGTTTTATGTGTTTATTTATTTGTTTGTTTGATTTTATTTGCTTCCGTATGTATGTTTAATTTTTATTATTATTGATTCATGTTCAAAACTAAATTGTGAAAATGCTTTATCTTGTTTTTAACTTCGTCTTAACTACATATAAAGGTATTTTGCAAAAGTTAAGTGTAAGGGAAATCCAAATCGGTTTATTAGAACAAATGAACATGAATCGTAATAATATTAAATTAACATACATATTTGTATTTGTTTGAGTCAAATGCTTGTATCGAGTCATAATGATGTTTTGCAGGATTTCCAGGAAGTAAGGTATAGGTTTTTCCAGAAATTTTCCGGAAACTTAACATGAGAATTCTGTCAGATCATTTCTGACGGCGTCAGGTTTTAATCTTCTGAAATTTTTGAAAGTTTTGTTTTCATAAAAAGTTTTTATTAAATCTCTAACTTATAATCTCCAGGAATCTGCAAAATTATCATTCCACAAGCATTATATCCTTATATATAGATTTATCCCGCCGATGTTATGCAGGTTTTCGTGTTTGTTTTCTCAGGTTTAACAGGTTATTTTGGACAAGGAGATGTTTGTAGAATCAAGCTTATGGCGATGCATTAGTCATGGAGCTTCTACATTCTCTTGGAAGAAGATCTAACCGTGTTACCACATTATCCACCGAGCGAATCAGGGGAGTATTTGATTTCATTCTTTTACCTTATTTACTTTTACATTTGTTATTTGAACATTGGGGACTGGTATGTGCTTAAACACATACCTTTTCTTGACCAAAACCGGACCCAAAATGACCAAAAACCTAACCAATTATGCCAAATATATTGTGTTTTTGTGTTTTTACATATGCAGGCACGGATATCGAAGAAAAGGACAAAAATAAAGAAATAGCCGGGAAACGAGCACGAGATTTGGGAGAGTGTCATAGCCGATGCCGGGAAGAAATTATGGTAAAAAAATCAACCAAGGTCCTCCATCTATCAGAAGTTGTCAACATTAGCCCTTGGATTCAACTTTGAAAAAATGGCAAGATCAGTCCCTCAAAAATCCAGAAATTACACCTTTAGTCTCTATGTTTAAATCCCTTAACCTTTTAAAAAATATTTAACCCGGATCCAACAAATTACCTAGCCCAACTTTAATCCTTTAAACCCCTAAAACCCACTTTTAAATAAACAGCCCACAATTTAAAAACATTCCCAAAGCCCAAGTAACCAACCCAGCCCAACCTATTCTTACCCGATCCAAAACCATAACCCGGTCAAAAAGAAATAAAGCCAGTCAAAATAAAACAATACAAACACACACTTATCTCTCACACCAAAACACGCGCCCCCTTTTCTTCACTAAACCCAGAAGATTTACTGTTACCTCATGAACCCTAAAATAACCTCACCAAAAATTACCAAAACTAAGGGCAATTCCGTACAATCACGAACTCCTAGAAGGATCTGACAAGGGACTGACACAAGGGAATGATACGTGGCGGCCTCCCATTGGATGGAACACATCACGATATTTGATCTAACGGCTTGGATTAGAGGAATGACGCTCAAGATGATCTAAGGGTGGAGATGGGATTAATAGCACGCGGATCGCCAACCTGGAGTCCCGAGAAGCTTCTGAAGATGGCTATATATAGCCCACCTCACTCACGGTTTGATGGTTAGCTAGACGAGGAGTAGGAGTAGGGTTAATATAGGAGTAATTCAGTAGTTTTAAATGTAATCTTAGCTTTAACGAATTGTATTTTCAGCTTTCAACCTTTGTACTCACTTAAGTTTTCAATAAATTTTCTTGTCATTTAAATTTTCAAGCTATTTACTGTTCTCAAATTTGTTTCAAGTTTTAATTTCATGTTTCCATAAGCTTATAGGAGTTAATTCAGTAGCTAATAGTGAGATTTATACTTAGTTCCTGCTTTAAGTTGGTTAATTAGTTGCTGGTCAATGAAAGTCAACGTCCATTGAAGATGGTGATTCTGGGTTTAAATTGATAGTTCAATTAGAGCAAGGGAAGTGATTGGCCTATCTTAAAGATAGGCAACTGTGGAAAACCCTTTGTTCTAGCTAAGGGTGTTTTGTAAGTTTCACATTTCAATTACAAAGTTCAATTCTGCTTAGTAGTGTAATTTGGTTGATTGTTATTTCTGATTTTCTGTTTGATTTGTCTGCTTTTATGTTCATCTATAATAGTTTAGATAACTGCTTTTATTTATCTCATATCTTTGTTGATATTCTGTTGCATTCTGCCTAATTAAGCTTGATCTGCAATTTTGAGTAGTAGTTGTTCATTGCTGGATGTAGTGGTTGAATTAGGTTCTTCTAGTGTTATTATATTTGTTTAGATCACTGTTGCATTGATTATTTGTTTCTATCTGATTTTGCTAGTATGTTTTGTCTCAATAGGGATGTTTGGATCTGTTTGTTTAATGCTGCTGTAGTTGTTGTTTTGTGGTTATATCTGCATAATTCAGTCACTTAGGGTCATATTAGAGTAAACTAGCAATAAAATCAGTAGGTCTAAGGTTGAAAAATCAAAATCACTTTGTTAGTTTCAAATTTGCATATCTGTTAGATTTTAGTTAAACTAAATCATTCATATTAGTTTAAAAATAGTTAACATAGCTTAAATTAGACTCATATTAGCTTGATATTACAGTAATAATCATTTAGGACCATTCATAGTTCATTAAAGTCAAAATTGCATTAATACTCAAAAAGTCAAAAATATATCATTTAGTCAGAAATTGGACAATCTTCTAGATCACTTGTAGGCTTCATTACTGGTTGAAAATAGATTTGGATTGCTGATTTGTAGACTTTGGTTGCTTGTGAATCTAGAACAACAAGAAAATTCAGTTTTGGAATTCATTTGCTTGCTTAAAAGTTAGCTCAAAGTTGCTTGTCTGCTGGAAATTTACCCTGCACCTCAGTCACTAGCTCATGTTCATAAGCAGTTTTCTTGAAATCTATTTGAGTTAAGTATGATGTTATTGGGGCAAAAGCTAGTCCAGCTAGCTGGTTATCAGTTTCTACTCTTGGTTTGCTATTTTTAGCTTATTTGAATTGCTTATTTGAGTCTTATTTCGAGCCTGTTGGGACTGTTTCTAATAAGTTTGCAAAACTTAACTTTTGGTTTACAAGCTGTTTTTTTTTTAGCTTATTCAAGCTTTTTCAAATTCGTTTCTTTCAGAAAATTAGTGTTTATTAGTTGTTAGTTGAATTTCGAAAGAAGAAAAATAAAAAAAAATAGTTTAGTTAAATTGTAGTACCCAGGTTTCGAACCTGGGTTGTTTGTAGTGATAAAACGATTTTAGTATTTTTAAGCTTTGTAATTCAGTCCTTGAGTTTCAGTTTAATCGAGTTTAGTCCTTGTCTTTATTTAAATACAATTTCAGTCTAAATAAAGTTTCTAAGTATGACAATTTCAGTCCTCGTCTTTGTTGCAAAAACTTTTAGATTAAAATAAAGTTTCCGAAATTGCATTTTAAGTCCCTTAGGTTTTATTATAAACTTTTTCTTGATTTACTTTTACAAAATTAGTTTTAATAAATTACATTTTCAGTCCTTTAGGTTTTTAGCTTCGCATTTTTAGGTTTATTTCTTCACTATTAGTTTTATAAGTCTCGGGAATAGCCCGGGATTTGCGTTATTTGATTTCTTTTACATTTTCTTCATTATATGTACTTTTATTTGATTACGTAGATTGCTTTTAATTTTCAATAATTTAGTATAATCAATACCAAAATAAACTTTCACGTTCAATTATTCACTTCACATTTTCACGACACCGAATCGATTAAACGCCGTCAAACCTTCGTTGGGAGAACGACCCGGGGAATTGTATTCGTTACAATTTCTTTGGATTCAAAAATAAAAAAATAAACAAATTCGTATCGTATTTTGTGTTTTGAAGATCCTTCCTCGGAAGTTATTTTTTTTTTTTTTTTTTAAAAATAAATAAAATAAAATAAAACTACAAAAATATAATAAATAAAACACTTTTCCTAAAGTGTTTTCACCATTAATAATAAATCCTCGGTCTTCCGTTGAAGGAGGGCAGTTGTAAACCATTCCGAAATAACAACAAAAGAGATCGTGAAGTTAAACGTTTCTTGGATTATTTCTTTACTACAACCTAATTACGGGGTTTAAGGAGGTCTTGACATTAAATTGCAGACCGAAGAGAGATCCATTCTTCTCTCCCGCCACGCTGCGCGTAGTTTTGAAAGAAACAAGTACGGTTGATTAACGATCACCAAAAAGAAAATAAATATAATTTTTCTTATAAAAATATAAAAACCCAAAAATATTTTCTTTTTCAATTTGATTTTTGTTTTTATGAAAAACCAAAAAGAATCTCCGTTATCCTCTTCATGTTTGATTCTCTTCTTTTACCCTCTATACCGTTTGATTCTTGATCTTCTTACCTTCTAAAGTTTGATTCTTCTTCTCACACCCTCTTATGTTTAATTCTTATGGATCCTATTTGTTTTAAGTGTGGAGAACCCTTTTTCGGAGGGTTGTGTGTTTGGTGTACGTGCGAACAATGTGGTGGTGATATTCATGACGGAGTTTGTTGGAATTGTAATTCTAACACGTATGTTCAAAGGTCGTTCAACAATCTTTCAAACGTTCCCGATTACCCTCCACCGCCGCCCCCATTCACTTGTTTTAATTGTGGAAATCCCTCCGAAGAAGGAGTACCTTGTGGACAGTGTTTTTGTAATCAATGTGGATACACCAATTGTATGTGCTACGTCCCGAGTGTTGAAACATCTTACGCTTACGATACGAGCTTTGATAATTATCCTCAAAAAGATTTCAATCCTCTGTTTCAAAACTCTTATGAGCAAGATTCATATTTCAATGATCATTCATCAAATTTTGAACATTGTGGGGGATCATTTGAAAATTTTTATTATGAGCCAAATTCGTGTTACGATTCTCATGGTTTTAACCAACCCCCACAAAATCCCGGCAATTGTCCAAATCAAGATAGAATGCGCGAAATTGAAAGAATTTGGGATGACTTCCAAGAAGTTAAGAAATTGGTGGTTAAACACTATACTTCTACACCCGATCCTCATGAGAAGTCTATAGAAGAATTACTTGCCGAGGAAAAAGAGGCTAATTTTCGGAAGGCCTTACAGAATTGTGCTGACGAGGAGATACTTGTTTCGTTAAACGTTTTCCCTGCAATTTCACCTATCTTTCCTCCCGTAGAACCCGAGGACTCTTTAATAATGGGGGACGAGCATCTAAACACTATTCCGGCAACGGAATCGGACGAATTCCAAAAGTCTAGTGTTGAGAACCTCGTCCCAATCCAAAGTGAGTCCGGGGAAAATTCTAACGGTGATTGTGATTTTGTTGAAAATGATCGTCTTGATAATCACGTTGATACGAATAATAAGCCGTATGATGATATTCATGTTGAGAAGAACGATGATGAGATGTACTCCGATTCCGACAATGACGATTCGTTATCTTGTGGAGACATCGATTATGTTGATGAGGTACCTTCTGAGCTCGTCAGCTTAGAAGAAGAGGATGAAGAAGATAATGATAATGAAATCCAAGATGATGCTCTTCGTGAGAAATTATCTACAATTTATCTTCTCATTTCTAAGATCGAGGCATTACATGATCCTCCGACTTCTTCTTCTCCTATTCCCGATATGGATAGTGATTTCTTACCCGAGCTTGAAATTTTTCGATTTGAAGAGAAGATTAGTGGCAGTCCCACTATTCATGCTGATATTTCTCTTCCGGATTATGAGTATTTCGACTTTGAGATCAATTCCGAACTTAATTTGAGCAATATTTCTGATAATCCATCACGTGATCCTCTTTTAGAGGAAGTCGATCGATTTCTTGCTTCGGATGACTCGATACCATCGGGTATTGAGAATGGCGAGAATGGTTTTCAAAGAAACGTACTTATTGAAGAAATTAATGATGATGATTTATTTTCTGAGGCTGATTCATTTATCTTTGATTTACCGTCTTCTCGTCCACCCGCGAAACCACCGGATGAAGATCTTGGATCCGGTGTGAATGAAGTAATTGATGGAGTGGTGGACGAGACTTATGATATTGATGATCCCGTGCTTACTATTTTGTCCACCCAACCCACCCGTGATTCCGATGATGTTTATGCTTTCACCATCCTAGTGTTTCACCCTTTCTTTTCTTATCCCCTCATTTCTCCATCTTTCCACTCCTCCAGGAGTGAGGATACCGTCTTCGACCCCGGCATCTCCGTTTTTCATGCCGGGTGTCCGTTGCAGTGTTGATTCTCCCTATGCTCCCCCAAGGACAAATAAATTCGGGGTCGAGTCAAGCTCATGTGACTCGGTTACCAAAAACAAGCGCTTCGTGGGAGGCACCCCATGCTTATCCATCTATCTTCTTATCTATTTTCTAATAAAGTGAGTAAGGAGGGCTTCCTCTTCCATATCTTGTGTTTCGTGTTTTCTGTGATGTGTCCAGGAATGCTCGATGATGAAGACTCTCGTGCTCGTAGTTTCCTTCACGCTACTCGAGTTTCATCATTCGCTGCTCATCCGATATCCTTAATCTTATCGCTTACATTTATCTTTTGGCATAATTAATAAACGGCCTTAGATTTTTGTAGGAGAACCCTTACCTTTAAGACATTGAGGACAATGTCTCGTTTTAGTCTGGGGGGGTAATCTTGCGATTTGATTTTTGCCTTGCATTTTTGCCGTTTTCTCATGCAACCCCGTTTTTCCTCCAAAAATTGAAAAATCCAAAAAATGAGAAAAATTTAAAAATTTTGTGCAAAAATATAATAAGTTTTGACATTTTTGTTGACTTTCCGCTGGGTAGAGTAGGAATAAAATTCTGACTTGATCGGGCGTGTTGAGCCCTAGCTTGTCTCCTTAACCGTTTATAATCTATAAGCTCGTGCTAGTCTTTTACACAAGGAGCTAGAAAACGCGAATTCTTTTTAAGAATTTGCAAGTTCCCGTATTTGACTTTATGCATGGCTTGATTATAAGGCTAAGCATTCGCGGATCTTATTATTTAAGATTTTAAATTTGCGAAGTACGAGAAATGATAGAGTTGTTTATAAGTTAGATTGCTAGACGTGGAGTAGTTGGATCTCTTTAAAGCTCATCGAAGTTATTTGTGGTTTTTTTGTTCCCATCAGCTTGTTTCACCAAAAATAATACTCTATAAATAATTAAAGCTATTTTGGTTTTGGCGAAATTTAGTTTTTAATCATTCCTTAGAGAATCCTTGCTTATGAAAGTTGGGTACACATCAAGGTACTGCCAGTGTTGCGGTGTAATAGACTATTCCATCTTGCCGGCTCGCAACCGATGTTGGGATTGTTATAAAAGCCGTAGGACTCGGGATTTGGCAAAATATATAATGAATAATGAATAATAATAATAATCCAAATCCATAAAAAGTTTTCTGCATCTTGCCGGTTCGCAGCCGATGTTGTAGACTTCTAATAAAGGCAGAGGAAAAATTCCAAGGTCATAATAGACTATCACATCTTGCCGGTTCGCAGCCGATGTTGTGATTGTTATAAAGGGCCAAGGATCAATTATAATATGTGCTTAATAATGTTAAAAATGCCAAATTTCGACTCCGAGGTATCCTAATAAAGGCTTCCGTCTCTGGACTCGTAGATGAGTTGTTTCGGTCGCAAATAAAAGGGATATCCTCAAAATCGTGTTAAATCAGAGACCTTGATGTGGACCTCATTTTTGTATGCAACGGTTTTCGAGGGAAGGTTTGGAAACTACTTAGCGTCTAAACTAGGTATCTTTATCGGACTAAGAAATTATCGAAACGAGAATATGAAGAAATTCATTTCTCACCAAAAATAAAATAAATAGAGGAAATTAGGAATTTGGGAACAAGAAGTCCACAATTAGCTTTCTGAGTAGTGTTGGCAATCTAACTTGTAAATAGCAATGATCTCGTTTTTAAGCTTAGTTTGGGGACTCGTGAAAAATCAGGGACGACGAATTTTATCCGTATGGTCACTTCTTTATGAGTCGTGTTTCCTACTCGAAGACCCTAAAAGTTATCGTTAGATAATGATTGTCGACAAAGCCGTCACCTAAATAATAAGAAAAATACAAAAATAGAATAAAATGGAAAATGGGGAGTTTTTATAACATTGCATGAGGACATTGCAATAGCTTAGTCTGGGGGAATTTGGTATGTGCTTAAACACATACCTTTTCTTGACCAAAACCGGACCCAAAATGACCAAAAACCTAACCAATTATGCCAAATATATTGTGTTTTTGTGTTTTTGCATATGCAGGCACGGATATCGAAGAAAAGGACAAAAATAAAGAAATAGCCGGGAAACGAGCACGAGATTTGGGAGAGTGTCATAGCCGATGCCGGGAAGAAATTATGGTAAAAAAATCAACCAAGGTCCTCCATCTATCAGAAGTTGTCAACATTAGCCCTTGGATTCAACTTTGAAAAAATGGCAAGATCAGTCCCTCAAAAATCCAGAAATTACACCTTTAGTCCCTATGTTTAAATCCCTTAACCTTTTAAAAAATATTTAACCCGGATCCAACAAATTACCTAGCCCAACTTTAATCCTTTAAACCCCTAAAACCCACTTTTAAATAAACAGCCCACAATTTAAAAACATTCCCAAAGCCCAAGTAACCAACCCAGCCCAACCTATTCTTACCCGATCCAAAACCATAACCCGGTCAAAAAGAAATAAAGCCAGTCAAAATAAAACAATACAAACACACACTTATCTCTCACACCAAAACACGCGCCCCCTTTTCTTCACTAAACCCAGAAGATTTACTGTTACCTCATGAACCCTAAAATAACCTCACCAAAAATTACCAAAACTAAGGGCAATTCCGTACAATCACGAACTCCTAGAAGGATCTGACAAGGGACTGACACAAGGGAATGATACGTGGCGGCCTCCCATTGGATGGAACACATCACGATATTTGATCTAACGGCTTGGATTAGAGGAATGACGCTCAAGATGATCTAAGGGTGGAGATGGGATTAATAGCACGCGGATCGCCAACCTGGAGTCCCGAGAAGCTTCTGAAGATGGCTATATATAGCCCACCTCACTCACGGTTTGATGGTTAGCTAGACGAGGAGTAGGAGTAGGGTTAATATTGGAGTAATTCAGTAGTTTTAAATGTAATCTTAGCTTTAACGAATTGTATTTTCAGCTTTCAACCTTTGTACTCACTTAAGTTTTCAATAAATTTTCTTGTCATTTAAATTTTCAAGCTATTTACTGTTCTCAAATTTGTTTCAAGTTTTAATTTCATGTTTCCATAAGCTTATAGGAGTTAATTCAGTAGCTAATAGTGAGATTTATACTTAGTTCCTGCTTTAAGTTGGTTAATTAGTTGCTGGTCAATGAAAGTCAACGTCCATTGAAGATGGTGATTCTGGGTTTAAATTGATAGTTCAATCAGAGCAAGGGAAGTGATTGGCCTATCTTAAAGATAGGCAACTGTGGAAAACCCTTTGTTCTAGCTAAGGGTGTTTTGTAAGTTTCACATTTCAATTACAAAGTTCAATTCTGCTTAGTAGTGTAATTTGGTTGATTGTTATTTCTGATTTTCTGTTTGATTTGTCTGCTTTTATGTTCATCTATAATAGTTTAGATAACTGCTTTTATTTATCTCATATCTTTGTTGATATTCTGTTGCATTCTGCCTAATTAAGCTTGATCTGCAATTTTGAGTAGTAGTTGTTCATTGCTGGATGTAGTGGTTGAATTAGGTTCTTCTAGTGTTATTATATTTGTTTAGATCACTGTTGCATTGATTATTTGTTTCTATCTGATTTTGCTAGTATGTTTTGTCTCAATAGGGATGTTTGGATCTGTTTGTTTAATGCTGCTGTAGTTGTTGTTTTGTGGTTATATCTGCATAATTCAGTCACTTAGGGTCATATTAGAGTAAACTAGCAATAAAATCAGTAGGTCTAAGGTTGAAAAATCAAAATCACTTTGTTAGTTTCAAATTTGCATATCTGTTAGATTTTAGTTAAACTAAATCATTCATATTAGTTTAAAAATAGTTAACATAGCTTAAATTAGACTCATATTAGCTTGATATTACAGTAATAATCATTTAGGACCATTCATAGTTCATTAAAGTCAAAATTGCATTAATACTCAAAAAGTCAAAAATATATCATTTAGTCAGAAATTGGACAATCTTCTAGATCACTTGTAGGCTTCATTACTGGTTGAAAATAGATTTGGATTGCTGATTTGTAGACTTTGGTTGCTTGTGAATCTAGAACAACAAGAAAATTCAGTTTTGGAATTCATTTGCTTGCTTAAAAGTTAGCTCAAAGTTGCTTGTCTGCTGGAAATTTACCCTGCACCTCAGTCACTAGCTCATGTTCATAAGCAGTTTTCTTGAAATCTATTTGAGTTAAGTATGATGTTATTGGGGCAAAAGTGTAACACCCCAACCCAGCAAGGGTAAAGATGTCACGTTAATGGTTTCATATCAGATCAAACAAAGCATACTACAATAGTAATACAATAAAATGACAAAGGTTACAATGAAATACTAACATTATAAGGTTAAGAATGAAACATAACTAAATACTAAGTTTGCAAGGCAATCCTTCTAATGACTTCTACTTCAGAATAACTATCAAGGTCTTCTAAGTCCAAAAGTCTCTTCGCTCATACCCAAACCCGTCGTCCTGCTTATAACCTGCCGCACACGAAAAGAAAACGTGCGGCTGAGCTTAAAAAGCCTAGTGAACAGATATAACGGAAACAAAGCAGTAGTAACGGAATAATAAAGTAAAAGAGATAATACCAGGAGTAACAAGAGTCAGGAAAAGGAGTACAAGAGTTATGCAGACATACCAGGAATTAAGAATGGTTACAAAGGTAGGTGCAAATGAAACCAGAATCCCACCACCAGCCCAAGTCGAAATCAAGTCAAGTCTAGTATCAAGTCACAGGGTAACATAACCAGAAATCCACCACAAACCCAAGTCAAATCAAGTCAGGTCAAATGTCAGGTCAAGTGTCAGGTCATAAGGTTACAAGGTTTCAGGAAAAACAGAAATCCACTACAAACCCAAGTCAAATCAAGTCAGGTCAAATGTCAGGTCAAGTATCAGGTCATAAGGTTACAAGGTTTCAGGAAAAACAGAAATCCACTACGAGCCCAGAACTCAAAATCAATCTCAAAGTCAAACCATATCAAGTCACATATCAGGGTGTATGGAGGGGTGACCTCAGCATACCAAGTACAAGGTGAGGGGATACCTCCAGGGGTGGAGTAGCTAGCTCCCAGGGGTGTGAAAGGCGTGTATCGCACACACTCGCCAGTCACCAAGTAATACAAGTAACAAGAACAAGACAAGTCTAGGATGCATCCATACGCCCCCGCAGGCCACAAGGTTCTTCCTCTACGTAATAAATCAAGTCAAGATCGGGGACGGCGTAACCAAATCACTAGGGCTACACACTAGTCATGCCGGCGGTGCATCACCGACATGGACATGAAACCCTCATGCCTAGTAGATGGCTCGTAGTCTCAAACTGTGGGTCAAGGTCGAGTATCAAGTCTCGGGTATCAGGTGTCAAGTCTCAGGTATCAAATGTCAAGAATCATATCAGGGTTCATATCAGAGTTCATATCAGGGTTCAAGACAGGGGATAAATGCAGGGGTTCATTATCAGGAGGTCCATATCAGGGAGGTCAAATATTAGAAAGTCAATACTAGAAGGTTCATAATAGTTTATTAAAAGAAATCCTTTTTACATGGTTTTAATAAAATGATCGGTAGAACAGTTTTCATAATAAAAGTCTTTTAAGGAAATGTTCAAAACCTCTTCATATTTAACTAAAAGTAGTTATAAAATCCTATGAACCTCCAAGTACCCAAGGTCTTAATTATCCAGGTTATCAGGGGTGAACAAGTCATGTCAAGTATCGGAAGAAAAACATAGCAGGGTTCAGGTCAAAGGTTCAAGGCAAGAGTCTAAGTAAAGCCTCAAGTCAAAAGGTTCAGGTCAAGTGTATCAAGGTTCAAGTTCAGGTTCATGACAAGGTTCAAGACAAAGGTTAAAGCAAAGGTCCAAATCTATGGTTCACAATACAAGGGGAAACATAACAATGAAACAGGAATCAGAAATGAGACGAAGGCTCTTTACAAGAAGGTTAGAATATCTGTACCTTATGCAGAGCAACCAATCAAATAAGAGAGCACCCGAAATAGAGAATCAATTCTTCTTCACTGATCCTATACAATTTACGACCACGTATTACTAATAATGTTTATTTTACAAATTTAATACTTATAGTTGTTATAGTTTCCATTTAATGACTTTTAAGATTAAAGTGACAATTACGTAAAGTTAAATGCCTGACACTTTTGACTCCCTTTATTCGAATCATACACATTCACATGATTATTTTGTTTATTCGAATTACACACATTCACACACCAATTCAGTCAACCAATAACAAGGTTATACTATGTTCAAGGCACCCAAATTACACACACACTCACACGTTTTAAACACCCATGTCGAATCCATAATAGTAACCTGTAACCACATAAGACTCCATGCTAACCCCTATTCAACCTTGTTCCCCCACCAGTTCGCTATACCCAAAACAGACCAAAACAAGCACTCGACACATGTTAATCCAACCAAATAACCCTAGTGTATAACCCACTCAATACACCATTCGACACACCTATATACGCATACGAAACCATACCCAAAACCCCATGACCAAAACAGTCCTACGTCTACCCTTCTGATCTGATTACCCACACACACGCAACACATGTTTTCTTTGTTTAATACTTCTCACGACACACTGCATGCTCGCCCCTTTTTAAAACAATTTGCTCCCAAGTATTTTAACCCATTCGACCCACACTAAATGAGACCCAAGCACAAATGTAAACACATAAAATCACACTTATACACACCCTTATTCACGTGACACCCATGCACAGCCTACTTTCATTCTTTAAGTTTTGTTACCAGATTTAGAACGTATACATATCAACATTTTCGAATGTTTCAAAACAGAATAAGGTCGACGTAACTGATGAGGCGAAAAGTGTACAGCTTTTAAGGGGTCATTTAAGCCCGAAATCGTATTTATTTGATCAAATATTGCCCTAAATCGTTCCTTTTGTCATTTTAGGTACTTTTGAGGAGAAATCTGGAAAAGGAGGCATTTTGGACGTTTTTGGAGCATTAAAGTGAAGAAAATGGCAAAGTCTCAAAAATCGGCTAAAAGTTACTCTTGACGGCGTCACAATTAACTCTGGACGGCGTCATGCCTTGGCAAGAAAAGTTGGATGTGAAATTTACTCATGACGGGCCAGTGAAAATAGCATGTGAATTCTGACGGCGTCACGCTTTAACTTGATCGAGGGCGTCACGGCTTAAATCATAAGGGGACGGCGTCACGTTATAGGTTCGACGGCGTCAAGCCTTGATAAGCCAGAATGGATTTTGGTAGAGCTAAAGAGGGACGGCGTCAAGATGGTCATCCAGGAACCCTAAAAGCGGCGAGGTGACGGCGTCACACTCCATAAGGTGACGCCGTCAGATGTCAAAGTCTATATATAGTTTTCTAATTTTTTGTCATTAAGGGAGAGCTTAGTGTGTGGAATTTTGGGATAAAACCCTAAGACGATTTTAGCTACTTTTTCAGGGCTTTTTGCCTTGAGATCTTCCATGTTTCATTGAAAGATAAGTTATCAATTAATCATTCAATATGTCTATGTGTTGTTTGATTCTATCTTATGCTTGTCTTTTGTTTAACATGTTAGGCTAATTTTATCTTGTGTTTGCTTAGATCTAATGAAACCTAGCTATTGATTATTGGTTGTTAGTGTGTTGTTAGTTGTATTGGATGATTGTTTATCTATGTTAGGCTTAAGAAAACTGGCTAACTTCCTATTCGGTAACTTGCTTGAACGTCTTAAGAAACATGAACCAAATGCGTACTAAAGGTTTTTATGGTTGTATTTAATGCACAAGCGAATTCTAGTGATCCCATGTTAGGAGCTTCCTAGCCGGCTCGACATAGGAGTGAAGTAGGAGCTTGTAGAGTTTGGGGAAGTAAGTACGCCACCCCACGAATGGTATTAAGGAATACACCCGTCATCCACGCGACTAATACACACTAATTAACCGGTAAAAGATAGTTAGGGAGTAAGGAAATCTAAGTAAACACATTTCTCTACACATAAGTTTCTCACCACATTTTCATTTCAGTTATTTATTTTATTTGCATTTGTAGTTATTTGGGTTAGTTGACTAGCAACTAATTCCGCCCACTCCTTCAAAACCGAGATTTTACTTGCTTTCATAAAAAATATAAAAACATAAAAAAGAATCTTCCTCAACCCTTAGACCTAATTAGAGTAGCCTTTCACACCTAACGAACACTATTCCCTGTGGAGAACGATCAATCCCCCGTACTTACCACTACACTATACTACATCGGTCAGGTACACTGCCTGGTGGGGTTGTAAGCCTCTTGAGATCCCTCGAGAGGTAAAACCTGTTGTAAGGTTGCAAAACCCACGAATCAAGTTTTTGGCGCCGCTGCCGGGGAATAGTTATTGTTTAGGTTTGAATTTTTATTTTATTAGGTCTACTCGCTAGATTCCTTTCTAGTGAGATTTTTATTTTCTTTTTCTAGGATTTTCTTTAGTCTATCTTTTTCTTTGTGTCTTTGTTCGTAAAAGAAATTTCCATTGACTCTTCCGTTCACCATTATGGAGTACGCGAATCCACCATACCACCAACCACAAAGGCCATTCTACCCTATTGACATCTCGAATTTCAAACAATATCGAGATGAACCCATATATGATGCATGGACTCGTTTTAGAAATTTACTCCGAAAATTCCCTCATCATAGTTTCGCTTTAGCATCCCTAACCCGAACCTTTTACTATCGTGTTGGCCAATATGACCAAATGCACATTGAGGATTTTGCCAATAGGGACTTTAGGGAATTAAGTGCTGAAGAAGCATGGGATGCCATAGAAGATTGTGCCCAATATTATTATAGGGTAGACAACCCAACAAACGTTAGTACAAGTCAATTGAATATAAATTTCCTGGATCATGAAACAAGTTTGTTTGGGGATGAATACATTAGTGTTGAGATACCTAAGTGGTTGTCATGTAATGCCATAGTACAAAACAAACACATAGGTGACCTTGATGTGATGGAGGATTTTGCCGAGCATGATCACATTGATCAAAAAGACCTAGGTTTTATGATCGATGATGATGAATCTCAAGAAACACATGATGAATCTTTTGGGCAATTTGAATATAGCAGTCATAATATTGAGGATGATCCTTATGATTCGGATATAGAAGTTAAGATGCCTAGAGAAGCACTTGAGATACTTGGGAAAATGTTAGGGTTGGATTATAATGAAACACATGTTGAGGATATAGGTGATCTTGATAAGATGGATGATAAAGTAGAAAATCCAAGCCCGCCAAATACCCCACAAGTCCTACCATCATTTGAGGCATACACACCGCCCGTGACTTATTCAGAAGAAGTAGAAGAGACTTTAGGAACCCCAATTGAGGTAGAACCCTTGGACCAAGCACCACTAGAGCATATAGGTTTGAATACTCATAATGATAACCTTACTCTTAGTTCTAGGGAAGTTCCTAGTTTTGATGAACCGGAGCCTAAACCAAAACCGTTACCTAATCTTCCATCCTTAGATGTGAACTTAGGAATTGAATTAGGTCCCGATCCACCCATCAGACCATGTAGTCCGGGTAATGTTAAGATTAAGGAAGTAGACTCTAGGCCTTGTAGAGAGGAAGCTAACATAGGAGTGAACCATGACCTTACATACTTACATCACCCATTCATGATTGATCGCAAGAAACATTATGGGTTTAAACCGGGTTTATTAGGTCAAGATGGATTCCCAACTAGGAGTCTCTCGATGTTGATAGAAGATGATACCTTTTTAGGAGGAAACTCAAAATCACCCATTGACCAAAGTGAACTAGGCAAGGTTATGATGAAAGGAGCACACCCCTTTGAGCATATAATTCATCCACCACTCTTTCCTCACGTGGCATACTCCTACCGAGCTGGTGTGTATCGCTACTATCACCCGCACTTAATCCTAAGTGTAGGGAAAACCTCTCCTTTATCCATTAAATAAGGGTAGAGTCAGGCTCATGACTCGAACAAAAACAAGCGCTTCTTGGGAGGCAACCCAAGCGTTATTTGTTTTATTTGCTTTGTGTGTTTATTTATTTGTTTGTTTGATTTTATTTGTTTCCGTATGTGTGTTTAATTTTTATTAGTATTGATTCATGTTCAAAAGTAAATTGTGAAAATGCTTTATTTTGTTTTTAACTTCGTCTTAACTACATATAAAGGTATTTTGCAAAAGATAAGTGTAAGGGAAATCTAAATCGGTTTATTAGAACACAAATAAACATGAATCATAATAATAATAAATTAACATACATATTAGTATTTGTTTGAGTCAAATGCTTGTATCGAGTCATAATGATGTTTTGCAGGATTTCCAGGAAGTAAGGTAAAGGTTTTTCCAGAAATTTTCCGGAAACTTAAAATGAAAATTTTTGTCAGGTCATTTCTGACGGCGTCAGGGTTTATAACCTGACGGCGTCAGATTTAATTTCCAGAAATTTTTGAAAATTTTGTTTTCATAAAAAGTTTTTATTAAAAGCTCCAACTTATAATCTCCAGGAATCTGCAAAGTTATCATTCCACAAGCATTATATCCTTATATATAGATTTTTCCCGCCGATGTTATGCAGGTTTTCGTGTTTGTTTTCTCAGGTTTAACAGGTTATTTTGGACAAGGAAATGTTTGGAATAAAGCTTATGGCGATGCATTAGTCATGCAGTTTCAACATTCTCTTTGAAGGAAGATTTAACCGTGTAATTTCATTATCCAACGAGCGAATCAGGGGAGTATTTGATTTCATTCTTTTACTTTTTACTTTTACATCTTGTTATTCGAACATTGGGGACAATGTTCATCTTAAGTGTAAGGGGAGGGTAAAAGTACAATTTTAGAGAATACAATTGCGCTTGATTTTTGTTTGTTTAATAGTAGATGTGTAATAAAACTGAGAGAAATACCTGTTAGGGCAATTTTAGTGCCAAATTTAAAATTTTTTACAACATATAGGAGTGAAACTTTGATCTTAATGAGCGTCTCATGGATAGGAGTTATATAACTAGCACAAAAACCGTACCACTAAAAAAAATTTTCCACCCCAAATATGTGAGGTTCGCCCCTAGAATTGGTAGGAAAAGCATTTATGCTATGATGTGTGTACCGGTAGCACTTAGATTCTAGAACTTGCGTTAGGACCATTCCAAGGCCACAAGTGAGACTACATTCGTGTAGTTAGATTTACTACATGATAAGAGGCATTAGGATTAACCCATTGTTTTACACCTGTGTTTTTGTTATAATTACATTGGCTACACTGGTCAAGTAATTCTCCCACACCCTTTGCGTTGTACTCATTTTTAGTACACGATACCCCTAGTACACCCCTCAGAGCCTATCTTTTCGCTTCAACCTTTAAGCATTTTACTTAAAGGAAGAATTTGTTACACCCCACTTAAATGTACACCCAAATCGCCTTAGCCTACCTTGTATGCACTCATTTTTAGTGCATTATTGTGACAACATTTGTTTAAACCCAAGTTAATTATCTAGTTGATTACATGGTTGCTAAGTCGAGTCATATCCTTGTACATATTGTTTTGGGACGATTGGGACTCATGGGTAAAGTACTAGTGTAATGGAGTAATGGGGAAGAACATCATTTATTACCCCCATATGTGCTAAATATTTTAAAAAAGTACTCCAAGTTTTTCGATTATCTTAATTCGAGTCATTAGAATAGTAATTTGTAAAGTTATGTAAAAGTTCAAGTGTAAGGGGGATGCAATGCCCCTATGATGTATTATTTTGGATGGTAGGGCAAAAGTGTATGCACAAAAAAAAAAAAAAAAAAAAAAAAAAAAAAAAAAAAAAATCAAGAAAAATACAAAAAAAAATGAGAAAAAGAAAAATAGAAAAAACATACGGACTACCATCCCGTTTCATTTTATGTTTGTTTTATGTTTTTTTGTTATTTTGTTATTTTGTTTCTAGCTTAAGATCGAGTCTAGTCTTGGCTTAGCAACATTGTATAGTACATGTAATTGATCAAGATTTTTAACTAGCCACCAGTAAAATATCCTTTATCCAACAAAACCGTGTTTTCCTTTTCCCTACACCTAAAGTTATAACCCATTTAAAAGCCCTCTTTGATAGTTTATCTTAGGTGCTTACGCCTAGTGGAGGAGGTTTTCGATCCTTTCCCAAGCCTATGGTAATCTATTTGCTATGACAGGTAGTGAGAGATATTTTCCGTTTTCATTTATGAGATTTGTTTTGATGACACTTGAGAGATGTGAGTATCTAAACACTACTTGTGAGGTGCTAGTTTGTAATCTCCGTGCTTATTATGATTAAAGTGGAACGATTATTTGTTGTAATTACTTTTATGTTAGCATTAAATGACCCTAACTTGTATTTTGATTAGAATAAAAGCGCATTTGCTTGAGGACAAGCAAATCTCAAGTGTAAGGGTATTTGATGAGGCGAAAAGTGTACCGCTTTTAAGGGGTCATTTAAGCCCGAAATCGTATTTATTTGATCAAATATTGCCCTAAATCGTTCCTTTTGTCATTTTAGGTACTTTTGAGGAGAAATCTGGAAAAGGAGGCATTTTGGACGTTTTTGGAGCATTAAAGTGAAGAAAACGGCAAAGTCTCAAAAATCGGCTAAAAGTTACTCTTGACGGCGTCACAATTAACTCTGGACGGCGTCATGCCTTGGCAAGAAAAGTTGGATGTGAAATTTACTCATGACGGGCCAGTGAAAATAGCATGTGAATTCTGACGGCGTCACGCTTTAACTTGATCGAGGGCGTCACGGCTTAAATCATAAGGGGACGGCGTCACGTTATAGGTTCGACGGCGTCAAGCCTTGATAAGCCAGAATGGATTTTGGTAGAGCTAAAGAGGGACGGCGTCAAGATGGTCATCCGGGAACCCTAAAAGCGGCGAGGTGACGGCGTCACACTCCATAAGGTGACGCCGTCAGATGTCAAAGTCTATATATAGTTTTCTAATTTTTTGTCATTAAGGGAGAGCTTAGTGTGTGGAATTTTGGGATAAAACCCTAAGACGATTTTAGCTACTTTTTCAGGGCTTTTTGCCTTGAGATCTTCCATGTTTCATTGAAAGATAAGTTATCAATTAATCATTCAATATGTCTATGTGTTGTTTGATTCTATCTTATGCTTGTCTTTTGTTTAACATGTTAGGCTAATTTTATCTTGTGTTTGCTTAGATCTAATGAAACCTAGCTATTGATTATTGGTTGTTAGTGTGTTGTTAGTTGTATTGGATGATTGTTTATCTATGTTAGGCTTAAGAAAACTGGCTAACTTCCTATTCGGTAACTTGCTTGAACGTCTTAAGAAACATGAACCAAATGCGTACTAAAGGTTTTTATGGTTGTATTTAATGCACAAGCGAATTCTAGTGATCCCATGTTAGGAGCTTCCTAGCCGGCTCGACATAGGAGTGAAGTAGGAGCTTGTAGAGTTTGGGGAAGTAAGTACGCCACCCCACGAATGGTATTAAGGAATACACCCGTCATCCACGCGACTAATACACACTAATTAACCGGTAAAAGATAGTTAGGGAGTAAGGAAATCTAAGTAAACACATTTCTCTACACATAAGTTTCTCACCACATTTTCATTTCAGTTATTTATTTTATTTGCATTTGTAGTTATTTGGGTTAGTTGACTAGCAACTAATTCCGCCCACTCCTTCAAAACCGAGATTTTACTTGCTTTCATAAAAAATATAAAAACATAAAAAAGAATCTTCCTCAACCCTTAGACCTAATTAGAGTAGCCTTTCACACCTAACGAACACTATTCCCTGTGGAGAACGATCAATCCCCCGTACTTACCACTACACTATACTACATCGGTCAGGTACACTGCCTGGTGGGGTTGTAAGCCTCTTGAGATCCCTCGAGAGGTAAAACCTGTTGTAAGGTTTCAAAACCACGCAATCAGGTCGACGTAACTGAAAACACGACACCAAACAAATACAGATTTCGTATTGCGACAGTTTTACGTGGCATGTATATTTACTCTTGTTTACTCCCATGCATGTCGACTGGAACAACAGGAAAACGAGAGGGGAAAACAAATGATACCTTATCGAATATGACCAGAAAACTCAACGTAGAACAAACCAACGAACCACAAACTCCATTCTTATTTTTCCCAAGCTCCTTGGATGATGAACAAGCCTAGAAAATATTAAATCAGATCTAGAGTAGCGTAGGTGATGAGGGCGAATTATTGGAGTGTTGTATTATTATATCGCTAGGTTGTTTATTTGTGTTTTTAAATTGGCCGAATACAAGCTATGGAATCAATAATTTAAGGAAACTAGAATCCTTGATTTGAGGAGGACAATCAGGCCACGACACGGTTTTAGAGCCTGGCCACAAATCAGAATTAATTTTATATCATTTCCTTTTTTAAAACTAGTAATTGTCCATAATTATTTACCTTTAAATTCAAATAAATATTTTTTTCTTTTTGTAATTTCGGTAGAATAGAAAATAAAATGTCAAAGTAACTTTTCAAAATAATTAATTGTTGTCTCAAAAAAAATTTTCTCGCTTCACATTTAGTTCGTTTTCAGATGTTTGGGACCGATTCAGAATTTTATAAATGATTTAAATTATGCTTTAAGGCTTCAGGGGTATTTTGGTCTTTTTAGATTATATTAATTTGCGGGTTTTACAACAAGCTAGTCCAGCTAGCTGGTTATCAGTTTCTACTCTTGGTTTGCTATTTTTAGCTTATTTGAATTGCTTATTTGAGTCTTATTTCAAGCCTGTTGGGACTGTTTCTAATAAGTTTGCAAAACTTAACTTTTGGTTTACAAGCTGTTTTTTTTTTAGCTTATTCAAGCTTTTTCAAATTCGTTTCTTTCAGAAAATTAGTGTTTATTAGTTGTTAGTTGAATTTCGAAAGAAGAAAAATAAAAAAAAATAGTTTAGTTAAATTGTAGTACCCAGGTTTCGAACCTGGGTTGTTTGTAGTGATAAAACGATTTTAGTATTTTTAAGCTTTGTAATTCAGTCCTTGAGTTTCAGTTTAATCGAGTTTAGTCCTTGTCTTTATTTAAATACAATTTCAGTCTAAATAAAGTTTCTAAGTATGACAATTTCAGTCCTCGTCTTTGTTGCAAAAACTTTTAGATTAAAATAAAGTTTCCGAAATTGCATTTTAAGTCCCTTAGGTTTTATTATAAACTTTTTCTTGATTTACTTTTACAAAATTAGTTTTAATAAATTACATTTTCAGTCCTTTAGGTTTTTAGCTTCGCATTTTTAGGTTTATTTCTTCACTATTAGTTTTATAAGTCTCGGGAATAGCCCGGGATTTGCGTTATTTGATTTCTTTTACATTTTCTTCATTATATGTGCTTTTATTTGATTACGTAGATTGCTTTTAATTTTCAATAATTTAGTATAATCAATACCAAAATAAACTTTCACGTTCAATTATTCACTTCACATTTTCACGACACCGAATCGATTAAACGCCGTCAAACCTTCGTTGGGAGAACGACCCGGGGAATTGTATTCGTTACAATTTCTTTGGATTCAAAAATAAAAAAATAAACAAATTCGTATCGTATTTTGTGTTTTGAAGATCCTTCCTCGGAAGTTATTTTTTTTTTTTAAAAAAATAAAAAAATAAAATAAAACTACAAAAATATAATAAATAAAACACTTTTCCTAAAGTGTTTTCACCATTAATAATAAATCCTCGGTCTTCCGTTGAAGGAGGGCAGTTGTAAACCATTCCGAAATAACAACAAAAGAGATCGTGAAGTTAAACGTTTCTTGGATTATTTCTTTACTACAACCTAATTACGGGGTTTAAGGAGGTCTTGACATTAAATTGCAGACCGAAGAGAGATCCATTCTTCTCTCCCGCCACGCTGCGCGTAGTTTTGAAAGAAACAAGTACGGTTGATTAACGATCACCAAAAAGAAAATAAATATAATTTTTCTTATAAAAATATAAAAACCCAAAAATATTTTCTTTTTCAATTTGATTTTTGTTTTTATGAAAAACCAAAAAGAATCTCCGTTATCCTCTTCATGTTTGATTCTCTTCTTTTACCCTCTATACCGTTTGATTCTTGATCTTCTTACCTTCTAAAGTTTGATTCTTCTTCTCACACCCTCTTATGTTTAATTCTTATGGATCCTATTTGTTTTAAGTGTGGAGAACCCTTTTTCGGAGGGTTGTGTGTTTGGTGTACGTGCGAACAATGTGGTGGTGATATTCATGACGGAGTTTGTTGGAATTGTAATTCTAACACGTATGTTCAAAGGTCGTTCAACAATCTTTCAAACGTTCCCGATTACCCTCCACCGCCGCCCCCATTCACTTGTTTTAATTGTGGAAATCCCTCCGAAGAAGGAGTACCTTGTGGACAGTGTTTTTGTAATCAATGTGGATACACCAATTGTATGTGCTACGTCCCGAGTGTTGAAACATCTTACGCTTACGATACGAGCTTTGATAATTATCCTCAAAAAGATTTCAATCCTCTGTTTCAAAACTCTTATGAGCAAGATTCATATTTCAATGATCATTCATCAAATTTTGAACATTGTGGGGGATCGTTTGAAAATTTTTATTATGAGCCAAATTCGTGTTACGATTCTCATGGTTTTAACCAACCCCCACAAAATCCCGGCAATTGTCCAAATCAAGATAGAATGCGCGAAATTGAAAGAATTTGGGATGACTTCCAAGAAGTTAAGAAATTGGTGGTTAAACACTATACTTCTACACCCGATCCTCATGAGAAGTCTATAGAAGAATTACTTGCCGAGGAAAAAGAGGCTAATTTTCGGAAGGCCTTACAGAATTGTGCTGACGAGGAGATACTTGTTTCGTTAAACGTTTTCCCTGCAATTTCACCTATCTTTCCTCCCGTAGAACCCGAGGACTCTTTAATAATGGGGGACGAGCATCTAAACACTATTCCGGCAACGGAATCGGACGAATTCCAAAAGTCTAGTGTTGAGAACCTCGTCCCAATCCAAAGTGAGTCCGGGGAAAATTCTAACGGTGATTGTGATTTTGTTGAAAATGATCGTCTTGATAATCACGTTGATACGAATAATAAGCCGTATGATGATATTCATGTTGAGAAGAACGATGATGAGATGTACTCCAATTCTGACAATGACGATTCGTTATCTTGTGGGAAAATCGATTATGTTGATGAGGTACCTTCTGAGCTCATCAGCTTAGAAGAAGAGGATGAAGAAGATAATGATACTGAAATCCAAGATGATGCTCTTCGTGAGAAATTATCTACAATTTATCTTCTCATTTCTAAGATCGAGGCATTACATGATCCTCCGACTTCTTCTTCTCCTATTCCCGATATGGATAGTGATTTCTTACCCGAGCTTGAAATTTTTGAAGAGAAGATTAGTGGCAGTCCCACTATTCATGCTGATATTTCTCTTCCGGATTATGAGTATTTCGACTTTGAGATCAATTCCGAACTTAATTTGAGCAATATTTCTGATAATCCATCACGTGATCCTCTTTTAGAGGATGTCGATCGATTTCTTGCTTCGGATGACTCGATACCATCGGGTATTGAGAATGGCGAGAATGGTTTTCAAAGAAACGTACTTATTGAAGAAATTAATGATGATGATTTATTTTCTAAGGCTGATTCATTTATCTTTGATTTACCGTCTTCTCGTCCACCCGCGAAACCACCGGATGAAGACCTTGGATCCGGTGTGAATGAAGTAATTGATGGAGTGGTGGACGAGACTTATGATATTGATGATCCCGTGCTTACTATTTTGTCCACCCAACCCACCCGTGATTCCGATGATGTTTATGCTTTCACCATCCGAGTGTTTCACCCTTTCTTTTCTTATCCCCTCATTTCTCCATCTTTCCACTCCTCCAGGAGTGAGGATACCGTCTTCGACCCCGGCATCTCCGTTTTTCATGCCGGGTGTCCGTTGCAGTGTTGATTCTCCCTATGCTCCCCCAAGGACAAATAAATTCGGGGTCGAGTCAAGCTCATGTGACTCGGTTACCAAAAACAAGCGCTTCGTGGGAGGCACCCCATGCTTATCCATCTATCTTCTTATCTATTTTCTAATAAAGTGAGTAAGGAGGGCTTCCTCTTCCATATCTTGTGTTTCGTGTTTTCTGTGATGTGTCCAGGAATGCTCGATGATGAAGACTCTCGTGCTCGTAGTTTCCTTCACGCTACTCGAGTTTCATCATTCGCTGCTCATCCGATATCCTTAATCTTATCGCTTACATTTATCTTTTGGCATAATTAATAAACGGCCTTAGATTTTTGTAGGAGAACCCTTACCTTTAAGACATTGAGGACAATGTCTCGTTTTAGTCTGGGGGGGGTAATCTTGCGATTTGATTTTTGCCTTGCATTTTTGCCGTTTTCTCATGCAACCCCGTTTTTCCTCCAAAAATTGAAAAATCCAAAAAATGAGAAAAATTTAAAAATTTTGTGCAAAAATATAATAAGTTTTGACATTTTTGTTGACTTTCCGCTGGGTAGAGTAGGAATAAAATTCTGACTTGATCGGGCGTGTTGAGCCCTAGCTTGTCTCCTTAACCGTTTATAATCTATAAGCTCGTGCTAGTCTTTTACACAAGGAGCTAGAAAACGCGAATTCTTTTAAGAATTTGCAAGTTCCCGTATTTGACTTTATGCATGGCTTGATTATAAGGCTAAGCATTCGCGGATCTTATTATTTAAGATTTTAAATTTGCGAAGTACGAGAAATGATAGAGTTGTTTATAAGTTAGATTGCTAGACGTGGAGTAGTTGGATCTCTTTAAAGCTCATCGAAGTTATTTGTGGTTTTTTTGTTCCCATCAGCTTGTTTCACCAAAAATAATACTCTATAAATAATTAAAGCTATTTTGGTTTTGGCGAAATTTAGTTTTTAATCATTCCTTAGAGAATCCTTGCTTATGAAAGTTGGGTACACATCAAGGTACTGCCAGTGTTGCGGTGTAATAGACTATTCCATCTTGCCGGCTCGCAACCGATGTTGGGATTGTTATAAAAGCCGTAGGACTCGGGATTTGGCAAAATATATAATGAATAATGAATAATAATAATAATCCAAAGCCATAAAAAGTTTTCTGCATCTTGCCGGTTCGCAGCCGATGTTGTAGACTTCTAATAAAGGCAGAGGAAAAATTCCAAGGTCATAATAGACTATCACATCTTGCCGGTTCGCAGCCGATGTTGTGATTGTTATAAAGGGCCAAGGATCAATTATAATATGTGCTTAATAATGTTAAAAATGCCAAATTTCGACTCCGAGGTATCCTAATAAAGGCTTCCGTCTCTGGACTCGTAGATGAGTTGTTTCGGTCGCAAATAAAAGGGATATCCTCAAAATCGTGTTAAATCAGAGACCTTGATGTGGACCTCATTTTTGTATGCAACGGTTTTCGAGGGAAGGTTTGGAAACTACTTAGCGTCTAAACTAGGTATCTTTATCGGACTAAGAAATTATCGAAACGAGAATATGAAGAAATTCATTTCTCACCAAAAATAAAATAAATAGAGGAAATTAGGAATTTGGGAACAAGAAGTCCACAATTAGCTTTCTGAGTAGTGTTGGCAATCTAACTTGTAAATAGCAATGATCTCGTTTTTAAGCTTAGTTTGGGGACTCGTGAAAAATCAGGGACGACGAATTTTATCCGTATGGTCACTTCTTTATGAGTCGTGTTTCCTACTCGAAGACCCTAAAAGTTATCGTTAGATAATGATTGTCGACAAAGCCGTCACCTAAATAATAAGAAAAATACAAAAAATAGAATAAAATGGAAAATGGGGAGTTTTTATAACATTGCATGAGGACATTGCAATAGCTTAGTCTGGGGGAATTTGGTATGTGCTTAAACACATACCTTTTCTTGACCAAAACCGGACCCAAAATGACCAAAAACCTAACCAATTATGCCAAATATATTGTGTTTTTGTGTTTTTGCATATGCAGGCACGGATATCGAAGAAAAGGACAAAAATAAAGAAATAGCCGGGAAACGAGCACGAGATTTGGGAGAGTGTCATAGCCGATGCCGGGAAGAAATTATGGTAAAAAAATCAACCAAGGTCCTCCATCTATCAGAAGTTGTCAACATTAGCCCTTGGATTCAACTTTGAAAAAATGGCAAGATCAGTCCCTCAAAAATCCAGAAATTACACCTTTAGTCTCTATGTTTAAATCCCTTAACCTTTTAAAAAATATTTAACCCGGATCCAACAAATTACCTAGCCCAACTTTAATCCTTTAAACCCCTAAAACCCACTTTTAAATAAACAGCCCACAATTTAAAAACATTCCCAAAGCCCAAGTAACCAACCCAGCCCAACCTATTCTTACCCGATCCAAAACCATAACCCGGTCAAAAAGAAATAAAGCCAGTCAAAATAAAACAATACAAACACACACTTATCTCTCACACCAAAACACGCGCCCCCTTTTCTTCACTAAACCCAGAAGATTTACTGTTACCTCATGAACCCTAAAATAACCTCACCAAAAATTACCAAAACTAAGGGCAATTCCGTACAATCACGAACTCCTAGAAGGATCTGACAAGGGACTGACACAAGGGAATGATACGTGGCGGCCTCCCATTGGATGGAACACATCACGATATTTGATCTAACGGCTTGGATTAGAGGAATGACGCTCAAGATGATCTAAGGGTGGAGATGGGATTAATAGCACGCGGATCGCCAACCTGGAGTCCCGAGAAGCTTCTGAAGATGGCTATATATAGCCCACCTCACTCACGGTTTGATGGTTAGCTAGACGAGGAGTAGGAGTAGGGTTAATATTGGAGTAATTCAGTAGTTTTAAATGTAATCTTAGCTTTAACGAATTGTATTTTCAGCTTTCAACCTTTGTACTCACTTAAGTTTTCAATAAATTTTCTTGTCATTTAAATTTTCAAGCTATTTACTGTTCTCAAATTTGTTTCAAGTTTTAATTTCATGTTTCCATAAGCTTATAGGAGTTAATTCAGTAGCTAATAGTGAGATTTATACTTAGTTCCTGCTTTAAGTTGGTTAATTAGTTGCTGGTCAATGAAAGTCAACGTCCATTGAAGATGGTGATTCTGGGTTTAAATTGATAGTTCAATCAGAGCAAGGGAAGTGATTGGCCTATCTTAAAGATAGGCAACTGTGGAAAACCCTTTGTTCTAGCTAAGGGTGTTTTGTAAGTTTCACATTTCAATTACAAAGTTCAATTCTGCTTAGTAGTGTAATTTGGTTGATTGTTATTTCTGATTTTCTGTTTGATTTGTCTGCTTTTATGTTCATCTATAATAGTTTAGATAACTGCTTTTATTTATCTCATATCTTTGTTGATATTCTGTTGCATTCTGCCTAATTAAGCTTGATCTGCAATTTTGAGTAGTAGTTGTTCATTGCTGGATGTAGTGGTTGAATTAGGTTCTTCTAGTGTTATTATATTTGTTTAGATCACTGTTGCATTGATTATTTGTTTCTATCTGATTTTGCTAGTATGTTTTGTCTCAATAGGGATGTTTGGATCTGTTTGTTTAATGCTGCTGTAGTTGTTGTTTTGTGGTTATATCTGCATAATTCAGTCACTTAGGGTCATATTAGAGTAAACTAGCAATAAAATCAGTAGGTCTAAGGTTGAAAAATCAAAATCACTTTGTTAGTTTCAAATTTGCATATCTGTTAGATTTTAGTTAAACTAAATCATTCATATTAGTTTAAAAATAGTTAACATAGCTTAAATTAGACTCATATTAGCTTGATATTACAGTAATAATCATTTAGGACCATTCATAGTTCATTAAAGTCAAAATTGCATTAATACTCAAAAAGTCAAAAATATATCATTTAGTCAGAAATTGGACAATCTTCTAGATCACTTGTAGGCTTCATTACTGGTTGAAAATAGATTTGGATTGCTGATTTGTAGACTTTGGTTGCTTGTGAATCTAGAACAACAAGAAAATTCAGTTTTGGAATTCATTTGCTTGCTTAAAAGTTAGCTCAAAGTTGCTTGTCTGCTGGAAATTTACCCTGCACCTCAGTCACTAGCTCATGTTCATAAGCAGTTTTCTTGAAATCTATTTGAGTTAAGTATGATGTTATTGGGGCAAAAGCTAGTCCAGCTAGCTGGTTATCAGTTTCTACTCTTGGTTTGCTATTTTTAGCTTATTTGAATTGCTTATTTGAGTCTTATTTCGAGCCTGTTGGGACTGTTTCTAATAAGTTTGCAAAACTTAACTTTTGGTTTACAAGCTGTTTTTTTTTTAGCTTATTCAAGCTTTTTCAAATTCGTTTCTTTCAGAAAATTAGTGTTTATTAGTTGTTAGTTGAATTTCGAAAGAAGAAAAATAAAAAAAAAATAGTTTAGTTAAATTGTAGTACCCAGGTTTCGAACCTGGGTTGTTTGTAGTGATAAAACGATTTTAGTATTTTTAAGCTTTGTAATTCAGTCCTTGAGTTTCAGTTTAATCGAGTTTAGTCCTTGTCTTTATTTAAATACAATTTCAGTCTAAATAAAGTTTCTAAGTATGACAATTTCAGTCCTCGTCTTTGTTGCAAAAACTTTTAGATTAAAATAAAGTTTCCGAAATTGCATTTTAAGTCCCTTAGGTTTTATTATAAACTTTTTCTTGATTTACTTTTACAAAATTAGTTTTAATAAATTACATTTTCAGTCCTTTAGGTTTTTAGCTTCGCATTTTTAGGTTTATTTCTTCACTATTAGTTTTATAAGTCTCGGGAATAGCCCGGGATTTGCGTTATTTGATTTCTTTTACATTTTCTTCATTATATGTGCTTTTATTTGATTACGTAGATTGCTTTTAATTTTCAATAATTTAGTATAATCAATACCAAAATAAACTTTCATGTTCAATTATTCACTTCACATTTTCACGACACCGAATCGATTAAACGCCGTCAAACCTTCGTTGGGAGAACGACCCGGGGAATTGTATTCGTTACAATTTCTTTGGATTCAAAAATAAAAAAATAAACAAATATACAACATCAGGGACAATGTTCATCTTAAGTGTAAGGGGGGTAAAGTACGATTAGAGAATGCTTTTACGCTTGATTTTTGTTTGTTTAATAGTAGATGTGTAATAAAACTGAGATAAATACCTGTAAGGGCAATTTTAGTGCCAAATTTAAATTTTTTTACAACATATAGGAGTGAAACTTTGATCTTAATGAGCGTCTCACGGATAGGAGTTATATGACTAGCACAAAACCGTACCACTAAAAAAAATTTCCACCCCAAAATATGTGAGGTTCGCCCCTAGAATTGGTAGGAAAAGCATTTATGCTATGATGTGTGTACCGGTAGCACTTAGATTCTAGAACTTGCGTTAGGACCATTCCGAGGCCACAAGTGAGACTACATTCGTGTAGTTAGATTTACTACATGATAAGAGGCATTAGGATTGAACCCATTGTTTTACACCTGTGTTTTTGTTATAATTACTTTGGCTACATTGGTCAAGTAATTCTCCCACACCCTGTGCGTTGTACTCATTTTTAGTACACGATACCCCTAGTACACCCCTCAGAGCCTATCTTTTCGTTTCGACCTTTAAGCATTTTACTTAAAGGAAGAATTTGTTACACCCCACTTAAATGTACACCCAAATCGCCTTAGCCTACCTTGTATGCACTCATTTTTAGTGCATTATTGTGACAACATTTGTTTAAACCCAAGTTAATTATCTAATTGATTACATGGTTGCTAAGTCGAGTCATATCCTTGTACATATTGTTTTGGGACGATTGGGACTCATGGGTAAAGTACTAGTGTAATGGAGTAATGGGGAAGAACAACATTATTACCCCCATATGTGCTAAATATTTTAAAAGTACTCCAAGTGTTTCGATTATCTTAATTCGAGTCATTAGAATAGCTATTTGTAAAGTTATGTAAAAGTTCAAGTGTAAGGGAATGCAACGCCCCTGTGATGTATTATTTTGGATGGTAGGGCAAGAGTGTATGCAAAAAAAAAAAAAAAAAAAAAAAAAAAAAAGAAAGAAAAATACAAAAAAAAAAAGAGAAAAAGAAAAATAGAAAAAACATACGGACTACCATCCCGTTTCATTTTATGTTTATTTTATGTTTTTGTTATTTTGTTTTTAGCTTAAGATTGAGTCGAGTCTTGGCTTAGCAACATTGTATAGTACATGTAATTGATCAAGATCTTTAACTCGCCACCAGTAAAATATCCCTTATCCAACAAAACCGTGTTTATCATATCCCTACACCTCACGTTATAACCCGTTTAAAAGCCCTCTTTGATAGTTTATCTTAGGTGCTTACGCCTAGTGGAGGAGGTTTTTGATCCTTGCCCAAGCCTATGGTAATCTATTTGCTATGACAGGTAGTGAGAGATATTATCCGTTTTCATTTATGAGATTTATTTTGATGACACTTGAGAGATGTGAGTATCTAAACACTACTTGTGAGGTGCTAGTTTGTAATCTCCGTGCTTATTATGATTAAAATGGAACGACTATTTGTTGTAATTACTTTTATATTAGCGTTAGATGACCCCTAACTTGTATTTTGATTAGAATAAAAGCGCATTTGCTTGAGGACAAGCAAATCTCAAGTGTAAGGGTATTTGATGAAGCGAAAAGTGTACCGCTTTTAGGGGGTCATTTAAGCCCTAAATCGTATTTATTTGATCAAATATTGCCCTAAATCGTTCCTTTTGTCATTTTAGGTACTTTGGAGAAGAAATCTGGAAAAGGAAGCATTTTGGACGTTTTTGGAGCATAAAAGTGAAGAAAACGACAAAGTCTCAAAATCGGCTGAAAAGTACCTTTGACGGCGTCAGGGATTGCCCTTGACGGCGTAATAAGGTGATTATGGTTAGGTTATGTCCAATGATCCGCCAGAACCGAAGGGATCTACCCAAGGACTATTCCAATAGCTTAGCATTAGAAGTCCTTAGGAAAGATTGAAAAAAAAATGAGTATAATGAGAAAGGAGAAAGAAGGGGTTGAAGAATGAAAAAGAAAAGTTTTTGTAAGGGTGAAAAGAAATAGCTCTCCATGAAAACTTAGGTCAGAAACCGGGTCAATACATCTGCTATCGGTACTCACTAAGGTGATACTGGTATTGAAGACAAGACGTCATGGACCCCGTGACGCATTTGCACCACCCCTCCTATCCACTCAGATATCTTTTAAAAGATATTTGTTTAAATTCTCACGGAGAACATTGCATAATCTATCGACCTCTCACTCCGAGATGTGTTGATATTGAAAAGGTGGCACTCTGCTCCATGCCTCCGTCGACTAAAACCAAAACGCACATTATTGAGTCTAGAGACATGAGATTCATCAAAAGATCTCTTAGGAACACTTCCTATGCAATACACTTGTGTTCACTCAAAAGGATACAAGTTGTATGAGTCTTAATGAGATCAAAGGATCTTGCCTCACGACATGATGGCCGAAGGACGATTTATTGCTAACTGTCTTATGCAGGTACCGAAGAAAGTCCATCCACCATCATCATCTACAACGACGACGCAACTGGTCTGAAGATGTAGATCAAGGTAAGACGATTACTTGAAGATCACAGCGCATGAAGCAACATTGAATGAAGGATATTATACAGTGACACACGAAGTTCAAGATGTCAAAAACTAAAGACCAATCACGGGAGCATCATTGAAATGACCATCCCTTAGGGGGAGATTGTTAGCAATCACTTTATGGTTAATTTAAAGTGATGGTCATTTGGTTATTAGAATTAGTGTGTTATGTATAATATGTAGTTAACATAGTGGGCTTATAGTATTAGTTTTATTAGTTACAAATGTATAAGTGTAATACATGTATAAGTCCACTAGGAAGTCCAAGAAAAAGTCCACAAGCCAAGTGTTGGCTGTGGCATTCGTATAAACACACACACTCTTTGTTTTAGAAAAGTGCCTCATTTTATTATAAGAAAAGAGTGTGTGTGTGTGTGTACTGTGAAGAAAAGTCCCAAGAGTCACAAGTTGTATTATCTCTCAAGCTAATAAACTTTGACTTGAAATAACTCCATATGATCCATACATCTCTTCTCTTATTGTTCTTAAGTGTTTGTGAGTGTCATCAAGTGTTCATGTGTATGATAAAGAAAGGAAGTCGTGGTCTACATGTTGCTTGTGTGGAATCTGATTGTGGTTTGTAGCTCAGATTGTTGTTGCCTTTTGTGTTTTGTGTGCAATCTGCACTTAGGTGTTTTGTGTGCAATCTGCACTTGGACAAAATTTTGTGCAATCTGCACTTGGACAAAAAAAAAAAAAAAAAAAGACAAAATAAGAAGAAGAAAAAAAGTACAAAAGCATAACAAGTACACCCGAACAAGTACAAAAGCTGGGAGGGTTTGGCAGACTAGGGTCCTAGACCCCGTCCGGTTAGTAGAGCCCTTTTGAACGGTTTGGATTGAAAGAAATATTAAATCAAGTGTTTGGTACGAATTGAATCCTCTGACACATGGTATGAATATCAAAAATTCATTCCGCCCCTTGTGTGTGTCTTTTGTCTCACACAAGAAGGGAATCTAAACTTTTTTATTTCTTTTTTTGTCTTTTTCTTACATTTTATTTTTAAACAATATATTTTATTCTTATTTATTATAAAACAAATATACTTTTAATATAATTTAATAGTTTTCTCTCTCTTAATCACTCATTTATTTTCTCTCTCTTCATTTAATTCAAAATCTATACTTTTTATCAAACCTTTCCCCAATCTTTCAAACCATTCTCAAATCCTAATACCATTTGTGAACCAAACGCACCCTAAAAAGGAGTTAAACGCAAGAATAGACCCTGTGGTTTGGTATTTTGCGTTTGTAGTCCCTCGTCAACCCCGATTAGATCCCCGATGGAGATCGGGCGGATTCGGAAAGAACTTTGATAATCGGACGACCGGATACATCATACCGGACGACCGACCGGTACCGGTAATGCCGGGTAGTACCGGCCGGTACGTACTGGTATTTAAAACATTGATGTATTGTACTATTGTTGATAGGGTTGTCAATGGGTTTGGGTTCGGGTTGGCGGGTTTGTGGGTTAAAAAAACTCTGATTCTAATCCAACCCATTAAAAGTTTCAGGTCAAAAACTCTGACTCACAACCCATCACCCAACCAATATAAAGTTCTATCATTGATGGTGTAATCTAAAACAAAAAAGTACCCAAAAAAAAAAGGAAATATGAGGGTATTGTTAGTACTTGACACAAAGTTAATAAACTTACCGTCTTAATCTACATCAGTTAGCATCTGACATAATTTTGAATACCCCTTCTAGGTTAGTGGGGTACATGTTTCATACCCGTTCTAAGTTAGTGGGGGTACATGTTTAATACCCCTTCTAGGTTAGTGGGGGTACATATGTGGTACTAGTGTCATACCCCTTCTAGATTACTGGAGGTACATCATTAATACCCCTTTTAATGATAGGAAGAGATTTGACAGTCTAGGCTAGTCGTAGCCTGGTTTTGATATGGGAAATACGCAGAATATTAAAAGAAGCGAATATCTTTATTACTATTATTATTATTATTATTATTATTATTATTATTATTATTATTATTATTATTATTATTATTAGAGTAAATTACACCGTTCGTCCCTGTGGTTTGGGGTCCATTTCATTCTCAGTCCCTATTTTTTATTTCATGCTTTTTTCATCCCTATATAGTTTCAATTGCACGCTGTTGATCCTTATCGTTAACCGGCATTATCTTTTCCGTTAACATGTGGCAACGTTAGTCCATTAACCAAACAAGCGTTTGCAACGTTAGTTCTTTAACTAACGGCCGTTTTATTTTCATTTTTCGTCCTTGTGATTATTATTATTATTATAAAAATTCGAAAAAACTTATAAAAATTCGAAAAAACTTATGAAAATTCGAAAAAATTTATAAAAATTCAAAAAATTTATAAAAATTCGAAAAAAATTTAAAAATCCTAAAAATTCGAAAAAATTTATATAAATTCGAAAAGATTTATAAAAATACGAAAAAACTTATAAAAATTCAAAAAACTTATAAAAATTCGAAAATTTTTTAAAAATCCGAAAAATTCGAAAAAATTTATAAAAATTCTAAAAAATTTATAAAAATTCTAAAAAATTTATACAAATTCGAAAAAATTTATAAAAGTTCGAAAAAACGTAAAAAAATTCAAAGAATTTATAAAAATTCAAAAAAAATTTAAAAATATGAAAATTTTTAAAAAATCGAAAAGATTTATAAAACTTCGAAAAAATTTATAATAATTCGAAAAAATTTATAAAAATTCAAAATTTTATAAAAATTCGATAAATTCGTAAAAATTTGAAAAAATTATAAAAATTTGAATTTTTATATTTTTCGAATTTTTATAAATTTTCGAATTTTTAAAGATTTTTCGAAATTTTATAAAAAAAAATTTTTATAAATTTTTCAAATTTTTATAAATTTTTCGAATTTTATATTTTTCGAATTTTTATAAATTTTTTTTATATTTTGATAGTCCTTGTTTTAAAAATATGGGCTATCTGTGTAATAAGGATAGGGACTACCCATGTAATAACAAACTATAGATTATTACACAGATTATCCCTATTTTTCAAATTAAGGATCATTGATGCAACTAGTTTGAAAATTAAGTATCAGTGGTGTAATTAAAATCAAATAGGGACGACGAGTGTGATTTTGGGTAAATTAAAGGGACGAAACATGTAGTTTTTTCTTAGAGTAAATTGCACAAATTGTCTTTGTGGTTTGGTCGAATTGCAAGTGATGTTCTTATGGTTTCGAAATTGCAAACGACTTTCAAGTGACCTCTCTATGGGAAACTTTAAGATCATTTTTGTCCCTGATTAAAGTAAAATGCCTCTATGCACACATTTATCCTTAAACATTCATTTTTCAGAATAGTAATTTATGTTCATCATTTTCACACACAACATGAATCGGCTATTCACAACACTTCATTTTATTCCAACCAAACACGCATTAGTTTTTGCAAAACTTAACAATCCAACTCTTTAACATTTCAATTCATTCACATCCCAATTACATACACAAATTATAATTCCATCAAAAACATTTAGCTAACCAAACGGGAGAGTTTATAATTCTATACTTCAATTAATAAGGTAAAATCATTTCAAGAAAAAACACTGACAAGAATATCATAGTACCTAAACAATATATAACATGCATGTTTGATCATTATTTATTCTTTCTACATTATCAAATTTTTGTTGATGAGACATGTGGTATATATACCTTTTCACGACTCTTGCCGCTAATAATGGCTGTTGGAAAGTGCTTAGAAACATCCCGAACTGCTGCACGCATTTGGTAGCATCAAATCATACACATCGTTTATACGCCAATTATATATCCAACAAAGAGACAATAAGTATACGTGTTTTCAGTAGAATACCTGATCAGACATGAAAGCACGTTCAGGGTCACTCACGATGGGTGATAACGTGCCATCATAATCCAAGAAAATGGCTATTTGCTTTCCCTTTGATGCATTCATCATCCGGTGGAACAAGCTTAGAGCAGAAGGGTGTTCTTTCTGTTAAAAAATAACACACGCACAATTCAGTTAATCATATAGTTTCCAAGACCATTCCTGTTAATTGATCAATGTTACTCGATATTATGTTTGAACCAAACTGTCTCACATATATATTAGGACAGTCTATGATCATTAATTTTTAAGCAAAATTGAATTAAAACAACCTCATTGCAAAAAATTTGAACGTAAAAAACATAAATAAAGACATACCAGCCAAGAAACATAGTGTTCGTCTACCATTGCGGATTCACGAGGGCTGGTAAAATGATGAGCATCAAGAAGATCATGCCGTAATTTATATATGGGTTCAAAAGAATCATATTTTCTGGATAAGGATAGCAACCATCTTTCCATACCCATTGCCTCATAAATTTGAGCTGCGACTCCAACTAGCACCTTCTTGTATTATTATGGAAACATAGATGAGATGAAATAAGTTTATAAAAGAAAAATATCATCATTACCATGCATACATATTTGCAAATCTCAAGAATAGACTAAAAGTCGAACTTGCCTAATAATCGGATATGAGCAAATTAAGAATTCTATATGTCTAATCTCTAAATAAGGGTACGCCAAAATAAGTGTTAGCATTTAATTTATGCTATTTAGGAAGTGATGGTCATTTGATATCTAGAATCAAAGTGTTATCTAGAATCAAGAATATTAGTTTAGTTTGTATTGAATATGTATAAGTGTAATACATATTCTAGCCCACAATAGGTCCAAAGAAAAGCCCATCCAAGCCCACTTGGATGGCAGCCAACATCAAAACACCACACACTCTCATTTGTTAGTATGTGTCTCATTATCTTTGGAAAGTGAGTGTGTGTGTTTACATTGTTCTTTGTATATTTCCTTCACAAGCTAATATACATTTGACTTGTTTTAACATATGATCCACCACTTCTCTTCTTGTTCTTAATATGTGTTTGTGAGTCATCCTAGCTTAGTGTGTCGAGTGGTTTGTGTGATAAAGGAAGCTCGGTTCATCTTTCTAAGAAAAGTCGAGCACTACAAGTGGTTTCAAGAGCCTCACTTCAAGGTAGGAGTATCTTTATTTTTTGTGCTTGATCCTAAAGATTAAAAAACTCATTGTTATTTTTTCTTTCACTAGAAAAATCACACTTTGTGTTTTATTCTATTCGATCCACACAAAAAATTAAGGTTAAGTTGTGTTTGCTCATTCGAATATAGTCTTGGAAGCTTGGATTTTGGTTTGTTCTTTGTATCTTCAATCGACCAAGAATCAAAATCTTGTATAAGATTTGTGTTTTTGGTTAGTTTTGTGAATTATTGACTTGATAGAAGTTGGTAAAAGTTAGTTAGGTGGTGAAGAAAAGAAGAATGAGCTTGACAGTGAATAGCATGGGCATGTAAGAAAAAATGACAAAAAAGTTGGTAAGCTGAAAAGTTCCGGAATTGCCACATTCCTTCAAAATTGGACTCAGCTTCGCAATTGAAGTTTCTTCGAAATTGCAACATTCTATCGCAATTGCTACATTTCTTCGCAATTGGTACTAACTTCGAAATTGCAACAGCTCTCGCAATTGGGACCAACTTTGGAATTGCAACATAGTTTCGCAATTGGCACTATCTTCGCAATTGGGTCTGAATTTCGTAATTCAAGCTGTTTTCGCAATTGGAGCTGACCATCGCAATTCAACCCTTTCGCAATTGGAGCTGGCTTTCGCAATTTAAGAGCAGTTTTCAGTTTTGGCAATTTCAGTCCTTGTCTTTTCAGCAGCCTTAGGGATCTTTCGGATTTGTCACTTCTGGCCATCGCAATTGACTTAAACGACTTCAAAGTTAAATAACTTTTAAGGATTTGAATCGAACGTAATTTCGTCAACTCTCACTCACAAAAGATAAATAAACTTGATGTATGCTATGATACAACAAGGTTGTAACAAATGTTACAAGAACCTAACAACTATAACTCTTGTATCTTCTTTGATACCTTGAGTTCTTCTCTTGCACTTGGAAGAGGAATGATAACACCTTGTATATTGACATAAACAATGCCTAAAAACATCATCAATATTTATTCATATCTCTATGTTTTGATGATCACAAAATGTAAACTCATTAAAACATAAACTTATAAAATAAACAAGTACTTAGTTGTAAATATTCACTTCTACAACTAAAATCACTTAAGGTATGAATAACTAATGCTTAATGCATTATATGATCAAAGGAACATTTTCTTAACCTCCAAACTTTTTATAAAATGTCAAAAACATTTTATATATTTTTGAAAAACATTTTTGGTATTAAATAAATATATTTAATCTTTCATAAAAATATGAATTCAAATTTTCAACCAAAAATGGCAAAAATGTTCCAGAAAAACCTTCCACACAAAAGGACAAAATTGGCCAACGTTCAGTAGGGGCGGCCCCCTTAATTCAAAGAGGCGGCCCCCTTAAAATTAAGGGGACCGCCCCGCTCCTGTAGGCTCCAGATTTTGCCTATAAATACTGGTTGATTTCTGGCATTTTTCCTCACCTTTTGCACACTCAACTTTCTGTTCTAAATCTTCTTTAATCTCTGTGAATACTTTCAAAAATCCTTTGATCATATCTTCTTAAGCATTGGTTTTCAAGTGATCCAAGCTTCCTCCATTCAAGTGCAAAAGAAGAATACTTCTATCAATCAAGACTAGAAGTATTACAACTTAGTAGCATCTTGTTACTCAAGTTGTTTGTCAAGTATACTTTGTAAATCATTCATTCATTTGTGTAAAGTGTGTATATAAGGTGTAAACATAAGTGGTTAGGCTAGAGTTGTGTATAAGTAGTGAAGAAGTTGTATAAGTAGTTGTGGTGTAAAGAAGTCATGTAGAAGTTGTAAAGCCGCGGTGTAGAAGTCGTGAAGCCATAGCTTAGAAGTTGTGAAGTCATCATGTAGAAGTCGTGAAGCCATAGCCTAGAAGTTGTGAAGTCATCATGTAGAAGTCGTGAAGCCATAACTTAGAAGTTGTGAAGTAGTTGCGGTGTAAAGAAGTTCACTACAACAAAAGTGGCTTTTTAGGACCCCCCAAAAGCGTCATAAAATGGTACTTTATAGGACGTTTCATTTAATAGGACCAAGGATGAAAGGGATGTATGTAAGGGGGTTGTAATAGGTCACAAGCGTCCTAATATCTCAAATACCCTTATGAAACCAATTTTATGGTCGTATTATATGTCTATGAACAACCCAAATAGCGTCCTAATAAAACCATATTAGGACACTTTTACAATGTTTTGACATATGCTTACCTACTTTTAATCTTTTGACACACATAAAAAGGTCCTTAAAAGTTAATTGTTAGGACGCATATGATGCAACATCATAGCTATTTTAGCAACCAAGAAAAGGGTCCTAATAACTCAAATAAGATTATGATACCAATTTTATGGTCGCATAATAGGTCTATAAACAACCCAAATAACGTCCTAATAAAAACATATTATGACACTTTTACAATGTTCTAACATGTGGTAACCTACTTTTAATCTTTTGATACACATAAAAACGTCCTTAAATGTTAATTCTTATGACGGTTATCATATAACATTATAGTTACTTTAACACCAAGAAAAGGGTCCTAATATCCCAAATACGATTATGAAACCAATTTTATGGTCGCATAATATGTCTATGAACAACCAAATAAGGTCCTAATAACAACATATTAGGACACTTTTACAATGTTCTAACATGTGGTTACCTAATTTTAATCTTTTGATACACATACAAGCGTACTTAAAAGATAATTGTTAGGACGCTTATCATATAACATTATAGCTACTTTAGCACCAAAAAAAGGGTTCTAATATCTCACAGATTATTATGAAACCAATTTTTTGGTCGTATAAAATGTCTATTAACAACCTAAATAACGTCCTAATAACAACATATTAGGACACTTTTACAATGTTAAGCGTCCTTAAAAGGTAATTGTTATGACGCTTAATAAGTTTAATAGGACAATTTCAAAGTTCTAACAAGTCTTTTGATAGGACATTATTTTCAGCATGCACACTCTATTTTACGATATGAATAAAACATCAACTAATTATTAAATGAATAAAAAGAAATTGTATTTCAATTAAGCAATTGTCATAACAAAAGCACTAAACATAAATAAGGAATAGACATTATCCAACATAAAGTTTGTATTGCAAAAACTCAGCCGCAATTACATTTGACAATGAGCCTGGAATCATGAAGGGCACCAGACATTTCCCGATTCGATATCACTATGTTAGAGAACAAGTGGAGATAGGCGAAATCGAGCTACTCAAAGTTCACACAGATGACAACTTAGCAGATCCATTAACGAAGGCTCTACCCGGTGGAAAGCTTAAAGAACTTTCTGAAGGCATAGGACTTCGTTTAGCTAGTAGTTTCATGCATATCTGTGATTAGTGTTTGGATAATGTGATGTTTTTGAACAGTTATTATTTTAATGAAATAAAATACTCGTTATGTTTGTTTATTATTTTCTTAATAATATATCATGTATTTGCATGTTTTATATCCTTGAATAATTATATTATTCTAAACTGTCCGTTGTCGGTTAATGATATGAGAATATCATTAAACTAAGACAAATCTGAGTATTGATAAGTATATTGATGCGTTGTCATACCAATTTCACATGATATTCAAAATGTTTGAATATTAGACTTATCCCGACTTCATGAGTTTACTTTATGGATATTGTCAACAAGTAAATCATGTGTATTTAGTTATCCTCATACTTGAGATGCTAGATAACTGTCATGCATGTAGTGCATTTCTGTAATTCAATTTACCGCTATACGTAACTGGTAGCTATAAGGATTGTTTTCAGAAGCGTTGCGAAGTGCATGAGTTATGCTCGTAGTCAAGATAGAATTTGTTCCTTCAAATTGTTTGGAGTTTAATATTGTTGGGCCTCTCGTAGGATTAGTAAGATGTATGTGTGGCCACACCCAAGATCTCCCCCGAATAGTTCAGAAGATTTGGTAATCTTATTTAATCATAAACAACGAGAAACAAAATTATTAATAGATCCATATCTTTATTAAATTGGTATTAGAAACAAAAGGATGAGTATAATGATGAATCATAGAATGGTTTTTCCAGGAGACCACCACCCGAGTTGTACTAGGGGCATTGGCGTGTTGCTAGACGCTAACCAATGTCATTACACTTTTAATAGATTTCCAAGTGGGAGCTGTTAGAGTTTGATGGAAAAATATTAATCGTGTATGACTAGATTCGAACTCGGGGACCGAAGGATTGCACACTTTACGTATGAATGATTGATGAAATAATTAATATATATAAACGTTATATATTTTAATTATTTAGACACGAAATGATAACTATCGGACGTTAAATAATTACTATATATACTAAAAGGGGGGATAAGGCTGCATTGGAGTGTTGTGCGGAACAGTCGTTCAAACAGTAACCGTTGCTTAAAAAGGTTGTGCACTACAGTGTTTGTGCTGCTTTGAAGAGTTGTCCCTAACAGTTGTTCAAACAGTGACAACTGCTTCTACAAGTTGTGCAGAACAGTTGTTTTAATATAGTGATTAGTAATAGTGTTGCAGCCACTGTAGCAGTCAAAAGGCAACCCTTTTCATCTTTGTCTCTCTCAATTCTTCTTCTACACACACCCGATCACAAAGATCTCACCCAGCTCTTTATCTCATCTCTCTTTGTTTTAGCCATTTGTTAACACAACTCTCTCCCACACACAACAACCCCAGTTCCTGAAGCCTCTCCAAAAAAAAAAAAAAAAAAAAAAGATCCACAAATCCGGTTACATCATTCATCCAACACACGATTCTGGTGCCATTAAAAAAATACGGGTCTTACCGGTGGCTTAAAGATGGAGATGAAAGAGATGAATACTGCAAAGAAGAGTATCATAAATCATTTATACTAAATCTTTTACTAAATCAAAAAAAATATCCCAAACGACATAAACAATTTCAGAACTGTCAACATAAAAATATCCGATCGCAAGATTCAAACCAAACACAATCATCACTAATCCCTAAACTAAATCCCACACTTAGCCGTGACTCACCGTGAGCCACGGCTTGGCTAGCCATGTGGCTGCCGAGACTGTCACAACCAAAACGGAACTCAAGTGAATATCAAATTCAATAAAATATCACCACAACACAATAAATAACAAAAGAACAATTAAAGCATCAAAAATATCAAACCCTCACCGAATCAACTGAGTTGACTCAGTGAGTTGACCGAGTCAGCCGAGAAGGGGGAAGGGGAGGGTCCTCACGAGGTTTTTAATAATTTGTTACAACCGTTTTTATAAATAAAAACATTATTATTACCAGATTTAATAAAAAAATAAGAATTAGGGTTTCAAAAACAATATAAAGAAAATAGAAATAAATGGCGCGTGAGGTGGGTTTACCGAAGGAGGAAAGACGGGGTGAGGATGTGGTGGTGGCGGTGGTGTTGACAACGACAGTGGTGGGAGCCAATGGCTCAAAATCTCCAGAAACGGTTAAATATGGCCGATCTATCGAATCGGCAAAGAAAAAGTTTAGCCGGAAAATTATTCCGGTGGCCGGAGTTGTGGGACGCCGGCGGTGGGGAGAGAGAAGAAGAGAGAGAGTGAAAGAGATAATAATTAAATAAATTATTATTATTAGGGTTTTTTATTGTTTTGAGGGAGGGCTAAAATGAAAATTCAAATGTGAGGGGTGTGAAACGAAAAGGGGGGGGGGGGGGGGGGCGGAGGGGCTATAGTTGTCAATGTGGTTAAACTTTTATATTAAACATCGCGGGACCCATTCGACATATCAAACGAACTCGAAAATTAACGAAACTTGCGCCATTGTTTACGAAATAATTTTTCCAATAAAAACGAGTATAAATTTGCAATACTCTCAAAAATAAATATATTTGACAAATACGATACGTTTCGTGCTTTCTAGGTTGTGCCATGCAAAACAGTAAGCTACAGTGTTCCTAACGAATTTATAAAAATGGTCCCTCAGGTTAGCTTTACATGGCACCGTTAGTTCTCAGTTAGCGAACTTTTGCAAATTCAGTCCTTAATAACAATTTTTTTTTTTTAAAGATTAAACACAACATTCCGCAGCAACGCGCGTATGCCCCGCTCGTTAGGACTGTTAAGTGAATAAAGGATGGATTTTTGAGGGTTATGATCGACCTACTTGGGCTCTAAGTTAAGATTTCACTATAAATATCATTAGTTTTTCAACTTATATTATAAGATTTTTCCCCCGACCACTCTTCCGGCACAAGCTGTCGTAGTTTAGCATCTTCCTTCCGAGTGGTATGTTGATTGTTGGTCTCAAGTTATTATTTTAGTATTCATATTTACCTTTTAAATTATCTTATAATTTCAGTTTGAAAGCCCATGCCTACGATGAGCGTTGGAAGGGACCGTCTCTTCCAAGCCTTAGGGCGCACTTACAGTGAGTAGTTTTTTTCATCTTCTAAAATCATCAAAAACACATTCACTTAAATCTAATAATACCTTGTTTTTTATGCAGCACAAGAGGAGTTTGATGAATTATGCTTCGAATTCGGAATCGAGCTTGATGATGTGGTAAATAAATATTCTTCTAATCCACTTTTATGTATGTATGTAAGACGTGCATCAATTATCTAGTATTATTTCTGCATAAATTGGTTGTAGACAACAGAGAAAGACATTATCAGAAAAGAGAAACATCTTACAGAAGAGGAAGAAATTGCTGGCGACGAAGAAATTATTTACAAAATTGACGTCCCTGCGAATAGGTATTTTCTAGTCACTTGGTTTTGCGTTATGTCTCAACGGTTTTGCGTTATGTATTTTATGCCTAATAATGCTACTAGCTTTGGCTTACTGATCTATTCAATATTGAAGTACTTCTGCACAACTAAGTTAGTAAAGAGATAAATTTGGTTTTTGATGTCAAATGAGCCAAACGCGTAAAATTAGTATTAATCACTGCAAACTAATATCTATACCATGTAGTTTGATATGGGTAGCTCTTATATTTAGAGAAGAGAGAGTATCAAGTATGGGTTGTTTATTTCATGTGGATATTAGTTATACATAACATTTTACTCAGAAATAAAAAGATCACAAATCATTTATACATAAGATGCTCATTTGATATGCAGATATGACTTGCTTTGCCTTGAGGGACTTGTGCAGTCCTTGCGTATCTTCTGCGGGATTGATTCTGTACCTAACTACACCCTTGCTGATGTTAGTAACAAATCTATGCTTAAGATGCATGTAAAACCTGAGGTATTTATCTCATAAACCAACTATATATTGTTAAAGAGCACTAGCTCTTCATCCTTATGCATGTGTTAAGGATTGTCCTTTTTCCAGACATCAGCGATACGTCCATTTGTTGTTTGTGCTGTATTGAGGGGCATAACTTTTGATGAAGCTCGATATAATAGCTTTATTGACCTCCAAGATAAGCTTCATCAGAATATATGCAGGTAATATATGAATTCTACTTATGTTTCCAATTTCAGTGTTATTAATCTGTATATTGCAGTTACTTAAGCATGTTGCAAGTATCATTGGCCCCGTTCTATTCTCATATTTCATCTTCACATGCTTCAGACGGAGGACTCTTGTGGCGATTGGAACACATGACCTGGACAAAATAGAAGGCCCGTTCACATATGAGGTTTGTGAATTTGTTAATACATATAGTGATCCAGATGAGGGCACATGTTTTTGATGTGTCATACATGAAGTATAATACTTAACTTTGCTATTGATATGCATACAAATATGTAACTATGCTTCCTTTTCCCTATTTGTGCAGGCTTTGCCACCCCAAGACATAGAGTTCTTGCCATTAGAACAGGTAAGAGTGGCATTGTTTGGTTTGACTTCTGCATATTTGCATACATCGTATATACTTACGCAGTGTTGATGACTTCTTTTATAGGTGGAAACTTTCAAAGCTGATAAGCTTATGGAGTTTTACAAGGTATGTCATGTATATATTTACACACATATCTGTTTTTCTCTGGTCTTCAATTTAATTCATCTTTAAGGACATGTTTGCTTCTGTTATGGCAGTCTGATTTGAAGCTGAAGAAGTACTTGCACATAATCGAGAAGTCACCTGTCTACCCTGTTATATATGATCGAAACAGGTATTATACCCATTCTTATAATGCTTTTGTTATTTAATTGTATCCTTTTGCCACCTTTACTTATGATGTTTATCTCCGTCGTATCTCAAATGTATGTTTTTTTAGCAGAGTACACCAGATATTCTACCATTTTTTTAGGACCTCTTACTATGTTTACCAATTTGATTGTATAATTTACAATGGTTGTTGCAGAACTGTATTGTCTCTGCCTCCAATAATTAACGGAGAGCACTCGGCTATTTCTTTGAAGACCAAGAACGTGTTCATAGAATGCACAGCCACTGATTTGACCAAGGCCAAAATTGTCTTGAATACAATGGTTAAGTGTTAAAAAATCTCTGGTTACTAATCTCTGCAAGTCATTTGAAAGACGAGATGGTATTAATATGCACTTTTTACTGTAGGTGACAATGTTCTCTGTGTACTGTGAACGAAAGTTTGAGGTTGAGCCAGTTGAGGTGATAGATTCCGATGGAAAATCTGATATTTACCCTGAATTATCGCCCTACCACATGAAGGTGTCTCTAGCACACATTAATGGTATAGCTGGGATCCCTTTGGAGGCAGATAAGGTACAAAGGCGCACCATGTTTCACTGTTATTCAATGAATAATGTTTGCCGCTCATTTCTTTTTAAGTGAGAATTAATATAAATACAGATTTCACTCTGTTTGAACAGTGAACAAACTTATTACCTTGTCCCTTTTCAGTTTATATTATTTATAAATGACTTGTATAACTACGTTAAGATTTCACACTGTTTGAATAGTAAGCACATGCCTATTCAGTTTTGATTTTATTACTGAGTTATAAGAAAGGCGTGTGTCTAATTCTGTAAATGGTTAGCTCTGTGCTGTGCTGTGTGTAATTTTGAAGAACTGAGAGTTGAATAACATTTAAAGCAAACATATATGTGTCTGATCATGTTATGTATTTGTACCTTCTTTGCAGGTTGCTGGGCTGTTGAACAAAATGCAATTGCACGCTGAACAATCTGCTTCGGAGGATAAAGATTGCATTTTCACAGTGTCTGTCCCCCCTACGAGAAGTGATGTGCTTCATGCATGTGATGTAGCAGAGGTATGAAGTTACCTTATTCCTACTATTTGACTATTTGTGCAGCTATCAGTTGCAATCTAAATTTCACCCATTTACCTAGAAATGGGGTTGAATTATATATTGTATTATATCTTTATCGGTTCAAATAGCTTAAGCTAAAGGATTAAACAAAAGAGGAATATGTCAAATGGATTGAAATTAATGTAGTGCGTTTTGATTTAGTATTGTGGTCGTATTTTAAAAAAAAAACGTTCACACGACTAGATCCACTCCCAACTTGCTCATTTGCCACCGGTGCCCCGTTATTAGCACAGCTGACATATTTGTAACAAATTCCACAGGACGTGGCTATTGCTTATGGTTTCAATAAAATCGCAAAGCGGACACCTCGGACACCTCGGACACCTACATCTATAAAGCCCTTGCCTCTGAATCAGTTCAGTGACCTTATCAGAACGGAGGTGAGTGTGATAAAGTTCTTTTATCTTCATTATTACATGTATAATAAATCCATAATGATAAAAGGATTTTTGGTTGTTTTTTTCTCTTTAGGTTGCACGGACTGGCTATACAGAGGTGTTAACGTTTATCCTTTGCTCTTACAAAGAAATATTTACCATGCTGAACCGTATAGATGATAAATCAACTGCAGTAATCATTGGAAATCCTCGCGGAGCAGATTTTGAGGTTAGCTGACTTATTTAATAACTTTTTTCCTAAGCATGTGGTGTGAGTTGTCTGATATCTTATATAATCATTTACATTATTTCCAAAATGTTATAATTCTCAACTTTATAGGTAGTGCGAAACAGTCTAATGGCTGGGATACTAAAAACTGTTGCACATAACAAAAATCATCCAAAACCTATCAAGGTAATATTCCATGATAATTGTTCTTTATTATTTTTTATAGGTGAAGTATTTTAATTTTTCATTAACCATCTTGCCTCTTGATGATATTGACCTTGCTTGCATTTTTGTCATGCGTCAATAGCGATGTCTTTTGTCCCAGACTAGTTGTAGTGGCTACAATCGTAATTAGGGGTGGCATTTGACCCATTGATTTGGGTTCTGTTTTATATTGAGTAGGTCGAACGCGTATGGTCACACACTTTTATATCATTTTGTTTGAAGTTTTAAATTTATTTTTGCTCAATGCTATTGTTTTCTGTGATAATAAATTTAACTCATAGATTTTTATACATTTTTCTAAAAAATTTGGACAAAATGTGTTTGTGGGTAAACCATACCCCCAGCCCAACCCATATACACATTTGGCACTTTGGCTACTAAAATCCGATTGTTTTTTTTCTCATACCTGTTTCACATGTTATCCAACCTCATGTCACCTCTAATTATAAGTGTAACATTGGGAAATGAAATAGATATGAAAGATTTGTCTTTGCTTATCATTAAGCTGGGTTGTTTTTACTTAAGTCACATTGGAACTCTAGATATTTGAAGTAGGTGATATCTCTGTCTTGGATGAGACAAAAGATGTTGGGGCCAGAAATCATCGCCAACTGGCAGCTCTTTACTGCGGTGCTACTTCAGGTTTTGAGGTAAAATTCTAATTTCATATCTCTTTGCCCTCTCCTCTTCTTTTATTTGTACTATATGAATATTGAAATACACATGTCAGATTCACTTGATAAGAACTCATCTTTGCTACATATACTTTTCATTTGTCTATTATTTGGTAAATACAAATATATTCACCTCAATGTGGAAATGCTGTTCTCGTTGGCGCAAGTAAACTCCTATTTTTGTCTATCTCATTTGTTTGACTCTTTAATGTAGCTAGAAAAGAAGTATGTTATGGTTCTGATTTGTGTAAATTGCAACCAATGTTTGAGTATGTTAACCTCTGTAGAAATAATAAAGGTCATATGTTAAGTATGTCAACCATTTTAGTTGCAGAAAAATTCTGGTATTATTCATTCTTGAACATCCCTATTGATATGCCCATTTTTGTTTTGAGTGGCCAAGAACTTCATTTAAAAATAGAACTCGAAGCTCCAATTAAGAACCACAAGGAGAATACAAGACTGTACAAGAAAAACAGAAACAAACACAGATGAAAATAGAAAAAAACCAAAGTTATCTTTCAGTGAATGTAGTTTTGTTCACAGAAAAGTCAATAATCTTCTGAATTTGCTTATTTTTACTTTTGTCTTTCTGAAATGTTTACTTATTTTTGCAGCTGATACATGGCCTGGTAGACAGAATCATGGAGGTAACCTGTAATCCATTTGTGTTGCCTGGGGACAATACTGGTTACTACATTGAGCTGTCAAAAGTAAGTACTTCTTGTTTTGCAATCACAAGGTGGCAGTTTCGACCCATTTAGTACATTGATCTGGGTTATGTTTCACCATTAAAGGGTGAAAACAGCTCAAATTCGGAATGGTTGAAAAGTCCCCCAAAGTGTATTTTGAGTGCATACCTCTTAAATTGCTTTATTTTACCATCTAAAATCTTGTTGATAATAAAGTTGTTCTAACATAGTAAATGCTTTAAGCAAATGTATTTCTTTTAAAAAGTGTGTGTGGGTGCGTTTCGGCAAACATTAAAAGATACCAGCGATTTTGATCCGTCACCCAACACGACAAATTTTCCACTCTTGCACGTAAGCCATAAAATGTACAACTCCTGTGCTTACAAGTTTATTATTCAATGAAGGATCCTGAATTTCTAGAGGGAAGACAAGGTAGCATCATTTACAAAGGGAAACACATAGGAACTTTTGGCATTGTTCACCCACAGGTACTCTTTAACATTGAATTTGACACTTGCTAAGCTATTTTATAATCATTTGCTCTGTTTACATGGTTGTTCGTCATTATATGAACATCCATTATCTTTCAAGAAATTGTTCTGCACTTCTGCTAATTGTTCATTGTACATGTTTTTTTTTTCTACATAAGAATGGGTCGAGTTTAGCTCTTTGATCAGAGTGTTTACATAAATACACACTACTTCTTAAATCGTTTTCATAATCATGTTATGCATTAATTCTTTTAAATATGCAGTGAACTGTTTCCGGGTCAACCTGACCCGACTTGTACGAAACTATTTCCCGTTTAGACGATATAGCCAACCCGACTATTTTGCCTCCTTTAACAGTTGTCTTGGCTGAGATTTTGGAATTTTGCTAATAAGGTTGGATAGGTTGTGTAGACCGTAAAATAATAGTTTTTTTGAGGTGGTTGATTATGATCCCTGGACGTTGCAAACTGTAGATTAGTTTCCATGCACTTGAATCATTCCTTTATAACTTGAGTGTTTTTTTACTTTATTTTGCAGGTGCTGGAAAACTTTGGCATACCCGACCCATGCTCCTTTGTTGAGCTTAACATTGAGAGCCTGCTATAATCTTGGAAAATTCTCTGAATTGGTCGACTTCAAGATTATTATTTTTGTTGAACCCAACTATTTGGCAACCTGTGATTTAGACGAGTGATTTTTATTAAAGCAGATTTTATACTATTATTTTGTTATTATCACATCAGATAATGGATATGATAAATTGCAAAAATCGTTTTTTTTTTTTTTTTTTTTCTCTTGTGAAATATGAAATATATTACTCCAAAATCAATATGTACAAGTTTACATTTTGCAACTATTAAGGTGATGGGCATATCCCAAACACCCTAAATAGAGCAGAAAACAATTAAAAGGAAAAATACATTCACCTGCATCAAGCCTTCGGTTCCAAGCAACATACTATAGCCTTCGGTTCCTTTTGGAATGTTCCAGTCATTTAATTGAAGTAAATGAAGTTTGAAGGTGATAATCCAAGTATATGAAACCAAAATTTTATGATAGAAAAAAAGAAAAATATAGAGATAATGGGAATAATAACAGTAAGGAAATATCTGTGTAAGGTCTACGTTGGTTACCTTTGACGCCCATCGCCTCTCAGCCTGTTGACACACATCTCTGATATCACATCCAGACATTCTGAATCATAAATAATAGGAGTAGTTAAAACCAATAAACTTGAGAACAAAATGTATAACTTACAAGAAAATAACATGCAGTTTATCATCTAGCCAGCACCAACTGTCAGTAAATAATTACTTGGGCATTGTGTCCCATTCTTAACACATTGGTACTTAATGTATTACTGCCATGTACAAAGCATCACACGAATATCACCTTATATCCCTTCAGGGATTAAAATATTATCAAGGCCTATGAATCAGGCTTACTAATGGCATCCAGCATGCAAACCGATTCATATATGATATGATACGTGTTTTCAGCAATAGTGCTTCACTACAACATTTGAAGTTAATAAGTATTTTGCTAGCTCAAAAGCCAGATCCAGAAACTCAGTACGGTGCCAATGGAGTAGCTTTCATACAAAAATCAGAAAATATATTGAGCAACAAGGAACAGAGACTTACCCTTCGGTAGCCACAGCCAATTCAGCTAACTCGGTCTTCGCTAAATGCTTTGCATATTGAGCTACTATTTCCTGACGTGTTTGCTGATCAGGCAGGCCAAATGTAATCATGGAGTCAAACCAACTGAAAAAGAGTTGGGAATAAGTTAGAGGAACTCCAAAAACATTGTCTGAAATAAGTTTCTTATTTATATATAAAAAGCTATGTGAAAAGAAGTAAATATGCACCTTAATAGAGCAGGATCAAGATCCTGTTTCCTATATGGTAGTTGCAGCAGCACGGCTTATTTTCTTACCAGATTTAAGGTCAACCCATATGGAAATAAATGTTACCTGACGTAATATAACTGATAAGATTCTACGAGTAGCTTCATGAGTTTCACTATCACGTGAAGTAGCGAAGGAATCAACCTTTTATAAAAAATGGTCATCCAAGAAAAATATTAGATCTTAGACATAAATTCACAAGAGAAAAGAATGAATGGTCACAGAAGTTGAGATTTGTTTACATCAGTACCTCATCAAGGAATATGATTGCACCATTGGGAAATGCGTTGGCAAGTGAAAACACTTTCCCCAACAACCTTTCACTTTCGCCAAAATATTTTGACATAATCACCTCCAATGGCACATATAACAGAGGGGCACCCTGCGTAACATAAAATGATCTTTTTATTAAACCGTTTGACTTGAGTCTACAGAAAAGGTCCTATTCTATTAAGATACGGAGGTTAGTATCAGGGCACCTAATATCATAGCTGTCAACGATTCTTGCAGAGACATATATGCAAACTGTTCAATTACCGTTCTGTTCATAATAAACATTGGCGCCACTGTATATTCAAATGGAAAACAGACATGTTGTCAAATCATCCAAAACTGGAAAATCAAATAAGATAAATTGCAAAGACAACCTATGTAGAAAACAATCTGATTTAAGCTCACTGGTTATGCTTGTAATATTCTTTGTAAACAGTGAATTAAAACTTCTTAGCAATTTTTTCCAGAGAAAATTACAAATTTGACCCATTTGGCGTGGTATCAATATCTTGCAATATTCTTTGCGAGAAACCAAAAAGAGATGATCATTACTTCTGCACATGTTTCTCTGAACGTGTTCATTTTGTACGTTATATTAAAATTTGGGATCTTTTTCGTAAACTTACGCAGATTTGGAAAAAATTAAATTGGCGATTTTGGGTATTTTGCCAAATACAGGGCCTTTTTTTTTAAAGGGGTACATTGTTTAAATTGGCAGAAGGGGAAATGAATGGTATAAAGTAGAGGTGGCAATCTCGTCTTATGAACGGTAAATAAACAATAACTAGAGAAACGAAAAGGTTTTATAAACTTGGGAAGTCACAACATACCAGGTTGGGCCACATCCAGCGAGACGTTAGTCGTTTTGTCTGGGATATCATATGACGGCTTACTACTCCTAGTGTCACCATCAAATTCGCCTACAACCACACACACACGTTAATAACAATAATTATGATAACAAAAGAGCTATTATGTAAGGCTTACTTAATCTGATTCTCTTGTTTCGAGGCACAGCTCCGCTTGCTTCTTCTGATTCATTTTCCCTGAACATTTTTAGAACTCTTTGAATTCCGCTGCTTGATTCCCTTGGATCCTACAAAATATCAAAGTAAGACTATTAGTTATTACAATAAAATTTCGGCAGCTATGTTTAACAATTGTTTAACTAGAAAAAAATACTTATACAAGATCAAAACTGAATTCCCGATTTCTAGTATTATAAGGTTTAAGTTTATCATACCCATGTACGATAGATAAGAGAATTGGCGGCCCATACTCTTACTTCCAGAAGCTTCTTGGCACCGTCATTCGTCTTGATATCTTCTTGCTCTGTAAGAGTATCATCTTTATGAGGCGGCAGTCTAGCAACATCATAAATACGCAACCAATTTTTCGGCAGCCACCCCATCCACCAATAGCGACCCTCAAAAGAAACACATCCGTCCATTGCCATTACTACTCTAAACACATCTAACATCCACCAAAACCTCCCTGGCTCCGCGAACATGAGTGCAAAAACACCAGCACTCTCCTTCCACTTCTCACAAGAACTTTAACCCGGGTTATCAGCAATATCAAGAATTTTAGCACGAAGTACGTCACGATTTAGACTACGACCATAAAGTATCCCCGTTTTGAACATTTCGTCATACCTTTAGCCAAACTCGGTGAAAAGAGCTGGCTCGAAAAATCGGTGGCGATGCTTCCTGTACCCGATTTCATAGAGATGTTTACCATCATGGATGGCGACGACATAAAGTGTTCGGTTCCGGACCATGATGGCTATGGTTTTTTTTCTCGCCGTTAAATCAAGTCGTGTGTACCCGAAATCTCTTCCGTTGGCAACCATCTTAATAAACAAACCCATAAACGTCCCATAATTGTCATCATCTACGTCATAAGAGAGGGATTTTATAGCTCGGTCTTTTTCTTCAATATTCCACTCCGCGGCGAACGTCCGTGGGTTACGTGGAGCGAAAACCTGTTGTTTCCTTTTCCGACTGTCACTATAATAATACGTACTCATGATCAAAGCCCCCTTAAATTCTAATCCTAAAACTTGAAAACCCCCAAATGTGGGTATACGAACCCTAGATTACAGATTATCGAAGAATTACTAGTACTAGTGGTCCCAAATATATATCAGAGTAGTATATGACCGTGCCTTTGCCAAGCGCCTCAGAAGCCAAACAGCAACAAGAGAAATCACACCTGAGAAATACATGCTAAAAGTGTCGACACGAGGTTGGTGAGTTCATAGGTTTGCATAAAGATATTGCGAGTTCAAGGAGTTTTGAAGATCATTGTGTCGTCCACAATGTCCAAACAGCAACAAGAGAAATCACACCTGACTTGCATCTGGGTTCGAATGCAACCCACGTAGGGTTTGTTTTTGTTCGGTTAACCTCGAAGCACCAAGGGGTGCTTGCATTTTGGGTTAATAATGGTGTTGTCGTGTGGGTGTCGGTTTGTGCTTGCGTTTGTTTGTCGCATCGTGTCATTCACTCCGTTTGCAATTCGTAGTTGCGTTTGCGTTATGTTTAAAACTTGCATATCGTGGACAACACAATGATCTTCAAAACTCTCCTTGAACTCGCAATATCTTTATGCAAACCTATGAACTCACCAACCTCGTGTTGACACTTTTAGCATGTATTTCTCAGGTGTGATTTCTCTTGTTGTTTGGCTTCTGAGGCGCTTGGCAAAGGCACGGTCATATACTACTCTGATATATATTTGGGACCACTAGTACTAGTAATTCTCCGATAATCTGTAATCTAGGGTTCGTATACCCACATTTGGGGGTTTTCAAGTTTTAGGATTAGAATTTAAAGGGGCTTTGATCATGAGTACGTATTATTATAGTGACAGTCGGAAAAGGAAACACCAGGTTTTCGCTCCACGTAACCCACGAATGTTCGCCGCGGAGTGGAATATTGAAGAAAAAGACCCAACTGTAAAATCCCTCTCTTATGACGTAGATGATGACAGTTATGGGACGTTTATGGGTTTGTTTATTAAGATGGTTGCCAACGGAAGAGATTTCGGGTACACACGACTTGATTTAACGGCGAGAAAAAAAACCATAGCGATCATGGTCCGGAACCGAACACTTTATGTCGTCGCCATCCATGATGGTAAACATCTCTATGAAATCGGGTACAGGAAGCATCGCCACCGATTTTTCGAGCCAGCTCTTTTCACCGAGTTTGGCTAAAGGTATGACGAAATGTTCAAAACGGGGATACTTTATGGTCGTAGTCTAAATCGTGACGTACTTCGTGCTAAAATTCTTGATATTGCTGATAACCCGGGTTCAAGTTCTTGTGAGAAGTGGAAGGAGAGTGCTGGTGTTTTTGCACTCATGTTCGCGGAGCCAGGGAGTTTTTGGTGGATGTTAGATGTGTTTAGAGTAGTAATGGCAATGGACGGATGTGTTTCTTTTGAGAGTCGCTATTGGTGGATGGGGTGGCTGCCGAAAAATTGGTTGCGTATTTCTGATGTTGCTAGACAGCCGCCTCATAAAGATGATACTCTTACAGAGCAAGAAGATATCAAGACGAATGACGGTGCCAAGAAGCTTCTGGAAGTAAGAGTATGGGCCGCCAATTCTCTTATCTTTCGTACATGGGTATGATAGACTTAAACCTTATAATACTAGAAAACGGGAATTCAGTTTTGATCTTGTATAAGTATTTTTTTCTAGTTAAACAATTGTTAAAACATGGCTGCCGAAATTTTATTGTAATAACTAATAGTCTTACTTTGATATTTTGTAGGATCCAAGGGAATCAAGCATCGGAATTCAAAGAGTTCTAAAAATGTTCAGGGAAAATGAAAAATGAATCAGAAGAAGCAAGCGGAGCTTTGCCTCGAAACAAGAGAATCAGATTAAGTAAGCCTTACATAATAGCTCTTTTGTTATCATAATTATTGTTATTAACGTTTGTGTGTGTGTGGTTGTAGGCGAATTTGATGGTGACACTAGGGTGGTTTCTAGTATTCCGAGTACCAAAAAGAAGCGAAGCAACACCACTAATCACGACAACATCAACAACTAACAACAACAAAGACCATAACGAGACCAACAATCCACATCAATGAAGAATAACTCGACCAAATCGCCTCAAGAGACAATTTAAAAGAAGTAAACATACGACCTCCTAACCGAAAGATCCAAACTGAGTTCAAAATAATCATACCGAGACCCAATCAAGAGAAAATATGAAGAAAATCAAAACCAGACACTCAACCCGACCCGTATTCATCACCAATCCACAACCCAAAACGAATCAAACATACACTATTTTAAATTAACTCTTACCACACGAATTCAGTTTTTAAATCACAAACTAATAACCTCGGTTTGAATATAGTTTTAAATCCACCAAAAACAATAACGAAAACAATAAGAATCGGTTTTACCATGACGAGAAAAGGGAGGAGAGCAAGCGCCGCAGCAGCAGGGGTGGCGCGTGGTGACTGGAAAGCTCGAACTCCTTAAACATGGTGGCTGTGGTGGCGCGTATAATAGGGGTGGTGAGGAGTGACGGCGCGTGTGCTATAACGAAATGATGGGGAGATTAAGAGGAGCAAGTTGGTGGTGGCGGTGTGTTAGGGTGAGCGGCGGTGAGATGATGGTGGCCGGATTTTATGGCCGGAAAATAAGAGGGAGAAGAGAGATGAGGGAGATGGGAGGTGCGGCTGCTGGGAAGGAGAAATGGGTTATAACCCTAAAAAAAATGTTATAACAAAGTATATATGGGGAGATGGGAGGTGCGGCTGCTGGGAAGGAGAAATGGGTTATAACCCTAAAAAAAATGTTATAACAAAGTATATATAGACTAGGGTTAGGGAGATGGGAGGTGCGGCTGCTGGGAAGGAGAAATGGGTTATAACCCTAAAAAAAATGTTATAACAAAGTATATATAGACTAGGGTTAGGGTTAGGGTTAGGGTGTGGGTTAGATTAGAAAAACCCTATGGACTAAATTTGTCACAAACAAACTGTAGAGGTGGAGATGGAACTTTACTGCAGGGACCAATTTTGTAATTTAGGCTATCTTTCTTAAAATGAGACTCGGGGCTCGTTTAAGATAGCAAACGATCGATTCAAGACACGGGAATATCACCACTGCGCTCAGAATAATTTTTTCAATGAACAATAACTCGACCAAATCGCCTCAAGAGACAATTTAAAAGAAGTAAACATACGACCTCCTAACCAAGAGATCCAAACTGAGTTCAAAATAATCATATATACCAAGATAACCCATACCGAGACCCAATCAAGAGAAAATATGAAGAAAATCAAAACCAGATACTTAACCCGGGTCAACCCGACCCGTATTCATCACCAATCCACAACCCCAAAACGAATCAAACATACACCATTTTAAATTAACTCTTACCACACGAATTCAGTTTTTAAATCACAAACTAATAACCTCGGTTTGAATATAGTTTTAAATCCACGAAAAACAATAACGAAAACAATAAGAATCGGTTTTACCATGACGAGAAAAGGGAGGAGAGCAAGCGGCGGAGATGGTGGCGCGTGGTGACTGGAAAGCTCGAACCAAAACAAACTCCTTAAACATGGTGGCTGTGGTGGCGCGTATAATAGGGGTGGTGAGGAGTGACGGCGCGTGTGCTATAACGAAATGATGGGGAGATTAAGAGGAGCAAGTTGGTGGTGGCGGTGTGTTAGGGTGAGCGGCGGTGAGATGATGGTGGCCGGATTTTATGGCCGGAAAATAAGAGGGAGAAGAGAGATGAGGGAGATGGGAGGTGCGGCTGCTGGGAAGGAGAAATGGGTTATATAACCCTAAAAAAAATGTTATAACAAAGTATATATAGACTAGGGTTAGGGTTACGGTTAGGGTTAGGGTTAGGGTTAGATTAGAAAAACCCTAGGGACTAAATTTGTCACAAACAAACTGTAGAGGTGGAGATGGAACTTTACTGCAGGGACCAATTTTGTAATTTAGGCTATCTTTCTTAAAATGAGACTCGGGACTCGTTTAAGATAGCAAACGATCGATTCAAGACACGGGAATATCACCACTGCGCTCAGAACAATTTTTTTAATAAAAATGACTATTCATACGCCTCGTTTCTCACGAATAATAAAATAATCAAAACAAATCGTCGGTTGTGCCAGTACGCGTTGTGTACGAATTTTCACGTTTCGCGAGATAAATTTCACGTTTTTAGATCAAATAAGTCCGAAAAGGTTCGTTTATGAGAAACAGGGAAAGTCTCGTATAAAAATATATTCGGAAAATTACGGGTGGTTACATGTACACTCCGTACCTCCAAGCTCATTACCAGGTGTGAATCAATCCCTCAAGTGCACTAAATTTTCCAACAATCCTCCCCAAATTTAGTTCACTTCTTTTGCATGAAATAATAAACATTAAACAAACATGTGCATAAATGAAAATATCTTGAAGATTGAATTCTCATCTTAGTACATTACACGTTCAAATATTCGAGAATCAGGGTGTTCTAAGAATTGAACCCTTCAACCCATTTGAATACCTGAAGATAAAATACACACAAGTTTTCAAACACTTAAATACTCCCGACACTATACAAGCCATGTGTCCATATCCAATTCATAAATGTTGTAAAAGCTAAAAGTCCAAAGCTTCCTGAAGCGGCAAAACTTCAACATTTACATAGGTGGTTCCTCTTTATTCATGCTCCTGCTTAGCACTTTTTCAAAGAAAATAACCATTGAGAAGTAAAGACTTCAACCTCCTTTTCAGCAGGTTCTGAGCACAACCTTGGGATGTAATATAAAACATGTGCTCCAGTCCACTGAATGTTCAGCTTTCCACATTGAACTCAGCTCCCAAGTTTCCTCAGGAGGGAGTTGGGTGTCTTAGCATTCAGTGACTAAGTTGGACTTAAACCCATCCCTTTAGCAGACTTTAAAACCAAGTCTCTAGCCAGACCCTTCGTCAAGTGATCAGCTAAGTTTTGTTGAGATCTAACAAACTCTATAGATACCACCCCATTCATGATAAGCTCACGAATCATGATATGCCTGACACCTAAGTGTCTAGACTTCCCATTGTACATTTGGCTATAAGCCTTTGTCAATGTAGCAGCACTATCACAACGGATAGAAATAGGTGTTATAGGTTTAGGCCACAATGGAATCTCAATAAGCAAGTTTTTCAACCATTCAGCTTCTTTACCAGCAGCAGCTAAGGCCACAAATTCAGATTCCATAGTTGAACTGGTGATGCAAGTTTGCTTCTTGGATGCCCAAGAAATTGCACCTCCACCAAGTAGGAATACCCAGCCACTAGTAGACGAATTATCTTCAGTGTTACTGATCCAACTTGCATCAGTGTATCCTTCTAATATTGAAGGATAACCAATATATGAGAGACTATAATCCATAGTTCTATTCAAATACTTCAGTACCCTCTGAATTGCTTGCCAATGATGAGCACTAGGATTACTAGTATACCTGCTCAGTTTACCTACTGCAAAAGCAATATCAGGTCTTGTACAAGTCATGGCATACATCAAGCAGCCAATTACCCTAGAATACTCAAGTTGAGATACAGCTTTACCAGTGTTAGGCATTAGCTTCTCACTTGTATCCATAGGAGTACTCATTGGAGTTAGGGCTGTTCACGAGCCGAGCCGAACCGAGTGGACCTTTGCTCATGCTTGGCTCATTTACAAACCGAGCCGAGCCGATCGGCTCATTTACAACCGAGCCGAAAATCGAGCGAGCATTTTTCGAGCGGACATTTTTTCGAGCGAGCGACGAGCGGCGAGTTTTTCGGACAACTATAAATTTAGGTTGTTACCTTTAATGTTCTCGCCGCCTAGTGATGACCGAGGTTCGACCGTCCGAGGATGATACTAAGTTTGAGGTCCGGTTATCCGAGAATGAGGCTCAGGTTGAGGCCATTGAGGCGATGAGCATACTACAGAGAACGATTGTCGCGTTGTGGCGTAGGTTGACAGCGGGAGACGATTGATGGCGGACAACTAATGGGAATAGGAAGTCAAGCATGTCTTTTCACGACTTAGGGTTTTACAATTAAACTTAGTGTTAAGGTATCATTGTGTTGACTGGGCCAGTAACTATAAATATAATTGTATATATTGAGCCAAACCCAATAGAGTGGTATGTATAAAATTATAAATATAATTATAATTAATGTGTATATATATAATTATATATATATAATAAATTAATAAAAATTATATCGAGCCGAACCGAGCCGAGCGGACCTTTGCTCGTGCTTGGCTCGTTTACAAACCGAACCGAGCCAATCGGCTCGTTTACAACCGAGCAAAAAATCGAGCGAGCATTTTCCGAACAAATTCCGAGTGAGCGGCGAGCGATCGGTGAGCGCCGAGCGATTTGAACAGCCCTAACTGGAGTACAATTAAACTAATTAAATTTCTTCAACACCTTCTCAATGTAATGAGGCTGAGAGATAGAAATGATGACTCCTTTACCAGATTCATCAAATTTGCTATATACACATTTGTCAGCCTGGTTAAGTAAATAACCACTAGACAAAACCACTTCATCAAACTTTTGATGCCATTGCTTAGGTGCCTGTTTTAGTCCATAAAGAGACTTAATCAGTTTACACACCTTGTTTTCATTGCCAGGCATGATGAAGCCCTGAGGTTGGTTCATGTAAACCTCCTCATCCAATTCACCATTCAAGAAAGTTGTCTTCACATCCATCTGATGAATAATCATATTGTAAATTGATGCCAAAGCAATTAGCAATCTTATGGTACTGATACGTGCCACTAGGGCATAAGTATCAAAGTAGTCTATTCCTGACTTTTGTTTAAAGCCATGAATGACTAGTCTAGCCTTGAACTTTTCAATAGTTCTATCTACTTTCATTTTCCTTTTGAAAATCCATTTGCAACCCAAAGGTTTGCAACCATATGGTAGATCAGCCAACACCCAAGTGTTGTTGCCCATGATGGAATTCATCTCATCATTTATTGTTTCTTTCCAGAAAGCAACATCCTGGGACTTCATTGCTTCTTCAAATGTTTTGAGATCATCCTCAACAATGAAGCAATAGGAGTATTGGTCAGAGACCTTATCATTTGTTCCTTCAATTAGATATAATTGAAACTCAGGTCCAAATGACTTTGGAGTCCTGACCCTTTTGCTCTTTCTGAGCTCAGGTTCAGGTTGTTGAACCACAACCTCATCAGGGACCTCATCAGAGATTTCTGATTCACCAATATCATTAGTTCCATTTGGAATCCTCTGACTTGGTCTAGGGACTGATGAGAATCTATTCTCATCAAAGATTGCATCCCTTGATTCAATTATTGAGTTAATTGAAACAGATTCATTAGGTTCAATAACATAGAACCTATATGCCTTGGAATGCTCAGCATATCCAACAAAGATGCATTCAATGCCTCTTTCACCCAAAGTTTTTAGCTTTGGATCAGGGAGTCTTACAACAGCCCTACATCCCCAAACCCTAAGATAATTCAGGTTGGGTTTCTTTTTAGTCCAGAGTTCATAAGGGGTTGTCTTGTTCCTTTTGTTGGGAACCCTATTTAATAAATAGCAAGCTGTTAACATAGCTTCACCCCAGAACCCTTGACTCAGTCCTGAATAGGACAACATGGAGTTAACCATCTCCTTCAGCACTCTGTTTTTCCTTTCAGAAATACCATTTTGCTGAGGAGTATAGGGAGCAATCGTTTCATGGATTATACCAACAGACTGAAAATACAGAGTATCCATGTACTCACCTCCCCTATCAGTCCTTAATCTCTTGATCAGGGACTCTTGTTTCGATTCAACCTCAGTTTTAAATACTTTAAATTTATCTAATGTTTCATCCTTAGTATATAATAGATAAACATAACAAAACCTAGAAGCATCATCAATAAAAGTCACAAAGTATTTCTTATTTCCCAAAGAGGGAGTAGCATGTAAATCACATAAGTCACTATGAATTAGTTCCAACACTTTAGTTTCACGTTTTACACTTTGAAATGGTTTCTTAGTTATCTTGTTCATCATACAAGTTTTACACTTTTCAGTGTCCATGTCAAATGCTGTGATTAACCCATCCTTAGACATATCTTGCATCCTTTTAAAATGTACATGGCCAAGTCTAGCATGCCAAAGGGTTGAATCATTAAATTTAGATGTCGACATAAAAGCAGAATTAACCATATCATGAACAATGTTAAGTCTGAACATTTGATTACATAAATAACCAAAACCAATAAACACACCATGTTTAGACAAAACAAATTTATCGGATTCAATCACTTGTTTATAACCACAATTATTCAAAACACTACTAGAAACCAAATTCTTTCTAATAACAGGAACATGTAAAACATTAAACAAAGAGACAATCTTTCCAGAATTGAACTTCAAATCCAGACATCCTTTTCCATGCACCAGGGCAGTTGACTCATTTCCCATATGAAGAATAGAACCATCATTCACTGACTCATAGGTCTTGAACCAGCTTCTATCTTTACACACATGAATTGTTGCTCCAGAGTCAACCCACCACGCAACATCATCATCCTGCACAAAGTACAATTCAGATATATACGTAACATAATAAATCTCAAAAGACTTATTAAATATATTCTGACCTTTTAGAGAATTGGTATTACCATTCCCTGATCCACTTGTGCTTGATCCATTGGTTTTATTACCAATCTTAACACCTTTACAATCCTTCCTAAAGTGTCCAGTTTTACCACACTTCCAACAAGTAGCTTTTGGCTTCTTGTTAGGATCGGTTTTGGTGTTATCCTGATGTTTACGTTTGCCCTTGTTGTCATTGTACCTGGTGGAGTTGTTATGCTCCACCATATTGACAACTGATGGACCAGTAGCATTGCTACTCTTTGGCTTGTCACTATATTGTGCTTTGAGTGATTCCTCAATGCGCAAATGACTGCCCAACTCAACAAGAGTTAATTCCTCCTTCTTATGTTTCAGCATATACTTGAAATCTTTCCAAGAAGGAGGTAATTTATCGATGATACAAGAGACTGAAATAGCCTCATCCATGTTCATCTTGTGTTGTGTGAATCGACCATATTGACAACTGATGGACCAGTAGCATTGCTACTCTTTGGCTTGTCACTATATTGTGCTTTGAGTGATTCCTCAATGCGCAAATGACTGCCCAACTCAACAAGAGTTAATTCCTCCTTCTTATGTTTCAGCATATGCTTGAAATCTTTCCAAGAAGGAGGTAATTTGTCGATGATACAAGAGACTGAAATAGCCTCATCCATGTTCATCTTGTGTTGTGTGAATCGACCAAGTATACTAAGAAGTTCATTGTATTGTTCCATGACAGGTCTATAATCGACCATTTTGTAATTGTTAAAATTACTTACAATGAACTTCTTACTTGATGCATCCTCAGCCATATATTTGGCTTCCAAGGAATCCCACAGTTCTTGAAAAGATTCAACATTTTGATAAAGATCAAATAAAGAATCAGACATACCATTGAGGATTAATCCTCTGCAGACATAGTCATCATTCTCCCATTTGCTTATGTTCCTCATCTGATCCATAGTAGCATCATCCCCATGATCTTCGGGAATGGATGTGGTCAGAACATACACCACATTCATGCTTGATAACAAGAAGTGCATCTTCTTTTGCCATCTTCTGAAATCGGCACCTTCAAACTTTTCCAGTTTAGAAAAGTTAGCAACCATATGCCTCATAGCAGCCGCCATTGATTATCACTAAATAGTTTCTATTGATTGTTGGTTAGTTTGCTGTGTGTTCCCAGATCAGGGTTAAGATTATCAATGATCAAGGTACCAGATATTCACTTGAAATCGTGTTATCACTTTCCAATATAAACTATTCGACCCTATGCCTGGGTTACACGAATATCTCTATGGGATAAGACCAAGTGATGTTCTTGTTTTAGGCACAAATCAAGAACCTAATCGTATTCAAGTGTTTAGGGTTTATGTTTTTCGTATATCCATGCAGTTGTGATACGACCTCTATTTATAATAGAGTTTACTCAAACCCTAGCCCATGGAATTATGTATAATTAACGGCCCATTAATTATACCATAATAGTTTCCATAATAGTAGGAATCAGTGGTTATCAGCTTACCAGTATTAACTTTAAGCTTACCAGCATTAACAATGCTTACCAGCATTAACAATGCTTAGCAGCATTAACAATGCTCAGCAGTACTAACTTAGTACTGGTAGTCTTAACACTAGCAGTAGAAATTGTTAGTCTTAACACTAGCAGTAGTAACTCTGCATTAGCAGCAGAATGTTAGTACTAGCAGCAGAATGTTCTGCATCAGCAGTAGTATGAATAACACTAGCAGCAGAATGATCTGCATCAGCAGCATTATCCATAATACAACCAGCAGAACCACAAACCACTTAATTGAGTCAGGGTAAACATTGACCTGATGGGTGTACACTCCGTACCTCCAAGCCCATTACCAGGTGTGAATCAATCCCTCAAGTGCACTAAATTTTCCAACAATTCGGACGTCATAATAAATAATATACGACTAGAAATACGTGAGCCTATGTGGTCATACACGTATACACCGAGTGATTACTTTCAAATAATGTAATTAATATATTTATAGTAAGTATATTAACGATATTAGTCTGGCTCTGGCAACGCGGCCTCGCGAGTTTTTAACGGAATTTTTTTGCTTTTATTTTGAGAATTTTTCGTTATCTTTTTGTTGTTGCTACCAATTCTCGGTGAAATTGATGAAAAGAGCATGCCAATGGGAACAAACTTGATCACAACAACCCATATATTTGTACTCCAATGGTGTGCCTGCAAACATGGAACCAAACGAATGAACAGTTGAAATACCCAAGAATAATGAAACAATAATTGTATAAAGAAACGGCTGATTATATTTAAAACAGAACGAAGTTGTTGACCGTGAATTTTAGTCATACAGTTGAGCTACAAATACAAAAAACATAGCATACATACCATATTCAAATGATGAGTTAGAGAAAAGAAGAAAAAAGCCATAAAGGTCATTATATGAATTAATGTGTTTGAATATGCAGAGCATATTGGAGTAAAACATGAGCCATCAAATTTGCTAGGGTAACAAAACAACCTTGATTGGTGGAGAACTAATGGATTAAATTGCAACTTTATGGTAAAATTTCAAAATATTCATCATTAGTTTATTAATATATTATACTTATGAAGAAAAAAGTGAACCAAAATGAAAAGATACCACTTTTAGTCAAATTTTAGTCATGCAGATTCTCTTTTCATTTAAAACTAACATTGTACAAAATCATTGGTTAATATACGTTGTTAGAAAATGTCATAAAAATTGAGATGGAACCTGTTTCCCAGCACGCCAGAGTTGATGGTGAGTTGATCAATCAAGGCAGCTGACTTAGGTTCGACATTGTATGCTTTTTCATACTTAAGCTCTAACCCTTGACCCGACGCCACAAAGAAAGCTCCATTTGCCAGAATATCCCCTTCACTTGTCCAATTCCAAACCCTCCAATGCTCTTGTACTGTTTCCACCCTCTTTGTCACCTTCACAATCAACTTCCCGACGTTAATATCATAAAAAGTTATTCAAGTTATCGGAATTTTCAAATAAAAAAAGATGGAGACCTCCTTAGCATTAGGGTCAGCGGGTGCAGTATACCGGTTTCCTTGACTATTGATCGTTGGATTTCCACTCCCTCCGATTGCATACATCTCCCAATGCGAATACACATTGTTAACGACATGCATATACCCTCTTGAGCATCGGGCCATCCTTTGCACCAACTTTTCTCCAAAATGGTTAAACGCAATTGTCACCTGTAAGAATGAACATATCTTAGCATGTCACATTGCAAATGAAAAAGAAAAACACTATAAATAAAAACTCGGTATAAAATCAAATTTATCTTTTAGTCATGAATAGAAAGACCCTTTATATAAAATCGACACTATTTTGATGAAGCCTTTAAATTTTAATTAAGTGACTATTTATTTCGCAATATGTCTTAAAAATTGTCACATGCTTTTGTGTCACGGCCATGACTGTTGGCTTTGCCGCCTTCTCATATTCATCAGTATCGAAATTTTTTGCTTTATCATTCCATAGAGTAAGTCTTACTGTTTCATTTCTGAAATAAAAAAAATAAAAATAAAAAAAAAAACAAAAAAGAAAAAAAGGAAAAAAAAAAAAAAAGAAAAAAGATCGTATTTAGACACTTGGAACTGCTATTGTTAATTTTTTCAGATGGTGTATTTAGACTTACTGTAGGTTTCGGAGTATGATATCCACTACCATTTTTTGTGTTGGGTTTCCGCTTTCACGCATATCTCCTACATGATGAACGGAGCCAATGTAGTCTGCAAAAGTTAAATAACTAATACATATCAATAGATAAGATTAGAGTGTGTGACTTATGTAGGATAAAACAGTAATAACAACCATGGTAAGCTTTTTTCTTTTTACAGCCAACAAAAATGGTTAATTGATATAATGTACAATGTATAGAACAGTGAATGTAGCACGTAGAAATGATGGTAAGTAACAACTATATGTGCCCATGTCGGATTTATTATTTCTGAGTTGGATTGTTTAAAGTACTCCGATATTTGTTTCTGAAAACAGGATGAAAAATGTTACCATTTGAATAGGTATGGATTTGGTGTTAGCTTAACATCTTCAGACGCAATACAACTTTCCCTTTCATACAGTGCTTCCGGTGGACCTGCGAAAAAATAACAAAGCGACTGTTAGATAGCAAAAACAGTAAAGAAGGCGGTTGTACAAACACAAATTAGTAGACGACATACACACACAAACATGAAGATACAAACCTCGTTGAAGACGGTTAGAACAGTCAATGCACGCCGAGGAGACACTCCGGCTGGGTAAAAGCAAATGAATAATAAATTATCATGTAAACGATGGCTGAAAAGAAAGCAAACGAAAAAATAATAATGAATAAAACACCGAAAATACATTAAAAATTTTAGAAACCGTACTTTGAGATCGATGGTCCCGTACTGAAAGAAGATGTAACATTTGCAGTATTTGTAACTATAACAATAAAAGATAACAGTTAATTAATTATGAAACTGAAAACAGCATGTGCCAGCATAAAACACGAAAGCTGCAATTCAACATACTTTGAGTAGGCGGTTGGACGGTGCAGTTATGCGTTTCTGATCGCGTGAAGATGGTAACATTTTCGGTATTTGTATCTGCATCATTATCATTAAAAGAAAGATATATAAATATAGAAAAGAGAACCGCAAACATATATAACAGGTCTGAGAAATTTAACATGCATTTAGAACTGAAAAGATTTCAATGAGCTGACCGGCGGATGCAGTCGTTTGATGCTGTGAATCTGTAACGCATGCAGGCAGATCAGTAGCAGTATCCGTTTGAGTGCCTATAAAATGGTAGCAAAAAAATGTATCACAAAAACAACCATATAAGGGCGCAAAACAATGAAGTAATTATAACAAAATGAACCTCGAAGCATATAACTCGGAGATGAGCATTCATTTTCAATAGCAGGCAAATTTGAACGCCCCCGTGCGTAGCATCATTAATATGCATATTATTGTTAACAAACATGAACCACCTGCAACAGAAATGGTTATGTTGGCAACAACATACAACAACAAAAATTCAAGAACCAAAAGAAAGAATTACCAACTTCATCATTGGCTTGTTACCTTTAGAATGAAAAGAAGTGTCTGCAGTTACATGACAAACGACAGATTCAAGAGAAGGCATATAATGCTCCGGAATCTATACAGCTTTTCGTTTGGTTTCCATAATTCTCGGTTACTAAAAATTGGGCAACGCATAGTATAACAGAACATGTCAGTAACGACTGTTAAAGAATAAATCAAGTAAAGTAATTTTTTCAGATTGTTTTCAATGATTAGCATCTAAGGATAAGAAATAGGCAAGCAACAAAGCAAAAATCAACCTTCTTTTTGCTTATCAATTCTACATACAGCTTTTCGTTTGGTTTTCATAATTATATAAGCAATCAAGCTAAAAGTAAACAAAAAAACCCGGTTACTAAATGATTAGCATCTAAGTATAAGAAATAGGCAGGCTACAAAAAAGAGTAAATTAAACAATACCGGCAAAGAATTAAACATAAACGGCAAACAACCAAGCAAAAATCAACCTTCTTTTCGCAAAGTAAATCGATCCCAGCTTAAGGTTTTTACTTGGTAAAGTATAAACTTCTACCTGCATCAAACGAATGGGGATCTGTAATTGGACACCTCAAAACAGAAGCTAACCCAAAATCAAACAAAAAAAATAAACACAAATCGACACCCAAAAAATTAATACCAAAAAAAATCAAAACCCTTTTCCTCATGTTGGTACCTCGTTCTTACCCACCTTCTTGATCGTCTCTGTTACAGGTGTGTGTAACATTCTCGAATTCGCTATACTTATCTTGTGATTTTAACGGATTGGGCTCGCAGGGAAACGGGTTGGGTTCCCATTTAGTGGCAAAAAAAAACGGAGTCTAACACTGTAGATTACTGTAGTATGATCGGGCCAAAAAAAAAGTAGCCCACGAAGAGTACTGTTCATTGTACGACGTACTTTCAAATGGTATTTAATATATTTATAGTAAGTATAGTAAGTATATTAATTATATTAGTTTATATTTCACGAAAACGCTTAACGGTCGTTGATTGTTCCGTTAGACGCAATAATTAACTAAAGGCCACTATTAAACATGTAATGGACATGGTTTAATGGACTTAACCCAAAAATAATATGGGAAGCCCATACAATTGATAGGGGGCGGCTATAGGGGTTCTAGAAGGAATGGATTACCTAAACTTGTTCAACAAGTTTAGTTTAGGCTATATGAGGATTAAGGATTTCACTTAATCCTTAGAACTTATAACCTAAACCTCAAAAAAAGATCTCTCCTCTTCTCCCCTCTAGACAATAATTGATCGGCATTCCTCCCAAGAGGAATATTTGGGCCGAATTTTATTAAGCAAAAACCTAGGTGTCTCGTTGCTTTGATTGTGAACTATATTAGAACTAACATTCGGGTATTTCACGTTGACGTGCAGTGTCGATTTCTCATAGAGGTTACTTTCTTTAGTAACTAAGGGTTTTACGTGGGGTTCATTGGTGAACCAAGATCCGATATGTTGCTCCGAGTTGATCAACCGAATCCAATAACAAGAGGTTAGTAAATATCGTATTTAAATTGTTAGTCATACACATCACGTGGATCCACTAACGGGACCTTTTTCCGCTGCATATTTTATATATTATAAATGTTATTAGATTATATAAATCCCAACACGTGAGTTGACTCCTTTTGACAGAAAACATAATTTGAAAATTTGACCAAATTCAACAAATATCATCAAAACGATTTGTTGAGTGAGTGTGTTTGTTTGATATGACAAACTCGACAAATGAAAGGGTCTTGTATACTAGTTAGTACAAAATTTGCTCAAATGTAGACAAACACTTTTTTTATCATATACTACTACTATTTTTTTTTTTACAGAAAATACATTATCACTTTTAGTAAAAAAGAAAATGAATATTCTATTCACAGAAAATAGACAAGTGACCTTAAGACTGCACAATCAACACAAATTGTCTCCTAAGTACTATGGCCCTTTAAGTGTACTATAGAAAAATGTGGTCCAGTTGCTTACATTGCTACCATACACAAAATGTGTTTAATGTGTCACAATTAAAAGCTTTCAAGGGTCAAGTTCAAACTCCTATATATTCTACTTCCACATTGTACAAATGAAGGATTGATCACTGTTTTACCGGTTGATGTTTTGGATAGGAAGCTGGCAAAGGATGGAAATGGTGTTGTGGTTTATTGGTTAGTTCAATGGTCAAATGGCACTGATGTGCGTGTCATTGTGTTCAAGTTTTAAATTTTATAAACACGATTTATCCAATTCTCTAATCACACATACGAGCAAGTATACTCGTCCGTGGTAGTAAAGGTGGGTAAGTCGAGATCGTCCCAAGGGAATTGGGGTTTAGGTTTAGTAAAATAAGTTTTAACAAAAAGGGTGTCAATCCAATTTGAAGTAAATTCAAAAGCAAGCAAGGTTCAATCAATCAAAAACAAATATACTTGTGTGTGATTCTATGACCAATTGTTTAGAGTAACCAACCAAGTTGGGTGTAACTTGTAGTGATGCACAACTTAATATGAATGATTCACAATCAATGGTTTTTATCATGAGAAATCATATCTAAGAATTCAATCTCCTAGTTAATTCCTTTCGGCCTCGATTAACTATTATGACAATTCTTTTTAAGCTTTTTGTTGTTTGAAAGCATTTCTTATCTTAAGAATTCCTACGAATCCTTTCGGCCTTTTTCGTGATGAAATCGTTTCCAAATCCCTTTTAATGAGTAAAGATGGTGTTCGTCACACACCATAATCCATACTAATTCGTGCACTAACTTTTTGGAATAAAAACATAAAGAAAACTCCTTTCGGCCTTTGTTAGTCTTTAAAATTGTTTTTACCAACCAATTAAGCAAGATTAGATTGTATCTCAACAAACTCATAAAACAAGACATATTTTCATGCATCACTATGATAAGATTACTCCAACAATTGTCACATCATACACACACAAGTACAACCAAAATCACTCCATAACAATCATAATCAAACACAAGTAATTAACCAAACTTTCATTCATCTTATAGTAAAAGTAAAAGTAGTTCATAATAACTCAACAAGAAATACCTAATCGAGGAATTACAAGAACTAGAATTGTGGAACTATACCAATCCACACTCCTCCAATCGCCTATGATTACACGTAAACAACTCCACACATGGACACAACTCTTGAGACTCGAACTCAAGGCTTCCTGGACGTTTTCACAGCAACTACAAGCTTTCGGGCAATAATAATAAGTTAGTTAGACTTGGTGTAAGCCTTAACTAGGTTTGCCTTTGGGTTGTCACCTCCCAAAAACTTCTCTCTTTGTAAATTAGCCAAGGGTTTCTTAAATAAGTGAGGAAACCCTTATTCTCCAAGTAAAAACGTCCAATATCAGTAAATAGCCGAGAAATGATAAGCCTCAATGATTATGGGGCTTAACTTCTTCATTAAATGCAACTTTGTAACTCCAACGTCAGCCAACCGATCGGTATTTGGCTCCAACTGATCGGTTGGAGCTCTCGGTAAGATAATCTTCTCCCATCCGATTCGGATGCGGGCGCCATCCGATCGGATGGGCCACTCTGCCTTGCAACTTTTATTTCTTCTTTCTCTTTTCTCGTTACGTGCTTGATCCTTCGCTGTACCACTACTTCCTATCATAGAACTTGATCTTTTCTTGATATATAAGCATGGAAATCTTGAACTAATCAATTCCTTGAAGTATCGCGTGGTTTCTTTCTCGTAATTCTCCATATGTGCATAATCTCTTCATTTCTTCGTCTTTTCCTCAACTTTTCCTGTACTTGGCTATATTTACTTGCATACACACTTTTTCATCATTTAGCAACAAATACACACAAATATAACCAAATATGATGCACAAAACTAGCAATAACGCGCCTAAAAACATGTTAGATTTAAGCGTTATCAAATCCCCCACACTTGAGTTCTGCTCGCCCTCGAGCAAGTCTAATTTTTAGAAAACTGAACTCAATGGCTTCTTCATTATGATTATAAAAAGCTAACAACCATCCCAATAGGACAATTGTTATTTTACTTTAATTATGAAAAATCCTTGAAATATACGCAAGTTAAATCGAGCATGATAACATCACTAAGCACCTCACAAAGGAAATTTTAAATTCACACAACACTCGAGGGTAGATTTGATTGTAAATCACTCAATCGCTCAGTCATGATTCATGTTTCTTACCATAAGCTTGTACTTGTATCAAAACAACAAAATAAAACATCAAAGAGGTCTTTTATTCGGGTTTTTAGGTTTAAGGGTTTTGATTACCTAGCTAATGTGTAAATACTTCATACAAGAACATCATAGCTCGCTAACAACGAATCTTTGTTTAGTTAAGCAACGGATGGTCACTAGATTGTACCTTGGTTCGCTAACGACGTTACATGCATAACGGATGGTCACCAATTTACTCACTAGATCGCTAACAACGTTTTTCAACTATTCAAAAACTCGGATGTTCACTAGAACATCCATGTACTACATATCTAAACAAAGCCATTACTAAATCCGGATGCTCGAAAGCTAACAAAGAATAAAGTAATTGGTAAGGGTAAGGATAAGACATGGGAATTTTGATTTGGTTCTACAAAAATAAAAAAATCAAACAAGAATCAAGTCCAAATTCCGTCCCTAACTCTTTATATCACAAATGATTACTCCACCAAACTTCTTCGATTATTATTTTTCCGCATCTCATACTAACTCTTCCCTTCCTTAATAGCTCATTAACTATTTTATTTTCATCATTCCATACTTTCATAGCTCATTGGCTATTCATTTTTTTTTCAACAACGTCCCCCCCACACTTTGGATGAGCACACGCTACAAAAAAAATATAAATAAGAGTAGCGACCTCCTTCTTCATTGGAACAACATATACACATACAAGGTGTGGTCAACATGCAATCATAAAAAATAAATAGTTTTGAACTTCATTTGAACTAGATTCGGGAAAATCTAAGGTGTATAGTGTAAAATTTTTCTGGGTTAAAATCAAAAGAAAAGATAGGCTCAAAAGGGTGTAACTAAGGGTATCTAGCTGATGGAGCGTTATGTGTCGTTGCGGTTTAGCAGTATTAATGCCTACTCAAGTTTTAAATTTATATTTAGCCGACTTATCAATAACACACACACTTAACGAGCAGTGTACCCGGTCAGTATGAATATAATGGTAAGTAGAGTGTCGATCACTAAGAGTGGAACGTATTATCTAGTTATTCTAATCAGTATTTTAATATCCTAAGTTAGCTATACAACCTAATCTAACGCAGGGGGTTCAGCCTGAGAGACTGGCACGGTTTGGTTATAATTAAATTGAAAACTAAACTAATGAGCACGAATCAGCGATTAGCACACACGTACACAGATAGATACTCGAGACAATAAGAAGACCTGTCCTGATAATTAAGTAGCTTGTCACTTGTTTTATTGCTAGTTTTATATGAAGTGTATATAATTAAACCTTTCTCGTTGGCTCTAATCTTATCGGCGAGTAAACCCTTAATGATTACTTATGTCTATCCTATTTATTTAAGCGTCTCTAATAAATAGGCGAGGAAGGGGCATGGCGACCCAAGCAAGACTCAGCTAGACACAGAGGTTATCAATGCACTAATAAAAGTCACCAAAGACATCAACATATAAACTTTAATTAATGGGAAAGCAATATTAAGGGGAGTGCATGATCTTCCGTAGTCACATGACACAAGCCCATCAATCCTGATGAATTAAAGTGTACTAAAACAATAAAACAAAACTACTTAATGAATTGAATACATGCAGGACCTTCTTACAGCTCTTGTATCTTTGTTTGAGGTGTGTCTTGTGCTGCTTGGTCGTCTGAATTCGGCTCTAGGGTTATGTCTCTGTCTAAAGTCTGAGAGAGCTCTCGAATTCGTCTGTCCTTGGGGTATTTATAGTTTCTGTCTCAGGGATAGATGCGGCGCATTGAGTTGATAGATGCGGCGCATTGACTTAACTTCACGTGGGGTCCAAGATTAATATATTCTGGAATATTCGTACACCGTCTTCAGATGCGGCGTAACTTGATCTTTGTATGCGGCGCATGTACTTGGATTGTAACTTGTGAAATCTTGATAGTGATACGCCGTATGTTAGAAGTATATTGCGGCGTAACTGGAGTATAACGAGCTTGATCTTCTTCTTTGACCAAAGTTTCATATGCGGCGCATGACAGAATTGCATGCGGCGCATTCTTCAAAGTCAGGCAATGGTCTTCGAATTTATCTAAGTATGATATTGCGTCGTATCTGTTGAGTGAGATACGGCGCATCTTCTGGATTTCACTAGACTTTTAACATCTCGCTTGTTTTGCTCCATAATTAGTCCAAAATCGCTAAGTTTCACCAAATGCTTGTTTTTACCTGAGAATTACAAAAGTAAACATTAATGTATCAATCCTCATACATAATATAGTAAAACAAGTCAAATTAATAGGATAAATGATAGTAATAAAATGTACTTATTTGAGTTCATCACTAGCGTATAAGATAACGCTAACAAATGGGTTCCAATTACTTAAGACAACTAACCAATGCGGTTAGCAAAAATGAATTGTAAACGGAAGGCCATTTGGTGAAAATCCTAATTTGCCTCTTATCATTTGAATATATTTTATTACTTGAAAGTAATTTTAACCGTAATGCATAACAAGTACAAGTTCTAGAATCAACATAATCACCGGCACACTCATAACGAAATATAAAGCATAAGAAGTGCTTTATACAAAAAGGCTTAAATCCTCACAATTTAAGGTGGTGATAAAATGTACTAGCAATAGTTATCAATATCTCTCATAACTTGATTACATTCCAAAAAATTTCAAATAGCCTTATTTTTACCATTGAATCAATTCATCTAACAACTAGAAAAATCAAGGGCGAACACATTCTAGTTACTTGAATTCCAAAATCTACTAAATCAAAAATTAAAAATTAAAACAATTTTTCCTATTTCTTCCCTCCCCCACACTTAAGTTTTGCATTGTCCTCAATGTAATAAAACGAACTTCAAAGTAAAGGAAATAGGAAAAAAATAGAGAAAAATAAATACATACTACCCGGAAAAATTCGCATAGGCTTATTTGATCATAAGTAAGCACATGAGTTCTTCTAACTCCAAATATTTGATCAACACTAAGCTTCCGTCAATTCTTCCCCTGCAAACACTATACTCGAAACAACAAAACAAAATACCAAACCAAATATAAAACATAAAAAATAAAAATAAAAATAATCCAAAACAAACCAAAATCATAACCATAAATCCTACGAAAGTTAAGTTAAAGAAATAGAAATAGAAATTGTTCAACCATCATTGTTTTTAAACCATAGCCATTTATCAACCATCCCAGGTTGTTATTGGTTGCACATCTAGGACTTCTGGAAGTCCTCTTAGCTTTCCATCCCTGCTTTCTCGAAGATTTGTGAACCCTTTGATGTCAATATTCAATGGAGTAACCGGTTCACTAAAAACACTCATCTCTTCCTCAATAAATAGCCCAAGATTCCTAGCTATTCGTGAAATAAAATGACCTGCACATATGTAATTTCTCGCTCCAACTGCCGCGCGTTTGTGCAAGTGTTGCACTATCACCCAAGCTACGTTCAAATGCCTATAAGGATGCTTCTCGTCTAATGCTTGAATAATCCATAAGTCATCTTCATAAATCAGATTAACACCAGACGTCCTATGTAACAATGATTGTACTACAACCCTGTGTAGCACTTGCAACAATGGTCTCTTAATTGTTGAAACTTTACTTTCCCCGAACACTAGCTTGCCTTCCGTGCTAATCCTTTTCCAGTATCCATGTGCGTCAAAATTATTTTTACTCCTTTCTCCACTCATTACCAGAAATTTAAAATCCTTGTTACTTAAGTCTTCATCCGAGTATAAACCTAACAGGTTCCCAAACTCGAAGAGCGTGACTTCATGCTTTCTTCCCCCTAGTCTGAATTCCAAGAATTTGTCGGTGGTAACTCCGATATCGGTAACTCTTTCTTTCATTCTCATCGAACACAAAAATTCCAAACACCATTCTTTGTATATTGGCTCCCTTATGCTTAGTGCTCTCATCCACATGTTAGAGGTCAATATCCGTTTGTTCCACAATACCCTAATAAGAAACATATCTTCCAAAAATTCATCACAACCAAGCTCTTTCATATCATTCCAATTCATAACCCTTGGGGAATGTATTACCCATCCGCCAATCTTAAGAAGAATAGCATTGAAAGATTGTCGGACCATCGGATCTTCCCCTCGCCACAGTAGATTAGGATGACATTCTGGAATCGGCATTTGTTCTCTCTTCCGGATTCCTTCTCTTGTTCTTTTCGCAATTCCTGATCCACCTGCAAGATAACTCTGTAAAAAAACACAAACATATGATAGAATAAGAGTATAGAAACTAAGCATGCATGATCTAGAAGTTTAAAAACTTGACTTTTGAAAAATCAATTTTCATCACAGAGAGCTACATCCGATCGGTATTTCACCCAACCGAATCGGATGGAGTGAATACTAGCCCCCAAACCGATTGGTAATGCCACGCAACCGAATCGGTTGGGCATTCTGTTACAAATTTTTTTCTTTTGTTCGACTTCCAATCAATTCTAACAAATCCTACTCTTCCCTATTATGCATTTGATCAATCACTATGGTCTCTACATATCCCACTTATCTCCAAATCATATCCATAACATACTCGCATGATCAATCTTAGAACACATGAACATATGAACACTTTCAAAATCAAAACCTTATCAATGTTCTAATCCACAATGCATCATCCTAAAAACACTAATTAACATCTAAACAACATCTGGAAATCATCAATTTCAACCCAGAATTGATTCAAAGTTTTGACCCATTTGATCTAAAAATCCAATCAATTAATTCTTTCTCAAAACTTAATCAATCTATCTCATTCTTTTTGCAATGAATTCCTCAATCATTCACCCATCTATTCCAGAAAAATTACATCTTAATTCGAACTACTTCAAAAACGCCCAAACTTTGACCTAATTCAATCAACTCGAATTAAAACCTAATTGATACAATTTGATGATGTTACTTACTTGTTTAGGTGCCATTGATGATCTTTCAACTCTCCTGCAACTCTTAATAGCCTTCTAATGGTCGAATTAATGAACCCCAAGTGTGGTGGAATGAGTGTGTGTGTGTTTTTATGATTTTTGAAATCTTGAGTATATATACTTCACTCCATCCGATCAGTATTTCTACCAACCGATTCGGACTGAATTTTTGCAAAACTTCACTTTTTCTTTCTTTCTTTCAACACCTTGACACTTGCAAGTAGGGGTGTCAATCGGGTCGACCCGACCCGATAAGCCTCTATCGGGTCGGGTCTATCGGGTTTTCGAAAAATAAAAATTAACCCGATAACCCGACCTGATAAGGAATCGGGTTATCGGGTTCGGGTCTATCGGGTTATCGGGTTTATCGGGTTGGGCTTATCGGGTTATCGGGTTTACCCGATAACCCGATAACAAATATTTGGGTTTATTAGTTAAGAGTTGTGAGTATTAATGGACTAATTTAAATGGGCTTTAACCTTATCGGGTCAACCCGATAACCCGATAACAAATTAGCTAAAACCCGAAACCCGACCCTATAACGCTATCGGGTTATCGGGTTGACCCGATATACCCGATAAGGTATATTGGACCCGATAGACCCGACCCTATAAGGCCTTATCGGGTTTCGGGTCGGGTTCGGGTCGGGTCGGGTCGACCCGTATGACACCCCTACTTGCAAGAACAAATGAGAAAATGTTTTGACTATTCCAAAATACTTCTTTTAAGTATGAAAAATACCCAATACACTTATTCTACCAACTTGTCATTCAATCTATCTCTACAACTTCTAAAACAAAACTTAACTCCTGATGCGTGGTTTTGCGACCTTACAACAGGTTTTACCTCTCGAGGGATCTCAAAGGGCTTGCAATCCCCACCAGGCAGTGTACCTGACCGATGTAGTATAGTGTAGTGGCAAGTACCGGGGGATTGATCGTTCTCTAGGGGAATAGTGTCGTTAGGAATGAAAAAACTACTCTAATAGGTCTAAGGGTGAGGGAAGATTCTTTTTGGTATTTTTATATTTTTATAAAAGCAAGTAAAATCTCGGGTTTGAAGGAGTGGGCGGAATTAGTTGCTAGTCAACTAACCCAAATAACTACAAATGCAAATAAAATAAAATAACTGAAAATAAAAAGGTTGTGAAACTTATATGGAGAGAAATGTGTTTACTTAGATTTCCTTACTCCCTAACTATCTTTTACCGGTTGATTAGTGTGTATTAATTGCGTGGATGACGGGTGTATTCCTTAATACCAATCGTGGGGTGGCGTACGTACTTCCCCAACTCTATAAGCTCCTACTTCACTCCTATGTCGAGCCGGCTAAGAAGCTCCTAACATGGGATCACTAGAATTCGCTCATGCATTAAATACAACCATAAAAACCTTAGTACGCATTGGTTCATGTTTCTTAAGACGTTCAAGCAAGTTACCGTATAGGAGGTTAGCCAGTTTTCTTAAGCCTAACATCTATAAACAATCATCCAATACAATTAATAACACACCAACAACCAATAATCAATAGTTAGGTTTCATTAGATCTAAGCAAACACAAGATAAATCTAGCCTAGCATGTTAATTAAAAGACAAGAACAAGATATAATCAAACAACACATAGACATATTGAATGATTAATTGATTACTTATCTTCAATTAAACATGGGAGATCCAAGGGTATAAAACCCTTAAAAATGGCAGAAAATTCGTCTTAGGGTTTCTCCTCACAAAGTTGCACACTAATGACTAAAAATTGCAAAACTATATATAGAATTTAGGGGCTGACGGCGTCACGTTGTAGGAGGTGACGCCGTCACCTCGCCGCGGCTAGGGTTCCCGGATGGTCTTCCTGACGCCGTCCCTCTTTAATCCTCCAAAATCCACTCTGGCGCGTCAAGGGTTGACGCCGTCACAATTGTGCTTGACGCCGTCTCTCTTTAACTTAAACCGTGACGGCCTTGATCACCTTAAAGGGTGACGCCGTCAGACTTCCATTGTAAAACTTTCTGGCGCGTCACGTGTATTTGTCATATCCACCTCTTTTGCCAAGCCGTGACGCCGTCAGGAGCAATCCTTGACGCCGTCACGTGTACTTTTCCAGCAGCTTTGGAGACTTTGTCGTTTTCTTCACTTTTATGCTCCAAAAACGTCCAAAATGCTTCCTTTTCCAGATTTCTTCTCCAAAGTACCTAAAATGACAAAAGGAACGATTTAGGGCAATATTTGATCAAATAAATACGATTTAGGGCTTAAATGACCCCCTAAAAGCGGTACACTTTTCGCTTCATCAAATACCCTTACACTTGAGATTTGCTTGTCCTCAAGCAAATGCGCTTTTATTCTAATCAAAATACAAGTTAGGGGTCATTTAACGCTAATATAAAAGTAATTACAACAAATAGTCGTTCCACTTTAATCATAATAAGCACGGAGATTACAAACTAGCACCTCACAAGTAGTGTTTAGATACTCACATCTCTCAGGTGTCATAAAAGTATATCTCATAAATGAAAATGGATAATATCTCTCACTACCTGTCATAGCAAATAGATTACCATAGGCTTGGGAAAGGGTCAAAAACCTCCTCCACTAGGCGTAAGCACCTAAGATAAACTATCAAAGAGGGCTTTTAAACGGGTTATAACGTTAGGTGTAGGGATATGATAAACACGGATTTGTTGGATAAAGGATATTTTACTGGTGGCGAGTTAAAGATCTTGATTAATTACATGTACAATATGGCGTTGCTAAGCCTAGACTAGACTCGACTTAAGCTAAAAACAAAATAACAAAAACATAAAATAAACATAAAATGAAACGGGATGGTAGTCCGTATGTTTTTTTCTACTTTTCTTTTTCTCATTTTTTTTGTATTTTTCTTGATTTTTTTTTTTTTTTTTTTTTCCATACACTTTTGCCCTACCTTCCAAAATAATACATTATAGGGGCGTTGCATTCCCCTTACACTTGAACTTTTACATAACTTTACAAATAACTATTCTAATGACTCGAATTAAGATAATCGAAAAACTTGGAGTACTTTTAAAATATTTAGCACATATGGGGGTTATAATGTTGTTCTTCCCCATTACTCCATTACACTAGTACTTTACCCATGAGTCCCAATCGTCCCAAAACAATATGTACAAGGATATGACTCGACTTAGCAACCATGTAACCAATTAGATAATTAACTTGGGGTTTAAACAAATGTTGTCACAATAATGCACTAAAAATGAGTGCATACAAGGTAGGCTAAGGCGATTTGGGTGTACATTTAAGTGGGGTGTAAACAAATTCTTACTTTAAGTAAAATGCTTAAAGTTATAAACGAAAAGATAGGCTCTGAGGGGTGTACTAGGGGTATCGTGTACTAAAAATGAGTACAACGCAAAGGGTGTGGGAGAATTACTTGACCAATGTAGCCAATGTAATTATAACAAAAACACAGGTGTAAAACAATGGGTTAATCCTAATACCTCTTATCATGTAGTAAATCTAACTACACGAATGTAGTCTCACTTGTGGCCTCGGAATGGTCCTAACGCAAGTTCTAGAATCTAAGTGCTATCGGTACACACATCATAGCATAAATGCTTTTCCTACCAATTCTAGGGGCGAACCTCACATATTTGGGGGTGGAAAATTTTTTAGTGGTACGGTTTTGTGCTAGTCATATAACTCCTATCCATGAGACGCTCATTAAGACCAAAGTTTCACTCCTATATGTTGTAAAAAATTTTAAATTTGGCACTAAAATTGCCTTAACAGGTATTTCTCTCAGTTTTATTACACATCTACCATTAAACAAACAAAAATCAAGCGTAATAGCATTCTCTAAGGTATCGTACTTTTACCCCCCCTTACACTTAAGATGAACATTGTCCCCAATGTTCAAATAACAAGATGTAAAAGTAAATAAGGTAAAAGAATGAAATCAAATACTCCCCTGATTCGTTCGGTGGATAAAGAGGTAACATGGTTAGATCTTCATCCAAGGGAAAGTAGAAGCTCCAAGACTAATGCATCGCCAAAAGCTAGATTCCACATACATCTCCTTGTCCAAAATAACCTGTTAAACCTGAGAAAACAAACACGAAAACCTGCATAACATCAGCGGGATAAATCTATATAAGGATATAATGCTTGTGGAATGATTATTTTGCAGATTCCTGGAGTTTATAAGTTAGAGATTTAATAAAAACTTTTTATGATTCCGGTAGAAAAACAAAACTTTCAAAAATTTCAGAAAATTAAAACCTGACGCCGTCAGAAATGATCTGACAGAATTCTCATGTTAAGTTTTCGGAAAATTTCTGGAAAAACCTATACCTTACTTCCTGGAAATCTGCAAAACATCATTATGACTCGATACAAGCATTTGACTCAAACAATTACTAATATGTATGTTAATTTATTATTGTTATGATTCATGTTCATTTGTTCTAATAAACCGATTTGGATTTCCCTTACACTTATCTTTTGCAAAATACCTTTATATGTAGTTAAGACGAAGTTAAAAACAAGATAAAGCAGTTTCACAATTTAGTTTTGAACATGAATCAATAATAATAATAATTAAACATACATACGGAAGCAAATAAAATCAAACAAACAAATAAATAAACACACAAAGCAAATAAAGCTTGGGTTGCCTCCCAAGAAGCGCTTTTCTTTATTAACGAGTCTTGTAGCTAGACTCAAAGTCACGTACATTACGTGATTCCATCATTGGTCACGGTTTCTAGGCCATTCTCATGTCCGGTTTTATATTCTGGTCCTAATTTCAGATAATCCTTGTAGAAACCGGATATCCTTTCTATAACATAGTCTACTCCTTTACTTCTATCTTCATCATTCCTATAGTAGACCGCTTGCTTAAGCTCCTTCTCAACATTTGACAAGTGTTGGAATTGCTCTATCTTATATGGCATTTGGTAGTTTACCTCATCGGTCTCATCCTTAAATCTAACTATCCCTAAGGAAGGTTCATAAGTCATTCTAGAGACCTCAACAAATGGTTTTCCAAAAACTACTTGAGTTAAGCATGCATCGACTATTGGGCGGATATCTTCTACAATTACAAAGTCGGTGACATAGGTGAAGTTTCCTACATAAACCGGTAATCCCTTAACTCTTCCCGTGAAGTTACTCATCCAACCCTTATCAGGGAACATCCTATACCCAAGTTGATTTTTCATTATCAAGTTGTAGTGGGCTCTAGTCATGATGTTTATGGGCGATCTAAGGTCGATGTAAGCTTTCCACACATGTAGATGTCCGATGTTGCATGGTATGTTGAGATTAGAAGGGTCGCCTATTTTTATAATTGGTCTACCTAGGAAGTATGGTGTCTCGGGGTCATCGAATAAGTCTGTATGATATGCGCGCTCTTCCTTAGTGGGTAGCCTATTGAAGTAGTCCTCATCATCATCTACTTCTTCAATCTCACTTTTCCTAACTTCTTTATCAACCTCGACTTTCTTAACCTCATCCTCAGGTTCACTATGATGCGTGCGATGTGTCGTTGCGGTTTAGCAGTATTAATGCCTACTCAAGTTTTAAATTTATATTTAGCCGACTTATCAATAACACACACACTTAACGAGCAGTGTACCCGGTCAGTATGAATATAATGGTAAGTAGAGTGTCGATCACTAAGAGTGGAACGTATTATCTCGTTATTCTAATCAGTATTTTAATATATTAAGTTAGCTATACAACCTAATCTAACGCAAGGGGGTTCAGCCTGAGAGACTGGCACGATTTGGTTGCAATTAAATAATAAACTAAACAAATAGGCACGAATCAGCGAATGGCACACACGTACACAGATAAATACTTGAGACAATAAGAAGATCTGTCCTTATGATTAAGTAGATTGTCACTTGTTTTATTGCTAGTTTTATATGAAGTGTATAGTTCGATGCAACGCACCGAGATTAAGTCCTTTCTCGTTGGTTCTAATCTTATCGGCGAGTAAACCCTTAATGATTACTTATGACTATCCTATTTATCTTTCTTCCTACTTTTCTACAGACGATAGAATGCATAGGCGATCTAATAAATAGGCGAGGGCAGAGGCATGGCGACCCGATCAACGCTCAGCTAGACACAGAGGTTATCAATGCACTAATAAAAGTCACCAAAGACATCAACATATAAACTTTAATTAATGAGAAAGCAGTTTTAAGGGAGTGCAATCTTTCCGTTGTCACATTACACAAGCCACCAATCTTGATGAATTAAAGTTTACTAACACAATAAAACAAAACTACTTAATGAATTAAACACATGCAGCACCTTCTTACAGCTCTTGTATCTTCGTTTGGGTGTGTCTTGTGCTGCCTATTCGTCTGAATTCGTCCTAGGTTTCTGGTCTTCGAACCTCGTATATAATATTATGCGCTCCGAAATTCGTCTGGTCTTGGGGTATTTATAGTTTCTGTCTGAGGGTAAGATGCGGCGCATCTAGTAAGTAGATGCGGCGCATTGACTTAACTTCGCGTGGGGTCCAAGATTAATATATTCAGGAATATTCGTACACCGCCAGAAGATGCGGCGTAACTCCATTCTAGGATGCGGCGCATGTCCTCTTGTATCTTGGATCGTATCTGGTGAAATATTGATAGTGATGCGCCGTATGTCATAAGTGAGATGCGGCGCATCTGGAGCAGATTTGTCTTGATCTTGTACATTTTAGTAGACTCTTAACTTCTTGCATGTTTTGCTCCATAATTAGTCCAAAATCGCCAAGTTTCACCAAATGCTTGTTTTTACCTGAGAATTACAAAAGTAAACGATTAAGTATCAATCCTCATACATAATATAATAAAACAAGTCAAATTAATAGGATAAATGATAGTAATAAAATGTACTTATTTGAGTTCATCAAATATCCCCCCACTTGAACTTTACTTGTCCCCAAGTAAACCTTAGATTAAATCTTATGAAAATGTATCCTAAAAGATATTAGGATTTATTTTTATATTTAAGCATGTATTCATTTTTGCCATAATCACACAACTAAACACTTAACGAATTAGAAGTAAAATAAAATAATTGATAAAAGCAAATCTAATCGTTTAACTGTCCAGTCGTGATGAATATTCTATCATAAGCTTGGCAAGTATACACATCTCCCCCACTAAAGCCAAGGAATAACAAGTCTAAAGCGGTAAAAAGGGTTTTGAGGTTTAAGGGTTAATTATTCTCTTTAATCTCTATCGATCTCAAATTCCAGAAAAGGCGACAAAATCACAAATACATGATCGAATCCACGAACACGATACTTGCAATTGCTCAAATCCTTAACTCGAATAGGCTAAAGATAGGTCCAAACTTTACCAATAATATTATATCAAAAAGGGCGACAAAATCATAAATACATAGCCGAATCCACGACTACGATACTTAAGATTGCTCAAATCCCTAATCTCAATAAATCAAAGGTTTGGTTGGATAAAGAATAATAAATGGTATGGATAAATTTTTGGGATATAAATTGGTGTAAAATGAAAAATAAACAAAACAAATAAATTAAAATCCTAAGTGTGGTTAATCACTATCCCAACCATCCCATGAATAAGACTCATATCATAGAATAACTCACGCTTTAACACTTGAAACACACGCTTTAGGTAGACACGAATTATACTCAACAAGATCTTAATCAAAGAATAAACCTTAATTGGCGTTCCCATAACTGCCAACTCCCATTCAATCCATAGATATAATATACAACAACTAGTGGTGATATCGACCACTTAATACAAAACTTTACATAAGTTGGTTAAAACAAACATCCAACTTTCTTCTTTCTTTTTCTTTTCTTATTTTTTCGATTTTTTTTTTTTTTTTTTTTTTTTTTTTGACATAAACAAAGATGTGTAAAATTTCACCACATCACTATAATGATAATTCTGGATAATTTTTCCATACTTTTCATGACTTCAGAAATAACGGTAATAGTGAAAGTAGTAAACACACGAAAAATAAACTCAAAGATATACAATATTTACTTTCACTCCAATTGCATTGTGCAATTTCCCGACCTTAACCATAGATAATGAATTACGCACGCGAACACAAGTAATGTAAGGAAACACACTTTGCCTAAGGCAATTAACCAACCACGGATTTTAATCTATAGGGTAGGCTAAGGTGTAAGGGTGTAACGAAACATTTAAAACAAAGGTGTAAGAAACCAAAGGAATGGCTCTGAGTGTTTTTCTAGGGGTATCTTACTCTAAAAATGAGAGTAACAAAAGGGTTTTTACGGGGTTAACTAACCAGTGTAGTTAGCTAATAACACATAACATATAATAGGCTATTTGGGTGTAATCCTAGAAATTTACCAATTTAGACAAGTCATTCCAATTATATAAATAATACTTATTATGGTGGTCTCGAATAGTATACAAGCCAAGTTCTAAAGTTTACAAGTCACCGGCACACTCATAGATTTGTGAGTTTTGAAAAATCACAATTTTTGAAAATAACGTCATGTGTGCAGCTATGCAACTTAGACTTTAAACAAAAACATGCTAAAAATTTTAAATTTTGATATATTAAGCACATTTTAAGCATATTTTGAAAAGTTTAGGACAAGTAAGTGTTAAGTGTTCTAATTCTCCAATCCCCCCACTTAAGTTAAACAACGTCCTTGTTGTTTGTATAAAAGGTTAAAAACTGGAAAATAAAAGAATTAGAACAGAAAACTCCCTGAGATTTGCTCGGTATGATCCTCCATTTGTATAAGAGCAAAAATCATCTTTCTTGTGGATTAGAACGTTTAAGCTTCATAATCAATGTATCCACAGGAAATGCAGGAATCTATAATACCACCAAGGCTTTTAAAACACACCTAAATTAAGAAAGGTTCAAACTTGCATAATACATTAGTAGTTAGTTAAAATAAAACATAAAAATTAAAATGAAAATCATCAGGTCAGTCGATGCGCCGTATCTTATGGAAGAAGATACGCCGTATCGAGCCTGGAATAAATACGGATCAGAATAGAAGATGCGCCGCATCCTTAACCAGGGATGCGCCGCATTAAAATAAACTGATAAAAAGTTTTAAAGTTAAAATATAAATTGCAGAAAAATAAAGATATGACCTGTGCAGGAGATGCGTCGCATCTCAGAATTGATATGCGCCGTATCCTCTGCGGCCTGACTGACTCGACACAAAACAGAATAATAAAATAAAATAAAAGATAAGCATGGGTTGCCTCCCACGAAGCGCTTGTTTTTGTTCGAGTCACGAGCCTGACTCCACCCTTATTTACTGTGTAATAGGGTGTTGTTTCCCCCACTTGGGATCAAGTGCGGGTGATAGTAGCAATAAACACGAAAAGAGTGTAAATTTGCTAGTAAATATGGAAGAAATAAATAAAGATCATACCTTGGCAATATATGTATATCTTCCCTATTCTTACCCGGTTTGGTTGGTAAATTGGATGACTTGACCACTTCATCAGAAAGAGTAGTATGTTGAGGAAAAATGAGTCTCCTTTCTTCTTGGTTAGTCTCTTTGGTAGTAAGGCGTCCCTTGACTTCCGCAGAAGATGAGAAAGGGTCTTTAGCAAGTAAAAGTTCGAGTTCCTCAATAACCTTTATAGGGTCGAAATCATCATCTTCATCAATCATAGCAATGTTTAAGAGCTCATCACCAAATTCTTCTTCGAGCTCCACCAAATACGGGTTGATCACAGGTGCTTCAATAGGTAGTGTAATAAATTTCGCCTCATCATCCTTTTGTTTTGCAACCTGTTTAGGAAAACTAGCAAGATTATTAATAACGGGATTAATAATATTAAATAAATTTGTACCACTTTGTGTTGTAAGTGACTCCAATTCATCTTGTGAGTCTCCATCTTCAACTAGTGGTCTTGCAATTTCATCTTTATCCCGAATAGCCGCCTCAAATAAGTCATCCCACATTTCTTCAAAATCCTTTGTGGGGTCATAATCTGGCTCATCCGCTCCACACCTAAATATTTCCGTTTGTTGTGGTAATTGCGGTATGCTATCGTACACAATAGCATCAAACTTTTCAATATCAGAATACTTATTATCTTCATCCGAGGGAATATTATCATGGTGTTTTTGATATGATGAGAATATATTTTCCATCTCGGGTGGAAAATTACAAGTAATAGCACTATACACCATTGTCCCACATTCATCTTCATTTTCGGATGAATAAGCTTCTTTGTAAACAATTGCCGGATTTTCATTTAAATCAAACACTTGTGACTCTTCTTCATCTTGGGCAACGTCCGGAGAAATAACATCATCAATAACTATTGCCGGAAACCTAATTGCACCAAAATCGTATGACTCTTCTTCATCATTATCATTTGATAAAGTCCAAGTGTGTCGGAATGGCAATTTGTTTCTTTCATGCCTTGACTTTTCTCGTCCTAAAATCAAGTATTCTTCCATAGTGACTTCTTTATCTTCGATGACTTGTGCACCATATCTTGCTCTTTCCCAATCGTAGATCCCATTATTGCTCAAGGCTCTTTCCTCTACAAGTCTGATATATTCTTCCATTGTAATATCCGGATCGTCCATCTTCCTGAAATAAAACTTACTCGTGCAAAAGAAGAGTGAAACGATCAAAGTAAAATAAAAGTTTCTGATATCTGCTGTTGATGCGCCGTATCCTATAAATGGGATACGCCGTATCTTAATACGTTAAAAATAAGTCAAACTTTTATTCAGAAAAGCAATACGCCGCGCTCGATAAATCAAATGCGTCGTATGTTTAAATAATCAAAAATTAGTTATACTTATAAAAATTTTAATGCGCCGTATCAGCAAAAACTAATACGCCGTTACTTCGTTACGTTCCAAAATATAAGATTTTTGATTATTAGTAAAGATGCGCCGTATCGATAAAATCGATGCGTCGCTTCTCGTTATTTAATTAATTCGAAAACTGTTTTTAATTAAAATAATAGATACGCCGTATCTGCCAAAGCAGATGCGTCGTATCGCGTTAACGTTTAGAAAATTTTTTTTTTATCAAAAACAGATACCGCGTCGTATCGAATTAATTAAACGCGTTGTATTTTATAAAAATTAAACGCAATACGCCGTATCTGAGAGATCAGATGCGCCGTATCGTTCGATTTAGCTCAGTACAACGATAGCAGAATACAAAAAATACGAAAAAAAAAAAAAACAAATAAAAACACAAACGAAAATAAACACAAAGAAAAGCAAACAAATAACACACAAAACAGAAAATATGCAAAATAGTACAATGAATGCAAATTAACCTAATACACAACAGAATTAGCGGTTAGATAAAAAAAAAATTAAAAACCTAATTAAAATACTAATCAAATTAACAGATAATAACAATTCACTCCCCGGCAGCGGCGCCAAAAAACTTGATGCGTGCGATGTGTCGTTGCGGTTTAGCAGTATTAATGCCTACTCAAGTTTTAAATTTATATTTAGCCGACTTATCAATAACACACACACTTAACGAGCAGTGTACCCGGTCAGTATGAATATAATGGTAAGTAGAGTGTCGATCACTAAGAGTGGAACGTATTATCTCGTTATTCTAATCAGTATTTTAATATATTAAGTTAGCTATACAACCTAATCTAACGCAAGGGGGTTCAGCCTGAGAGACTGGCACGATTTGGTTGCAATTAAATAATAAACTAAACAAATCGGCACGAATCAGCGAATGGCACACACGTACACAGATAAATATTTGAGACAATAAGAAGATCTGTCCTTATGATTAAGTAGATTGTCACTTGTTTTATTGCTAGTTTTATATGAAGTGTATAGTTCGATGCAACGCACCGAGATTAAGTCCTTTCTCGTTGGTTCTAATCTTATCGACGAGTAAACCCTTAATGATCACTTATGACTATCCTATTTATCTTTCTTCCTACTTTTCTACAGACGATAGAATGCATAGGCGATCTAATAAATAGGCGAGGGAAGAGGCATGGCGACCGATCAACGCTCAGCTAGACACAGAGGTTATCAATGCACTAATAAAAGTCACCAAAGACATCAACATATAAACTTTAATTAATGAGAAAGCAGTTTTAAGGGAGTGCAATCTTTCCGTTGTCACATTACACAAGCCACCAATCTTGATGAATTAAAGTTTACTAACACAATAAAACAAAACTACTTAATGAATTAAACACATGCAGCACCTTCTTACAGCTCTTGTATCTTCGTTTGGGTGTGTCTTGTGCTGCCTATTCGTCTGAATTCGTCCTAGGTTTCTGGTCTTCGAACCTCGTATATAATATTATGCGCTCCGAAATTCGTCTGGTCTTGGGGTATTTATAGTTTCTGTCTGAGGGAAAGATGCGGCGCATCTAGTAAGTAGATGCGGCGCATTGACTTAACTTCGCGTGGGGTCCAAGATTAATATATTCAGGAATATTCGTACACCGCCAGAAGATGCGGCGTAACTCCATTCTAGGATGCGGCGCATGTCCTCTTGTATCTTGGATCGTATCTGGTGAAATATTGATAGTGATGCGCCGTATGTCATAAGTGAGATGCGGCGCATCTGGAGCAGATTTGTCTTGATCTTGTACATTTTAGTAGACTCTTAACTTCTTGCATGTTTTGCTCCATAATTAGTCCAAAATCGCCAAGTTTCACCAAATGCTTGTTTTTACCTGAGAATTACAAAAGTAAACGATTAAGTATCAATCCTCATACATAATATAATAAAACAAGTCAAATTAATAGGATAAATGATTGTAATAAAATGTACTTATTTGAGTTCATCAACTTTCTCAACCTCATCCTCAGGTTCACTATTATCCTCATTCCTATCAATTGGTTTAATAGTGACAATGTTGACGAAGTGGACGTGTTTGGATGAAGAGGGGTCTTTTACTTGGGGTCCTTTATTTGTGTTCCTAGCGTCCTTATGTGGAGGTGATAGCACTTGGTTATTGAGGGCTTTCAATAAGTTGTCAATTTTATTGGTCATCTCCGTTTGTTGTTGATTGAATTCGGATTTGAATCTAGCTATCCGAGCTTCTTGAGATGCCATAAATTTGGACATCAATCCTTCAAGATTATTGGTACTACCATAATTGTTGGAAGGATTGTTATTGAAAGTACGGTTTGGGGATGAACCGCTTGATTGAAAATGATTAGGTGGGTTGGAAGAATTGGTTTGTTGTGCGTTTTGGTTTTGTTTCCACCTAAGGTTTGGGTGATTTTTCCATGAGGGGTTGTATGAATCACCGTAGGGGTTTGGCTCGGGTTTGAAAGTGTACCACTTGTCTCCCGTTCCGTCGGTACGCGAGGATGCGTAGTCCGCAAAAGCTTGTTCGGGGAGTTCCACGCAATCACGAGTGTCGTGGGGACCACTACATAATTCACATGAAGAAGTGATTTTGTTCACTTGGCTTGAAGGTTTAGGAGCCTCGTAGGATTTCATAAGAAACTTGACTTGGTCTTCAAGTTCTATGATCCTACGGTCGGAAGTGCTTGAATTGTTCGAAGGCAAAGATATTGCCTTGACCGTTTTATTCAAATCACGGGGATCACTCCAACTTTCGTTGTCATAAAGAGCAAGATCTTCCAGGAGAGCCCATGATTGTTCCGCACTTAGATCACGTAGCTTACCACCGGCCGATTGGTCAATGGTTTGCCTCGTGGAGAGATTGATATGGTCATAGAAGATTTGGACTTGGAGCCAAAGTTCTATGCCATGGTGAGGGACTTTTTGGAGTAAGTCATTGAATCGAGTCCATGCCTCGTAGAGGGTTTCGCCTTGACGTTGTTGGAACATCAAGATATCATTCCTTAGCTTGGTAGTTCTTCTTGGTGGGAAAAACTGAGCGAGGAAACGAGTGGTGAGATCATCCCAAGAGGTGATGGATCCTGCGGGTAGACGCTCTAGCCATTGACTAGCTTGGTCCCGCAGAGAGAATTGAAAGAGACGTAGTCGGGTCGTCTCTCGAGTGGCAACATCAAGGTCTATGGAATCAACGATTTTGAGAAAGTCCTTGAGATGTTGATTAGGATCTTCGGAACGAAGTCCATGAAATGCGCATCCGCTTTGCACCAACCGGATGGTGTCGGATCGCAAGGGAGTGACATTGGCTCCTTGAGTGAGCTCAATGGTGTTTCGATAGCCATGGTGGCTAGGACGAGAGTAGTCTCCTAAGGTACGGGCTCTAGGAGGTGGGTGTTGTTGTGGTGGTGGGTTGTTGGGATCGAGGATATTACCACCTTCCATGATGTCGGATGGTAACGGTTACGAACAAAGAAACGAAGAAAAAAGATAGACTAAAGAAAACCTAGAAAAATAAAATAAAAATCTCACTAGAAAGGAATCTAGTGAGTAGACCTAATAAAATAAAAATTCAACCTAAACAATAACTATTCCTCGGCAACGGCGCCAAAAACTTGATGCGTGGTTTTGTGACCTTACAACAGGTTTTACCTCTCGAGGGATCTCAAGAGGCTTGCAATCCCCACCAGGCAGTGTACCTGACCGATGTAGTATAGTGTAGTGGCAAGTACCGGGGGATTGATCGTTCTCTAGGGGAATAGTGTCGTTAGGATTGAAAAACTACTCTAATAGGTCTAAGGGCGAGGGAAGATTCTTTTTGGTATTTTTATATTTTTATAAAAGCAAGTAAAATCTCGGGTTTGAAGGAGTGGGCGGAATTAGTTGCTAGTCAACTAACCCAAATAACTACAAATGCAAATAAAATAAAATAACTGAAAATAAAAAGGTTGTGAAACTTATATGGTGAAAAATGTGTTTACTCAGATTTCCTTACTCCCTAACTATCTTTTACCGGTTGATTAGTGTGTATTAATTGCATGGATGACGGGTGTATTCCTTAATACCAATCGTGGGGTGGCGTACGTACTTCCCCAACTCTATAAGCTCCTACTTCACTACTATGTCGAGCCGGCTAAGAAGCTCCTAACATGGGATCACTAGAATTAGCTCATGCATTAAATACAACCATAAAAACCTTAGTACGCATTGGTTCATGTTTCTTAAGACGTTCAAACAAGTTACCGTATAGGAGGTTAGCCAGTTTTCTTAAGCCTAACATCTATAAACAATCATCCAATACAATTAATAACACACCAACAACCAATAATCAATAGTTAGGTTTCATTAGATCTGAGCAAACACAAGATAAATCTAGCCTAGCATGTTAATTAAAAGACAAGAACAAGATATAATCAAACAACACATAGACATATTGAATGATTAATTGATTACTTATCTTCAATTAAACATGGGAGATCCAAGGGTATAAAACCCTTAAAAATGGCAGAAAATTCGTCTTAGGGTTTCTCCTCACAAAGTTGCACACTAATGACTAAAAATTGCAAAACTATATATAGAATTTAGGGGCTGACGGCGTCACGTTGTAGGAGGTGACGCCGTCACCTCGCCGCGGCTAGGGTTCCCGGATGGTCTTTCTGACGCCGTCCCTCTTTAATCCTCCAAAATCCACTCTGGCGCGTCAAGGGTTGACGCCGTCACAATTGTGCTTGACGCCGTCTCTCTTTAACTTAAACCGTGACGGCCTTGATCACCTTAAAGGGTGACGCCGTCAGACTTCCATTGTAAAACTTTCTGGCGCGTCACGTGTATTTGTCATATCCACCTCTTTTGCCAAGCCGTGACGCCGTCAGGAGCAATCCTTGACGCCGTCACGTGTACTTTTCCAGCAGCTTTGGAGACTTTGTCGTTTTCTTCACTTTTATGCTCCAAAAACGTCCAAAATGCTTCCTTTTCCAGATTTCTTCTCCAAAGTACCTAAAATGAAAAAAGGAACGATTTAGGGCAATATTTGATCAAATAAATACGATTTAGGGCTTAAATGACCCCCCAAAAGCGGTACACTTTTCGCTTCATCAACTCCATAAATTAAAACTTAATAAAACCAAGATAACCAAAAGGTCTTAACTTAACTCAAACTTAAATGCAAATATTAAACTACTAAAAATGCATTAAAATAAATAAAACAAACAAACACTAGCACAAGCCTTATGCTTTTATTCTTCAACTTTTGTCTTCATCCTTCAAAATATTCATGCTTCAAGATGTCTTCATTTTGAAATTTGTCGGACAACTTTCGATTAGTCATTTACGTTTTAAACTTCCTTGCAAAATTTCTTCCATCCGGATAAACTATATCAAACTTCACATGCCATTCCCCATCACCTTCTTCCTTCTTGTAAACACTAGCTCCTTCGGGTCCCCATTCCAAATTCTTCAATTGAACCAGTAAAGATCCAAGAAAATCTGTCAATTTATTGAACACAAAAACATTTTTGAATGGGTTATAGAAAACCTCCATAGCTAAAGCTCTTTCCAACTCATCTTCAATACCAAAGTAACTAGGGACAATCGGCCCACATTTAGGTCTTCCCTCTTCATCTCTACCAACTTTGAAACAACCTAAATGGTCTTCTTCTTCCTCATCTTCATGCACTTCCTTCACAATCTTGCCTCTAGGTCTAGGATAGTAAGTATGCTTCAAGATTCCATCACTAATAGTCATAGTACCTCTACCCATATCTATAATAGCTCCGCAAGTTCTCAAAAACGTTCTTCCTAACAACAATGGTAACTCCTTATCCACCGGAATGTTAAGCACAAGAAAATCGGCTAAGAAAGCTTGATATCCTACTTGAACTCTAACATTCTTCACTTCTCCCATTGCTTTTGCTCTTGAATTATCAGCCATAGTAAGATTATATTGATTTGGTTGAGGATTACCAAGTCCTAATTTTTTGTATAATGGATACGGCATCACATTCACACTTGCTCCTGTATCGGCCAATGCATACATCGCATCGGTTCCATTTACCTTAATTGGTAACACGAAATTTCCCGGATCGCTCTCTTTCTTAGGCAACCCATTCTCAACTATCCTTTCCCTTGCAAACTCATCAAAATTCTTATCCTCTAGCCTAGCTGTTGCCATCATAACCGCATCTAATTTCTTACGATAAGTCATGTAATTGTTCAACACTTCTATAACCGGCTTCTCTTCCATAAGCTCCTTAAACTTCATTTCTAAGTTTTCCAAACTGCTTCCTTCTGCTCTTGAGTCAATGGTTTAACTTCTTGGGGTGATTTGGGTAGCGAACAAGATGAAGAACTCTCATTCTTAGGGGTGGAGGGTTGGGTAAGTTTGTTAAGTGGTGCTTTCTTTCGATTTGCCTTTCCCATTTTAACCATCTCTCCTCTACCTTCCTTCTTCTCTACCATATCATCATCTACATCAATCCTCATCTCTCCCAAAGCAAAATCAACCCTACATTTAGTCTTAACCAAAAAATTTCTACCAAACATCACTTCCGGTTCACCCGCATTTCCATATTCCAACACAACAAAGTCAATCTTGAAAACATGACCATGAATATTAACATTCACATCTCGCACTATCTTTCTCCCATAATCTTCATAATCAAGCCTAACAAAGCCAAGCTTACCAAGCATATCCTCCGTAATATAATTTTCACCATACTCCATATTAAGTTGAGCATCCCAAGCTTTAATGCCTTCTACACCACATGGTGTAGCATACCTCATAAATGGTACATCAAACTCTCTAGGTGGTGCTTGTGTAAACACAACTACTCTTTTCTCCTTAGGTAAACAAACAATGCTTTCGCCAACTTCTTCTTTTCCTTCTAAACCAACCTTAGCTTCGTCCAAAATACTTTCCAATTGCTCCAAAGAATCACCTGAATCTTTCAACATCTCTTCCAAATTTCTCAAGTACTCCGAAACATTGCTTAAACTCTCCATTCTACTTAAGCACTAACTATAACATAACCACAAAAACAAAAATCCAAACTATTAGCGTGAGGGTTAGTTATAATCGAATCATATCCAAATGTAAAACCAAAACAAGCAAACAAACAACTTCAAACTATTAAAACATCAAAACAACTGAAAATTAAAAATCACAAAAACTATTACCGAGGCAACCATCCGATCGGTATTACATTCCATCCGATCGGATGGACAAAATGCAAAAAATGAAATCGCCCCAACCGAATCGGATGCGGGCAGCGTCCGATCGGTTAGATCGAAAAATTTTAATTTTTTTTTATTATTTTTTTGTTATATATATATATATTAAAACTAAACTTATAACCTTTTTATAATTTTACTTTTTAAGAAGAAACTAAATAATTAAAATTTAACTAATTAATAAAAACTAACAATTAACTATCAATCATTAAACTAAATTAATCAACTTTTAACCTTAACTTAATGATCATAAAACTAATTATCAGCACATTTAATAAAAAACTATTAAACTACCACACATTAAACCAAAAATTAACTATATTAACTAAGCATTTAACATATTAAAATTCTTCTAATAACCCTAAATTAATTATCCTAATTAATCTACTACTTAAACTAATTAATCATAGCATTAATGAGGCATAAAAACTGAAAGATAACAAAAAATTACTAAGACAAAAATACTTACCGAGACCACCAACCGATCGGATGGGCATCCATCCGATTCGGTTGGTTCCGAATCAAACTTTTTTTTTTTTTTTTTTTTTTTTTTTTTTTTTTTTTTTTTTTTTTTTTACTTTTTACTTTTAACTAAAAAAAATGCTACTAAGCCCAACTACCAAGAAAATCTTAACAATTCCCCGGCAACGGCGCCAAAAACTTGATGTGCGTGTCGTTGTGTTCAAGTTTTAAAATTTATAAACACGATTTATCCAATTCTCTAATCACACATACGAGCAAGTATACTCGTCCGTGGTAGTAAAGGTGGGTAAGTCGAGATCGTCCCAAGGGAATTGGGGTTTAGGTTTAGTAAAATAAGTTTTAACAAAAAGGGTGTCAATCCAATTTGAAGTAAATTCAAAAGCAAGCAAGGTTCAATCAATCAAAAACAAATATACTTGTGTGTGATTCTATGACCAATTGTTTAGAGTAACCAACCAAGTTGGGTGTAACTTGTAGTGATGCACAACTTAATATGAATGATTCACAATCAATGGTTTTTATCATGAGAAATCATATCTAAGAATTCAATCTCCTAGTTAATTCCTTTCGGCCTCGATTAACTATCACGACAATTCTTTTTAAGCTTTTTGTTGTTTGAAAGCATTTCTTATCTTAAGAATTCCTACGAATCCTTTCGGCCTTTTTCGTGATGAAATCGTTTCCAAATCCCTTTTAATGAGTAAAGATGGTGTTCGTCACACACCATAATCCATACTAATTCGTGCACTAACTTTTTGGAATAAAAACATAAAGAAAACTCCTTTCGGCCTTTGTTAGTCTTTAAAATTGTTTTTACCAACCAATTAAGCAAGATTAGATTGTATCTCAACAAACTCATAAAACAAGACATGTTTTCATGCATCACTATGATTAGATTACTCCAACAATTGTCACATCATACACACACAAGTACAACCAAAATCACTCCATAACAATCATAATCAAACACAAGTAATTAACCAAACTTTCATTCATCTTATAGTAAAAGTAAAAGTAGTTCATAATAACTCAACAAGAAATACCTAATCGAGGAATTACAAGAACTAGAATTGTGGAACTATAGCAATCCACACTCCTCCAATCGCCTATGATTACACGTAAACAACTCCACACACGGACACAACTCTTGAGACTCGAACTCAAGGCTTCCTGGACGTTTTCACAGCAACTACAAGCTTTCGGGCAATAATAATAAGTTAGTTAGACTTGGTGTAAGCCTTAACTAGGTTTGCCTTTGGGTTGTCACCTCCCAAAAACTTCTCTCTTTGTAAATTAGCCAAGGGTTTCTTAAATAAGTGAGGAAACCCTTATTCTCCAAGCAAAAACGTCCAATATCAGTAAATAGCCGAGAAATGATAAGCCTCAATGATTATGGGGCTTAACTTCTTCATTAAATGCAACTTTGTAACTCCAGCGTCAGCCAACCGATCGGTATTTGGCTCCAACCGATCGGTTGGAGCTCTCGGTAAGATAATCTTCTCCCATCCGATTCGGATGCGGGCGCCATCCGATCGGATGGGCCACTCTGCCTTGCAACTTTTATTTCTTCTTTCTATTTTCTCGTTACGTGCTTGATCCTTCGCTGTACCACTACTTCCTATCATAGAACTTGATCTTTTCTTGATATATAAGCATGGAAATCTTGAACTAATCAATTCCTTGAAGTATCGCGTGGTTTCTTTCTCGTAATTCTCCATATGTGCATAATCTCTTCATTTCTTCGTCTTTTCCTCAACTTTTCCTGTACTTGGCTATATTTACTTGCATACACACTTTTTCATCATTTAGCAACAAATACACACAAATATAACCAAATATGATGTACAAAACTAGCAATAACGCGCCTAAAAACATGTTAGATTTAAGCGTTATCAGGCACTTATGATGATGCTACTTGGGACAACATGATCGGAGCTATGTGAGGACCGGGGAGGGTCCCGGCCCCCTAGGTCTAAACCCGTTAGTGTATTTATTTGCGATTTCATGTGTATTTTTGGAAAAAAAAATATTTCGGCCCTTCCTTTTAATGTATTTCCTAAAAAAAATTGTTTCGGCCCTCTCACGGAAAATTTTCTAGCTCCGCCACTGCTTGGGAGAAAGCTAGTGAGATTCAAGACAAGTATCCTACTTTTAATGCAGTTTCTTGAGGAAAAGAATGTTTTTAAAGGGAGTGAAATGATATGATGATCCAATAGTACAAAAGTCACCTTAATCTCTAGGAGCAGAGCACTGTGAGAATAGATGTAGTATGTAGAATGTAAATAGTCATACTCTTATCATAGGGTAAACCTGATGATAATAAGATTATTTCCAGAAAAATCTCTAACAAATGTTGTTACCCCATTATTCCTCTCATCTCGATATTATTAGCCACATTTTTATTATCTATATCCAAAACAGTATCGTTAAGTGGTTAAATTTTTGAAAGATGTTTTATGTTTGAAATATGTAAGTTGCAACTCTTGCAGCCCATTTGCGATAGTCACATAATCTAGAATCGTGAATGACACATATTAACTAAGCTAGGATTTACGTGCCAGGTCATTTAAAGAAACTCAGGTGACTTCCCTCGTATATAAGTCCCGTATATATGTTACTTGTAAATCTAGGTCCCGTGTAGCATGCCAGTGAAAATATTGAACTTTTGTAGACTAGAAATCATTTGTTTGGTTAAAAACGTACATTATGAAATATGATATCCGTTGATACGAGTTATTCCAACTATTACAAAAAGGTATACAGTAATAATTATGGGTTGAGAAACTGAACTCTTTTTGCTAACCTTCTAACAAGTCTTTTTAATCCAAAACCCCAAATAACGTTGTATGAGTTCATCAGTCACACCTTTAAGTAAAAAAATAATAAAGATAATGATAATTATACCCTTCAATTTGCTATCATATAGTGTCTTACCAATTATTTTCATATATATCCATCCCATTGTTGTGATTAGCTCTTCTCTACCTCACATACAAAACTTTGTTTGATGATATAATCATCTAATGGCAATTCTACATCGTGTATATACATTTTTATTACACAAATTCAATCAAATTTTGATCACTATCATGAACTATGTTTCCCAAGAACAACGAATACAAGTATTCGATAACGTTGTTTCATCTCTTCTCAACATTCTACAATTGATAACTTATATCTAATTCACCGTTTAAAACACACCCTAAAACTATGTTCATGTCATCAATCACTCTACTCATGTATGGAGTGTCATGTGATGCTGAAAAAAGGTATTCTCAAATCAATGATGTTTATGTTAACATTGCACGTCATGGAAGACTTGTGTTTGGTTCTTTCTTAGTTGTGTGTTTAATATCGATTATAGTACGTAGCTTCCTCCAGCCATTTGTTTTTGCGATATACGTCATGTGTTGTGTCTATGGAATGATAAATTGGTTGCATGAGGAGACAGTGGGTGAAGTTGAAGGACTTGATATCGTTTGATCGGGAACATGTGCAAGATATAGATGTTTTGAAAAGTTTATGAGTTGGAGCAAGTTTCGTACTGCTTGAACGAAGTTGTTTGTTGTGTTTTTTTTCCCCTATACTTACTGAAAGTGTTTGTTTTACTTTATCTGTATAGATATCCATGTATTGTATACAGTGGGATCTTATGGTTTTGTTGCACAATCTTTTTCAATATGTAGAAGGTATATCGTTTTTGTTAAAGATGTTTTTTACAAACTAGACGAGTACCCGTGTATACTAATGAGATTTATAGCGGCATATAGTTATATTGATATTTTGATTAAGTGTTGTGTAACGTTTTGTGTAACTATAGCTGTTTGTCGCTAGAAAATCTCGTTGTTATGCATGGATATTCGTCTAGTATATATAATTATATTATACAAAAGAAAATTTTTCTAACTATCCATGTGCAACTTTCTGGCCCGTTGGGTTTTTGGTAAGCCCACATGTGGCTAAAGTGAGACGTGCCTCGGATCCGGATAACACCCAAGGTGTCTCACATCTCTCTCTTACCTCTTCTCTGATTAACCGGCGCTCCGGCAGACCCGAAAAAACCCGACCGGCGACCCAACCCGATACGAAACCGGAGCATCTATAGTGATTTATGTGAGTGTAGCTACAGGGAATCTATTATTTGTGAGAGGAAACATGTTTTGTGGTTGTATTTGAGCCATTTGTTACCAGGTACAATATCCATTTTTTTCCAGCCACATATTGCTGGTTGAGATAGATGAAGATGGTTCTAGATTCTTCATAAGCGCGCACACACACACGTAGTAAAACACACCCAGTTAGATCTAGGGTTCATCATATTTTTTTAATAAAAAGTTTGTATTTTTAGTCACATGTTTATGTTTAATTGCAGGTTTTAAGTATTTCGAGTGGGATGCATGAATTGCAAAAAAGGATGAAGTCCCACTGCCACGAATTTTTTTTAGAAGGTATGTGATTCTTCATTTTTTATTTTTTTTTACTGATCTGTGGTTATTTTGTGTTTAGTTTAAGTGGGTACTGCTAGGATTTCGGTTTTGTGATTCCTGTGTGGTTCCACAAACAGATTACGGTATTTTGATAATAAATTTAGGCGGAACAAATTACCAAGATTCGGGTGTTTTAATTGATTTATAGTTAATTTGTGTTTTATTGAAATGGTTATTTATTGGATTTGGGTTTTGTGATTTTATGCTATGGTGTTATAATGTTTGGGTTGATGATGGCGTCCTCAAATGACAGCTTATTATAATTTCTTGCAGGTATGTAGTTTAAGGAGCTGGTAAAGAAGGGTGTTTGGATAGTTTTATATACATATGCAAAGCTGGGAAGACACGTGGTATGTTGTGCCGAGAGATGTGGTTGTAGCGTTTGAGAATGTGGTGTGAGTTCATGGGTATGGTGGTGATGCTAATCCTATAGGTGAGTTATGAGTTTATCACCTGCATTTTTATTGTTGTTCATTATAAGATCTGTTTTAACTCGATATGATGCTATAATTATGTTTTTTATATGAAAATAGAGCATTGCTTTTTTGGGTTCATGATAGCTTGGATGAAAAAGGCGAGCTTTTGCTTCATCCGAATGGACTAAGCGAGGATGGAACAATGGGTCTACAAGCTTACGAGGTCAGTCATGGTTACAGGTTTAATTCTAAGGGAATGAACAGTCACTATTTTTTGCTGCCAAATGATGAGCCGCTAATGGTGTATCTGATAATTATCAACAATATCGAATATGTTTATGTTTATTTATTTTTTATCTGTTATATGCCCTTTGAAACCGAGAACATAATTTGCTACGAAAACAGTTACCTGTAAGTTGATAAATAAGGTTTATAAGTTGTAACACAAACCGTTTATAAGTTGATAAATAAGTTGTAATAAAAAAGTTGTATCAGGTTGTCACTGATTCAATAATTGTTGAACTAAAAAGGTTTATAAGTTGTAACTTTTTCGAATTTAATATGAATATCAAATGTATAAATCTTATAAAGAGTTAAGATAGTGGATGTACTTACTTATGCAATTTATATTACTTACTTTATGAATTAATTGACCTAAATTCCCAACCATCAACACTTAAGCATGATTAATATCTTTTATCAAGGATTTTCAAATAAAATAAAATCAATGAAAATCACCTTAATATGTACCGGAAGAAGTGGCAGTGGTGACCGTCAGGGGTGCTGGGAGTGTGGTGGGTGGTTTGGCTAGCAAAAAGAAAATGAAAGTATGGATTTCCAAATAAAATAAAATCAATGAAAATCACCTTAATATGTACCGGTAAGGAGTGGCGGTGGTGGCTGTTAGGGGTGCTGGGAGTGAGGTGGGCGGTGGTATGAAACCCTATCAAGAAAAGGAAAGTGGCAGTTGTGACCGGACAGGAGTGTGGTGGCCAGTTTTTTTAAAACAAGGGCAATTGAAAATGTTAAATACACATACACCCCTAACAGTCGTAGTTAAGTCGTAGTTAAGTTTTTAAAAAAAAATTATACATTTTTGTTATAAAGGACACTTCCTAGTCAGGCAACATTTTCCAATGTCAATTTAACATGCAACCTTTTCATTTGTCTTTTAAATTTGAATTTCAAATTCCTACTTTGTATATTTCAAATTGTATTTACACAATTATTATCTTTTAGTTAAGGAGATTACTAACCGGTATTTTATTTTCTATTTTTTTTTATTTTTTTTAAATTTTTTTATAATTTTTTTTATGTTACCTTAATGTTATTTTTTGTTGTTTGTAAACTTTAAAACTTATATTTCGTTATGAAATACCTATTTGGTATTATTTTTGAGTGAATTGTAATTGTATTTTGACTATTTTCGTTACATCTAACACACCACAAGTCACAACAATATAAGCCAATTGAACACCAGACCTCGCAAGGTATAGTCCGTGTGTGCAAGACCTTGGTAATAACTTACTTTAGTTATTCCATCTTGGATTGTGAAACAAAACGGTAAGGGGTTTCACGGTAATCCTTTTATTTGATCAAGAGTAGAAAAGAGAAGTTTGATTTCTTGTTTTGCTAGAAATCAAAGGTACGCATTTTCTTTTATTTAGATCCTGTTTTCCGCTGCGTGCTTGATGTACATGTTTATGTGTTATATAAATTGTAATGATTCACATATTACATGCTATTGGTGTTCTAGGGTTTTAAAAATAAGTAAACCCTAATTTTTTACTACGTGATATATATATATATATATATATATATATATATATATATATATATATATATATATATATATATATATATATATATATATATATATATATAACCAAAATAAGAACTCCTATAGTTGTTCTGTTTTTGGTTCAGAAAAACACCAAATTAAGAACTCGAATATAAGTCTTTGTTCTGTTTTTGATTAAAAAATAACACCAAAAATAGAACATGAGACTGGGTTTTGTTGTTCACGTTTTGGTCACATACAATAACCAAAATAAGAACTCCTATAGTTGTTCTGTTTTTGGTTCAGAAAAACACCAAATTAGAGTTCCTTTTATACACCAAGGAAACCCTAAATACAAAACATGTAGAAGGATATACGTATCTTCTATAAAGATAATTACGTATCCTTTCCTAACTTGTAGCTAACAAACTTCCTATAAAACATGAACAGACTTAACCAAATCTGTTGACCAGACTTAACTATGAAACTTCAAAATCTCACGGATTTTTGTTCGCAATATGTATATTCTGTTTGATGCTGAAAACCAAAGCATTCCACCTTTTCATAGTCTCGATTTCCACTCTGATCCTTGCATTATAATTCTGCAATCTTGTAACGGATTATTGCTTTGCTTTAGTGATCGAGGGAATGAACTTGCTCGCAAATATTACGTATTCAATCCCAACACCAAGCAATATGCAATCATCACATCGGTACCTGGAGGTCAAAAAGTTCGTAGAACTATCCATTTTATGGGTCTGGCATTTCATAAAACTGAATGTATTCACTACAAAGTTGTTTGTATTCGTAATATGGAGCCTCATGGAGAATTGTTTTAGAGTCAAATTTACTCATCTGATACAAGGAAATGGAAGATTACTGGAGAATCTTTCACTACGGACTCATTTAGCTTCTTTAAGCATGGAGTTTATTGGAATGGAGCCATTCACTGGGCTCCTTCTTGTCTCAATCCTCTGTACTTCAACTTCAAAGATGAACATGTTAAACGGATGAGTCGATATGTTATAGATATACATCCCATGTTAAACGAATGAGTCGATATGTTATAGATATACATCCCATGTTAAACGAATGAGTCGATATGTTATAGATATACATAACATGTTAAACGGATGAGTCAAGGTGCACCAAACACTTCTTGCCAAAACTTCCCACCAAACACTTCCCGCCAAAACGTTCTCAACCACATACATTTCATACAGACTAAAATGAAACAACTTGACAAGCAAACGAAACTGATCAAACGAAACAACTCGACAAGCAAACGAAACAACTCGACAAGCAAATGACACAACTCGACAAGCAAACGAAACAACTCGACAAGCAAATGAAACACACGACATAGAACATAACAAACATTGCCCATTCATTTTTTTGCTGCTACTTCCCACTTTGCTAGAACCCGTACCATCTTTTCCCTTCCTTGCTTTCCATAGCTTCAAGATTTGAAATCCTATTTCCCAGATCATCAATTTTGGTTTCCAACGTGCTTTCTCATCCAACATCATCAGCTTGAGCGTCCAACATCTCTCTATAGTACGGCTTTTTCCTCAACCGTTCCAGAATCTGGTCTCTCATCCACGAGCTAATGTTCTTATAAGAACCATATTCATCATAAATTTCGTAGCCATATGTATTAAGAATTTCATTAAAGAGACCTCTGACCACTCCTCTTCCAGCGTGTAACCAACCATTGTTATGTGTGTGTTGTGAGAATTGATGATTGAGTTATGTGCGTTTTGCTGAGTTGAGGATGATTGGTTATATATAAGTAAAAAATTGGCGGGGCAAAGGTAAAATGAGATGGGAAGATAATCCCGGCGATATGTTGTCGGTACAAAACAGGCGGGAAAAAAATCCCGCCCAATTATTCGCTATTATTCACAAGCGGGGGAAGCAAAAAAATTGGGATAATCACAAGCTAATTACTTTAAATTTTTTAGTTTATATGTTACCGACGACATGTCGTCGGTAGCATCTTGGCGGGTCAAATTCCCGCCCAATTATTCGCTATTATTAAGAGAAGGGGGAGAAGTCAAATTTAACCAATATGGTCCCGACGACATGTCGTCGGTATTTTAACATCTTAAAAATCAGCGTAGGCTTGGCTCGGTCAAGCGTTTTTTTTGTCGTTTAGTGTAAAATGCCGACGATATTTGGTCGTCGGGATTTTGCTCGTAGCCAGTTCTCCTTATTCTAGTAGTGCCAGACATGAAATCAGAGGTAAATACAATCACATAGATGATTTTTATGGACTTTTCGCGTTCCAGAAAATTTTTTTTTTGTTGTATCTTCTTCTCCTAACCCTTATTTAAGCCTAACCTAAAATCCCTCAAGTAAAATTATATTACAATTAAAGTCACATACTCCTTTTTCCCTTACATAATCAAATTCAGTTTTGTTACACTAATAAATTTGACCCCTAAATAATCTCAAATTAAGTTTTCAATATACACAACAACTAAATTTCATCAATCAAATAATCACATTAAATCTTACAATAGGTTCTTCGAATAATCACATTAAATTTCTCATCAATCAACAATAGGTTCTTTAAAAGTAAACCATTTATCCCGTATAAATAGTCTAACAACATTGGGTCTTAAATATTTAAATCCTATAAACGAACAAAGTAAACTTTTAGAACATAAGATCATGCTCAATGAGCGCACATAACCTACCGACCATAAACATATAAGCTCTCCTTTCAAACAACATACATAGAATGAATCTTGTAGACCTTTTAAATAACTATTTTTCTATATATATTAGTGATTATAGGCTTACAGCTATTTTTCTATATATATTAGTGATTATAGGCTTATAGCTAACAAGATATAGATATTAATTAAGGTAGAAAAGATGGTGAGATTCATGGTAATTGAATTATAACTTTGAAAAAATAAACACCTTTTATAAAAGTAAAAAAAAGTTGCTTTTCTAAATTATAACTTATATTTAGAAAAGTAAGATTCATGGTAGTGTTTGATTATATAAAACAGTAATGGTTTTCTAAAGAAAACTTTGCATAAACAGCAATGGTCTTCTCAAACTCAGGTAACCATTATTCTTTAAAACAATAATTGATGGCGAGTAGTTCAAGATTTTTAAGAAGCTGACGAACATAATGGTTATAACTTGGACATCAATAACTACAACTTGAAAGTCCCCATAATCACAACAGCTGAAGGTAATATTACCCAATGAACATACCTTTTATTCTTGATCAGCTAAAAAACCCCTGGTTTTGATACATTTATTTCGAGATATTTAAGGTTTTGGAATTTTCAGAAGTTAAGTAGAAACAAATCGATCATAAGGTTAGTGTAACAAATATTGCTAACAAAGTAATTAGTATATAAGTAGAAATCAAACCATAAAGAAGATCAAAAAAGCTTCCACTCGGCGCATATTCATACAAAATAAACTTGTCGAGTTCGCCGTAACAATACGCTATAACGGGAAGCAGATTAGTTATACCTTTTAATAAGGTAGAAAAGATACTGAGATTATACCTTTTACTTCCAAGAACACCTATTTCCCGTATAAAGAGTCTAGCAACATTGGGCCTTAAGTATATAAATCCTAGATGCAAACAAAGTAAAGTTTTAGAACAGAAGATCAAGACTTTTGTGTAAGAAAATAAATTTAAGCTCAATGAGTACACATAATCTACCAACCCTAAACAAACAAGCTCTCCTTTGAAACAATATACATAACCGAATCTTGTAGACCTTCTAAATAACCCTTTTTCTTATAGACTCTAACAACCTTTCACTATATATATCTACATATTATATATAACAGGATGCGTATGACGTCATCAAATGCAGGATTGATGAATAAGCGCTGGATTGATGAGTAATCATGCTCTTATTCCACCTAAGCATGCCACCTAAGCAATAATTAACTAAATTATTCGAATGTTGACTTTTTAATTCCACCTAAGCAGTACACATAAGCAATATTTGACCCAGCATGCCATGTAAGCAACGTTTGACTAAATTAATTCGCATTGACCAAATAAAATTCGGATTTAATTTTTAAAAAAATTGTCCTTTGCAAGATTTGAACCTGGGCCATTTAATCAACATACAAATCCTTCAACCACTAGACCAAGCCATTTTTTTGTGATTTACAATACAAAAAAAGTAAGTCATGCTTAAAATTTTGATATTGTTAAGCTATATTTAAGGAATAGATTATGCAAATATTTTATATTATATACTGGATTTGTAAGGCCTTTATTATTGATCACAGGAAACCCTAATTTTTCCTCCCCATAATTTTATTTTGCTTCTATAATGCTTTATTATGTTCATTATTAAGCATGATTAGATTTTCTATTTTTCCAGAAACTTTGAACTAAGCATGAAATTCAAGGTATGTTTTTTTCTCATGTTGATTAATTGACAATATGTTATTTTAAATCATCATGTTCCTTCCTGTATCTACATCTATTATTTTATGTTTATAATACAATCCTCTAATGTATGTTATCTTAATACAATTCTTGATTGAACTTTGGGTATGATGTTTTATATCTTATAACCAGGTTCTTGGTTACTCCTCTCCTTATTTGGATTATTGTTATTTATTTGTTTCATTAACACTGCTGGCTTAAGAAAGTTAATACTGTTAGCTTTATCGGATATGTTGTTAGTACTGCCAGCTTTGTTAGATACGGAACAAAGTGCAGATTTGGTACTCTGATGGTTTAGATATCTCCCACTACACACATGTAATGGGGTATGTTTTTCTTTTTAATTTTTATAATGATAAAGCCTAATGTCAATTCTATCACACCTCAAAATCACAAACAAATTAAGGTGTTTCAATTATCAATCTAAGTGTAACAAATTAGCAAAAACTTAGCATTTTATTTCATTTATGGTTACTTTGTGTTTTATTGACATTGGTATTTTTTTTTCAGGTAATTTTGTTGAAAAGAAAATACACCAAATTCAACTTTTTGGTAATTTATACATATTTTTACTTTTAGTGCGGATCGAAACAAAATTAGGTTAATGGATGTTTGATTTTTTACTTTCAGTTTATATAATCAACCTTGACTCCAGAAATCAGCTGAGATCAGTAGACTGTCTGCACATAGTTTTCTGATGCAGCAGGAACAACTTGGTCCCAAGTACTGAACTACTGTTCCCTACTGAGGTATGTAAACTCTTAACTTCTCAACATCTGATGATACTTTGTCCAATTTGAGAGAGGTTTTTTTTTCCCTATTGGAGCTGTTGGCATCTAAGATGGTACGAATTTCATTTTTTCTTTTCTTGCTTTCTCACTTGAATTCTATTTCTCTATTGTAAAATTTTCATAATTGTATCATATGTAGAGTATAACCAAGCTTTGGTTTGTTTTATTCTTGACATGTAGAGCTCGGGTTGGGTTTGTGAGAACATCCTCAGCGAATTGTTTAAATTGCGGGGTCACTAAAACCGTGGTCTTAGTTTGTTGTACGAATTAGACAATATTTCCCGAGTGCAGAACCAATAACCTGGCATGTTCAATGCCTCTTTAATAACAAAATTGGTTTGGTTTGGTTTTGTTAAAAGCATGTATTAGAAGTGATTATGGTGCATATAGTGTCGGAGCTAATGGTGAATATTATACGGGTTGAAGTGGATATATCAGTGGGCGGCAGTAGTTAGTCGACGAGATTTTGAGTGAGATGTTGATATGGGATTGGAAACTACTTTTCTACATCAACTATAAGGTATACAATATGTTTATATACTTTATAACAGCCTTGATAATCGTTTCTTACCTGGCCTTAGAGTCTAACCGCCCAAGAATGAAATCCACTACTCCTTTGTCGCTACAGGCTCATCAACATTTATGCCCAAAGTAAAGCATAAAGGGAAACTACCAATCTGGCCCACTTGGTATTTTAGACCTAATATAATGTCGACATTCTTGCACTGGACTGTGCAAACTATTGGCATTTGCAGAAAACTGACCCATGGGGATTAAAAAAAAAGGGTGATGTTCAAGGGTCATATTTAAAGATTATGTTTGTTGAAATTTCTTAGTAGTGAAAAAATGGCAGGTGCATGAATTTAGTAAGGGTCACAAAGCGTATTTTGTGTTGGTCAATAAACGATAAACTATCATTATGTCAACCTGTTCGGTCCTTTCGATGTATAGACCTGTTCTCATTTTAGCCTTTTCAAAGTGCTTATCTGTGTAAAATGGCTCAATCCCATTAAGTCATTTAAAAAATGTAATGACTCTAATTTTGTTCCTAAGGCTCATACCATAGTCACATCGCGCCGTAGTCACGTCAACTGAGAACCATATCTAACCTGACCCGTTACCCAACCTACCCATTTTGACACTTTTATTAAGAATCTATTAATCATTGTTTGGAATCCAATATTGGTTGTTTCAGATGTTGGCAAAGAAAGAAGATACTTTAACAAAGGATGTGGAGGTTGAGGCGAAAAAAATATGTTACGCGTGTTGCCAATGCACAAGACATAAAGTTCCTGTGAACACCTCTCGGTCACTTCTATCCAGGTATAGTGTATTATCTATTTTGGTTTATATATCAATTATGTTATCATTTTTGCATGCTCATGTTTTTAGAGCTAGGATTGCTGATGATTATGCTCATTAAAGTATGTAACGCTCTATTACCACACCTTTATCCATATCTTCCAGGCACTGTATTTATACGAATCAAATGATGGAAATTTATAGCCACTGATGTCATCATGATGATGAATTCAGTTTTAAGCCGTTTTAACCGCTGCCACTCTTGAAACACTTTCTGCTCGGTTAGCTGATGTTACAGCTAACTGCCTCTTTGTTGTTGACAGTGATGATGGTTTAAGATAAGAGTGAGTAGGATCCTTATAACTGTTACGTGTACGGCCTCTGCTCAAGCAAGAACCTCAACCGGAAATAATCATTTTTATGCAGGGAAAGTGTTTTTGGTCAACCCAACCTGATCCTTTTTAACCTGTACGAATTACGTGTCTTGACATGTTGCCCAACCTGTCTAACCAGGTTTTTGTATATCATTCATATTGGAAAAACCATGCATTATGTGGATTCTTTTTTTGCACCAGATTGATGAGGAGGTGGAAGCATTAATAGCTCGAGTCAGGTTAGAAGAAGGTAACACTGAATTTTGGAGGCGGCGATTTCTTGGAGAATGCTTAGAACCTGAACTTCAAAGGTCCGCGGATATTGAAGTAGAAGCTACAAATGTCCCTGATGATAATACTGATGCTGATGAGGATTCGGGTAAACAGGCTGATGATGATGAAGCAGACAAAGAGAAGGTAGTGGAACAAACTGAGATCCAAGCTGGTGAAATAGAAGCGGTTAAGGATAAGGAAGCGGCTGCAAATCCCCTTCAAATGATTGGGGTTCAATTATTTAAAAGTGATAGTGCCCCAGTTAAGTCAAAAAAATCTGTGAAAAGGTTGGCCCAAATTCCTGCAATGGAGGTAAGAATAGTACAGCTTACTGTTAAAAAATATTCTTTTGTTTCTTTTAGAGGTAGCAGTTTCGAACCAAGTCTTCGCATAAATGAGGAGTTTCTGGAACTAAAAGAAAGTGTATATATATCAAGTAGGTCACTGCGAAAATGAGGTCTATAGGTGATTACAATAATAAGGATAAGGTGTATTTGGAGAGGATTAAAATTTCATAATCAAGCTACTGCATAGATAATATTAATTTTAATTAAAGGTCTTGAAGACAACGAAACAAAAACAGAAGTCTACTTGAAGACAACGAAGATTGGTTTTGCTAAGGTACAGAGTAGTATTGTAAGACATCATGCCTGAATTTTGACATTATAGCTATAGATGTATTAAATTCTGAAAAAGAACTGACTTATTTAAGTCTATATATTGAGAAGCTCATAAGACGTTAAGAATGATTAGAAGTGATTATGGTGCATATAGTGTCGAAGCTAATGGTGAATATTATACGGGTTGAAGTGGATATATCAGTGGGCGGCAGTAGTTAGTCGACGAGATTTTGAGTGAGATGTTGATATGGGATTGGAAACTACTTTTCTACATCAACTATAAGGTATACAATATGTTTATATACGTACTTTATAACAGCCTTGATAATCGTTTCTTACTTGGCCTTAGAGTCTAACCGCCCAAGAATGAAATCCACTACTCCTTTGTCGCTACAGGCTCATCAACATTTATGCCCAAAGTAAAGCATAAAGGGAAATTACCAATCTGGCCCACTTGGTATTTTAGACCTAATATAATGTCGACATTCTTGCACTGGATTGTGCAAACTATTGGCATTTGCAGAACACTGACCCATGGGGATTAAAAAAAAGGGTGATGTTCAAGGGTCATATTTAATGATTATGTTTGTTGAAATTTCTTAGTAGTGAAAAAATGGCAGGTGCATGAATTTAGTAAGGGTCACAAAGCGTATTTTGTGTTGGTCAATAAACGATAAACTATCATTATGTCAACCTGTTCGGTCCTTTCGATGTATAGACCTGTTCTCATTTTAGCCTTTTCAAAGTACTTATAATGCATAGAATCTCCTAAATAATTCTATTCAAAATACCTATCTTATTAAAGAAATAATCTTATGGTTATAACCATATTTGAGATCCTAACCTTTATTCGAAAGAATATGTGTATCTCCTATCAGCTTGAAACAATTATTTTACGACATCAAAGGCTGTTACAGCATATACGTGTTACAGTATGTCGCTTTTGTGTGTCTTTGAGAATATCCATGTTAGAGTATGCCTCAATAAATGTTGTGAATGCTATCACGTTCTTACATCTTGCTATATGTTTACTGAAGTTTAAGTAAATCAGTTGCTTCTTCCTCTTTATTAATTGAGCACTATATGATCTTCATGGCATGAAATATGAATTAAATAATGACAAATTAGTATTAAAAGTGGATCAAAATATGAACTACATAATAAGAAACTTTTTCCATGATTGGTTATGAAAACAGTGTACACTTTTAAAACAAATTTAAAAAATAAGCAACTATTTGAGTGTTTAGAAGTTATTTTAAGACTTGACAAGATAAATTTACGAGAATCGGATAAGTAGTTTTAATTAGCATCTCTTAAACTGTTTATGCCATAGTATTTATATCAGGTATGGAATCATACTTATTTATAATTGTAAAATAAATGGGGTTGTCTTTAAAGTCAACTGAATGTATGATACTTATATTTCAAGCTGGAATTGTTTGGAAGGGTCTTTCAACACGAGAGTGGTTCACGTGATTGCACAGTTGTTGGGTTTGATGAGTATATGAACGATTGGTTGTACCTTTGAGAGGGTTCTAATATGTTTTACTACTCTCACCTGCTACCATTGGTTTAAACCAAGATTTAAGTCATTCGTGATGCAAATTTGTGCAGTGACTGCAGACTATATATCCTTACATGTTGTTGATATGCTACAAACATAAACTGTGGGATAGTGACATGTAATAGCTTGGTAACGGGTATGGTTGGGTGGATCTGAGTGTATGGTAAATGACTTTCTAGAAAATGAGGTAACATACTTCCAGTGCTATTCTAATAATGAAAATAACAATCACTAAAGCAAGTTATTCAACAACATTGACCGATTAAACCTGCAAACACATTTTATCAATTTCTAAACTATGATTTGAACCATGAGACTAAACTGTTTAACTTTATATCTCCTAAGTAGTTAAGTTTAAGTAAATATTTAAGCAAGCTATTTCCTTTATTACATTGAAATTGCTATTGTGATGTATTTTAAGTTGTTTTACAGGTGTTGCATTACTTACTAAATTCCCACAAGCACACAAAAGAGGTACATAACCGGTCCCGGCAAAGGGTTTAACGAGAGTACAGTTGACTGAAGAAGAAGAGAATGCGACGGGGAATGTTGGATGGAAAATGTTCGTAGACTATGATGTCATCTCAGAAGGATTATGCTTTTTCGGTTTGACCATAACTCATATTGGTTTTACGGGTCTTCAGGCAGCAGCAAGTTATTGGCTTTACTAATTCGATTTTCAATGCTCCAATGGTCTTCTTTGACTCCAATCCAATTGGACGAATCCGGAAAAGGGTAAGAGTTCATTAACCTGAGTTCGTCTCCTATACACTTGCAACATGTTTGCGAACTTATCTGTTATTCATGCAGACCTCATCTGATCAGAGTGTAATTGATTTTGACATACCTTTTTTGATTGCACACCCTGATGTGAAGATGGTGTCAAAAGAAGAACAACACACAGAAGCCGCCAATGTAAAAAATGGGATCGAGTGCAATCGCGAATCTTAATTTGAATGGTGCAGTAAACAGTAATTTAACTATAGGAGAAATTTTGACTCCTCAAAACTTAAAAACTTGAAAATGCTGATCTGTTAATAAATAAGCGACTGCGTTGGATGGATATGACTCCTCAAAACTTACAAAACTTGAAAACTGGCATGGATATGAGGCCAAGCAGAGGGACGGGTATGTAAGCTGCGACACAAATTTCTTTTCTTAATCTAAATAATCAGTTAAGTAGAAACGCATAAGAAACTTAAAAGTAGGTGCTCCATGAAACAGTGTTTACATCAAGTTGTTAATCTTATGTGGTTGGTCAGATTTGGTTATATATGTTATGTGTGTGTGAGACGAAAGAAAAGGACGGTGTACTCATATCTGAAGTACAAACTCCCAAAGCATCGTCCAAGGTGGAGATAAAGGGAGAACATCCAGAGGAAATGAGCGATACATGTGAAACACTTACAGGAGGAAAATCAAGCGAGAAGCTGCAATATCCTCACTTCAACTTGCTATAGGTATTTTTTACTCGATGTGATAGTAGAATACGCGGAGACTAACAAGCAGGCTGTCATGTTTGTCCCCTCAATTGAACTTGCTAATAAGTTAGATGTCGCGATTAAAGAGTTTCAAAACTTTGACACGACAATAGCTCATGATGGTCTTGAACAAAAACATAGAGAGACGTTGCTCGACCTATGCTACAAGGGTTTTTTTTTCTTCAGATTCTTATAACAACCGATGTTAAATATATTTATGAAGGGATCGATCTAATTAAGGTTTGCTCTATTATACAAATGTACTCTTACCCATACCCAAACATAAACAGTATCTTACTTCTTTTTATATATTTTGATATGGTTATATTAATACTGCTCATATATGTATTGTTGTTTGATATAAACGGTTTGAATAAGTAGTTTCAAGTTGCTTATATGTATGCTTTAAATGCTCTTAAATCTTTTATTATCATTGTGAACTACACTTTCGTATGTATGATAATGTTGACTGACTTCAGTGGCTGAAGTGGAAGACGGTGAGGGACGGAACTGGAAGACGTTGAGGATATTGTGTGAGTTCAGTCGCTATAGTGAAAGGCGCCGAAGTTGTTGGCTGTTTCCAGGACCGACTGATGTAGGCTTTGAACACGATTACACGCTGAAGTGGTGTAGGCTTAGTTTAAAACACTAACATACATCTGGAAATTTTGTTCATTCGATGCACACTTTATATTTTCACTAATCATACTGACAATCTAATCAGTTGCACTAGAAAGCTTAGTGCACTATGAATAATTATTACAAACCTATTAAAAGTTAAATTTGCACGTCAGATGGTTTCACTATGACAGGTCAAATGGTGAATGTGAAGAGGCGCAAACACCATCTCCAAGACAAATGGAGTTGAGGAGAGAAGCAGAAAGATCAAACGCAAATGCAACCCAAACGGTGGCAGAAAACATTGATATTAGTACCAAGCTATGTAGTGGCATTGAACGCCTTTTATGGAGAAACCGAAAGCCTTTCAGAAGAGTAGTTAAACACGTATAGTGCTCAAGGTTTTTTCTCCATTTTGTCATGCATAGTCATAATCTTGGGTTAAATGGGAATTTAGTAATAAGTAAAATATGCTAATGATATACATATGTAATTTAGTATATTTGTATCTTTATTTTTGGTAAACATAATTTTTTCAACGATAATCACAAGTCATGCCCGCCCTGTGGGCGGGCTTATATGCCCGGGAGGGCTTACAAGTCATGCCCGCCCATTGGGCGGGCCATGAAAACTATAATTACAAGTCATGCCCGCCCATTGGGCGGGCTTTGAAGTCTAGTATATATATATATATATATGTATATTGTTTTTAACAAGTATATATGTACAAAAATATTTACATGCGAAGCTTGTTGATATAAATCACTAACTATAAATCACTAGGATTACTAGTATACCTGCTCAGTTTTCCCACAACAATGAAACCCATATTTATATATTAGTGAATTTTGTGATTACTACTGTTAATTGTTGCTATTCATACAAAATATACGTCTCTATTTATAATAGAGTGCTCGAGATGATTACTACTGTTAATTGTTGCTAATTTTACGGTTATTATGATGTCCGTACAGTTTTTAGTTAAATTTGGTTCATAATTGATGACTGTACATACATTTTACACTAGTTTAAGCTTTCGAGATGATTATTACTTTTATTTAGGCTCTCGTTTGTGATTTTTAACAAACAATTCAAAAATCTGCTACTTGTAAAATGAATTTATGCAATAGATGATAGTTCTGATTGTTAGGATTTATTACCTTTAGGCTAATTGTCAATAGAATTTTCATAAAGATTGCTTGTGGTTCTTGGTTTGAAGAAATTTTAGGCATCTGTGTGTATGTACATAGATTGCTTGGGCTTCATACAGGCTAAAATTGTTGATAACGGCAATACAGAGTTAAATGCCTAACTTTGGTTTTACACTTCTACTTGCGTTTGTTTCAATATCCTTATATACTTCTACTTATGTTTTACTTAGGTAGTTATAAGTTTGTTAGGTCCTAATGCTGGTTGTATACACCGGAAGATGTAAATAGTTGAACATGTAACTTTTCACAATTAGTCTTTTAGCTCTGCTAATGTTGGATTTAGATTAAAATGTCTCTATTTATGGCTTAGATATGGTGGAAGCAATGAATTCTGTTGCAAAATTGTCTGTTGGATATAAGAATGCGCTTGGTGCAAAAAGAGCATCATGGAGGGTGTTCAAAAAATCCGAGAAACCGACGAACCGAGCCGATCCGCCTAATCCGAAACCGTAAAAAAACCGATAACCGAAGAAACCGAAACCGAGAAAACCCGAAACCGGAAAAACCCGCTTATCACGGTTCTGTTTCGGACATGAAATCAGTGGTAAATACAATCACATAGATGATTTTTATGGACTTTTCGCGTTCCAGAAAACTTTTTTTTTGTTGTATCTTCTTCTCCTAACCCTTATTTAAGCCTAACCTAAAATCCCTCAAGTAAAATTATATTACAATTAAAGTCACATACTCCTTTTTCCCTTACATAATCAAATTCAGTTTTGTTACACTAATAAATTTGACCCCTAAATAATCTCAAATTAAGTTTTCAATATACACAACAACTAAATTTCATCAATCAAATAATCACATTAAATCTTACAATAGGTTCTTCGAATAATCACATTAAATTTCTCATCAATCAACAATAGGTTCTTTAAAAGTAAACCATTTATCCCGTATAAATAGTCTAACAACATTGGGTCTTAAATATTTAAATCCTATAAACGAACAAAGTAAACTTTTAGAACATAAGATCATGCGCAATGAGCGCACATAACCTACCGACCATAAACATATAAGCTCTCCTTTCAAACAGCATACATAGAATGAATCTTGTAGACCTTTTAAATAACTATTTTTCTATATATATTAGTGATTATAGGCTTACAGCTATTTTTCTATATATATTAGTGATTATAGGCTTATACTGTAGCTAACAAGATATAGATATTAATTAAGGTAGAAAAGATGGTGAGATTCATGGTAATTGAATTATAACTTTGAAAAAATAAACACCTTTTATAAAAGTAAAAAAAAATTGCTTTTCTAAATTATAACTTATATTTAGAAAAGTAAGATTCATGGTAGTGTTTGATTATATAAAACAGTAATGGTTTTCTAAAGAAAACTTTGCATAAACAGCAATGGTCTTCTCAAACTCAGGTAACCATTATTCTTTAAAACAATAATTGATGGCGAGTAGTTCAAGATTTTTAAGAAGCTGACGAACATAATGGTTATAACTTGGACATCAATAACTAAAACTTGAAAGTCCCCATAATCACAACAGCTGAAGGTAATATTACCCAATGAACATACCTTTTATTCTTGATCAGCTAAAAAACCCCTGGTTTTGATACATTTATTTCGAGATATTTAAGGTTTTGGAATTTTCAGAAGTTAAGTAGAAACAAATCGATCATAAGGTTAGTGTAACAAATATTGCTAACAAAGTAATTAGTATATAAGTAGAAATCAAACCATAAAGAAGATCAAAAAAGCTTCCACTCGGCGCATATTCATACAAAATAAACTTGTCGAGTTCGCCGTAACAATACGCTATAACGGGAAGCAGATTAGTTATACCTTTTAATAAGGTAGAAAAGATACTGAGATTATACCTTTTACTTCCAAGAACACCTATTTCCCGTATAAAGAGTCTAGCAACATTGGGCCTTAAGTATATAAATCCTAGATGCAAACAAAGTAAAGTTTTAGAACAGAAGATCAAGACTTTTGTGTAAGAAAATAAATTTAAGCTCAATGAGTACACATAATCTACCAACCCTAAACAAACAAGCTCTCCTTTGAAACAATATACATAACCGAATCTTGTAGACCTTCTAAATAACCCTTTTTCTTATAGACTCTAACAACCTTTCACTATATATATATATAGGGGGACTTTCATTTCAGAACCATCGTATCTGCGAGAACTGACAGAACCACCAAAAACATACATGCACGTCTTTTAAAATAAAATAAAAATACAGGCAAATCATCAATAATCGTAAGTATCCACCTATGTTCTTCAATATCATCATGAACTCATCATTTTTTTCACAAAAACCTTACACACGGCTGCAAATATTGTCGTTGCACGCCTTATAAAAACATACATGCACACCTTCAAAGAAAAATTTTATATTTTCAATTTCTTATCAAATTCTTTAGAACAACCATATTTTTTTAAAAGCATATATGTTGTTTTTAGAACATATGTGCAAAAATACAATAATTGAAGGCGTACATGTATGTTTTTGGTGGTTCTGTCAGTTCTCGCAGATAAGATGGTTCTGAAATGAAAGTCCCACTATATATATATATATATATGTATATTGTTTTTAGCAAGTATATATGTACAAAAATATTTACATGCGAAGCAATGAAACCCATCTATACTACATATAATGGGTGTATGGTCAACATAGGAAAAGTGAAAAGATGTGAAATGTTGAAATTAATTTACCCATCAAACTTAAAAACACTCTCATCCTCCTCATTCCCCACTTGCTCTCTCTCTAAAAAAACACACAGCCCTAAAAAAAACCCCGCCCACAAAAGACACCCACCCACAAAAAATACTCTCTACACACCTATCGCCACCACACCCGACGCCACCACCACCTATCGCCACTTCCACTGGACTCCAAGAGAACGCACCACCGAGAAGAAGCTACAAGACCCACGGCCACCAAAAATATTTTCAAGTTTTGAGGTATTTTTAATAGATGTATGAGTTTTGATTTTGTTCCTTTTTTCTTTTTGTATATCTATATATTTTATTTATAGATCTATATTTTCAAGTTTTGAGGTATATTGACATTTTTGATATTTTTTTGTTAGTCCGCCGCTTGACGCCACTTACCGCCGCCGCCACTGCTGTAGTCGCCGCTGCTTCGCCGGAAAAAGTAGCCGCTGTCACCGGAAAAGCTTTCTGCCACCGCTGGAAATTGTATGCTTTTTTTTAAGTTAATATTTGTTAAAATGGTTATTGTGTAATTTTTGTTATAAATTTTTTTATGTAAATTTTGTTATATAAAGTTTATAGTTTAACTTTTGTTATAAAGTTTATTTATAGATCTAGATATTTTTTTCAAAATTGAATTGTCCTAACATATTAGACTTTTTCAGATCTGTTGTTGTCGTCGCTGTTGTCGGAATTTTTGCCGCCGACTGAGAGCTAGCATATTAAATTAAACCATGCATAATATTTTGATGAAAAGGTGAGTTTGTTTCTTTTGGTTTGATTCATTATGTTACTAATATTATCATGTTTTTTTCTTTTTTATGTTTTGATTTCTTTATGGTTTTCTCTTTTAACATGCATAAAAATAGCCATCAAGAATTTGTTCCAGCTTCAGGTAATATGTTGTACATATGATTATAGTGTTAATGTACAAATAAGTAGATAAAAGTTAGTTTGAGGTATTTGGCGATCGAGTTGATTCTGATTGAAACAGGCAGGGATTTGCAGTGAATATCTGGGAACAGTTCATCCAAGGTTGGATACTTGAGTGCAAAGGAGGTGAGGCTTTGTTGCTTCATATGTTAGCCGCTATTGAATTATCTGGTGTGATATTAGTGCCAACATTTTCTTTCCAGTTCACTGTTTGATAAGTGCCATTATTGAAGTTTAGCGTTGAATGAGATTATATTTTAGCTTCTTACTGCAGATAAAAAGAGCTGGATGCTACTCATGATGTGGCTATTCCTACAATGGAAGATGCGCTGAAGGTATAATCACGTCCATCATTTCCTTAATTGCATATATACTTACTCTTACACTGTGCCATGTTCAATATTGTCTAATCAAATAATGATGCATGTTTTTTTGATTCTGGGGAACGGGGTTGGTATTTGATTTATTCTTGTTTATTGTGACTAAGTGTGTTTATGGTGACTAAGTGTGTTTATGGTATGTGATTTATAGGTTGGACCTCCACAATACCGATCCCGAACTGTTTATGAAGATATGACCCCTGAAATGATGAGGGATTTTTTTCGGGATGATGAATTTCGGTTGAAGTGGGGTGATATGTTATTAGAAGCCGAAACTATAGAGGAGTGTCCTAATAATGGTACAATGGTGGTTAGGTGGGTTCGTAAGGTATGAACTTAAAGTTCATTTTCTTTTAAGTATACCATGACTGTTTGGTACATTAGCTTATAGACTTAAATGCTCTACATTTGGTCGTGCAGTTCCCATTCTTTTGTAGCGACAGAGTACATAATTAGTCGCAGAATCTGGGAATCGGGAAAAACCTACTATTGTGTTACAAAGGTATATTTAAGTTCCTGTTAGTATGCTTCCCTTGCGCGCATGCGTGTGTCATTAAGCAGTTGATTGCTTTAGTACAGCTGATCATTTCTATATCCTGTTTGTATGCAAAACCAGGCGATTGAAAAACGGATTGCTACATATTCTCAAGTTCCAATCGAAAATGGAGAACTCATTCAAGTGTTAAGGTGGGTGCTTTGTTTGTTGAGTTCTTAATTGTCATTTAATTCACAAGTATACTAATACATGTTCAGTATTAAAACTAACATCTACAGAAGCACAGGTATGAACCGAATCAGTTTTACAGACTGCACCATGACTACTCTGATACGGTAAATAATTCACTGTATCTATGCATTCAACCTGTCTATCTGTAATTTATTCTACCTTAGCTGTTATTTGACCTGTTGATATGCTTGATAATGATGAAGTATTTATTTCATACAGTTCAACTTGAAGCGTGGTGGTCAAAGAGTAGCAACAATGTTGATGTATTTGACTGATAATGTTGAAGGGGGAGAAACCTTTTTCCCTTTGGTAAGGGTTGCATTTTTGCCATTGATTGCATGTGTAAATAAAGCATCAAGTGTTATATCATATAAAGTAGACACAAGATGTATGGCTTTTCTATTTGATCATGATAGAGCGTACATATAATTTACATATCAAACATGAGAAATCTCAACAGTCGTATGTTAGTAGTGATTATACGGGTATTGATTGAGATTACCAAGGCTAACTAAATTTTGCCTAATGATTACTTGACTACTAATTATATTGCTTTACCATACTTCGGGTTCTAATCATAAATATCTAACCTAATTTGTCTAAATGTCAGGCTGGTTCAGAGGAATGCAGCTGCGGTGGAAAAATGGTGAAGGGACTTTGTGTTAAACCAAATAAAGGAGATGCCGTGCTTTTCTGGAGCATGGTTTGTTATCTACACTCAATTTTTTGTTTCTTTTAAGTAGCTACAGTTTGATATCTTTGCCGTGTTTTTTTGACAATAAATTTCAACCATTCATGATATAAATAATTAGAAAATATGGTAAGAAATATGTGTCGCTCCCCTGTGATATCAAGTAAAATGAATGCTGGAAACAATACTTTGGAAGCTATTGGTTCCACACTGTGTCTCATCTTTCAATCACTTCTCATCTGTGGGTCTTATTTTCCTGACAAAAAGAAAGGTATATTTGACCAGTTTCCCCTGTATTGAAACATTCTCATGTGAATGCTCATCAAGGCAGAATGCCGGAAAGTGTGACACTATGACCATTGGGTAGAAGGTAAAGGTCGTGAAAGTATGACCATTAGTCAAAGATATATATTGAATTTTAGATTGGCGAAAAAAATATACTTTGGATAGTTACTTCCCCTATAGCATATTAGCATGTAAAACTAATATCTTGTTTGGTAATACTTATGTTCTTGTTTAGATTATATATATAACCTTTGTTGTTCTTTTTGTTTGACAGCAACATAGAAACATCTTTGGCAAGACTGGTTCTTTTCTCAAACAACTAATATGAAAATCTAGAATCAATAAATGGATATTTTGCTTTAGCTCAAAATTAAAATATTGTTTGCAAATTGATAGTTTCTTTTTCTGGAGCCATAAATATCTGTATAACTTTGTTTTTTTTATGCAGGGACTTGATGGACAATCGGACCCAAGCAGCATTCATGGAGGTTGTGAAGTCCTCTCTGGAGAGAAGTGGTCTGCTACAAAATGGATGAGACAGAAAGCAACATCCTGAAGGTTATTGTGAACTTACTGGAGGTGGTTATGAGTATAGCGTCATGATTCTATTACACCTCAATGTCGTGTACCAAAAAAATTTACGTGACGAATAATATGCATTGTTAATTATCTTACAAGTCATATATGTTTTATTTTCGGTTTCATTAAATGTTTTTACATGTTCTTAAGTTGATACATTTTAAGAATTTTACTTTGAGTTGAATTATCGAATGTTATAGCCTTTTGCAATTACATTTCAATTACTTCAAGTGTTTTATGTATAAATGTTGTTTGCCGCTAGATATCCCATCGTTATGCATTTTGGTGATTTCATGTTTTATCGCAACCATAACTTTTTGCCGCTAGGAACCTCCGTTGCTATGCACGGGTACTCGCCTAGTATTTATATATTAGTGAATTTTGTGATTACTACTGTTAATTGTTGCTATTCATACAAAATATACGTCTCTATTTATAATAGAGTGCTCGAGACGATTACTACTGTTAATTGTTGCTAATTTTACGGTTATTATGATGTCCGTACAGTTTTTAGTTAAATTTGGTTCATAATTGATGACTGTACATACATTTTACACTAGTTTAAGGTTAAATTTGGTTCATAATTGATGACTGTACATACATTTTACACTAGTTTAAGCTTTCGAGATGATTATTACTTTTATTTAGGCTCTCGTTTGTGATTTTTAACAAACAATTCAAAAATCTGCTACTTGTAAAATGAATTTATGCAATAGATGATAGTTCTGATTGTTAGGATTTATTACCTTTAGGCTAATTGTCAATAGAATTTTCATAAAGATTGCTTGTGGTTCTTGGTTTGAAGAAATTTTAGGCATCTGTGTGTATGTACATAGATTGCTTGGGCTTCATACAGGCTAAAATTGTTGATAACGGCAATACAGAGTTAAATGCCTAACTTTGGTTTTACACTTCTACTTGCGTTTGTTTCAATATCCTTATATACTTCTACTTATGTTTTACTTAGGTAGTTATAAGTTTGTTAGGTCCTAATTCTGGTTGTGTACACCGGAAGATGTAAATAGTTGAACATGTAACTTTTCACAATTAGTCTTTTAGCTCTGCTAATGTTGGATTTAGATTAAAATCTCTCTATTTATGGCTTAGATATGGTGGAAGCAATGAATTCTGTTGCAAAATTGTCTGTTGGATATAAGAATGCGCTTGGTGCAAAAAGAGCATCATGGAGGGTGTTCAAAAAATCCGAGAAACCGACGAACCGAGCCGATCCGCCTAATCCGAAACCGTAAAAAACCGATAACCGAAGAAACCGAAACCGAGAAAACCCGAAACCGGAAAAACTCGCTTATCACGGTTCTGTTTCGGTTTTTACTTTTAGTTATCCGCGGTTACCCGAACCGAACCGTGTATAATATATATGTAGGTTTCAACAAACCAATCATAAAAATGTACAGGTATTAACTATATTATTGCATTACTTTTATCGTATAACGCATTTTTACTTACCTAATGTGATCAGTTACTAATGTCCATGGATTACATATGATTAAAGTGACCGTAACAAATAAAAGTGATCAGTTACTAATGTGATCAGTTACTAATGTCCATGGATTACATATGATTAAAGTGACCGTAACAAATAAAAGTCAAATAAATAGTATTAGTTATTTTGTTATTACTAATGTGATCAGTTACTAATGTCCATGGATTACATATGATTAAAGTGACCGTAACAAATAAAAGTCAAATAAATAGTATTAGTTATTTTGTTATATATGATAATTTGAATGTTTTTATTTCGACGGGAAATGTAAGATGGAGGATCTTCTTTATCTTAACGGACTTTATCGCTACTTGGCTGAATTCACATCAGATGAAGTCCGTTAAGATAAAGAAGATCCTCCATCTTACATTTCCCGTCGAAATAAAAACATTCAAATTATCATATATAACAAAATAACTAATACTATTTATTTGAAGAAGATCTTTTATCTTACATTTCCATATTTTAATACTCCATGTCTCTTCAAGAGATTCTCTTGTATGGTCCATTCCATAGCTCTTCTATAAGGTTTATGCTTGTCTGTAGGCTGTAGCTCTGGTTTTGGTGGAATATTTGTTACTATTATGACAACTGCCTTTTTTTTGTTAAGCTTTAAGGTCGTACTTGTTCTTTCAGGTAGTAGATTACTGGGCTGAGAAAGGAAAGTCTGAATTTACTGTTTAAAAGTTTAAACTAAAGCGTGTTCTAGGGCAGCCTCAGCTCGTGACTGAACAGGTAATGCTTACTCGTATAAGTTATTGAAGAAGTTTGATCCTGAACACGATATTGTCTTTGAGTGAATATTTAACACATTAATTTTGTCAGGTTCTTTTTTCACGAGGGGCTATTCCAACATCAGTTGCTGAATTAAGCTAAGGTTAGTGCATTGTTTATTTGCTTAGGTAGGGATGGAGGCAGCGATGGTAATGGGGAGTACTATGATGTGATAGAGCTAATATAGTTTGGCTGTACTGGCAGGCTAGTTGAACAATATAGTAAGATCTAAAATAGATATGGATTTGTCGTCAATATGGTTACCAGAGCTGGTACGCAACATATAAGCTTGCATATTCTAAATTTATATGGAAAGAAAGAATATAGCCCCGCTTAGATTAATTCATTATATTTGTTTGAATATTGCAGGAAATC